>CM053033.1:197035757-198240614 GCA_028564925.1 Lithobates sylvaticus | reverse complement strand
CTACTATGCATCGCAGAGTAGCCCATTATGTGTCACTTACAGTACCTGATACAGGAGCCTGTAATGTCACCACTGTCCCCTCTTCCATGAAGCATCCATCTTCCTTCCGGCTCCTGCGCTGTTATTGGCCAGAGCCGCAATGATATCACTCCTGCGCATGTGCGTGGGAGCCGCCACTATCGCCTTGATCACCATTAGCAATGGCACGCTCAGTGCGCCTGCGTGCCGTTGTCTACGGCGCATGCGCCATAGGCATCGGTGCCTGTCTTTTGCAAATATCTCCTAAACCGTGTAGGTTTAGGAGATATTTCTTGGACCTACAGGTAAGCCTTAATCTAGGCTTACCTGTAGGTAAAAGTGGTCTGTAAGGATTTACAACCACTTTAGGTGTCTATGAGTTTGAGAGAGTTTCTACTTGCATGGATTAGATTACACGCACTTAAACCAAGTATCTTTGTGAGGACAACATGTTAAGCTTAACCACTTCAATATCGGGTACTTTCAATCTGTTCCTGCCCAGGCCAATTTTCAGCTTTCAACGCTGTAACGCTCTGAATGACAATTGCACGGTTATGTACCTATAAGAATTTTTATCTGTTTTTTCACACAAATACAGTAGAGCTTTCTTTTGGTGATATTTAATCACCACTGTTTTTTTTTTATTTTGTTGCTAAACAAATGAAAAAAGACTGAAAATTTTGAAACAAAACATGTTTTTCTTTGTTTGCGTTAAAATGTTAATGTGTAGCGCTAACAGAAAAAAGTGAATGAAATAGTGAAACTAAATAATTCACAAATAGCAAATAATTAATGTGTAAAAAGTCCAGAATTATGCCAGAAACAATGATAAATGCTAAAGTCCTTGCTCAAAGGCAACCTATCATGTGACGTAAGATATCCTATTCACATGGAATGTTGAAATATTGAAGGGTCACTGAAGACACAGATTCAGGTATGTATACACACGAATAAACCTCCAACGATTATGAAATGAATACGCTTACCAGTGATGTTGGACCCACCTACCATACGGCAGTGGGTCGGATAGGCTTAAGGTAATCTCTGTAGATGGTACCGGGCAAACCAAAGGCTAGATTCAGACAGCACACCTCCGGGTCCAAGATGGGTTCCCAAGTAGATATTCTGAAATCCTCAGAAATGGCTCCAACGTGTCATCAGAGGCTGTGGCTGTTCAGATTATAAACCAGCAATAACGCGTTGTCTATAATTGGGAAGATCCACTTTCCACTTTGCAGATTTCCACCGTATCCACCCGTCAGTTTCTCTCCTGTTGTAAGGTAGATTCAGAAGTGGACCTTAGGCTGAGGGTTGGGGCGTAAGTTTATGTGGATTTTTTCCTTAGCTGGCTGCCTTCCTGTGTGAACTACTGGTTTTGAACTTTTTCCTGATGATTCTGCTTTCCTCTCTGAGCCCGTGTATGACTTCTGCCTTCCCTTGACTGTTTTTCTGGTTCCTGATTTTACGTCTTTCTGCCAGAATTGTTGATAACCCAGCCTGCCTGACTACACTTACGCCTCAACCCTCAGCCTAAGGTCCACTTCTGAATCTACCTTACAACAGGAGAGAAACTGAGGGGTGGATACGGTGGAAATCTGCAAAGTGGAAAGTGGATCTTCCCAATTATAGACAACGCGTTATTGCTGGTTTATAATCTGAACAGCCACAGCCTCTGATGACACGTTGGAGCCATTTCGGAGGATTTCGGAATATCTACTTGGGAACCCATCTTGGACCCGGAGGTGTGCTGTCTGAATCTAGCCTTTGGTTTGCCCATCTACAGAGATTACCTTAAGCCTATCCGACCCACTGCCGTATGGTAGGTGGGTCCAACATCGCTGGTAAGCGTATTCATTTCATAACCGTTGGAGGTTTATTCGTGTGTATACATACCTGAATCTGTGTCTTCAGTGACCCTTCAATATTTCAACATTCCATGTGAAAAGGGTGTCTTACGTCACATGATAGGTTGCCTTTGAGCAAGGACTTTATCATTTATCATTGTTTCTGGCATAATTTTGGACTTTTTACACATTAATTATTTGCTATTTGTGAATTATTTAGTTTCACTAGTTCATTCACTTTTTTCTTTTAGCGCTACACATTGGTTTTTACTTGTTCATTTGACTTTGTTTGTTAGGGTGTTGGCTGCTTTCACATATATTTTCACGATATATTTCATTTTTTCACCATTTCATATTCTGATATTCATTTCATTGTTATATATCAGTACACATTATTTTTTGGGTTAGCGCAGTGTTTTCCCCACCATGCGTTAAAATGTTGCAAATAAATAATCTTTCCTCATACACTTAAAATGTATTCTGATACATTTCTTTGGTGAAAATAACCCAAATCAGCGTATATTATTTAGTCTGTAGGAAAGTTATAGAGTCCACAAACTATATATATATGTCTGAAAATCGATCAATTTTGATGTGACATCTCAATCTTGAGGCCTGAAAATGCTAGGAAACAAATATTCCTAAAATTACCCCTTTTTGGAAAGTAGTATTTTTTGGTCACCATTATTTAAAAAATTAAGAAATAAAAAAATCACCATTTTTTTTGGTTAACATACTGTCACCAGTGCAGTACAACATTATAATATAACAGGTTTTATTTATTTTTTAATACTTTAAAAAAAAAAAATATATATATATATATATTTTTTTTTAACACACCGTGAACATAGTAACACTGTGCTACTTTTTGTTTTAAACATTATGATTGCTTATACTAATGAATTTTATTGGTATAATCAACTATTTTGACTGAATGAAACTGATTCATTCAATGTATTTTATTGTGATTAGCTGAGATTGGCCAAAGCTAATCACATGGTACAGATGGGCTGTAATTGGCCCTATCTGTACCATGGGATCACTGTGACCAATCACAGCTAGAAACACAATTATTTAAAATGGATGGCATGAAAGGAAGCCATCCATTGTTTACAATTGTCATGTGATCTGCTGTGATTGGTCACAGCCTTCATATGACACTGGCAGTGGTGTGGACACAGCCGGTGACAGATCATACCACACCGCACAGCATGAGTGGCCCCTTCTGAGAGAAGGTCATATGATGACCAGTCAGAAGGAGGAAAGTCTTGTCTGGCCGTCAATCTGCTATAGGCTGGGCACGACAGTGTTAATATAATTTTTTGGAGGATTTTACATGATGCCAGTGAATTTTCTGTTTGGAAAAAAAAAATATTACTTAAAGTGGTTTGCCCATTTAAAAAAAAAATTTAAAGTCAGCAGCTACAAATACTACAGCTGGCGACTTTTAATAATTGGACACTTACCTGACCCAGGGTCCAGCAATGCGGGGGATCGAAGCCCCCGCTCATCTCCCCCTCCATTCGGCGGCGCCAGCATTGTGACTGTGGGTGCCCGGCTGTGGCTTCACAGCCGGGCACCCACTGCGCATGCGTGAGTGGCCGCACAATCATCTGGGACCTGTCACATGTCCCAGATGATTGACAGGGGGGGCAGAGCTGAGTCCTTCCTGCGCTGAGGGGAAGTGATGTCACCAGCCCAGGCACTGAAGGAGGCAGACTACGAGGGACCCCCTAGCAACAGCCATTTAGAGGTGAGTTTCCAAATGTTTGGGTTTTTTTTAGGAATATTAATGATTTTTTTTTTTGGGGGGGGCAACTCCACTTTTCAAGTCTGGAGAGACCTGCAAAGCCGTGAACTCAATCTTGCTATTAGCAGTTTATAGGAAACACAGAGTGAGAGAGAGAGGAAAATAATTCAATGGTTATCCTTTCAACACATGAGTGAGAGTTGTTTTTTTTTTTTTAGTCTGTAGTTTGACACTTCCTGTAAAGAAACTAGGAATCTAGGATGGAAAAGGACCTGGGTGTCCTAGTAGATGACAGGCTCAGCAATGGCATGCAACGCCAAGCTTCTTCTAACAAAGCAAACAGAATATTGGCATTAAAAAGGGGATCAACTCCAGAGATAAAACAATAATTCTCCCACTCTACAAGACTCTGGTCCGGCCGCACCTAGAGTATTCTGTCCAATTCTGGGCACCAGTCCTCAGGAAAGATGTGCTGGAAATGGAGCGAGTACAAAGAAGGGCAACAAAGCTAATAAAGGGTCTGGAGGATATTAGTTATGAGAAAAGGTTGGGGGCACTCAACTTTTTCTCTCTGGAGAAGAGACGCTTGAGAGGGGATATGATTTCAATATACAAATACCGTACTGGTGACCCCACAATAGGGATAAAACTTTTTAGCAAAAGGGAGTTTAACAAGACTCATGGCCACTCATTAAAAGTTAGAAAATTTAGAAAAGAGGTTTAACCTTAAACTACGTAGAGGGTTCTTTACTGTAAAGCCCCATACACACGGTCGGACAATCCGCGGACCAGGTCGGTCGGATCCTGTCCATCATACTTTGTCTGATGTTGGTTTTGCGTACACACGGTCGGACAAAGTTGTCGGAAAATCCGATCATTCTGAACGTGGTGACGTTTGTTGCCTACGACGGGACTACGTAGAGGCTAGTAGCCAATAGCTTTGGTCTTGTAATGTGATCTGAGCATGCGTAGCACTTTGTCCGGTCGGACAACCGTACACACGATCGGATTTGGTGTGATCGGACCGTGTTGTCGGCAAATCTATCCAGCAGGAGATAGGACTTGGTCCGTCGGACAATCCGACGTACACTGTCCGATGGTGCATACACACGGTCTGATTTTTCAACAACATTGTCCGATCGGACAGAATCCATGAAAAAATCTGACCGTGTGTATGGGGCTTAAGAGTGGCAATGATGTGGAATTCCCTTCCACAGGTGGTGGTATCAGTGGGGGGCATTGATAGTTTCAAGAAACTATTAGATAAGCACCTGAACGACCGCAACATACAGGGATATACAATGTGATACTGACATATATTCAAACACATAGGTTGGACTTGATGGACTTGTGTCTTTTTTCACCCTCATCTACTATGTAACTATGTAACTACACATCCCACAATCTCTGGTCTCTCAGTGCCGATTCACACTGATGCAGTGCAAGAAACACATGCAATTTGAAAATAAATCACATTGCATTCATGTTCAATTCACATGCGATTCTTCAGCAGTGCAATTTGATGCATTCCTTCTGTATAGCTCAAATCACACTATATCCATACCAAAATCGTGCAGGACCATTTATTTTTTTTGCCAAACCAGAATCGGATTACCTATGCAAACCGATTCTGCAAATCTCGCTGCATTTTGCAAACCGATTTAAGGGTGTTGTTACTTAACATCAGTGGTGGCCCGCCTGTTAGGGGAGCTGCCCCCCATCCATGTGTCTGGCCCCCTAATCTACATGCAGGACGTCAGACGCATGGATTCCAATGGAGGGGGAGTTTAAGCAAGTGATTACAGCCAGTGGCTCTAATAGGCTTTAAAAAGGGTGGGCTTGGGGCGCAGAACACTGCGTTCCAAGCCCACCCAGTTGTGTGAATATTTGTATTATCACACTGATTCTCCTCCTGGCCAATCAGAAAGCAGGTCCTGAGACCCGTTTCCGAATTGGCCGAAAGGAGAAGTGATCCCATTGGCTTTGGAGGAGGGAGGAGACACACGGCCTCTGTGATGCAGTCTCCGGGAACACACAGCTCTCAGGCCCCCTGCCTCCTCCACCTCCCTATAAGAGCCGTCATATCAGCTCCGCTCTGGGGGGGCAATTTCGGAGGCTGTGCCCAGACACCCGCTGTCACCCATCAGCGATTGGATCTAAGTCAGCGATTGGGGCAGGAGATCAGGCTGTGTGTGCTGATCTCAGGGTGCTCGGTCTGTGTTGGATGGAAGCAGAGAGGATCCCTGCTAGCAGACTACCACAGATGAGAGGTGAGTGAGCCATGTACACCTGAAGGTTACATGAGCCAGCGAAGGGGGGGGGGGATGGGAGCACCAATGGAGCACCAGCCACCACTGCTTAACATACACACCCGCAGTGCTTTAAATGAATGAGGTGTGATTTTAATATGGTGCGGAAACTGCACAGAATTCCCTGCAAATTCTACATTGCATCAGTGTGAACCGTCACTCAGTTTAGTGCTGGTGTAGGTGAGAGCCAAACAGTAATTATATCTGACACAGACACAAACAGTCAGAGCAATTAACACCATGCAGTGTTTCATATAATTAGACCATCACTACAACATTTCATATATGAGTCATTCATTGAATGCTGAGTAGGGATGGGCTCGGTGTTTGAGTCGAGCGCATAACTTTGTGGGTCGTTCGCGCCATATTCGTGTGGCGCGAACGGCCCGCAATGCACTGCGCCATCACAGTGCATTGCTGGCTGATGATTGGCCAAGCGTGCACTGTGACCCGCATGCTTGGCCAATCACAGAGCCGGCAGCGAGGAGAGCCATAATTGGCCACACGCAGGATGCCTGTGGCCAATTATAGCTCAGGGGGTTAGTACACGCCCCACACTATATAAGGCCGCCTGCGCGGCACCCTTGTGTAGTGTGTTGCGGCATTCATAGAGAGAAGGATAGGCAGGGACAGTGTCTTAATTTCTTGTGATTGAGCCTAGCGCAGTTACATTGTGTGTATTGTGCCTCATGCACAGTATACACCTGAAGCTACCCCCAATCGCTGTAGCTGTTCTGTTGCTATACCACAGGTAGTTACAGTGGGTGTAATGTGCCCCCTGCACAGTATACACCTGAAGCTACCCCCAATTGCTGGAGTTGTTCTGTTGCTATACCACAGGCAGTTACAGTGGGTGTATTGTGCCCCCTGCACAGTATACACCTGAAGCTACCCCCAATTGCTGTAGTTGTTCTGTTGCTATACCACAGGCAGTTACAGTGGGTGTATTGTGCCCCCTGCACAGTATACGCCTGAAGCTACCCCCAATTGCTGTAGTTGTTCTGTTGCTATACCACAGGCAGTTACAGTGGGTGTATTGTGCCCCCTGCACAGTATACACCTGAAGCTACCCCCAATTGCTGTAGTTGTTCTGTTGCTATACCACAGGCAGTTACAGTGGGTGTATTGTGCCCCCTGCACAGTATACACCTAAAGCTACCCCCAATTACTGGAGTTGTTCTGTTGCTATACCACAGGCAGTTACAGTGGGTGTATTGTGCCCCCTGCACAGTATACACCTGAAGATACCCCCAATTGCTGGAGTTGTTCTGTTGCTATACCACAGGCAGTTACAGTGGGTATATTGTGCCCCCTGCACAGTATACACCTGAAGCTACCCCCAATTTCTGGTGTTCTCATCTCCCTGCAGGCCATTAGTATGTCTGGAAGGCCAACAAGGAGAGGCAGACAGTCACAAGCCAATAAAAGAGGGCAAGCAGGCTCTGTGTCTAGAGGCAACAGTGCTGGTCGTGGACACGGTGCATCGTCATCAGCACGTGGCCATGGGACACGCTTGTCCTTATTTTCTTGGTAGAGTGGATGACCAAGCCCTCCTCATCCTCCTCATCCTCCTCATCCTCTCTCACCCAGGCTCAGGGTACTGGCAAAGTAGCTGCCAACACGTCCTCTTCCCTCGTCTCAATGGCATCAGTCACTCCTTCCCTAGACCCACCATGTCCTCCTGAGGAGTCCCCCGAACTGTTTGACCACAGTGTTGGGTACATGCTCCAGGAGGATGCCCAGCGTTTTGAAGGCTCTGATGATGATACCCAGCTAGAGGAAAGCAGTAGCGTGAGCCCAGAGAGAGGGGATGCTCAAGAAGGACAGCAATCTGGCAGTCTTGTTCCACCAGCTGCAGCATACTGCCAGTTTGCTCCAGTGATGAAGGGGATGATGAGGTCACTGACTCCACGTGGGTGCCTGATAGGAGAGGGAAGGAGGAGGAGGCACATCTCCAAAGAGGCAGGATGCCCTCTGGGGGCCAGCTTAAGGGCAGCACACCGACTGAATCACACCACAGAGCTCTGCCTGTGCAGGGCGCTGCCTCTGCACGTTATTCCAAAAGTTCTTTGGTGTGGGCCTTTTTTGAGACGAGTACATCAGATCGCACTGCTGCTATTTGCAACATATGTCTGAAGCGTATCTCATGTGACCAAAACATCAGCCGCTTGGGCACCACATGCTTGACCAGACATATGTTGACCTGCCATGCAGCTCGTTGGCAAGTGTACCTTAAAGACCCACACCAAAGAACAAAGTGGACCTCTTCTTGCTCCTCATCAGCTGGGATCTCCAACCCCACTATACCTTCAGTCCTCTCTGAAAGCTGCACTGAGAGGAATGAAGGTGTAGAATTAGGTGTGTCACAGCCAAGTTCTTGCGGGCACTCTGATTGTCCGATTGTAGCAGGCAAATTTCCCTGCCCCAGCTGCCGGACCGTCGAAAGAAGTTCACTCCCAGCCATCCACATGCCCAGTGGTTGAATGCTAGCTTGGCTAAATTGCTAGCACTTCAACTGCTGCCTTTTCAGTTGGTAGACTCGGCCCCCTTTTTCGCACGGAACGGAAGGCAATTCTGTCTCTCTACGGCATGTGGAAGGCAATGTCCATGCCTCGCTGGACAGGGCGGTCAGCGGTAAGGTGCATATTACCGCTGACTCATGGTCCAGCAGGCATGGACAGGGACGTTACCTATCTTTCACGGCGCATTGGGTGACTCTTCTGGCAGCTGGAAAGGATGCAGGACAAGGTGCAGTAGTGTTGGAGGTTGTTCTGCCACCACGCCTCCAAAATGTTACTACTGGTTGTGACACACCTCTCTCCTCCACCCCCTCCTCTTCTTTTTCCTCCATGGCCTCTTCCTGTGCTTTGTCCTCGGAACCAGCGGTGCTCTGTAGGCGTTCAAGGGGCAAGTACGCAGGCAAAAAGATGCCATGCTGTGCTTGCGCTGGTGTGCTTGGGGGACAGGAGCCACACTAGGGCAGAGGTTCTGTAAGCTCTGCAGGGGAAGTCTGAGAGGTGGTTGACACCACGACAGCTTAAGTCAGGAATGGTGGTTTGCGACAATGGCACCAACCTCCTCTCCGCCCTCCGACAGGGACAACTGACCCATGTGCCCTGTGTGGCTCACGTCCTTAACTTGGTGGTGCAGTGGTTCTTGGGCAGGTACCCGGGCTTACAGGATGTCCTGAGGCAGGCCAGGAAAGTCTGTGTGCATTTCCGCCGATCATATAATGCCAGTGCTCAGCTGGCTGAGCTCCAAAAGGAGTTGAACCTGTCCAAGAACTGCCTTATCTGTGACATGCCCACCAGGTGGAGCCTGGCACTCAGCTTTAGCAGCAGCAGCAGCAGCAGCAGTCTTTTAGGGATGATTTACAGTCCCAAGAAACCTGTGGACTTGTACGTGGCTGGGAGGAGGTCGCTGCGGATCATGTTGTCCTTAGTGACCCAGAGATCTCCGGACCGAATGCCTCAGCTAACCTACGCTGCATGGCCTCTCTGATCCTGCAAAGCCTGCGGGAGGATCCTCGTATTTTTCGGATCAAGGAGTGGGATCATTACTGGCTGGCAACTCTCCTTGATCCACGGTACAAGGGTAAGGTTGCGGACCTTATCTTGCCATCGCAGAGGGAGCAGAGGATGAGACATCTCCGGGAGGCCTTGCAGAAAGGTCTGTGCAATGCGTTCCCAGAGACTGGGAGGTTGCAAACTCCTGGTCCTGGACAACGTGTTGCTGAGTTTTCGGTCAGTCACAGAAGGAGCGGTGGAGAAGGTGGCTATCTGACCGATGCGTTCAGACAATTTTTTAGTCAAGCTCCAAGGTATGATCAGCAACCATCGCCAGTGTCTGATTTACATGGTGCAGGAATACCTAGGGGCAAGGTCAGACTTGGATACCTTTCCCACCGAAAATCCTCTGGCTTACTGGGTCTTGAGGATGGATCACTGGCCAGAGCTTGCACAGAATGCAATTGAGCTACTGGCCTCTCCTGCATCCAGCGTTCTTTCGGAACGCACATTCAATGCTGCTGGAGGCTTTGCAACCGATCACAGGGTGCGTCTGTCCACCGACTCGGTTGATCGACTGACCTTCATAAAGATGAATCAGAGTGACTATCCTGTTATGTTGACTGACTATCCTCTTCCTCCTCAATGATCCTGCTGATAGCTTGGAAGAACATTTTTGGTTCTGGGTGCCAGTGGCTAAGGCACAATTTTTCAGCCCCTGTTTAACAGGGCGTGTAATTACAATTTTTGATGCAATGCTTTACAGCAGGGCTCATTCCTGCACTCCAACTAGAATATCTGGGAGAGGTTGCAGTGTCATGGCACCAGCAGGTGCCACGACAGGGGAAATGATCAGGGGAAATGATCAGCCACTACAAACTGCAGCCACATGTGAACCCATCATTACAATCTAAAGCAAACAAACAACACATGCAATATACAGTAAGGCCCCATGCACACGAGACGCAGATGCAAACTCTGCTGAACGCATGTTTTAAAAAGCAGAAACCTGCGTTTAAAAACGCGCGTTTTGCTGTGTTTTAATGCCGCGTTTAGCCGCGTTTGCGTCTATAAGCATTTGTAAAGATATCATATAGACCCTCCCCAAGCTCAGAAAACATGTATTATTAACTATTTCTGCCATTTTGATCAGAGTGAGCAGCAGCAGAGAGAGCAGTTGTACACTTGCATTTGCCTCTCTTTCTGTGTTTTTTTTTTGGAAATGGATCCCATATTGAATATATGTCAAGAAATGCTCCTGATGTTGCTCTTGATGAGGCAGCAACGTCGTCGCAAATTTGCATGAGCGGTCCAGAATCAGAGCTTGTCGACCCATCCTTTGATGGCACAGCGAATGTCCGTTGGATATTTCACAAACATGTATGCATTAGTGAGTATATATGCTCTATGAACTATCTAAACTAAACTAAATTACGACATTTTAAACCAATTTTTCTAGTATTTTTTATGGTTTACCATCATATTTCTGAGTTTTCTGGTCCAAAAAATTAGGTTCCTTTAAAAAGGCTTATAAACGCAAACGCGGATAAACGCAGGTGCCTGCGTTTAGCCGCGTTTAGCTGCGTTTTGCGTCTGAAACGTGGAAAAGCAAAGTGTCTGAAAGCATTTTTTTTGCTTCTGGAAAAACGAGGTTAAACGCAACTGCATAAAAACGGGAAAAAACAAGACTGTGTACATGGACACATAGGATAACATTGCATGCGTTCAGGTGCAGTTGAAAAAAGTGTCCAACTGCCTCTGAACGCGCGTTTAACAGCGTCTCGTGTGCATGGGGCCTTACTATACTAAGACTTATTTTAAAAAAGAGCATCATGTCCAATTAAGACATGTCCAGCGTTTACTGCAGTAGATCCATAGCCAGCCATGCTCTGATGTGGGTTGCTGCATGTGCCACATACTATCTCTGCATCAAGTTATCCCTTTCCCTCAAGTTCTAAAGTCATTCTGTTACATTTTTTAATTATTTGATAGCATTGAGGATGTAATAGGAGTTTCTGGAACAGAAAAAACATAGGAAATCCCAAAACTCTCACTGTTGGTAATTACTAGATATTAGTCAAGGACGATAACTAATATATAACTTTTGGCCAGATAGACTCATTACATTTGCATAGCTCCCAACTGTCCCTGATTTCGAGGGACTGTCCCTGATTTGGAGCAATGTACCTCTGTCCCTCATTCCACCTCATTTGTCCCTCATTTTGGTCTGATCTATAGATATAGTTGTATATAAAATGCACTTTTTATCTTTCAAAAAGTGTTTCCCAGTGCTAAACTCTTCATCCAATTTCTAAATTGCTGCATTTGTACATTTTAAAAGCCAGTATAAAGGAATAATAGTGGTAAAAAAAAGTCCCTGTGGATTTAATTAACCTTTTTTTTTAGTTAATTCTCCCTTAAGGGGGTGTGGCAGGGGGCGTTTCCTATGCCTACATACATTTGTTAGTAGATGTCCCTCACTCCCATCTCAAAATGTTGGGAGGTGTGCATTTGTCTGACAGTTCTTTGTACTTGTCAGTTCATGCAAAACAAGTACACTGTGTACAGAAGCACAGGCACAATTGTGGCAGGTCTCCAGATCGCTAACTCTTGTGAAACAACCAGAACTTCAGAGCAAATAATTAAAACCCTAAAGTAAAATAAACTGTAATTTGCACCTCATGCCTTAAATTCCATTTAATCATAAGCTCTTATCTAGTTGATGCAATACACATATTTAATCTTCACACTTATCCTACAGATAGTTATCAGGGTCTGAAAAAATTAATCTTTGATCTTTATTAGCAATGCCAAACCCAATACATACAAGTCTCGCTCTACTTACATAAATACTTTTATAAAAAGCTGCTTTGTCAAAAGTTTGTGAAATTGAAGCTGATGTCCGAGCAGCTGATCTTCCTCCTCCACCCACCTCTAATTGCTTAAATTTAAGAATAGTTAAGTAAAAAAAAAAAAAAAAAAACAGAATTCAAAAGACTCTTTCACATACCTAATTCATTGGACAGGTGACCAGCTAGGCCCTATATTCAGAACTGAAGATGGGAAGGGTCCTTCCTTGGGTGCCCATGTTGCTGCCTGGGTAATTTAAAAATTTACAATTGGTGGATGTGGGGTCTCTCAGTTCCTGAAGACTGCAACAATGTGATGACATCATGAAGAAGGGTGGCACGAAGGCTGGGCAGGGACTCTAGTGCTGATCATTGATCCTTAACCACAGAAAATGCCCTGTGGAGAATAATATGGAAAGAAAAAAAAGAAACTCTTTCAGAAGGGGTTTTCTTACATAGGGAATTGTGCAGAGGGAGGTATGGGTGGAAAGTTTATATGTGGCCAGAGATAAGCTTTACAGGTAAATTGCAGCCTAATATTTTTTTTTTTTTTTTTTTTTTTTTTAAAGGGTAAATTTATTAAAATTTGTTGCAATAAACAGAACTTTGTACAGTGCAATTCACATACGTTGTGCAGAAAGGTTATACATATTTGGTACATCAGTAATTATCCATTACTCATCATAACTGTACAGTATGCAAGGCACATATCATTCTTGTATCTATGTCGTATAATAAACCTTGTTGAACATATAAGTAACTGTCTCAACCTTACCATCCATTACTTTTTTTCTTATTTTTACATATATATATATATATACACACATATATATATATATATATATATATATATTTTTTTTTTTTTTTTTTAAGTTTTATTTATTATTTTTAAACAATACTAACAGTCCCAACGCTTTTCCCCCCTCCCCCCTCCCCCCTCCCCCCCATCCAAACGAAATCACTATGCATCTGGTACACGGTAGGTATATATGTGGTCATGGTCTTGCTGCAGCAGGTATCATACTATTATAAGTAGCACATATCGCCTGGCTCAGTGTCCGTCTGTTCCCTCACGGAGAAGTTGGTGCATCTTTCAACCAGCTCGCCCATATTTTGTCAAACTTCTTTGGGCATCCTCTGGATGCGTATGTTAACTTATATAATGGTATCGCTTGGTTCACCATGTCTATCCAGTTCTGTAGTGTGAGAAGGGTCGGTTCCCTCCATCTAAGAGCTATAGCCTTCTTTGCGTAGCAAAAGAGGATTCTGAGGAGTTTTTTCTGAGAATCAGTTATCCCTTCCTCTTCCAGATTGCCTAATAAGCATCTGGCCGGGGAGTAGATATTAGGAATGTCCATAGTCTCCTCCAGGTAGTGGAGGATTGTTTTCCAGAATAGTATCACTTTAGGGCATAGCCACACCATATGGAAGAAATCTGCCTGTTCACTCCTACATCTAGGACACTCCGACGTGTCCCTTCTTCCCATTCTATGCAACCTGTGTGGGGTGTAATAGATCCTGTGTAGATAGTTAAACTGTAGTAACTTATCTCTGGCGGAGACCATTGCCGGTAACAGTGAGTCAAGGGCTTCAGTCCATGACTCCTCTGTCAAAGTTGGTATGTCATTTTTCCATTGTGCAGCCACTCTCCGCACACCCTCAGATGAGGGTGTTAGCAGGTTAAAATAGTACCTAGATATTAATTTAGAGTGATCTTCCTCCACTATCAGTTTTTCCGTGCATGAAGGGAGAAGCGCCACTTCTCCTCCCCCATACTGTGCTCTTACTGCATGACGCAGTTGTAAGTATCGAAAGAAGAAAGCATTAGGTAGGTTGTATTCTGTCTTGAGATCTGCAAATGTTCTAACTACTCCGTCCCTAAATAGTTGGTGGGCATACTTAACACCAAATTCTGCCCAGCATTCCCCATCTGGTATTTTATATATCTCTTGTAATTACGGATTACGCCACAAGGGGGCGTTTGGAGATCTCATTAGGCTAGTACCCTTCATTTTGGCATTGCATATGTGGAATATCTTGTATGAGAGTTTTAATATCCCTGCTCCGGATATGGCCCGTTCCGATACACAACATTATTCAGAGCTTCGTAGGAATGTACCTGGGCCGCTTGGGTGGCAACCGAGGCATTCTCCATGGGGGGGAAACCCCACCAGTGCACATGCGTCAATTGGGCAGCTAGATAGTAACATTGGAGATTGGGTAGCGCCAGTCCACCCAATTTCACTGGTAGGTACAGTGTTTCCAGAGACACCCTGGCTGGTTTAGCTCCCCAAAGGAAGGGCAAAAGCAGTTTAGTGATTTCTGAAAATAGTTTTTTGGTTATGTATAGCGGGGCGTGCCACAGCAGATATAGGAACCTAGGGAGATAAATCATCTTGTATATATTTACTCTACCGAGTAGGTTGAGGGGTAACTTGCCCCATACCTGAAGACTGTCCTTAAGACGTGCTATCAAAGGTAATAGATTATTTGCCGTGAATGTGTTCAGTGGAAGCTGTATCTCGACCCCCAGATATCGGAAACGAGATACCACTTGTAACGGGATCTCTGGGGGCAGAATAGGTGCATATGTAGAGCAGAACGGAAAGATCACCGACTTATTCCAATTTACTTTAAAGCCAGAATATGTCCCAAACCTGGATATTCTGTCCAGTGCTGCTGTCAAGGACCCTTTCGCTTCTACTAGATACAAGAGCATGTCATCAGCGTAAAGTGATGTCTTTTCCTCCCTGTCATTTACCAAGCACCCTTTAATCTCTCCATCTACCCTCAGCAACGCTGCCAGGGGTTCGATGGCTAGGGCAAACAGCAGGGGCGATAAAGGGCACCCCTGTCTGGTGCCCCTAGCTATTTTAAACGGGTCAGTGATGGTGTTATTTACCCTTAATCGTGCTACCGGTTCTGCATATAATAGCTTCACCCAGGCTATGAACCTAGGACCAAACCCGAGCCGCCCAAGGACCGCAACCAGATATGGCCATTCAATAGAATCAAAAGCCTTGTGGGTGTCCAAGGACACCACAATCCTAGTGTCCGGGGTTGGGCCTGTAGTTTTTAGGATGGTAAAGAGACGTCTCAGGTTTATGGCCGTTGAGCGCGTCGGTATAAACCCCGTTTGGTCTGGATGAATAATTGACGCTATAACCTTATTTAGACGGGTGGCGAGGAGTTTGGCTAGGATCTCATCCACATTAATTAAGGAAATGGGTCTGTATGATTCACACTGCTCATGGTCCTTGTGCGGCTTAGGGATCAGTACAATCAATGCTTCCCTAAGGGATTCTCGAAGTTTTCCCAGCTCCCTAGCTGTGTTATATACTGCAAGTAGTTTTGGTGTCAGGCTTTCTTTATAGGTGTTATACCATTCCACAGGATACCCATCTAAACCTGGTGTCTTGTTCGGTGTCAGTGAGCTAATGGCCCCTGCTACCTCCTCTGCGGATATTGCGAGTTCTAGTTCCTGTGCTGCCTCCCCTGACAACTCCAGAAGTGGGATATGGGCCAGGTATTCCTGTACCTCATCTTGCCCATAGGCCACTCTGGAGGAGTATAATTCAGAATAAAATGCAATGAATGCGTTAGCTATATCCGTTTGAGATGTGCACATATTGTTGTGTTTGTCAAATATGCGTGAGATAGATGCGGGTGGTTGTTGCGGATGGGCTAGGTAGGCCAATAGTCTACTGTTTTTGTTACCAAATTCAAACACACGTTGGGACTGGTATAGCAGCTTTTTTTGTGTTTTTTCCACTAGGACTAAGTCAAGTTGCCTAACATCCTCCCTCCATATCTTATAATTGTCTGCTGTGGGGCTTTTAATATATTCCACCTCTGCACCCGTGGCCTTTTGTTCAGAGTCCCTTAGTTTCCATTCCCGATCTGACCTGAGCTGTTTGATGAGCTCTCCTGTGGAGCCTCTAAGCGTGGCCTTGAACGCGTCCCATGTGGTGCCTACTGGTACTTCCCCTCTATCCTCTATCCAGAATGTGTTAATGGATTTTTGCGTGGCTCTCTCAAAAATTTCCTCCTTGAGCCACAGGGGGCTCAGTCTCCATATATTAAACCCTTTCGGTCTATCCACGTCTATAGAAATCATTAGTGGCGAGTGGTCTGAGACAGCCCTGGGGAGATATTGGACATCCACTACTTTAGGTAGCAGTTCAGTAGACACAAAGCACATATCTATCCTGGATAAGGTATTGAACGTGGCCGAATAACAGGAGTACGCTTTGGTGTTTGGATGTTTCCACCTCCACGCCTCTGTTAAATTGTACGGTTTCACACCAGTAGCCAATGGTGAACTGTCCATGGCCGCCATGCCAAATCTTTCCATTGCGGGTGATAGCACCACGTTCAAGTCCCCTGCCATAATTATAGGTCCTTCTGCCACCCCAACAACCGTTGACATTAGGGTCTCCCACATCCCCAGCGCAAATGGAGGAGGCATGTATACTGCCACAAATGTATATGGTTTGCTGTTAATGATCATAATTAGAATCACATACCTCCCAAGTGGATCTATCTTGACCAGCTTGGTTGTGCATAATAACGTTTTATACACTAATATCGAGACTCCTCTCGCATAGTTAGAATATGTAGAATGGAATGCCCTGTTTACAAAAGCCTTATGTAGGGCAAGTGTTTTAGAGCCCACCAGATGTGTTTCTTGGAGAAAAACAATACTGGGTTTACATTTTTGTATGTGCTTAAATACCAGAGCTCTCTTAATCCTAGAATTGAGACCACGCACATTCCAGGATACTACTTTAAGAGCCTGCATGGTGAGAAAATAGAAGAATCTGTGCTGCGGGTTCCAGAGGCCTGGGCCTGTAAAGACCCCGGTCCCCCAGCCCCTTCCAAGGCATTCCATTCTGCACCACCCACACAGTTTGCAAATAAACTACAGAAAATTGCATACATTTTGCTGCACTCAGTACATTCCTTACCTGACCCTGTACCCTATACCCATCTTCCGTGAAATTATTTAGATCATAACCATAAAACTGTGATCCACAACATAGGATCCCAACACCCCTTCCCCCCTCCCTGCCCGTAGCCCCAAACCACCCACGGACTTCGTCCCCAAACATTGAATCAGCAAAAAAGAGTCACCCTAGGGGGGTAATTCCTCCAATTAAGCCGGATCGGGGGTGCAAGGGTGAGTATGTGGTAGTCAGTTGAGCAACTTACGAACCGCGCCAATCTATGCGTAACATCTTTAGGCCCTGTAGCTACCGAGATCTTCAAGGATGTTCATCAGTCCCCGTGGACAGTACTGCTATATGTATTCAGAGATATCTGCATAGCGTTCTAATCTGTCATCCATATCTGTGCAGTAGGTTAAGGAGGATTCATTTTGCAGCATCCAGTGTTTCCAGCCACTGATTTGCATCTTTTGGAGAGGTAAAGAACAGGGTCTTTCCGCTGTGTACCACCCGCAGTCGTGCAGGATATAACATGCTGTATGGGAGGCTGCGTTCTCTCAGGCGCTGCTTTACACTTTGAAATGCTGCCCGCTGCTTCTGTGTCGCTGCTGAGAAATCCGGAAAGATGGTGATTCGCTGGTTCCCACACAGAAGATCTGGCATGGTGCGGGCCTTGCGTAGGATGATTTCTTTATCTCTAAAGTAGAGAAAACGTGCCAGCATGGGTCTGGGGTATCTGCCGGGTTGTGGAGCCCTATGAGCCCGTTCAATGGCAAATAAATGGGAGAAGCTATCTGCTCCAAAGGTCTGTTGGAGCCAGGACAGCAGGAATTCCTCAGGTTTCTTCCCCTCCGACCCTTCCGGGAAGCCCAGGAAGCGTAAGTTGTTTCTCCTGAGTCTATCTTCAATGTCCCCGAGTTTGGCTTCCTGGGACTTGTGGTCCGCCGCAACATCTCTCACCTGTATCATGAGCGGATTAAGATCATCCTCCACTGCTCCAATTCTTTGCTCTGCATTAGTGACCCGATGTCTGATTTTTTTGACATCATCCTTCAATATTGCAAAGTCCACTCTGATGGTCTCTATTTGAGTGGTCAGCGCTGCATGGCAGCTTTTAATGGTGTCCATGCTTTGAGCTAAGGTCGGTTCGCTCCCCTGTGAACCGGAGCCTCCCTCCTCCACATCCGATGAAGGAGAGGGCAGGGGACCGGCTAATGGGTCAGATGGATCAATCCTGTCTGTGTCCCCCTCGGTCCACTGGCTCCCGTCCTTAGAAGGAGCTCTGCGCTGCGTGTCAGTCTGCTGGGTGCCATCTTGGCTGGCCTCGTGTGCATAGCGGGCCAGCCGGTCCGCGGGCGTGCTGCCGGCCTTCGGGCCGTATTTATTCACCATCTTCATGCGCCCGAAGTGTTCCGCAGCCGCCCCAGGTGTCCAGGGGTAAGATTAGTAGCCTTAGGCCGGGTAGGATTATAGAAGGATCTCAGCACGGTCCAGAGCTCACAGGAAAACGCTCCTCACATACCGGAAGTCGGACACGCCCCCCGCAGCCTAATATTTTTAAACGGTGTCAGTAAGGCATTTTTTTTTGTTATGTTTTTATTTCGATCTGTGTCCAAACTAGAGAGATTTTCCATCACTTTCTGTCAGGACAGGAAGTAATGGGAAATCTTCCACTTGGGGACACAAACTGCAACATAATACAGTTTTTTAAATAAAAATGTGGTTAGAACCTCTGTCAAGTTATTTTTACATGGCAGAACATCCATCCTGCAACATCAACTTTCACACCTTTGAGACAGTGCTTTACCAAAGGAGACACGGTGGCGGACCAAAAATGAAAAAAAATGGCCAGCACACCAAAAAAAAAGGTAGATTATATTACAAAATTACATAAACACAAACTGACCAGAGCACTTTTTGCGATATGGCACTGCGTCGCTTTAACTGACAATTGCGCGGTCGTGCGACGTTGCGCCCAAACAAAATTGACGTCCTTTTTTTCCCACAAATAGAGCTTTCTTTTGGTGGTATTTGATCGCCTCTGTTTTTTTTTTTTTTTTTGCGCTATAAACAAAAAAAGATATTTTTTACATTTTGATATAATAAATATCCCCAAAAAATTTATAAAAGAAAAATGTATTTTTTTGTTTAGACCAATATGTATTCTTCTACATATTTTTGGTAAAAAAAAAAATCGCAATAAGCGTATATTGATTGGTTTGCGCAAAAGTTATAGCGTCTACAAAATAGGTGATAGATTTATGGCATTTTTATTATAATTTTTTTTTTATTAGTAATGGTGGAGATCTGCGATTTTTATCGTGACTGCGACATTGTGGCGGAAACATCAGACACTTTTGACACCATTTGACACTGGCAGGGAAGGGGTTAAACAATAGGGGGCAATGAAGGGGTTAAGTGTGTCCTAGGGAGTGATTCTAACTGTGGGGGGATGGGCTACCACTGACATGACAGCGATCACTGCTCCCGATGACAGGGAGCAGTAGATCCCTGTCATGTCACTAGGCAGAACAGGGAAATGTCTTGTTTACAAAGTCATCTCCCGTCCACGATTGCGGGCCACAGTCGCCCATTTGTCCAGCTGTGCCATTGTGCCGACATACATCGTCGTGCGCTGGTTGGCATGTGGTTAAACCAACTGTTGCAGTTTTTCTTGGATATTATTAGGCAAGTTTGATATTGCTGGGTTCACACCATGTGCAGTGTCCAGGAAGATAAGACCTGGTAGATGTTGGGCTTCCTTTGTGGTTTCAAGCTCAAGAAGAAGATCACTCAGTTCTGTGCAGGGCTTTTTTTCTGGCGGAACCTATGCCAGGCATTCTCTCCTCTCCTCCTAATTGTATAGCTCATTTCCACCCACGGAGGGATGAAACACGGGTGCACCTCCCCCCGAGTACTCCCCTGTACAGGCATACCCTGATTTACGGACACTCACTTTACGTACTCTCGCAAGTACGGACATTCCCGCGCCACACAACCGCAGTATGACCCAAAAGAGGCAGAGCTGCCGTCCGGAGTTGTAGAGAGAAGAGGTACACGTTCCTGTAAGCCAACCCAGCATTGCCTGCCGGCCCAGAGGTACCCACCAGCCAGCCCAGCATTGCCTAGTGGCCCGGAGGTGCCTGCCAGCCAGCCAGCTCAGAGGCCCCAGCCAGCAAGCACAGCATTGCCCAGAGGTCCCACCAGCCCAGAGGTGCCGCCAGCCAGCACAGAGGCCCACAATTGCTCGCCAGCCAGCCCAGATTTGCAGTCTGCATAAACATAAGTGGAGTACTGTATAGCCCCCCACTACAGGCCCTGGACCCCCCCACTACATCCCCTGAACCCCTCACTGCAGCCCCTGACCGTACTGTACAGTATTTGTCCTTTTTATTGTTACAGGTACCTATCGTGTATGTGCTATGCATTGCCTGCCAGCCCAGAGGTGCCTGCCAGCCAGTACCAAGGCTCAGAGGTCCCCACCAGCCAGCACCGAGGCTCAGGGGTGCCCGCCAGCCAGCACAGAGGCTCAGAGGTGCTGCCAGCCAGCACAGAGGCTAAGAGGTGCCCACCAGCCAGTACTGAGGCTCAGAGGTGCCCACCAGCCAGTACTGAGGCTCAGAGGTGCCCATCAGCCAGCTCAGCGTTACAGTCTGCATAAACGTAAGTGGAGTACAGTACCTGTACTGTATAGCCCCCACTATAGGCCCTGACCTCCCACTACATCCCCTAACCCCCTCAAATGCAGTTAAAGTACATATTTTAGGAACTTCTACAGTACTGTACAGTACATCATTTGTTCTTTTGATTGTTACAGGTACACATGAAATAAAAAGTAGTACCAAAAAAAAAAAAATTTAAATCTATTACCTTGGATATGAAGGCTAAAATGATTAAAATGCATGATGAACATGTAACTCAAGCTGAAATAGGCCGAAGGCTAGGCTACACTCGGACTACAGTTAACACTTTCATGAAAAACAGAGAAAAAAATCTTACAAAAATTAATAGTGCTACACCTGTTAACACAACAACAATTCAAAAAAGGGATAGCGTTGTTGCAGACATGGAGAGACTCTTAATACTTTGGATAGAAAATCAGACTACACGTAATGTTCCTGTCAACCAGGCAATTATACAAAGTAATGCCTTAAGCCTATTCAATGACCTGAAAGCTAAGAAAGGAGACGAGGCAGCAAGGGATGCAGAATTTTCTGCAAGCTGTGGATGGTTTGATAGGTTCAAGAAGAGGTCTAACCTACATAACATTAGTTCAAGTACAAGGAGAGGCCGCTGCTGCAGATACTGAGGCTGCAGCAAGCTATCCAAGCGATCTTGCCAACATTATTCAAGATGGAGTACTCCATGGATCAGATTTTTAATGTGGATGAATCTGGGCTATTCTGGAAGAAGATGCCTGCAAGAACCTTCATCGCAAGACAGGAAAAATCAATGCCAGGCTACAAGGCAGCTAAAGATAGAATAACCCTTCTGTTAGGTGGCAATGCTTCTGGTACCTTAAAGCTAAAGCCTTTGCTAATTTACAGATGGCAAAAATAAAGAGCTTTGAAGAACCAAGTTAAAACTAGACTTCCAGTGCATTGGAGAGCTAACAAAACAGCATGGGTAACTGCAGCCCTTTTTGAAGATCGGTTTGACACCTGCTTTGTTCCAGAGGTGAAAGCCTATTGCAAGGACAACAATATCCCTTTCCACATTTTTCTGTTTGTTGATAATGCCCCTGGACACCCTCGAATGCTAGATGAGCTGAACCCTAAGGCTACTTTCACACTGGGGCGTTGCGGGCGCTGGCGGTAAAGCGGCACTATATTTAGAGGCGCTTTACCGGTGTTTTAGCGGCGCTATTTTTGTTATTGACCCCCGCTAGCGGCCGAAAAAGTGTTAAAGCGGCCCACAAATCGCTGCTGCACCAAGGAGCAGGTAAAGGAGTCCTATCAAAATTCTTGAAAAGCTACAACATTTTGGATTGCATTAAAAATTTGTTCAAAGGGCCTGGAACAAATTACTATGCCCACAGTTGGTTGATGATTCCGAAGGCTTTGAAGATCATGTAGCTACGGTTACAGAAAATATTGTAGAGATGGCAAGGCAGTTAGAGCTGGAAGAGGAGCCAGAAGATGTTGCTGAACTGCTTGCTTCCCACACTGAGCCCCTCAGCAATGAAGATCTTCTAGAACTGGAAGAGGAGAGAGAAGATGTGCAGGATGGGGTTAAGATCATTGAACAGCCTGAAGGCTTAACTACAAAAATTCTCTTTGAAGCTTTCCGTCATCTCGATAGCGCCATGGCTATTTTTGAAAAGCATGATAGGGATTTTGATGGAAGTTCCAAAGTCAATGCTAACATTTCAGGGGCTCATGCCTGTTACAAAGAAATCTACAGGGAGAACAAGAGAGCTAGACTTTAAACCTCCATAGACACTTACTTTTCTAAGTCCATCAACATCAACTGACAGTCCATTTCCAGATCTGACATCACCATCAAGTCTTGCTCCTACTCTGATTTCTACTTGTAGTACACCCAATTCACCAGCAAGAAAGCATCTTGCCTTTGAAGATTTGACTAGTGAAACAGAAGATACCTGTATGCCTTCACCCTTCCTACTACAATAAATTCTCTCAGCTGCTCTGGCCTTGCGACAACAATCAGATGGGGTAAGCTTACAATTTTTCTTTTAATATTGTGTTTATTTTAGTTATCAATGCATTATTTATATCAGTTAAATGACTACAGCAATTCAGTACATGCATTGAGAAGTGAAAAAAAGTATTGCTTCACTTTAAGTACATTTTCATTTTACATACATGCCCTGGTCCCATTGTGTACTTAAAAGCGGGGTATGCCTGTATCTGTAAAGTCCTGGCTCCTCCTCCACCTCCTATGTCGTCTGCTGCGCACTGCCCCAAGGGATGGAAGGCAGAGTAATCTGTACTCCGTGGCTCTGCCCCGCCCCTCAGTGCTGTGCGGGAGATCGGTTTGGTGCCATGTGTGGGACTCGGACGTATCAGATTGTGGATAGTGGTAGGTAGCCTGCCAGGCAGTCCTCCTCCTCCTCCCTAGCCCCATGTCATGTAATCTGGTTTGTGTGTAAAACTGGTAATCTGTGTGTAAAACTGTGTAATCTGGTTTGTGTGCTGCTGAATGGGGTTGTGCTGTGGTGGACTTGGCTGGGTGGTCTGTGGGCTGGGTGGTCTCCTGACTGTTTTGGGTGGTTACTTTGCTGGGCAGTGGCACTCTTTGCTGGGTAGTCTCTTTACTGGTGGTGGTATTTTTGCTTGGCAGTCTCTTTGCTGGCAGTCTCTTTACTGGTGGTATTTTTGCTGGGCAGCCCCTTTGCTGGTGGTCTTTTTGCTGTGCAGTCTCTTTGCTGGTGGTCTTTTTTGCTGGACTAATCTGGGCGGTGTCTTCGCTGAGCGGTCTCTTTGCTGCGCTAGCGGTCTCTTTGCTGGACTAAGATGGGCGTTTTTTTTTTTCCAGTGGTCTCTTTGCTGGACTAAGCTGGGCAGTCTCTTTGTTGGGCTTGGTGGTCTCTTTTCTGGACTAAGCTGGTCAGTCTTTTTGCTGGCGGTCCGGGTAGTCTCAGGGGTAGGCCTCGACCATGGCTGCTGGAGGCTTTCATGTATCCCACCTTCTTTTGAGGAGGTGCAGCAAAGTGGGTAGTTGTGGAAGTGACAGCGGTAGTAGTGTCCACTGTTAGTTCTCGGATAGCAGTAACAGCGTCATCCCCCTCAGGAACACTTGAGGTAGCAGATTTGGCGAAAATAGGCCCACCTGTAGGAGCTAGCGTAGCGGTCTCCTCTATGGCGATGCCCGTGGCCCAGTCTATCTGGTAGGCAAAGGGTGGCATGGTGGGCTGTTCTACAGCAAACAGGTACTCCCCGCAGTGTAGACATCGGACAAATGAATGGGGGTTTGTCACCAGTCCCTCGCACCTGTTGCCTAACCTACCCAAGGCATCGACATCTCCCACCGTGTAGAGTATGAAACGCCAATGCGGT
Organism: Lithobates sylvaticus; assembly: GCA_028564925.1. Taxonomy (NCBI): domain Eukaryota; kingdom Metazoa; phylum Chordata; class Amphibia; order Anura; family Ranidae; genus Lithobates; species Lithobates sylvaticus. The sequence continues at coordinate 198,216,373 of CM053033.1, read as the reverse complement.
TTCAGGCCAATACCAGTGTCCATCAGCAACGTTCCAGGCAGCCTGACACTTCTAGTGTTACCCCCAGAGAACATCCTGGGTCCCACAGCAGACTGCATTCCTGGCATTCGGAACATGGCTTTCAACAATCAGATCTTCCCTCTGAATGTTCAGACACACACGCAGTGTCTCACCCAGCAAGTAAACAGAGGACTCCTCCCACTGGTTCCTCTGGTCACGCAGCTCCCGGGCTTTCTTGACTCCACCCACAGCTCACGCTGTCAGGTAGTGACCTGCAATTAACCCCTTTTTAGAACAATGGCACAGTACAGAATCCTCTATTGCATAAGTTCCCGGTGAACAGTTTCTTTGAGTTGCGAGAGGTAATGGTAAATCCAGGACTCGAGCCCCCACATGTAGCACTGACCCCAGAAGGAGCTGCTGAATTTTGATTTGGCTTACCGTTCCTTTACTGTTCCACCGTATTCGTCAGAGGGGTTCCAATAGAGATTTCTTTCCACAGAGTTTAGCTCCGACACATAGTCTCTTTTTCCAATGCTTTATTTAAGAAAGACACATGCAATAGAGGGATGAGGGGTTTAGGGGAATTCAGGTACCTTTGAATTGCAGATCAGGAATACTTTCTTTGATCCAGAGGGCAACAGCTCCACAACTGGATTCAGCAACTACCGGATACGCCACTCCCACTGACCTAGCAGCCGATGTGATGCTCGGTCATAGTCTCTGCCACAGACTTTAAGATTTGGTATAACCGTTACACAATCCTGTCACAGGATTGGGTAATTAGCGACACTTTGCAATGTCAAAGCTTGATCACATAGTACCAGTTCCCTTCTTCCGAACCTACGGTACTGTGTGGTAGGTGACCTGGGATACATCCTCCAACTGAGTCTCCAGGCTCTTCTAGAGGCACCGGCCTTGTTGCGCGGTCCTCTCCTGAAAAGTTCTCCCCTGGATCCTCCAGTCGCTCGGCTTCTTCCCCCAGGCAAGTAAGCATAGGACCATCCCTGGATCGGTAGGCCCCAAGACTTTTGGGCCTTCCTTCAGTAACGATGCCTAGAGCCAGCCGGCCCCCAGACAATTTAGTGGCAGCAACACACCTTAGGCCAGGAGGGCCATCAGGTCAGAACTCCCCTGTCACGGGGTCTGTTCCTTAAGTACCCCCTCCCAGAATTCACAGCAGGCAGACCACACCCACTGACCGTTTCCAGGCAAAGAGGCACTCAATACACCCAGCTTGTTGCAATTTCCAACCTTGGCCGAAATAATAGGGCACCATCCCTAGGCCAAGGGGAAAACCACACAACCAGCCAAGCTGAAACAGAACCAGAATTTACAATAATGGCAGTCTGAGCTAAACTACAGCTTCAAAAAAACTAAATTGTTATTTATAGCGTCTTGAAAATACTAGCGCTACATTGCTTTGACATTTTTTTTGGGGTTGAATGATAATGATTTGATTTGGTATATTTTCTATATTTTTGGATGCATAGAATACACTTTTTAGTTAAGTTCTATTAGCAGATAGCATGTCTAATTTATTTTTTATTTTTTTTATGCACAATAAAAAAATTGTGGGGGGGGGCGTGGCTTGGCACAGAGCGTGAATGGAAGCAGAGTGAAGGAGTTCCTGGCCTCTGGGTGAACCGGGAGGCAAAAAAACCCTCTCCGTGGACAAGTATGTCCACACTTATTAGGAGGGGGGACACACAATCGCTCCCTACGCTCGCTGGGGTCCCCCAAAAGGAAATTATCACCAGCAAACATGAGCAAATACAGCTACAGCAGCGGAGGCAGAAGCTCCAAGATGGCCTGACTCACAGGGCGAATGAAAGAGATGATATGGAGGACGATGAGATATCCCTACCAGCATCTGAGGACTCTACCAGAGGTAATAACAATAATGACCCCCCTCTGACTTATGCTGTAATGACTGAGATAGCAGCTGACATAAAAAATGTATTTTCTGCTGCCATCACTGACATTAAAACAGTATTTCTGAGATTATCAGAGCAAATGGCAGTAAATGAAAGAGCATAGAAAAGGACGGACAGAGCACTGATTAGGTTGGACGAGATCACAACTACACACTCTCAACACATGATCAACATGAATAGGCAGATCGAAGACCTGGACAACAGGGGAAGAAGACACAATATAAGAGTGAGAGGAGTCCAAGAGTCACCCCAGAGAAAATCAGGCCAGCCCTATCCTCCATCTTTACAGCCCCACCCCCCCCCCCCCCCACCCCCCACCCCCCCCCCCCCCCCCCCGCCCCCCCCCCCCCCCCCCCCCCCCCCCCCCCCCCCCCCCCCCCCCCCCCCCCCCCCCCCCCCCCCCCCCCCCCCCAACACCCCCACCCCCACCCCCCCCCCCACCCACCACCCCCCCCCCCGCCACCCCCCCGACCAACCCAACCCCCACCCCCCCCCTAGCCCTATCCTCCATCTTTACAGCCTCATTGAGAGAACAGAGGTAGGGTTGCCACCTGTACGGGATTCACCCGTACAGTCCGGGATTTGAATCATGTGTCCGGTTTTGAGCGCCCCTGAAAACCGGACACATTCAGATAGGACCGTGACTCATAGCTGGAGAGAGGATTAGGTGTTCTCCTCCCTCCAGCCTGCAGGTGGCAATAGAGAGCGGTACTGACTGAACAGTCTCAGCAGCACTGCTGAGGAACGAACACGGAGTGTGTGGAGCCTGGAAAGAGAAATGAGGAACTTCTTTGCAGTTAGTGATCAGTGAGTACAGGGGAAGGGGGGCTCTGGTGTCACATCTGATGTAAGGGGGCTTACATCATATAATCTAATGGTGGTGTCATATCTGATGTAAGGGGGTGGGGGGGCTCTGATGTCATAGCTAATGTAAGGGGGGCTCTGGTGTCATATCTGATGTAAGGGGGGGGGGCTCTGGTGTCATATCTGATGTAAGGGGGGGGGGGCTCTGGTGTCATATCTGATGTAAGGGGGGGCCCTGGTGTCATATCTGATGTAAGAGGGGGGGGGGCTCTGGTGTCATATCTGATGTAAGGGGGGGCTCTGGTGTCATATCTGATGTAAGGGGGGGGGCTCTGGTGTCATATCTGATGTAAGGGGGGGCTCTGGTGTCATAGCTGATGTAAGGGGGGAGGGGCTCTGGTGTCATATCTAATGTAAGGGGGGGGGGGGGGCTCTGATGTAATATATGATGTAAGGGGGGCTCTGGTGTCATATCTGATGTAAGGGGGGCTCTGGTGTCCTATCTGATGTAAGGGGGGCTCTGGTGTCATATCTGTCATATCTGATATAAGGGGGGGGGGGCTCTGATGTAATATCTGATGTAAGGGGGGCTCTGATGTCATATCTGATGTAAGGGGGGCTCTTGTGTCATATCTGATGTAAGGGGGGCTCTGGTGTCATATCTGATGTAAGGGGGGCTCTGATGTCATATCTGATGTAAGGGGGGGGCTCTGATGTCATATCTGATGTAAGGGGGGGCTCTGATGTCATATCTGATGTAAGGGGGGGGGGGCTCTGGTGTCATATCTGGTGTAAGGGGGGCTCTGGTGTCATATCTGATGTAAGGGGGGCTCTGATGTCATATCTGATGTAAGGGGGGCTCTGATGTCATATCTGATGTAAGGGGGGGGGGGCTCTGATGTCATATCTGATGTAAGGGGGGGGGGGCTCTGATGTCATATCTGATGTAAGGGGGGGGGGGCTCTGGTGTCATATCTGATGTAAGTGGGGGGGGCTCTGATGTCATATCTGATGTAAGGGGGGGCTCTGGTGTCATATTTAATGTAAGGGGGGGCTCTGATGTCATATCTGATGTAAGGGGCCTGTGGTGCTTTTGTTTATAGCGCAAAAAATAAAAACCGCAGAGGTGATCAAATACCCCCAAAAGAAAGCTCTATTTGTGGGAAAAAAAGGATATCAATTTTGTGTGGGTACAACGCCGTATCGCAAAAAATGGCCTGGTCAGGAAGGGGGTAAATTCTTCCGGGTTAAAGTGTTCGGGTTTGACTTGATGAAAAGGTGGCAACCCTAAACAGAGGTCTCACCAATAGAATATGACAGGGCACACAGAGCCCTCAGACCCAGGGCTCCAGATAATAATCCCCCCAGAGATATTATCTGCTGTCCTCGAAACTTTTGCCTGAAAGAAGAAATCCAGAAAAAAGCCAGAACAAATGAACAGGTCACATTTAATGGCACAGATATACAGCTCTTCCAGGACTTATCTCCTATCACACTGAAAAATAGAAGAGCCTTAAAACCTCTCCTTGCAATACTAAAAGAAAAAAGAATTAGTTACAGATGGAAATTCCCCTTTGCATTGCAAGCCGCTTACAACGGCAAACAACACATGCTCATAGTTCCAGATGAACTGGGAAAATTATGCAAAGGCACACAGATTGCCTCTGTGGACCTACCTGACTGGTATGCGGAATTCCGTTTGCCTCCAGCCATTAACAACCCGCCCTTCTTGCCAGGTCCTTCTCCTGAAAAATCTAATTTCCAATATGGGAAGCATCACAGAAATGCAAACAGAAGCAATTACAGCTCTCCTGCCTCTAAGAGCCCAAGAATGAGAGATCTCAGATAAAGTCAGCACTTCCCTCACCACTCAGTGTCTATAGATTCACTGAAAAATGTTCACACTTTTAAGTTGGTGTGCTGAGCACATGTTAATAACTCCATTTTAGTTCCACCTTGGTTTAAAAGAAGTTAATATGTTTTCTATCACTAGATGGCGCTCCTGACTCAGAAACTTCCAGCAAAGGAGACTCAGATACAAAATTTAATAGCCGTTATTATTCTTAACCACTAGAGCACAGGTGTCAAACACAAGGCCCGCGGGGCGAATCCGGCCCTCCAGGCCATTTCATGTGGCCCTCACACCTCTCCTGTGAGCTCCAGCCCTCCTCTGGTTTTCCTCCAGACCCCTACTTTCTGCTTTCAAGCAATGCATCCCAGCAGAAGCATAAGGAAAGGGGGTGCACTGTGATGTTAGGGAGAGTAGGGGACTCAACTTCTGATGGTGGAGTGGCTCTTGACATCTAATGTAAGGGAAGGGGGATGCGCTGGACATCTAATCTTACAGATACAACCGGCCCTTTTGAGGACAATCATAATGCTGATGCGGCCCACGATGAAATTGGGTTTGACACCCGTGCACTAGAGTGTTCTCTTTCTCCAAAAAGCATAACCAAAAATGCTTATACACCTCCAACTCTGGTCTAAGACATAAACCTCTGAGCTAAGAACCTTATGTTGTTTTCTATAACATTATTGTTTCTGATCTAAGGAAGGCTCCAACAGGGACTGCGGTTTTTCTTCAAGATATCCCTCCTAAAGAAGATGGAAGCTCTCCTACACTCCTGTCATAGATGAACTTTGGACTCATTCCTGAGTCCCTCTGGACTAGATTGTACTACCAGTGATTAACTCAAGCAGTATGTTCCCTGCCATACATTGGACACCTCTCATATAAAACCTAAAGGAGGTTAGGTACGCACTGTACCCCCACGAAGATCACTCCATTTTTTTTCATCCCCTTTTTTCTGTACTTGTTTTTATTTTTTTATTTGCTACCACCTATCACTGGGTAAAGTAAACCAACATCCCCAATTGCTACAGATCGAAGAACATGTTCCATAGATAAGACATCACCTACCTTTATTCCTGCTTTTTAAAGTTTTTTTGTTCATGTTAAATCTATAATGGAAGGAGCTATGAGCTACGCTACTAGCGAGGCCAGAGGAGAGTGAGACTCGCTGGTGGGATGCTCAGATACAACCTCCCTAGAGTATATATTTTTAATATTAAGATAGAACTGTACCACTGTTATAATTAGGTTACTATTACAAATGGGCAGCATACCCTCTATATACAAGGTCGAGGCACACCACACTTTAACTTATCACGTTTTTTGTTAACAATTACTCAATCTATCGGGATCTAAGTAAACCAATACTTTTCCCTGAAACCTGCTCCCAGGTTCACCCAGAACTCCATTAGTTCTAACATTTTAGTTGTATATTAATTGTTTAACTAGTTGTAATACCACACCGCCTCTTACCATTCACTAACGTACCTCCCACATACCACCCAGAGTAATACTTAGTGTCTTTTTTTAGAACACTAACTAGCTCCTACACCATCTTGGTGTATACCTGAGCTAACACTCACACAAGATTCTACAAAACCAACCCAACCCTTTTCACCCCCTTCAAACATAATCCCCCCACGCCCCCTGCCTACTCCCACTATTCCCACCACCCTTCTTATTTCCCTTTGTTTTTTGTTGTCTGCTTTCAACCCCTGCTCAATTATGGCATATTCTTTTCTAGGGAAATCGCCAATCATTATTTCACATAATGTGAATGGCCTCAACATACCTGAAAAAAGGAAAAACATATTGCAGGAACTCAAAAAAGTACGTCCGTCAATAGTCTTCCTCCAAGAAACACACTTCAAAAGGTCCAAACATCCCCAAACTCACCAACAACCTCTTCACAAAAGCATACCATGCCACTAACCCACTAGCCAAAAACAAGGGGGTCTCTATCCTGGTGAATAAAGACTCCCCTTTCAAACTAAAAAAAAAAAAAAACAATTAGATCCGGAAGGCTGCTACATTTGTCTCAAAGGCTCATGGGAAGGCTCTCCAATTACTTTGGCGAATGTCTTTTTCCCAAACAAAGCAGATATAACATTCTGTCGCACTATAATAGACAAACTCACATGGTTCGCTGAAGGCTGTATGCTTTTGGGTGTAGACTTTAACATACCCCTATCCCCACTTAGAGACCGGCTACACCCATGTTGCATACAAAATTCTTAAACGTCTCAAGGTCATATTACAATCCCTATCACTGGTTGACTCATGGAGGTCCACACACCCCACCGAAAAATACTTCACCTATTTCTCCCCTCCCCATAAAATATACTCAAGAATTTACCTAATCTTTGTATCACAAAGAGATTTAATTAACGTAGTCAAAGCAGAAATAGGAATAATTGCATTATCAGACCATGCTCCCACCGCTATCACCTTAAAACTTAATTCACCCAAACCCACCACCTTTAACTGGAGACTAAATCCTACCTTACTGACCGACCAGTCAATACAAGATGAAATACATGACTCAATCTATGCATACTTCAGGAACAATTTAGACACAGACACAAATCACCTAAACAACTGGGATGCCCACAAGAGCCTGATTAGTGGGGAACTCATAAAATGGGGAGCAAGAAAAAAAAAGAAAGACAGTGAAATCACCAAATTATCCCACAAAATTGCTAATCTCGAAACTCAACATAAGCAGTCTCTTCCGGCTCTTGCTGAAGAAGAACTGGCACAAAGCAGGATCTCCCTGAAACAAATACTAGATATTAAAACCAAAAAGTCCCTATTTTTTTTAAAAAGCATCTTTTATGAGCATGGTGATAAGAGTGGGAAACAATTGGCCAAAGCTCTTAGAAACGCGATAACAGCAGGACATATACACGCTATCCACAATAAAGCTGGCACACTCTAACACAACCGGAAAAAATAGTGGAACTATTTCACAAGTTTTATTCCAAACTGTATGACCTCCCACCCCAACACAAAGCAACCCACATAACACACTTATAAGAAAAGACTATACAAGACTTCTTGAAGGACAGCAAAATCCCTTCCCTTAACCACTTCAATACTGGGCATTTTCACCCCCTTCCTGCCCAGGCCAATTTTCAGCTTTCAGCGCTGTCACAATTTGAATGACAATTGCGTGGTCATGCGACGTTGTACCCAAATTAAATTTTGATTGTTTTTTTTTTCCACAAATAGAGCTTTCTTTTGGTGGTATTTGATTACCTCTCCATGTTTTATTTTTTGCGCTATGAATAAAAAAATACTGACAATTTTGAAAAAAAAAAAAACAATATTTATACATTTTTGCTATAATAGGCCGATATGTATTCTTCTACATATTTCTGGTAAAATATTTATTTTTACTACTAATGGCGGCAATCTGCGATTTTTATCTTGATTGTGACATTGCGGCGGGCAGATCAGACACTTTTGACACTATTTTGGGACCATTCACATTTATAAAGCGATCGTTGCTATAAAAAATGCACTGATTACTGTATAAACGTGACTGTCAGGGAAGGGGTTAACACTAGGGGGCACTGCAGGGGTTAAATGTGTGTCCTAGGGAGTGATTCTAACTGTAGGGGGAGGGGACTGATGAGGGGAGGAGACCAATTGGTGTTCCTCTCCCCTGACAGGACGTGGATATGTGTGTGTAAACGTCCCGGCTCTGTTACCGGGCAATTGCGGGTGCCCGGCGGACATCGTTGATGCCGGGCACGCGCATCGTGTCCCAAGTAAGCACTCTCCACAATGCCAGGAAGCTGAGGACCTCATATGATGCCCACCCGGAGGGAGGAACGGTTCCTGACGCTGTCATTTTACAATACGGCGGTAAGGAACTGGTTACAGTAGAGAATTCAGGTAAATTGGAAGAACCTATCACCATTACAGAAATATAAACCGCCATTAAGGATTTAAAAACAGGGAAAAGTCCTGGTCCTGATAGATTCACCTCCCAATATTATAAAACTTATACACAATCACTTGTTAAACCCCTCTTGACAGCTTTCAATTACTTGACAAAAAATAAACTCAACTCCCATTCCTTCCTTATGGCACACATAGCAGTTATCCCCAAACCAGACAAGGATCACACGGACTGTGCTATCTTCCTTCCTATTTCACTTCTGAATGTGGATTTAAAACTTTTAGCGAAAATACTAGCTAACAGAATAAAACCCCTTCTATCAAAAACCATAGGCCCAGAACAAGTAGGCTTTATGCCTGGCAGAGAAGCAAGAGACAATATAACCAAATCCCTAAACCTGATCCACTACGCACAAAGCTCTAAGATCAAAGGCCTCTTGCTATCCACTGATGCAGAGAAGGCCTTTGATAGAGTCTCTTGGGAATATATGCTATCCACATGTCACCATATAGGCTTAGGCGAAAATATGCTATCCTGGATAACAGCCCTATACTAGAACCCACAAGCCAAAGTCAAAATAAAAAATATCCTCTGTGACCCTATAAATATACATAATGGTATGCGCCAAGGATGCCCTCTGTCACCACTTCTTTTTATTCTCTTGCTAGAGCCAATCATCAGAACTATTAACCAGTCTAATAATATTCAAGGTTTCAAAATACACAAAAGTGAATATAAAATTGCTGCTTACGCAGATTATCTCCTGTTCTTCCTTACACAACCCCATACTTCTATACCCAATCTCCAAAACATTTTCAAAACATTTGGATACATCTCTAACTTCAAAATAAACCAATCAAAATCCGAGACACGTAATATTACCCTCCCACCAGACCAATTACCATAATAATAATAGACTGGCACTGTCACGGTCCCGACTACGGAACCCAAAAACAAGCTCCGCCTTCCTAACCCATAAACACTGCACTGTTGACCCCGCATGCTTGGCCCAAATCCACAGCGCCGCAGCGGGAGAGCATAATTGGCTAAGGCGGATGCCTGTAGCCATTATCGCTCAGGGGCTTTAGTACATGCCCCACGTATAGCGGCCAGCCGCGCCGGCTGCCTCGCATATTATGTTTCCGAAGTGTAATCATTGTGCTGCTGACTGCTGACAAACAATATGTGCTTTTATTTCTGGGGGATCTGTGTGTGGGCATGCTGTGAGAACAGCCATTGCAGACTATAGGTCTGTGAGGAGGGCAGGTTTCCTGGCTTAGAACCTTTCTGCATAAAAAGTGTCTTTTTGCAGGAGAAAGATGAAAGCTATTCAAATCACTCGCGGCTAATGAATTGATGGCTCCTCCCATCAGACCAATTAAACAAACTGAAGGAAAATTACACCTATAAATGGGAACAAAATATGCTCAAATACGGTACCTGGGGATAAACCTGACTCCCAATATCGAATCACTATACAAAACCAACCTAGCACCTTTATTAAATTTCATAGCAAAAGATTTGCAAAAATGGACCCCAAAATGATTCTCTTCGTTTGGAAGAGCCTCAATATTGAAGATGACAATTCTCCCAAGACTGCTATATTTTTTTAACGCATTACCTGTATCAATACCCAACACATTTTTCACCAAACTTACAGAATTACAAAGATGTTTCCTATAGGCTGACAAAAAACCAAGGATAAACTTTTGCCTCCTTACACAACCTAAGAATAGAGTGGGCATGGGTCTTCCAGACTTCAAAAAATATCACCAAGCCACCCACATTACCATAATAATAATAGACTGGCACTGTCACGGTCCCGATAAAGACTCCCTAACCCACATCTTCAACCTCTCCCTCTCCTCCGGCACCTTTCCTTCCCTGCTCAAATATGCACTGTTTACTCCCATACTTAAAAAACCCTCACTAGACCCCACATGTTTCAATAACTTAAGACCCATCTCCCTGCTCCCATTTGCCTCCAAGCTCATCGAACGCCTTGTACATTACCGAATGAGTCCCTACCTCATGGACAAAAACCTTATAGACCTCCCACAGTCCAGCTTCCGTCCACAACATTCCACTGAAATTGCCCTACTAAAACTCACCAATGACCTACTAACTGCAAAAACCAATGGCCAATACTCCATACTCATACCCTTAGGCCTCTCTGCTGCCTTTGACACAGTTGACCACCTGCTCCTCCTCAGCAAACTACACTCCCTTGGACCTCCTCCTACCTACCTATCTCAGTGCACTTTCAGTGTCACTTACAACTCTATCTCCTCCGCTCCTCTTTTTCTCTCTGTTGGGGTACCCCAAGGCTCTATATTCTCGCTCTATACCCCTTCCCTGTGCCAGTTGATAACCTCCCATGGCTTCCAATACCACCTCTACGCCGATGACACCCATATCTATTTTTCCACTCTTCAACTCACCCCCTCAATCGCCTCACAGATCTCAAACTTACTGAATGACATCTCGGTATGGATGTCACACCACTTTCTCAAACTCAATCTTTCTAAAAGTGAGCTTGTAATATTTCCTCCTTCCCGGTCCACCCCCATGACTTTAACATTAAGATCAACAGCACAACTATTGGTCCCTCCACACATGCCAGGGTCCTGGGTATAATCCTTGACTCTGACCTCTCCTTCAGCCCCCACATCTAATTACTGGCTAAATCCTGATGCCTTAACCTCCGCAACATCTCCAGAATTCGACCCTTCCTGACTAATGACACCACAAAGCAACTTATTCACTCCTTGATTATTTTCCGCCTTGACTACTGTAACTCTCTCCTTAATGGCCTACTCTTACACGGGCTATCCCACCTTCAGTCTATTATGAATGCTGCTGCCAGACTAATACACCTCACTAATCGATCCGTGACTGCTGCCCCTCTCTGCCAATCCCTTCACTGGCTTCCCCTACCCCACCATATAAAATTCAAAATGCTAACCACAACATACAAGGCCATTCACAACATCGCCCCCAGCTACATCACCAACCTCATCTGCAGATATCGCCAAAATCGTCCCCTCCGTTCCTCCCAGGACCTCCTGCTCTCTAGCTCCCTTGTTACCTCCTCTCATGCTCACCTTCAGGACTTCTCCAGAGCATCTCCCATCCTCTGGAACTCCCTGCCCCGGTATATCTAATCAGCCCCTAACCTGTGCACCTTTAGGAGATCCCTGAAAACTCACTTAGGGAAGCCTATGCCACACCCACCTAACAACTGTCCCGAGCCACCCCCATCAAATCATTCTCCGCATCTATTACCTTTTGTACCACCACCCCCTCCCTTTAGAATGTAAGCTCTACGAGCAGGGCTCTCCTGTCCCTTCTGTATTTAACGGTACTGTAATTGTGCTGCCCCCCCCCCTTCTACATGGTAAAGCGATACGTAAACTGTTGGCGCTATATAAATCGTGTATAATGATAATAATAATATATGACTTTTAGCCAGATAGACTCATTACATTTGTCTGACAGTTCTTTGTTTTTGTCAGTTCATTTAAAACAAGTACACTGTGTACAGCAGCACAGGCACAATTGTGGCAGTTCTCCAGAACCCTAACTCTTGTGAAACAACCAGAACTTCAGCGCACCTAATTAAAACCCTAAAGTAATAAAACTGTAATTTGCAGTTAATGTCTCCAATTCTTTTTAATTATAAGCTTCTATATAGTTGATGCAATACACATATTTAATCTTCACGCTTAACCTACAGATAGCTATCAGGGTCTGATAAAATTAATATTTGATCTTTATTAGCAATGCCAAACCCAATACATACAAGTCTCTCTCTACTAATATAGTAATAATAATTGTTGCTCTCGTGGCTATACCTCACATGCGTGATTTGAAAGCCATTTACATATGTGGGCACAATGTACGTATGCGTTTGTTTCTGCATGCGAGCATGCAGGGACGAGGGCGCTTAAAATGTGTTTTTATTATTATTGTTTATCTCATTTTTCTTTTTACACTTTCCCTTTAAAAAAAAGTTTTGATGATAAAAACTCAAATTCCAGGAGGTCATATGACGGCCTTGGGCTGGAAGTGATTAAAATGGCTGCCCCCTGCTGAAAGAATTCGTTTTTACATTTTTGACACATTTTCGGAAAGTGCACCAACAGTCCTGCATGCTGCATCTTTGGTGGTGCTTTCAGAAAACCCTACAAAAACGTGCAACCTAATAGTAGTCTATGGGACTGTGGCTATAACCAGGAAACCAGGAAAACTGCCTCACTGCAGTTTGCCTCACATCACATTTCCTCCCTGCCTATTTTAACCTCCTAAATGCCAATCCCTCAAGGTAATGACATGGTGAGCCCACTTAAATGCACATAGAACCAAGTACTATTATACAGTGTTAATTTTGCCAGCAAATTTTGATTTTGTTTAGTCTTATGCCCTATACACATGGTCGGACATTCTGACAACAAAATCCATCGTTTTTTTTCTGACGGATGTTGGCTCAAACCTGTCTTTGCAGCCTGACCGTGCCTCACATTGCGGCCTGACCCAGCCCCACATTGTGGCCTGACCGTGCCCCACATTGCAGCCTGACCGTGCCCCACATTGCAGCCTGACCGTGCCCCACATTGCAGCCTCGCATTGCCCGCAGTGAGAGGGGTGGCCGGAATCGTGACTGGAGTTGGAGAGCCACGAGCGGTAAAACACACTGTAACAGCTTACATTGAAACTGTCTCCGCTCTGCTTACTCTGACACAGCCCCGCCTCCTCCTAACCCCATGCCTGTAATAGACAGAATGCATCCCAGCATTAGACCCGCGTTAGGAGGAGGCGGGGCTGTGTCAGAGTGAGCAGAGACCGGAGACAGTTTCAATGTAAGCTGTTACAGCGTGTTTTACCGCTTGGTGATCCCGTGGCTCTCCTCTCCATACACTCTTCCACTGGGAGAATGGCTCCCGGTCAACCCCGCCCGCCGGCGGTGCTCACCCCCCACCCCCAGGCAGCCCAGCTCCTTGCCAGCCCTCATTTTCCACTCACAACATGCAAGTAGGCGAGTGGAAAATTTGAGGGCTGTGGGAGGTATCACTATGTGCGTTAGAGCGCGAGCAACAATTCTAGCACTAGGCCTCCTCTGTAACTCTAAACATGTAACCTGTAAAAAAAAATTTAAGCGTCGCCTATGGAGATTTTTAGTACCAAAGTTTGACGTCATTCCATAAGTGTGCAAAGCATGACATGTTGGATATCTATTTACTCTATTTACTGCTGCCACTGTGCTATGTGCTGTGTGTCCAGGGTGCCCCTGTGCCTTTAACCACCTCAATACTGGGCACTTTCACCCCCTTCCTTCCCAGACCAATTTTCAGCTTTCAGTGCTCTCTCAATTTGAATAACTATAACTCAGTCATGCTACACTGTACCCAAATGACATTTTTATCATTTTGTTCACACAAATAGAGCTTTCTTTTGGTGGTATTTATTCACCACTTGATTTTTAATTCTGTGTGATATAAGCGAAAACATTTTTTTCTACTTTCTTTTTTAAAAGAAACCAAAAAAATCAAAATTTGTTGATAATTTAGGCCAAAATGTATTCTACTACATGTCTTTGGTTAAAAAAAATCCTGATAAGTGTATGATCATTGGTTTGTGTGAAAGTTATAGAGTCTACAAGCCATGCTAAGCATTATTGAAAATGTATCAATCCTAATGAAGGCCTCTTGACCCCATAGGGAAAGAGAGCCCTGACTGTTGGGGGCATGTCCAGGGCGGGTCGAAGTGACCAAAGGGTCATTAAAGATTGGTGGGGGTGTGGGTTGGGCTGGGCCTGAGCTCAACAAAAGTGCCGCGCCCAGAAATTCTGGATCCTTCTGGAAGATCCGTTGGGAAGAGCTGCCCACCCTCCCGCCCTATAATTTTCTTTGGTACGTCACAGCTTGCTGCGGTTTCTTGACCTTGCGAGCATAAAATGGCTGCTGTTGATGGAAATGGGAAGCAGACGGCCTGTCCAGCACTTATGGTAAGGACAGGCCTCCCCCTTCTTATCTCCTTCCCCTACTTTGGATTATGTGCTCACAGTATAACTGTGACAGGCACTGTTTGAAGTATTCATTTGTTTGAACTATTCAGTTGTTATGTGTTGGATTTAAAGAAATAAAGCTGTGGCCTTGCCCTTTCCAACTTAGCAGTTGTCAGCGTGTTATTTATTGGTATGAAGGGGCAAGGGTTAAAAGACGGTTATACAGATAAATTACAGTTCATAGTACCTGGATTAATTGCACCTCAGCAGTCATGCACTGATGGCCTATCTCATTTTTTGAGGCCCTAAAATGTCAGGACAGTACAATAACCCCCCAAATGACCCCTTTTTGGAAAGAAGACAGTCTGAGGTATTTAGTAAGAGGCATAGAGATTTGTTGCAATTTTTCCCCCACAATGCTTTGTAAAATTAGGAAATATATATATATATTTTTTTCTTCACTAAATTGTCATATTTACAAGTTATTTCTCACACACGGTGCAGGCATAATTGCAATTACACCCCAAAATACATTCTGCTATTCGTCCTGAGTATGGCGATACCCCATGTGTGAGACTTTTCCACTACCTGGCCACATACAGAGGCCCAACATCCATGTAGCACCATCAGGTGTTCTAAAGGCATAAATTACACATTTCATTTCCTGAGTACCTATTACATTTTTGAAGGCCCTGGAGCACAAGGACAATGGAATTACCCACAAAATGACCCCATTTTGGAAAGAAAACACCCCAATATATATTCTATGAGGCATAATGAGTGTTTTGAACATGTAATTTCTTTCCATAAGTTTTTGGAAAATGTGGAAAGAAAATGAAAACTTATTTTTTTTTCTTAAAGTTTTCAATTTAGAAGATTTTTATAACACATAGCATGTACATAGCCAAAATGACACCCCAAAATACATTCTGCTACTCGTCCTGAGTATGGCGATACCCCATGTGTGAGACTTTTCCACTACCTGGCCACACATAGAGGCCCAACATGCAAGTAGCACCTCTAGGATTATAACACATAGCATGTACACACCAAGAATTACACCCCAAAATACATTATGCTGAGCAAAGGGTTTTAGTGATGTGGACAAGAAGACCTGGCTTGCAGTCTCCGCTCTAATTCTTCCCAAAGGTGTTCTGTCGGGTTGAGGTCAGGACTCTGTGCAGACCAGTCAAGTTAATTTACCCCAAACTCGCTCATCCATGTCTTTATGGACCTTGATTTGTTCACTGGTCAAAATAATGTGGTGAAGGAGGGATTATGGTGTGGGGTTGTTTTTCACGGGTTGGGCTTGGTCCCTTAGTTCAAGTGAAGGGAACTCTTAAGGCGTCAGCATACCAAGACATTTTGGACAATTTCATGCTCCCAACCTTGTTGGACCAGTTTGGGGGTGGCCCATTCCTTTTCCAACATTTCCACCAGTGCACAAAGCAAGGTCCATAAAGACATGAATGAGTGGGTTTGGGGTGGAGGAACTTGACTGGCCTGATTTCAACACGATAGAACACCTTTAAAATGAATTAGAGCGGAGACTGCGAGACAGGGCTTCTCGGCCACATCAGTGCCTGACCTCACAAATGCGCTCCTGGAAGAACAGTCAAACATTCCCATAGACACACTCCTTGTGAACAGCCTTCCAAGAACAGTTAAAGTTGTTATAGCTGCAAAGGGTGGGCCAACTCAATATTGAACCCTATGGACTAAGACTGGGGTGCCATTAAATTTCATGTGTGTGTAAAGACAGATGTCTCAATACTTTTAACAATAGAGTGTATCTTCAACAGACATTCTTTCTATGCAATTATAGTAAAGAATGATTAAAAAGAACTAATTTGTAGAACTAAACTCTGTTTTATTTATTTTTAGCTTAACACATTTAGCACAATAAAATGAACATTCCCCAGTAAACTCTTTGTTTTGTTAAAATCCTTACCCCAATAGCTGCAAAGGGTGGGCCAACTCAATATTTTATCCTTATGGCCTAAGATTGGGATGCCATTAAAGTTCATGTGTATGCAAAGGCAGGCATCACAATACTTTTGGTAATATAGTGTATACATATCCATACCTCCCAAATTTTTGAGATGGGAATGAGGGACACCTATCAGCAAAAGTATGCAGGACACACCCCTTGCCACACCCCCTTAAAGGAGAATTGTACAAAAAAACAAGATTGGTTAAACCCACAAGTGCTTTTTTTACTACTGTATTTATCGGCGTATAACATGCACCGGCGTATAACACGCACCCCAAGTTTAGGAGGGCATTTTAAGGAAAAAAAGTTTTAGGAGGGAAGTTTAGGGGAAAAAAAAAAACGTACATTTAAGCGTCATTTGCAGCTTGCCCAGCGTCATTTGCAGCCTTGCCCAGTGTCATTGTAGCTTGCCAGCGTCATTTTCAGTTTTGTCCGGGTTTAAATTTCCCGCCACCGAGACGCTCTGTCGCATGCGCCGCCGAAAAAGATTGAAGCGCGGCCGAAAAAGACCAAAGCGCCCCCGGAAAAAGCCGAGCCGACTGTTCGGCTCCGCTCGCGGTCCCGCCTCCCTGCTGTTTCCGGAGCGAGCGCAGGGAGGCGGGACTACGAGCAG
The DNA here is from genome assembly GCA_028564925.1 of Lithobates sylvaticus. Taxonomy (NCBI): domain Eukaryota; kingdom Metazoa; phylum Chordata; class Amphibia; order Anura; family Ranidae; genus Lithobates; species Lithobates sylvaticus. The sequence goes on along the minus strand of CM053033.1, from coordinate 198,199,263 downwards.
AGCCGAACAGTCGGCTCGGTCTTTTCCGGTGCCGCTTCGTTTTTTTTCGGCCGCGATTTGGTCTTTTTCGTCAGCGCTCGCTATTTTTCGGCGGCGCTTGCCATTTTTGTCATTTTTTTGGAGGGTATCGGCGTATAACACGCACCCACGACTTTCCCCCGAATTTAAGGGGGAAAAAGTGCGTTTTATACGCCGATAAATACGGTACTACTATTCCTTTATACTGGCTTTTGGAATTTACGAATGCAGCACTTTAGAAATTAGATGAAAGTTTTAGCGCTGGAAAACACTTTTTGATAGATAAGAAGTTAATTTTATATTCTATATAGATCAGACCAAAATGAGGGACAAATGAGGAGGAATGAGGGACAGAGGGACATTGCTCCAAATCAGGGACAGTCCCTCCAAATCAGGGACAGTCCCTCCAAATCAGGGACAATTGGGAGCTATGCATATCCAAATATGTAATGTTTGCATTGCACAATAGATAGGTTACATTCATGTTGGAATGTTTGTTTGTTCAATGATGATGAAACCCACTTGTTATAGGGTTGAATATACATTTATATTTTTATCTGCAAAAAGAATCAGAGCAAGGATGCACTAAAGTCTAATGATCTGCCTTAACTGGGGTTAATACATCAAAACAGTGACAGCAATAAACCAGAATCTTCTGGACGTTATCCAACGTCGTTCCACCCTTTTTACATAATCCAAAACACGCTATTGTTGTATCAGATGTTCCAGTCTACGTACCACCATGGAACTGACAGGGCTGTTAACTGCAGTGCTGATTCTTCTCTCCTGCTGCTACTTCATCTTCTCAACATGGAAGACAATGTACAGGAAACAGGGGCTCCCACCAGGTCCGACACCCCTGCCCCTGATCGGAAACCTCCTGAACATAAAGATGGGATCAATGGTCAATTCACTCATAAAGGTCAGATAATCTGGACATTCTTTGAAACCATTATAAGCTTAAAATTAGATTTAGTGCTGAATTTATCATCTAATTTTTTTAATAATTAAAAAATTAATTCACCTGGAGCTGACATCTAATTTTTTTTCGATTGGTGTAAGTTTAAAAAAAAGCAATGACTAAATACACCTCAGACTACTTTTGGTGTTAGTCCAAACACTAATTATATTATAGTGCGTGCTATATGCATCAAGTGAAAATGAATTACCGTATATACTCAAATATAAGACGAGATTTTCAGACCTTTTTTTAGGTCTGAAAGTCCCCCCCCCCCTCGGCTTATATTCGAGTCACCGTCGTCTGCCGACATGAACAGCGTGTCATGCAGACAGACGGCAGTTTTCAAAAGCCGCGCCTCCTCCTCCTTCTCGTCCGTGATAGGAGGAACACTAATTTTCCCAGCAGTAAGTCAGTGCAGTGTTCCGCCTATCACGGACGTCCTGTCATTCTCATCTCATGGACGAGGATGAGAGGACGTCCGTGATAAGCGGAACACTGCACACTGACTGCTGGGAAAAAAGTGTTCCTCCTATCATGGACGAGGAGGAGGCGCGTTTTTTGTAATGGTGGAATGGCGCCGTACACGCTGTGGGGGGGGACAGAGCAAGGCTACATCGGCTGCAATGGTGGAAGCGACACCCGACACCGGACACCGGACCTAGGACCTACAGATCGGCGAATCGGCACAGGTAGGCTGCAATGGGGACACGGGGTGCAATGGGGCACGGGGCATGCAGCTGCAGATGGGCATTGCTGACCCACTTTTCCACTTACAGTAGCTGCTGCATTTTTCACCATCGGCTTATACACGGGTCAATACGTTTTCCCCATTTTTTTGTGGTGAATTAGGGGCCTCGGCTTATACTCGGGACGGCCTATACTCGAGTATTTGGCTTTGCATATACTAATAACAAGTAGGTGTGATAGCCAAACGTCACACCAACATTGCGAGCCAGCAATATTGTGGCTTGCATATCATTGCAGCATGCTGAATCCACAGTGAGTATCGGCCTTCTTCTGTCTGGACAACCCCCACAATTTTTTTTACTGGCAAAAAAGAGAAAATTTACAGATACTAAAAACCTAAAAACTGACAGAAACTTCTATAAGGCCCCTTTCACACGGACGCCTCCATTTGGGAGACTCCGCTTGCTCAGCGGGGGATCGATCCACAGCAGATCCCCACTGAGTAGGCGAATGACAAGTCTGTCTCGGCTCCAGGGGCATTGCTAGGTGGCAAAAAGACCAGGGGCTTCAAGTCCAAGGTTGGCACCGGGGGGGGCGTTAGTGGTGCAGGGTTTTTTCGCTGGGCGGTAGGTAAGCTCACTTGCTGCCTGACCTACACACACACTGACCTACCTACCTGACACATACACTGACCTACCTGACATCCATTGACCTATCTACTTGACACATACACTGACCTACATACCTGACATACACTGACCTACCTGACACAATGATGAACCTGACATACACTGACATGCACTGACATGCACTGACCTACCTACCTGACATAAACACACTGACCTACCTAACCAGTAGACAGACGTCACGTGTCCTGCAGCAGCTCAGCTCAGCCATGGTGTGCGAGAGCCTCCCGTCCGAGTGCCGAGCGGGGACCGATGTGGCGCGGCGGCCGCATTGTAATTCCCGCCTGCTGGAGCCTTCAGCGCCTATGATAGACATCACACGTCCCACGGTCACCACCATTGGACCAGTGGGACGTCCATCATAGGCACTGCAGGCTCCAGAAGGCGGGACCTGCTATGTGACCCGGCCGCACTCGGCGGCGCTCTGGATCAAATCGATCCCCGCTCAGCAGCAGGCGGTGGCGCTCTGGGCTAACAATAGAACAGTGCCCACCCAAGACCCGGGGCTTTTTGGGGTCTCACTCAGGGGTTCAGCCACTGTCAGCCCCCCACCCACCGATGCCACTGCTCTGCTCATTGTGCAGAGCAGAGACGGACCCAGTCTTGCTCTCCTCTATGGGAAAATCGGGTGAAAATGACTGTCCATTTTCATCCAATCATATCTGATCCGCCAGACGGATAGAAAATAGGACCACCGTCCGTCTGGATTTGGCGGACAGGATTGGATCAGATAGCAGCGTTTGTCAGCTGACATCCGGGGAAGACTGCAATGTCTGATTAAGTCTGCCTGAAAAACTGACAGGTGGACCTGATCAGACAGCCCGTGTGAAAGGTGCCTTAGAAACTAAACCTATCAATATTCAATCACTGCCTGACCCATTTACAGTAAATAGTTACATAGTTAGTAAGGTTAAATAAAGACACCAGTCCAACCTTAGTGAGTGTCCACAATTGTCCCTATCCCTGTACATTACACACTCACATTGGTCCCTACCCTCAAGGAGCCCACAATCCAAGGTCCCTATGCATATACTAGGGCCAATTTCTGGACAGAAGCCAATTAACCTACCTGCATGTCTTTGGAGTGTGGGAGGAAACCGGAAACCCATGCAGGCACAGGGAGAACATGTAAACTCCAGGCAGGTAGTGTCGTGGATGGGATTTGATCCAGTGACCCTTCTTACTGCTAGGCGAGAGTGCTAACCACTACACCACTGTGCCGCCTAGTCTGCAAGTGGGCAGCAGGTGCAGGTACATGTACGTTGCCAGCTTACTTCTGGCTATGGTCACAGCATGAATTTGTCAGCAGGTTTCAGCCAATGATTTTGACTGAAACCTGCTGATCGTCTGTGTCAAATCACAGCACAGAGTTCTGTGTTTACAAACACACAGAACTATGTGTACACAGAATAGCAATTTATCTGAATCTTCTCCCTGAAATGCAGGGAGAAAAAACAGCCAGGTCTGGGAGTAAAAGCAGTACATATTACACACTGTACACTTGTTAGGCAGACAGTTTACTCCTTCATTGCCCCTTGTGTTAACCCCCTTCCCAGCCAGTGCCCTTGGTACAGTGTACAGTATTATATCTGATCGCTGTTTTAGCTCCCATTCACACCAAATCCGACTTTACTTGAAATTGCACAATTTTAAAGCTGCATGTCACGACACAAAGTCGGCATTGCACTGATTTGAACAGTTCCATTGACGGCAACAGGGTGCGACTTGTCATGTGGTTTGGGCCTCTCAAATCGCATGACAAGTCGCACCAGTGTGAACGGAGGCTTAAGTGTCACTAGCGATGTCAGTTAGTGCCAGATTGCCTGCAACACTATGCCAGTCCCACTGTAAGTCGCTGATCACTGCCATTATCAGTATAGCATATACCATATAGCTGTGTCAATTCAAGTATGTACTGTATATATCATAGTTTATAGATGCTGTAACATTCACACAAACCAATTAATACACACTTATTGGGATTTTTTTTTTTTTTACCAAAGACATGTATCAGAATACATTTTGGCCTAAATTTATAAAGAATCATTTTTTTAATTGGATATGTTTTATAACAAAAAGTAGAAAATATTGTTTTTTTTTTTTTTTTTTAATTTTCCATCTATTTTTGTTTATATAATAAATAATAATAATAAAAAAACAGTGGTCATCAAATACCACCAAAAGAAAGCTCCATTTGTGTGAAAAATTATAAAAATGTAATTTACGTGGTGTTGCATGAGCACGCAATTGGCAGTTAACCACTTGCCGACCGGCTCATGCTTATATACGACGGAAAAGTGGCATGGGTGCGCAAAACAACGTACCAGTACGTCGTTGCGTCATCAGCAGCTAGCAGGCGCATAAGCGCTGCTGGCAGCGCGCATGTGCACTGCGGGAGCATGCCCGCGGGTCCCGCGGACTCGATGTCCACCGATGGCCCTCGATCATGACACAGAGAGGCAGAACAGGGAGATGTCTATGTAAACAAGGCATTTCCCTGTTCTGCCTAGCAACATGACAGGGATCTACTGCTCCCAGTGAACGGGAGCAGTGATGTCTGTCATGTTCTAGTGAGCCCATCCCCCCTACAGTTAGAACACACCCAGGGAACACACTTAACCCCTCGATCACCCCCTAGTGTTTAACCCCCTTCCCTGCCAGTGACATTTACACAGTAATCGGTGCATTTTTATAACACTGATTGCTGTATAAATGCCAATGGTCCCAAAATAGTGTCAAAAGTGTCTGATCTGTCTGCCGCAATGTTGCAGTCACGATAAAAATCGCAGATCGCCGCCATTATTAATAAAAAAAAAATAATAATAAAAAAAAATGCCATAAACCTATCCCCTATTTTGTAGACGTGATAACGTTTGCGCAAACCAATCAATATACGCTTATTGCATTTTTTTTTTTACCAAAAATATGTAGAAGAATATATATCGGCCTAAACTGAGAAGGAAATTTTTTTTTCATATTTTTTTTGGGGATATTTATTATAGAAATTTTTTTAAAATTAGCTTTTTTTCAAAATGTTTGCTTTTTGTTTATAGCTCAAAAAATAAAAACTGAAGAGGTGATCAAATACCACCAAGAGAAAGCTCTATTTGTGGGGAAAAAAGGATGTCAATTTTGTTGTGGTACAATATCGCACGACCACGCAATTGTCAATTAAAGCGACGCAGTGCCGTTTCGCAAAAAAGGGCTTGGTCAGGAAGGGGGTAAATCCTTCCGTGGCTGAAGTGGTTAAAGTAGCGCAGTGCAGAATCGCAAAAAAATTGTCTGGTCATGAAGAAGGGAAAACCTTCCTGAGGTCATATATATTTATTAAACTAATTCAATTTTGTTACAGTTAAGTGAACAGTACGGCTCAGTGTACACCCTGTATTTTGGTTCAAGTCCTATTATTGTGATATGTGGCTATGAAGCTGTAACAGAAGCACTCATTGATCAAAATGATGACTTTGGTGGTCGAGGAAAACTGGCAACAATTGATCAATTCACCAAAGGTTATGGTAAGAAAAAAAAATTCATTGCAGAATAATTTTAAATATACAGTGCCTTGAAAAAGTATTCATACCCCTTAAAATGTTTCACATTTTGTCATGTTACAACGAAAAGCTTAAATGTATTTTATTGGGATTGTATGCGTTAGACCAACACAAAGTGGCACATAATTGTGAAGAGGAAGAAAAATGATAAATGGTTTTTAAAATATTTTACAAATAAATATGTGAAAAGTAAAAAGTAAAGTGTGGGGGGTAGTGGCGCTCCCTCGTGATAAGGCAAAAGTGAAATGGTATAATAGTAACCAGTAATATAATCCAACACACACAGACAGTGAAAGTATAATAAGATTAAGTACCACCAATCACCCAACCAGTTGGTAGACCAGATTATAACACAATGTTTAACGTGGCTAACCAGGTGATATCGCACACTATGATACAAATAACCTCCAAGTAAAAGATGCAAAACCTGCTGGTGTAGACCTGTGTGGACCCAATATCTAGTCTGTGTGTGTATAGATTGTAGTGAGGTATTCCTGCGCTACTGTGGAAAGGGGAGGGTAGGGGCGGGGAGGTGGTAAGGGATTGACTGTGGGGGGACTGCTGCAAGCACCCGGTGTAGGTCAAACCGTACCTACCGAACTAGATATATGAAAGTGGGGGTGGTGCTGCGCTGTTCCCCAGGAGGATGGCCAAATCTACCACAAGGTGGCAGTAACGGGGTAAAGACGTAAAACCCCTAAAGTGTGGCAATAATAGTTAATACTAAAACTATTAGGTCAGAGCAATGCAAGTTGAGGTAGATACCTCCCTTGCTATATGAAATAAGGAGTATAACGTGACCAATATAAGTTGCTAAAAATACTATAGGTATACACAGATAAAATATATAATAATAAAATTATATATATATTAAGGTGCGAGAGTGTAAAAACTAACTAATAGCACCTAAAATGAATGGCTAATAAAACATCATAAGCAGGTACATAAAAAAGTCAGATATAGGGCTCTTTCACACAGGGCGGATCAGTGCAAATCCGCCCCGTGGATATATGCTTGCTCAGCGGGGATCGCCGGAGCGATCTCCGCTGAGCAGATAGATGACAGGTCCGTCTCTGCACACTGCGCAGGGACGGACCTGTCACAGCGCCGCTCTCCCCTATGGTAGATCGGGTGACGACGGACCGTAGAGTCCGTCGTCATCCGATCCGCTCTGCAGACGGATGGAAAAATAGGGTTTTCCTCCATCTGCAGAAACGAACCATAGCGGGCACGGACGAGATCGGGTGTCAGCAGATGTTCAAGCTCTGTCAGATTGGATGGAGAGTGTCTGTGAACAGCAATTTTCAAGTCTTAGCACAGATTCTCAATTAGATTTAGGTCTGGACTTTAACTGGGCCATTCTAACACATGAATATGCTTTGAGCTAAACCATTCCATTATAGCTCTCGCTTTATGTTTAGGGTCATTGTCCTGCCAGAAGGTGAACCTCCGCCCCAGTCTCAAGTCTTTTGCAGACTCTAATGCCGCGTACACACGATCGGACTATCCGGCAGACTTATTCCCGCGGACAATCCGCCGGACTTTCTGAACGAGCAGACTTGCCCACACAAGGAAGTCAATGCCACTGTCTCCGTTGGCGAGATTGACACCTTGCTAGCCTTGTTGCCTGGTATGGATTTAAAGGGGAGCCCCTACACCGAAATACCAGACCCTTATCCGAGCACGCAGCCCGGCCGGTCTGGAAAGGGGGTGGGGACGAACGAGCGAGCGCCCCCCCCCCCCCCCCCCTGAGCTGTACCAGGCCGCGTGCACTCAACATGGGGGGGTGCTTTGGGGAAGGGGGGCCCGACAACCCTGGCCGTTGGTTGTCGGGGTCTGCGGGCGAGGGGCTTATCGGAATCCGGGAGCCCCCTTTAATAAGGGGGCCCCCAGATCCCAGCCCCCCACCCTATGTGAATGAGTATGAGGTACATGGAACCCCAACCCAATCACCTGAGGAAAAAAGTGTTAGAAAAAAACACATAACACAGGTTTTTAAAGTACTTTATTAGACAACTCCGGGGGTCTACTTCCGACTTCGGGGGTCTTGTCCCGCTCTTCGTTTCTTCTGCTGGGCCTCCGCTATCTTCTTGCAGCTCTTTTACTAGCGTTGGCCTGGTCTTCTGGTTCGTCACTGTTGTCGCAGCCGCCGCCTTCTTCTTCTTCTTCCTTCTTCTTCTCTTCTTCCGATGTTGCCATGACGCTCTCTCCGCCTGTAATGGCCGGGACTTGTTGCGCGGCAAATTATATAGGGACAAGGGGCGGGGTCACCGGTTGATGTCACATGTCACACAGGAGGATTAGCAAACAGACAGGAACAATAGGTTACTCAATTAACAATGGGGGTTCACACAAGGAGGCACGCAATGGGGAAATTACACAATGGGACAAAGACAACATGTGGAAAACAGTAGACAGGATAGGCAAACACAGGTATACATTGTAACAGTAACAGTAAATACATAAAACCTTAATAAACAGATTACATATAACAGCAGGAGACCCCAACATCAGATTATTTTGGAGCCAATTATAATCTTCTGCTTTGACTCTGTGAGTGTTGAAGCAGTCAATGCTGTTTGGGCTGTTGCTTCTATACCCTAACAAAACACAGAGGCCCAAAATCTGTATCTGAGTTCTCCAGTTTGCAGAGTCTGTGTGTTTCAGGGAGACATGGACTTGAATCTAAAGTAAAACTACTCCAAAGGTCCCCCAGGCAGACACCTCCCAAAGACTATAGCTCCCTTAAATGGCAGGTCCCATATATTCAGTAGGCACGAGGCTAGCCTGCAGTCCCCTACAAAAGCCCCTGCCCTGGTTGGGTCTGTCGCAATGTTATTCTTACCTACTTTTTGCAAAATTATTGCACAGAGTGGTCTCCTACCGCCTCTATTTTGGCAGTTCCCCCCCTCCCAGCGCTGTCTGTTCCTTCCTCTTAAGAGTGCTAAAGGGGCTCTAGAGCCAGGCTGCCATGCCCCCACTCTCTTCTCACAGCAGTTTGACTAACAGCAGCAAGAGTCTCCTGTAAAACTAGAGAAGAGCGATGCTGCAGTCAAGACAGTGTTTTAGAATGAGGGGGGCATTTAGTGGGGCTTTTGTTATCTTAATACAGGGATGCATTAAGTAAACATTTTTTATAAGTTTAGAACCACTTTAAAGATGTGAATGGCTGGACAACATGTGGGCGGGGCCTATTCACCCTGCTCGAGGGGGGTACCTTTGGCATGAGTGCACTCAACGAGGCGGACCAGGCAGAGACTATATGGTCACGTGAACAATCTAACACTGTGTTTAGTTGTAGTGGTACCCTCATGAGGGCTGCTGAGTAAAGTAGTTCACATGTCACCCTGCCCAGCCAGGCACACGATTTCCAGTCACTTAAACAGAAAACAGTCCAGGCACTTTGTTTTGTATTTTTATTGAGGGGAATTAACTTGGATAGGGTAAGGCTATATGGGATGCCCAGTTGATTTAAGAAAATTTACATAGGACACAACTATATACACTCTCTGTATATACACTCCAGTCTTCACTCTAGCACAACACTTGCTTGCAGACTATTACTCCTCAACACCTCCAGCACTTCACTTGCTTATATTTCTTGGACCAGCTAGCACTGATTTGTAGGCCGGAACTGACTCAACCAGGCTCAAAATAGATTCCCTTTGCAGGCAGAGACCGCAGGCCCCTTTTAGTGTAGCAACAAAAATAAGGTAGTTCTTTAGTGCTAGCTGCTTGTGTGGCTACTGAGCCCAGTACCACATCTCCAGGCCCTGCCAGCCCTCCTGGCTGCCTCTCTCCACTGCCCATGTTTCCACAGTTCTCTTACCTTGTTCTGCACCCATCTCAGACTGTAATCTCCCACTCCTCTCAGGCTTGCCTCCCCAGTCCTCTCCTCTGGTTCTATACCCATCTCAGACTGCTCTCTATCAGTCCTCTCAGGCGCGTTTCCCCAGTCCTCTCAACTGTGCTTCACTCACCAGCCCTCCTGGCTGCGACCTGTTGCTCCTCCTTGGAGACTTGCCTGGCAGTGCTCTCTCCCCCTGTCCTTTCCTTGCTCCTCTTGGCCAGGACACCTCTGTGTATTGTAGGAGGGTCCCGTCCACACCCAAGCCCAGGCCTAAGTTCACCCCCCCAGACTGGGGAGCTCCTTCCAAGTTCCAAATTTCTGATGGCTGCCCTGCTCGCCTGTGAAGGTTCTCATTTATCCAGTGCATGCTTTATCTGGTAGCAGTTAGTCACATTCATCTGTATTTGTTCTGTATTGATGAATATGTTTTATAGCTTAGCAGACCACATCTTCAGGTCCAGTGAGTGTCAAGGAGATACCTCAACATTTATATCCACACCTTTGAAGATCTTAATCGAAGGAGTGGATACAAACATTGGGGTATCTTCCTGACACTCAATGGAACTGAAGAAGTGACTTGCAGAAGCTACAAAATGTCTTCAAGATTACAGAACAAGTCTAGTTGAATGTGTCCAACCACTAGATATACCATGACCTGGACAAATGAGAACCTTTGAGAACCTAAGAGCATTTATACAATGTAAGAAGAATCGGCAGACCCCCAGTCAGGTTTTATTGCTAAATATGGTACAGCTAATGGTGAGTCTGTACTTCTGTCTGGAGGGCAAAGTCGCATATACAATTATATGGATGTTTACAGTATGTCTGTGTCTCCAGGACAGAGACTTCTCCTCACCTCCTGTTCACTCCACTTCCTGTTCAGGTGACAAGTAAGGCAAAGACAGAATAGCAAGTGAGAGGAATCTGGTATTTCAACCCTGGCAAAAAGAAATCTCTTAAACAGGGACAAGGACAACATTAAAAACTCTTTGTTCTCTGTGGGTTACAAAGACAACCCCTTTCCTGCACCAGGATGAGGATTTGAAAAATAAATACACTAATGATGAGGACAGCATAATGTAATCTGAATTGTAGGGTTTCCATACACTGTATAAGTTGTTTGAACTATATCCATGGGCTCTACCAAGGGTGTATCTGTCAGTACACTAACTCAGTGGTCATCAACCCTGTCCTCAGGGCCCACTAACAGGCCAGGTTTTATGTATTACCTTGGGGAGATGCAGACTAGAATACTGCAATCACTGAGCAGCAAATGATATCACCTGTGATATATTTCAATTATCTTGCAAACCTGGCCTGTTAGTGGGCCCCGAGGACAGGGTTGATGACCACTGCACTAACTGTATGGATTGTTAGGGCAGGCACCCTATTGCATAGTTTTGATCTATAGGATATTTAATACAGATTATACAATCAGATTGTCATTTGTATGGTCAGCCTCAGTTTATTCTTCACTGGTTTAGAGTTTGCATTAGCCGATAATTGGAAAGACTTTTTTACCCCATAGGTTTAAGTTTCGCTAATGGTGAACGCTGGAGAAAGATGCGCACCTTCACATTCAAGATCTTAAGGGATTTTGGTTTAGGAAAAAGAAGCAATGAGTGGAAGATTCAGGAAGAGGCCAAATGCGTGGTTGAAGAATTCAGGAAGTGTCAAGGTTGGCAATAAAGCGCATACATTGCTGTTGCTAACCAGACTGGCTGTCATTTTACCAATGTAAAACTAAACATGAAAGGGGTAGATTGGCATAAGTGACACAGATGTTGTGTCACTTTATGAATTCTGGACATTGGAGACGTAAAAATGTGGCTAGGCTAAAACCCAGGTAATGTCCTAAAATATAACCAAAGGCAAAACTTGTTTTTAGCTTTGGATAGAGTAGAGATGGATCAGAACACTGGTCAGTTTTTTATTGCTGTCTTTGTCCCCATTAGGGATTTTCATCTAATCTTGTCATGTTTACTGTTGTCACTAACGAAAATCACAAATTTTGGGTTGTCACCAGAACAGGTCATGGAGATTCTGGTGAGAACCAGGGATTCCCTCACTTTTGAGGGATTTTCTCTCATTTTCTACGGGACAGCAAGTGCAGAGAAATCTCCCCAATGGGACAAAGATGGAAAAAAAAAAAAACCTGGCAGGAATAATAACCCTTAGGAGGGAAAAAAAAGAAAGTTTTGCCCTTACTTCTGCTTTAAAACTGAACTATAGGCAACAGCTAAATACATTAGTGAACTACGTACAGTATATGGAAGTTGTCTTACCTGCCAAAGGATTTGAATTTCTTTCCAGTCCTGCCAGGTATACATGTGGGTGACTACACTAGACACAAAATACTGGACTTCATGCATGTACTTAGTTACCTCTTCTTCTTCTTTCATACCTGTGCACAGGCTGGGGATCTCAGCAGTGATAATCTGCTCCCATTGCTATAGGAGAGGGACCTGCTCATGGGGGGAGTGCCAAAAACAACTCCTTCTGCAAGAGGCTATCTCACCTGTCACATGTACATGCATCAAATTGCTAAAGAAACCTTTGTTTTCCTTGGTAACCCCGTACGCACGGTCGGAAATTCTGACGGAAAATGTCAGATCGGACCATGTTGTCGGAAAATCCGCCCGTGTGTGGGCTCCATTGGACTTTTTCTGTCGGAATTTACGACGGAAAAAATTTGAGATCCTGCTCTCAAATTTTCCGACAACAAAATCCGATCAGACTTTTTCCGATTGCGTGTAGAGAATTCCGACGGACAAAGTGCCACGCATGCTCAGATCAAATTATGAGACCAAAGCTTATTGGTTACTAGCCTCTATGTAGTTCTGTCGTACGCAACGACAGTCACCATGTTCAGAATGATCGGATTTTCCAACAACTTTGTCCGACCGTGTGTATGCAACACCAGTGTCGGCCGCACACCAATGCACAAAGCAAGGTCAATAACGACATGGATGAATGAGTTTGGGATGGAGAAACTTGACTGGCCTGCACAAAGCCCTGACCTCAACCCAATAGAACACCTTTGGGATGAATTAGGGTGGAGACTGCGCTCCAGGCCTTCTCCTCCACATCAGTGCCTGACCTCACAAATGCGCTTCTGGAAGAATGGTCAAACATTCCCATAGACACACTCCTAAACCTTGTGGACAGGCTTCCCAGAGTTGAAGCTGTTATAGCTGAAAAGGGTGGGCCAACCCAATATTTAACTCTACAGACTAAGACTGGGATGCCATTAAAGTTCATGTGCGTGTAAAGGCAGGCGTCACAATTGTTTTGACAATATAGTGCACTTTAAGTTAACAATGAATTTGAATTAACCATTACCAGTTGCATTAAAACTGCATTTTTTACATAAAGAGCTGCCTTAATATTTTTATATCTGCCTGGAGTTAAATTTTAACTTTAAGACCTCAGACACACATGACATTTTTTTTTTCTTCTTTTTCCTTCCCCGGATGCTTTTGCTCCAGGGGAGGAAACAGCAGCTTAAAAAATGTGCTCAAAGCTGTGTTTTCCAAATGTTTTGTCTAGGTGTGTCAAGCATTTGGGATTTTATTCATTCCATTGCCCAGAATAAAAATGTATTCTGACCATTTAGAATGAATCAAGTGCTAAACATGAATAGCGTTTAGGCATGTTTCACACATATACACACCTTAGGCTATTCGGCCACTAGCTGGGCAGTTTTAACCCCCACTAGCGGCCGAACAGAGGTTAAATCCGCCCGCAAAACGCCGCCGGAGCAGCGTTTTGCCAGCGGTATCGCAGCGCTTCCCCATTAATTTCAGTGGGGAGCTGCGGTGGAGAAGCGGTGAGTTCACCGCTCCTTCACCGATCCAAAGAAGCTGCTGGCAGGACTTTTTCTGACGCCCTGCCAGTGCACCGCTCCAGTGTGAACGCATTCGGGCTCATACTGGAGTGCATGGAGCAGCTGTTTTAGGGCGTTTTGTAGGTGCTCTTTTTAACGCTAAAGCACCTGCAAAATGCCCTCAGTGTGAAAGGGGTCTTAGGCTCCATGCACGCTGGAGCTCATAAACGGACGTTTTTTGGAGTTTGGGCATTTTTTTTTAACAGCCCATAAACTCCCCTCTATGTAAACCTATGTGTCCATGGACGTTTTTGAACTTTTATCAGCAGTGGCGTTTATGGGCTGTTTTCTGAATGCCATAAAATCACGTTCAAGAGTCGTTTAATCAGTGCCCTGATTACAATATAGCGCCAACAGTGTCACCAATTAGTGCCCACAATTGCCAGCAATCAGTGCCCATTAGCGATGTCGGTCAGTGCTGGCTATCAGTGCCGCCTATCAGTGCTGTCCATCAATGCCCATCAGTGCCACCCATCAATGCCCATCAGTACCGCCTATCCATGCCGACTATCAGTGCCGCCTATTAGTGCCCATCAGTGCCACCTAACTGTGCCCATCAGTGCCGCCTATCAGTGCTCATCAGTGCCACCTATCAGTGCCCATCAGTGCCGCCTATCAGTGCTCATCAGTGCCACCTATCAGTGCCCATCAGTGCCGCCTATCAGTGCTCATCAGTGCCACCTATCAGTGCCCATAAGTGCGGCATATTAATGCCTCCTCATCAGTGCCACCTCATCAGTGCCCATAAGTGCCACCTCATCAATGCCCACCAGTTCAACCTATCAGTTCCCATCAGTGCCACCTCATCAGCGCACATCAGTGAAGGAGAAAAATTACCGTACTTAGTTACAAAATTTACTGACAGAAAATAATAATTTTTCAAAATTTTTGGTCTTTTTTTTTTTTAGTAAAAAATAAAAAACCCAGCAGTGATTAAATACCACCAAAAGAAAGCTTTATTTGTGTGAAGAAAATGATAAAAATTTCATCTGGGTACAGTGTAGCATGACCGCGCAATTGTCATTCAAAGCGCAACTCCGCTTAAAGCTGAAAAATGGCCTGGGAAGGAAGGGGGTGTAAGTGCCCTGTAGGCAAGTGGTTAAAGTACCTACATACTTTTGCTAATAGATGTCCCTTATTCCCATCTCAGAAAGTTGGGAGGTATGTTTAGTCTACTATAGGCCAATAAATGACTCCATAAAACGACATGATCAATGCTCATCAAATGCAATATATTGAAGATAAAATAGTCTACGATGGGACTTTGGAGGCAAGACATTTACAATAAAGACTTTACATTTATTATTCCATAATAGTCCAAATATAAAACATTTACACACTACTACTATCACTTCATAGGCAATAACGTATATTATCTTGACTATACTGATTCGTCTTTTCTCAACGCATTTCTTAGACATAATTCACTTCTTCAGGAGCCATCAGTATTGTCTATTGTATGCACTAATAAAAACACATAATTATTGTATATCTTTTTTAGTGATTACAATAGTCAATACTAATGGCTCCCAATGTTGTGGATTATGTCCGAGAAAGAAATATTATATGTTCTTGCCCATGTAGTGATTTCCTACTATTTTAATTCAAATTGTTTGCAGTAGTGTGTAAATGTTTTGTCTATTATGGATTATAAAACGTAAAGTGCTTATTGTAAATGTTGTGTCCCCAAAGTCCCATCTTAGGCTATTTTATCTTCAATATATTGACACATTTTGGGATGTGGCACCATTTTTGCAGTAATTTAAGAGTGGCACATCTTATACAGGTGAAAAACACAAGGTTCAGGTAGGAAGGTTTACAAAGCCTTTAAGACTGCAATGCTTCTTTGAGCTGATTATGTAACAAGAAAACTTTGTTTCTTTCAGGACACCCTTTGGACCCTTCAAAGAAATTTATGGAAGCTTCTTCCAATATCCTCTGTTCCATCTTGTTTGGAGATCGTTATGATTATACAGACAAGAGATTCAAAAAACTTCTTTTTATCACGGAGGAAGTATTCAGACTAACCAGCTCTCCTTGGGGTCAGGTAAACAGTCTTTAAAGTAGACTTTTCAGTAACTCTATATATCCAATGAATATATACCTAATATGTCACAATATACATTTAGTGGGTACTACCCGCCACATCTGTTCTTCCCACTGTCTCCCCCCCTGTCTGCAGCGCGGGAGACCTTATCAGAATCTATATAATCCCTGCTCACCACAGCTCGGTTCCTCCATTGGCTGCAGAAAGGGACCAATGGGCAACCAGGACTAGTGTACCATGGGACATGTAGTGCTGAAGACCAGCGGCTGCATTTTTAAGCCCTGGGGAGAAAACTTCAATACCCAGCATGCCTAGGGGAGAAGGGCAGTCACCCAGAAGGGATAACCACGAGGCGACCGGGCAGAAAGAGAGGGTCACACTTCTTCCCAGGACTCGTTGATTTCCAAATTCCGAATTTTTTAATTTTTAAATTTACATTTTTTAGAATTTCCGCAAAACAGGTCAATACCAGGCCCTTCAGGCCCAACCCCCCCCCCCCCCCCCCGAACCATACCAGGCCGCATTCACAACCCCAAGTATTGTCATGAGAAATACTGCTACTAGCTAGTAGCAGTATGTCTCTCCCCATATGTTCTCCTGCAGTTTGGCTTGTGATGTGCTACCGCACACCTAAAGCCCCATACACACGATCGGACTTTCTGACGGGAAATGTGTGATGACAGGCTGTTGTCGGTAAATCCGACCGTGTGTACGCTCCACCGGACAATTGTTGTCAGAATTTCCGAGGACAAACGTTGGCTAGCATGTTTTAAAATTTTCCGTGGACAAATGTGTGTTGTCGGATTTTCCGAGCATGTGTACACAAGTCCATCAGACAAAAGTCCAAAGTACAAACACGCATGCTCGGAAGCAAGAACAAGCCAGAAGCGGTCGGTCTTGTAAACTAGCGTTCATAATGGAGAATTAACATTGGTGAAGTGGCAAATTATGAAATCTCCAAATGCAGCGCACAATTCTCTTCTTCTTTAATGGGATAATAATGAAGCTGCTTTGCTGGTGATACTGATGGAGTTATTGCAAACTGATTTTTAAAGGCTTTTTTTCTAGTGATATCAAGAATAATATTATTATGGTTTTTTTTTTGCAAGTTACCACAACACCATTATCCTATAGTTTTTAAGATCAAAGATACAACTATGTTGGGGTCCCTTGTTAATTTTACATTGTATTTTTTAACCACTTTCAGACCGGACCATTTGCTGGCTTAAGACCAGACCACTTTTTGCGATTCGGCACTGCGTCACTTTAACTGACAATCGCGTGGTCGTGCGACGTGGCTCCCAAACAAAATTGACGTCTTTTTTTTCCCACAAATAGATCTTTCTTTTGGTGGTATTTGATTACCTCTGCGGTTTTTATTTTTTGCGCTATAAACAAAAAAAGAGCATCAATTTTGAAAAAGAAATGCATTATTTTTTACTTTTTGCTATGATAAATATCCCCCAAAAATATACATATATATATATATATATATATATATATCAGTTTAGGCCGATACGTATTCTTCTACATGTTTTTGGTATAAAAAAAAATTGCAATAAGTGATTATTGATTGGTTTGCGCAAAAGTTATAGCATTTACAAAATAGGGGATAGTTTTATAGCATTTTTATTAATATTTTTTTTTTTTACTAATAATGACGGTGATCAGCAATTTTTATTGTGACTGCGACATTATGGCAGACATATCGGACATTTTTGACACATTTTTGGGACCATTGTCATTTATACAGCAATCAGTGCTATTTAAATGCACTGATTCCTGTGTAAATAACACTGGCAGTGAAGGGGTTAACCAGGGGGTGGCAGTGTAGGGGTTAAGTGTTCCTAGGGTCATGTTACTAACTGTGGGGGGCGTGGTTGTGTTTTAGTGAACACTGATCTCTGCTCCAATCACAGGGAGCAGAGATCAGTGTCACTTGTTGCTAGGCAGAACGGGGAGATGCTGTTTACTTCCGCATCTCCCCGTTCAGCCTTCCCGTGAGATGATCGCTGGTATCCCCACGGCGATCGAGTCCGCGGGACCCGCAACCGGACTCACGGGGGTCCCGACCGGCGCACGCACGTGATGGCACAGTGGCATTCTTAAAGGGACGTACCTGTACGCCCTTATGCCTGACCAAAAAGTGCATTCTATGCATCCAAAAATATAGAAAATATACCAAATCAAATCATTATTCAACCAAAAAAAATATGTCAAAGCAATAACTCCAAGGACAATAATAAATAACACGTTATCTCCTCCGATTCCGCAACATGGCTGGTTGGCGAACGGTCATTCGGAAATTAACTGAAAAGCACGAAATGAAAAGCGTGAACTGAAAAGCGCAAACTGAAAAGCGCTAAAGGAAAAACGTGTAAAAGAAAAGCACGAATCAACACTCACCAAACTTCTACTAACATGAAATTAGCAGAAGGAGCCCAAAGGGTGGAGCTAAAGAGCTGAAAAAACACGTAGTATGTCTAGTACGTATTTATATATAACTATATAACATATAGTATGTTCGTAATTGTTGGCCAATATTTGTGTGACCGTGTGGATGCAAGACAAGTTTGAGCCAACGCCCTTCGGACAAAATTCCACGGTTTTGTTGGCGGAAAGTCTGATCGTGCGTATGAGGCATTAGAGTGTGCGATAGTCTATGGACACCCTGTTTAGCAGTGAATAGCGATCCACTATATATATGGTCGACTTATCTGTCATGTGCTTCACAGATATTACCTAGAGGTTCTATTTACACCCTTGCTGATTATACTGTACATATAAGAGAAACCCCTACAAATATATTTTTAACATTATGGGAAAGCTAAGCTGACTGGGTTTAATCCTACATAACAGTGTCAGAGAAATGATATACAAGCTCCTAAAGAAGTGGTTCCCTGCAAAACATGTTGAGCTTCATGCAATTCATACTTTGTAAAATCTTTGTAACCAGTCACAAAATGAGAGCCGCAGTATGGGGCTGATCTGTATCAGACAATTATTACCACAACCAAGAAATGCACAGATGTACATAACCTCACTCCAGGAAGTAGATCCTGACTCAAGATGATGCCCTTAAAAAAGATTATGCCTTCCTTCTAATTCTGTTTAAAACTAACACTAAATGCCAAGGTCATTGAAGGTGAAAGTGGTTGTAAACCCTCCACTTTCACTTTAGCTCATTAGAATCTCCAGTGATAAGGCTGCAGATCGATGCCTGTGAAATTTTACTTACTATTATGCCCCGTACAGACGAGCGGAATTTCCGTCTGAAAAATCTTGGCTCCCATACACACAGTCACACAAAAGTTCGCTGAACTTTCGACCATCAAGAACGCGTGACGTACAACACTACGACGAGCAGAGAAAATGAAGTTCAATGCTTCCAAGCATGCGTCAAATTGTTTCCGAGCATGCGTAGAAATTTTGCGTGTTGGAATTGGTACAGACGATCGGAATTTCCAATCAGAAATTTTTCAGACCGAAAAATTGAGAACCTGCTCTCAATCTTTTGCTGGCTAGAATTTTGCCAGCAAAAGTCCGATGGAGCATACACATGGTCGCATTTTCTGACCAAAAGCTCTCATCGGTCTTTTGCTGGCCGAATTTCCGATCGTGTGTACGGGGCATTACAGTTCCTTCAGAATCCGGTGACGTCATGCTCTGAGCTAGGCCTGTCTGTTTTGATCTGTGGGCAGGGAGTGGTTAGAGTAGCAGTAGGTTTGACCAGTGCCACCTGTATTTCAGTGCTGAGGCACCTCCCCTGCTTTGAGGGAGAATGTTCTGGAAGAGGGGCAGGGCCTAGAACTGGAGTGGCAGGCAGCTCATATGGGAGCCCTGACCAATCCCCAATTGGGGGTCTCCTATATAAGCTGAGGTAACAGGCCACTGGGGGGAGTTGTCAGCTGAGAGAAGTGAAGAATGGAGTACTAGACAGCAGCAGGAGGCCATCCCCATCTGGGGGGGGGGGGGGTACTCAGATCGCAGGAGGAGGCCTGGGAGAACTGTGAGGGAACTTCACCTTTACAAGGTCATTGATGAGGAATTCCTGGAGCAGATGGGCAGGAGAAGCTGTCGGACTGTACGGTCCGGTTAAGATCTCCATCATGGATTCGAAGCATAGAAAGGTCGGTGAGTGTACTACAGTGGAGGGCTGGATGTGGGGACATGCCAGGAAGTCTGTGAGGGAACTTCACCTTTACACAGTCATTGGTGAGGTCTTCATCATTACACAGTCTTTGATGAGGAATTCCTGGAGCAGAGGGGCAGGAGAAGCTGTCGGAACGAACGGTCCGGTCAAATTCTTCACCATGGACTTGGGGCAGAAGAAGGTCGGTGAGTGTACCACAGTGGAGGGCTGGATGTGGAGACATGCCAGGAAGTCTGTGAGGGAACATCACCTTTACACGGTCATTGGTGAAGTCATCATCATTACATAGTCATTGATGAGGAGTCCTGGATCAGAGGAGAGACTGTGGGGAATAGTGTCAAATCGATGCGGCCCAAGGGCACAGGATTTGCAAGCTGGGCTAGCTGGGAAAAGTAGTCCACCATTCAGCACATGCTATTAAACTACTAGGCCTCGGTGGAGAGGTACTGCAGGCCTCTGGTACTGCCTACCACACTACACCCCCTACCAGTCTCTCTGACTGTGTTTTCCAGCTCTCCTGGATATTTGGCTCTCTAGCCTTTAATCGCAGTGCTCTGCTGCATGGTCCACCACTGACCTATGGATTGGGGTTCTCCTGACACCCTGATAGGAGCCAACCTGACTCCTAGATGGAGACCCTTTGTCACTTGACTTCTAGGTGGACACCTCTGACCCCTCGGTGAGACCCTCTAGCTTGTGGCTTCAGGCTGAGGGCCCCCCTGAGTGAGACCTTCTGTCTCCCACACTGGGAGCGTTATCCAAACTGGAAGCTCTGAGCTATCCTCAGACACAATTGAGTATATAATGACCTTGCACAGCTGAACAATCAGCTAGGTCGTAGGCTTCTAGCAAAACCCAGACACAGGATTGAATGTTCCGATCCAAAATGACAAAATCTGAAGAAAGACAAATACACAGCTTTCTCTGCCCAGAAACACTAGTCTGGAACATCGCATTTACTCTAAATGCAAATCCTGTGTCACGTTTTCCTATATTCTCACAATGACAGGGCCTCTTACAGAATGTATTTGATTTTGAAAAGAAAATACAATGACCAGAAGAAAATCAATTCAATATAAGAAGAACACAGCCCCCATGCAACCAGAGCCTCTGATAAGTATTGAGGTCAGGCTCCCTGCCCTGTAAGATCATTGTGCTACCCACAAATGCACTGAACACTACCAACTAGCTGCACGAATGGGCTTGTGGACCATGAATTAATACTTGTTTTATGCTCATGCAGGTTCAGAGCATTTTCCCAACACTGATGAGCTACGTTCCTGGACCTCACCACAAGGCTGTCTCATTTTAAAAAGAGATGGTTGAATTTGTTGCTGAAATAGTGAAATCCTGCCAGCAGACTTTGGATCTCAGCAAGCCAAGACATTTTGTAGATTGCTTCCTGATCAAGATGGAAAAGGTATCACAGATCTACACTAATCTAATTTAATAATCAGACTATTATTTCAAAGACGCAATGGAGCTTATTTACTAAAACTGGAGAGTGCAAAATCTAATGCAGCTGTGCATGGTAACCAATCAGCTTCTAACTTCAGCTTGTTCAATTAAGCTTTGACAAAATAAACTGGAAGGTTTCTATGCAATACTGCACCTCATTTTGCACTCTACAGTTTAGTAAATCAACCCCAATACATCGCGGTATAAAGTGAAGCAAACTCCACCCAGCCCTGCAGAGTATACTTGATCTATATACTCTAGACCTCATACCCAATGGGACAGCTTGATGTCTACCATTGAAACAAACCATTTAGGGCACAATGGCAGTGTCTTCTGATAACCCCCACCAAGCACTCACCAATTCACCATCCCTCACTGCTTGACATGTGCAGAACGGAAACATTTGTTTAGTTTCGGAAAGATTCGTTATGTTACTAATTTAGTTTCATTATGGAATTAGTTTAGTTTGGTTTCGAAATTTGTTTAGTTTGGTTTAGTTTTCATTAAATTTTGTTTCATTTTAGTTAAAATTCATTTAATTTATTCATTTTCGAAGGAATTCCAACTTTTCAGAACAATTTGGATTGGTCGAAAAATGATTGACCGATTCTAATTCTGTGTGAAGAATAGCTGGTTGTTAATCAGCGGGTCGGGAAGCCAGCCGCCTGCGTCCTTAACAACCATGAGACATCATCTGATAAATAATGCCGGCAATAGAATTTTTATTTTTTTTTAAAGACGTAGGCCCCCCCCAAATCCATATCAGGCCCATTGGGTCTGGTATGGATTTTAAGGGAACCTCATGCCAAAATGTAAAAAAAGTCCCCCCCCCCCCAAAATCCATACCGGACCTTTATCCAACCATGCAGCCTGGCATGTCATAAAAGCAGGAAAAAGCAGGGAAAATCCATTTTCCATCACGACGTGTGACATCTTGGTGACATAACCAGGTGGCCCTGCCCCTTGCCTATATAGCAACTGTCAAAGCCAAAGTGAGAGCAAATGGCTGGTAGCCTCTTAGGAGGCAAAGCGTTTTTTTGCAATTTTTCAGGACAGCGGGCGTCGTGATGGACAATGGATTTACATTTTCTTTTTTAATAAAGGACTTGTCAAAAACAGTTTGCTGTGGTTTTTACTTTGACACTTTTTTAGTGAATGGGTACCCCATAACCATTCATATGGAGGGGAGAACCTGGGGGTCCCCCTCCCGCAGACCCTGATAACCACAGCCCAGGGTTGTCAGGAAGAGGCCCTTGTCCCCAACAAGGTGCTTTGGGTTGGGGTGCAAAGCCCCCCCTGCCCCAAAGCACCCACCCCCCAAGTTGAGGACATGTGGCCTGGTATGGTTCAGGAGGGGGGGTGCTCGCCTGTCCCCCCCTTTTCTGACCCGCTGAGCTGCATGCTCGGATAAGGGTTTGGTATGGATATTGGCGTGGGGGGACCCAACACTGTTTTTCTTAACATTTTACTATTGCCGGGCTATTGCCGGCATTCTTTATCTTTTTTTTTTTTTAACAGCATTCTTTATCTCTACATTCATCTGTCAGTGGGGAAGCCCGCTGACAGATGATGACTCATGGTTGTTAAGGACGTGGGCGGACGGCTTCCCGGCTTGCTTCTCAACAACCAGCTACTTCTTCACACAGAATTCTAATCGTTCTCAAAAGTTGGAAATCAAATTTTAACAGATTTCGACAAAATGTATTACTATTCATTACTATTTCATTCGGAGATTCGGATACATCCAAGTCTCCAAATAACCAAAAGTTTGGCTGAATTTGTATTTGGACCGAAACAAATTGCACATGTCTACTCACTGCCTCCCCAATTCATTGGAGCCTGTTGTTCTGATGGGCCTCTAGGTCTTGACGTCCCCCCACGGCAAATGCTTCCACCCAATGTCACATTGGGGTAGCAGTGACATCAACTTGGGTAAGCTCTGAGCCTGGCATTTGACATGCCCTTTTCCAGGGTGAACTACTCTAGTGCAGAGGCAGCGATTGAGCATGGATGGGTATGTATACATTGTGGGATGATGGACTATTAGGAGGTACTGTTACTTTGCTCTAAAAGTGAATTTGCTCTCTTGGTCTATAGGGGCTCTATGGCTTGACACAGATGATGATAGCATCTGTTTGAGAAGCTGAAATAATTTTTTGGAAACTTCTAGTGCATTTACTGCAATTTTACAGAACTGTGTTTAAACAACAATTTTTGCCAGAATTTTTCTCTAGATAATTTGACAATCCCCACTGGTTACATTTTGTAGTGGTTGACCAGAAACAGCTGGATAAACCCCAGGTTCTGTGGCAAATAAAAAACCTTTAAGGCCCCTTTCACACAGGTGCCTCCGTCTTGCTGATTCTGCTTGCTCAGCGGGGAATCGCTCCGCTAATCCCCACTGAGCAGGCGGATGACAGGTCCTGTCCGCTCCTCTGTGCAGAGCGCCTGTCTGTTTTCATCCGATCCACCAGATGGATGGAAAATAGGACCACCATCTGTCTGGATTTTGCAGGCAGTATCAGATGGCGGCGGGTGTCAGCGAACATGTGTCCGCTGACATCTGCCGCTCCATAGGGGAGACTGGAGGGTGCGATTAGGTCTTCTTGAAAAACTGACAGGCGGACCTGATCGGAAAGCCGTCACTTTTTCAGCCCTTTCCTAGGTTGTCTGTTTTTGTGTTGTCAATGGATTCATTACTGATTCCTTAAAACTCTGGTGACTCTTCCCTAGAAGAGATTGATTAGCCCTTGACTGAATTTGCCCTCCAATGGTCTAAAGTGTCACTGTTGTCTCCATAGGAGAAGAATGACCCCAATACGGAGTTTAATATGAAAAATCTCCTGTATACAATCCACAACCTATTTATTGCAGCAACTGAGTCTTTGAAAACCACTCTTGGGCATGCACTGCTTATCCTCTTAAAGTATCCTGACGTAGAAGGTAAGTAAGTGAAAGGATAGAAAGGTTGCAAACACATCACAAACACAGTGTTACCTCAGTTTTTCGCAGATTCTGGACCAGTAAAACATTTAACAGTTTCTTATGCCACGTACACACGGTTGGAATTTCCGATGGAAACAGTCCGATGGGAGCTTTTCATCAGATTTTCTGACCGTGTGTATGCCCAACGGTCTTTATCTGTCGACATTTCCGACGGACTTTGGATTGAGAGCCTGTTCTTAATTTTTCCGACGGAAAACCTTTCTATCTGATTTTTTTGACCGTGTGTATGCAATTCCGACACGCAAAATTCCGACGCATGCTCGGAAGCATTAAACTTCCCTTTTATAGTGCCGTCGAACGTGTTGTATGTCGTGGTGTTATTGACCATCGGAATTTGGTGTGACCGTGTGTAGGCAAGACAGTTTGAGCGAAATTCCGTCGGAAATTCCGACGGGAAAACCATCAGAGCTTTTTCCGATGAAAATTCCGACCGTGTGTACGCGGCATTACATCTATTGCGTATTCTTTTTTTTTTTTTTATTAATTACAATTTTTATTGATTTATTTAGATACACAGCACTCTGCAATGCAAAATTTGATCAGTATCAAATGTCAAATATTTACTTCATAGAGAAACTTCATAGAAACTATAAGCAGCCTACAACATCAGGCATTTTGTAGTCAGTATACCTCATAAAGAAAGCCAAAGGCAGAGAAGTAAGAGGAAAGATGATGTCTAGGGATACGGTACTTATAACATTACTTATTATTCAGTGGAGAATGACATTATAGGATTTTTCCATTAAACAAGCCATTTCTCTGCTTAATAAAGGTAAAATTGTGGGGGAACTAACATAGGTCATACCTGTGTCAGTTGTACAGCTTAAAGTATAACTAAAGGCAAAACTTTTTGTAGCACTGACCCCCGAAGGAGCTGCTGATTTGATTTGGGCCTGCACTCTGCTAAGAAACCCCACTAACTTGACACAGTCCCCTTGACACAGCTGTGGTGCAATACAATACAGTACAATATAATATAACACAATATACCTGGATTGTCACTTCAGGATCCACTGGCTCCACCTGCTGGGAGAAAACAATACTCCACACAATGGGGTACTTAACCAAAATATACTTTACTATAGGTATTGGCAAACAGGTGGTTACAATAATTGTGCTGTCATCCCAACATAGAATGACAGAACAATGAATTTTGATATAACAATTACAAACAATATAATATAATTACCAGGGAGCTCCCCCTACTTTTATAGCTATTTGTGAGATCTCACTTAAAGTACTCAGTCTTTAGTCTTCTTGTCTTCGCTAGCTAGGATAATTCCTTATGATTTGTAATCCAAGAGTTAAAGTAAATAAAGCAGAGTTAAGGATGATCCTGGTATTGCTTCAGTAACTATGATACAAGGCTTTAGATGCAATGGCAGATAGGCCTTATGCCTGCCTAGTGTTAGTTGTTATATTCCTCCTCCTAGGACTATGGATCCCAGCAAGGCCTGTATATAAGTCTGACTAGGTGCAAAAGTTAATAAACTGTGGGCCGCAACCCGCTCACCAACTGGATCGGAAGCTCTGGATGACAGCTCTGGTCCGGTGGTTGCAGCTGGCTTCTATGTCAGCCGGCTCCGTTACTCCATTCCCTTCCGATATGTGGACCCGGTATTCCTATGCTCAAACGATTGTCTCTGGATCTTCCCAATCCGGTTACTGTGTCTCTGGCACCGTCAGGTCACTCACACAATCGAGCGGGGTTTGTGCTCCGTAATGGCTGTAGGCCGCTTCCTCCGGGAGGCCTCCTCACCAGTCCTCACAGGCAGGCCATGCGTTCCCAAGAGACCTAAAATGGCCACTCGGGCTCCTTTTATGTCCTACCCAGCATGCCATGTCCGAGAGGGTTTCCATGGCCAGGTCACCCGGCATCCTGAGTAAAAAGGTCAACTCTACAAGGTAAATAACAGTCACTTCCTGTAAATAGTTCAGTGCTTTGTAAAAGCAAAAATCATTTAAGTCCACTATCAGTATTTGGCTGCTAAATGGCGCCAAACACTAAGCCATAGAAACTCCATAAATATTCAGGCTGCAGCCGTTGTCCCTCCACCCACTATGTTCTGGAAATATCCAGAGAGTTCCAGAAGACATGGGGATGTAACAAAGCCTCAGCCTTTGAAGCACTGCACAGCCTCCTAAACAAAATGAACACATGCTCCTCTGCAAACAGGGGAGTCAAACAAAATTTACCTACACTAGCAACAGTGATGGTGCTACTCTTGCAATGTTTTTTCACAGAGCATACCCGATCCTCCTCTTCTCAGGTCCTCCCCCACATCTCCTGGTCCCTCTCCCTGGCGAGTGCCCCCATAGCAAGCGGCCTGCTATAGGGCACTCATGCAGGCTCGCTCCGGAGCCCCACTCTAGTGTGTCCATTTACACACAAAGCGTGGCTCAGCCCTGCCCCCCCCCCACCTCTCTCCTCACTGGCTGTGATTGACAGCAGCAAGAGCCAATGGCTCCCACTGCTGTCTCTGAGCCAATGAGGAGGGAGAGAACCACTGCTCTCATGCACATCACTGGATCAAGATCAGGCTCAGGTAATTATAAGGGGGGCTGGGGAGAGAGCAGACCACGGCATGTTTTTTTACCTTAATGCAGACCTTCTAGCTTTACAACCACTATAATTATAATAATAATGTTTCTGTTCTTTTTCCTTTTTATTTTATGTGCATTTTTTCTACCAGATAAACTTCACAAAGAAATTGATCGGGTGATTGGACGAGACAGAATAGTAAACATGGACGACAGGTTTGAAATGCCATACACACAAGCTGTAATCCATGAGGTTCAGAGATTTTGTGACATCGTTCCCTTCAATGTGCCACATATGGTGACAAAAGACACAATGTTTAGAGGATATTATATACCCAAGGTAGGAAACATTAAAACATATTAAAGTGGTTCTAAAAGAAAAATACTTCTGATTGCAGCTCACCCTAATCCCCCCCCCCCCCCTACACTTACCTGAGCCTGATATCGATCCAGCGCTGTGCAGGACAGCAGCTCCCTCCCTCCTTGTTGGCTCAGAGACAGCAGCAAGATTGTCTCTCGCTGCTGTCAATCACAGCCACTGAGGAGGGAGCAGGCCATGATCTGTGTAACCTTTTACAAGTATATATACAAATAAATAGGGTACTATATAGTCCCCAAACTGGGCCCTTTATTTGATTGACCCTTTGATTGACCTTTTAATATACTTTCTTCAGGGCACAGATGTCTACACTTTGCTCTGCACTGTCCACCGTGGAACCACGCATTTCGCTACTCCATACAAGTTCAATCCCAGCCACTTCCTGGATGAAAACGGGCAATTCAAAAAAAATGATGCCTTCATGGCTTTCTCCGTAGGTGGGTCAACTTATAAATAACAAGATGTTGTGATTAATTATCATATGGTGGGAGTAACCATGTCAAAAACAGTTTGATATTAGTCCAATATGCTACTAATTTGATCACTTGCAATAATCAGACCGATTCCAATATCTCACAAGAGTGCCACCAATCATCAGATGTTTTATTTAGGCCCCTTTCACACTTATGCGGATTTTACCGCAATTTTGCCGCGCTTCGCGGCCGCGATTTTTGCCGCGATTTTGCATTGATTTTGCAGTGATTTCAAGGAATGCCTGTGTAAGTGGCATCAAAATCGGACCAAAGTAGTGCAGGGACTACTTTGAAGTCACAACGACTTGAAGTCGTACTAATATGAATAGCTGTCATTGGAAATCATGGGGAACGACTTGTCATGCTACTTTGCAGTCCCAAATCGTGGGACAAGTCGTATAAGTGTGAAAGGGGACTTAGAGAGATTTCCAAGTCTCTTTTGAGACTTGGTTGGACAACATGCTGGTGGATCCGGCTGCCATAGGTGCTTCCTAAAAGAACCGTTTGCTAACTAAATTGAAAAAAATATATACCCTATACTACCAAAAGTATTGGTACACCTGCCTTTACACGCACATTAACTTTAAGTGCATCTGTGAGGTCAGGCACTGATGTGGATGAGAAGGCCTGGCTCACATTCTGCACTCTATTTCATCCCAAAGGTGTTCTATTGGGTTGAGGTCAGGGTTAAGGCAGGCCAGTCAAGTTTCTCCACCCCAAAATCGCTTATCCATGACTTTATAGATCTTGCTTTGTGCGCTGGTCCAAATCATTTGGTGGAGGGGGATTATGGTGTGGAGTTGTTTTACAGAGGTTGGGCTTTCCCCCTTAGTTCCAGTGAAGAGAACTCTTAAGACATCAGCATACCAAGACATTTTTGACAATTTCATGCTTCCAACTTTGTGGGAACAGTTTGGGGATGACCCCTTCCTGTTCCAACAAGACTGTGCACCAGTGCACAAACAAGGTCCATAAAGACATGGATGAGTGAGTTTGGGGTGGGGGAACTTGACTGGCCTGCACAGAGTCCTGACCTCAACCCAATAGAACACCTTTGGGAGGAAGTAGAGCAGAGACTGCAAGCCAGGTCTTCTCTCAAGAAGTGCCTGACCTCACAAGTGTGCTTTTGGATGAATGGTCAAACATTCCCATAGACACACTCCTAAAACTTGTGGGAAGCCTTCCCAGAAGAGTTGAAGCTGTTATAGCTGCAAAGGGTGGGCCAACTCCATATTGAACCCTATGGACTAGACTGGGAAGCCATTAAAGTTCATGTGCATGTAAAGGCAGGCGTCCCAATACATTTGGTAATATAGTGCATACATATATATGCCCAAATCTGTAGAAAGGTATTCTGTTCATGGACAGAAATTTACTTATAGCTGATCAGTGATCACCATTCACATATCAAACACGTAGGATTACAAATCTTGTAGTGAAATAATCAGGTGTGGTCGTGTACAGTATCCTACTATGGGATGGAAACTGAAATGAAATCTCTTTGTAGGTAAGAGGACCTGCCCTGGAGAAGGTTTGGCCCGGATGGAAATATTTATCTTTCTTACCACCATCTTGCAAAACTTCACATTGACTTCTAAGACGGAATTCTCTGAAGAGGATGTGGCTCCTAAGTTGAAAGGGTTCTTAAATACCCCCATAAAGTATGAGCTGTCGTTCATCCCTCGCTAGATCTACTGGACTCTTCCACCTGATAAAGTAGCTCAGTCACTGACATAAACATCTGTATTAAATGATAATAAAATGTTTTTTGAATTATCTAGATTGGGAGCATTTCGATCATGTAACGGCCGTGATTGGCTGTCACGGCGGTTACATGATCGGAACGCTCCTGATTATAATCCCCTCCTCCTGGCATCCTAAACCCCTTAAAAGGCTGTGAGGCACCGGCACCAAGAGCAGTGGCATATCATCCATATGTGCAGGGTGTTCAGTGCACACGGGCCGCCTAGGGGGGGGGGGGGCACTGTGACCCACCCTGCACATATGGATGATTGTCCCTTGACAACCAGGGATGATTGGTGCGGCGGGGGGACAGTTCCAAGCATGGATCTATCTGCGTGGCTTTTCAGACAGCAGCTTCTCCTTCTCTCCCCCTGCGGCTGTCAGCTAAAATGCAATACAGGGAGATCAGTGCTAGCAACTGTGCCCCGCCGCACCGATCATCCCCCCAATGTCCGCCCTGTCATCCTCCACCTCCGCCCCATTTTCTCTGGACCCCTGTGTCCTCCTCCTCCACCCTGCTGTGTGCTCCTCCAAATACCCCCCCCCTCATCCCCCCTCAGCCATCTTCCCACCGGATGCTGTGGGAGATGTCAGAATGGAGAGCTGAAAAATACATATTTACCGACCCCTTCCTTTTCTGAATTGAACACAGTGAGCGATCATTCCCGTGTCCTGAAATAACTGAGCAGAGTAAACTGTGTGTTGCTCTGATTCAGTTTATGAATGAACAGGAGCCGCTGTCTCCTATCTATTCATCTTCAATGCTGAGGCTGCAGAGAAAGGGAATGGGGAATCTGTGTCCTCAGTCCCTTTTCCTGTCTCAAAGGGGAGATGTCAGGGGTCTGTTTAGACCCCTGATATCTCACCAAAGCCCCCCCCAACAGGGCTGATAATACATAGTTGTGACTTAGAATTATTAATCTCAGCTATACTGGGCCAGAACTAGGGTGGAATCTGTGAGTTGCACAGACCCAGCAAGTGTCTGGGGCTGTAATGCAGCATCCTTATTCGCCTGGTCTGCTTCCATGTGTGAGTTTTAATGTTAGTATGGCTACTTCAGCAAGTAGCTGGAAGGCTGAAAACAGCCAATTAATTTAACTTGGCATACTTGATTGGTTTACCTGCTGAAGCAAAAACAAACTTCTGGCCCTTCAAATGGAACCAAAAGCTCTCTATATCTCTATTATATCTATATAAATATATATACTCTTTTTATAGTTCACAGGCTTTGCTAAAACATGGAGCTTTGCTTCTTGAGCTGGGGAAAAAGGATCCAATGACTTTGAATACAGAGTATCCTTCTGGGTGATAAACTGAATACTCAGTATGGGTATTGCAATCCGCATAGCTCCCAACTGTCCCTGATTTTGAAGGACTGTCCCTGATTTGGAGCAATGTCCCCCTGCCCCTCATTCCTCCTCATTTGTCCCTTGTGTTGGTCTGATCTATATAGTTGTATATAAAATGCACTTTTTCTCTTTCAAAAAGTGTTTCCCAGTGCTAAACCTTTCATCCAAATTCTAAATTGCTGCATTTTTCAATTTTAAAAGCCAATATAAAGGAATAATAGTGGTAAAAAAAAAGCACTTGTGGATTTAATTAACCTTTTTTTAAAGTTATTTCCCCTTTAAGGGGGCATGGCATTGGGCGTGTCCTATGCCCACATACATTTGCTAGTAGGTGTCCCTCATTCCCATCTAAAAATGTTGGGAGGTGTGCATCCATATAAAACCGGGATCAAAACTACAAAAAAATTAATATTTGGGTCTTCAGGGAGTGGATCCTGCACTGGGCTCACAGCAGCTGATTCCATCAATTGTCATCAATTTAACACACATGTTTTTTCTTTGTCTCCAGCCTCCTCCAATAGAGGCAATAAGGTGGCTGGATTCAAGTGTACACATTTTTCATTGTTAAATTTGTACATAAACAAACAAAACAAATTCATATTTTGTTCCAAATTAATAACTACTGCAATAGGGAACGGTTATTTCCCTGTTTTCCCGAAAATAAGACCTAGCGTGATTGTCCGTGATGGCTGCATTATAAGCCCTACCCCCCAAATAAGCCCTAGTTAAAGTCCTTGTAGGTCTTATTTTCAGGGTAGGGCTCATTTTCAGGGAAACAGGGTAGTGCTTATTTGGGGGGTAGGGCTTATATTGCAGCCTTCACCGACAATCACGCTAGGTCTTATTTTCGGGGAAACAGGGTTGGAAAGATGCGGAGTGCATCTTTTGTGTCTGTTTCCTACTGCAGTAGTTATTATTAATTTGGAACCACTAATCAATATGAGGATAGGCATTACCTATGTATAAAATTCCAAGTCAGTTGCACAGTTGGTAAGGTTGAAAAAAGACACAAGTCCATCAAGTCCAACCTGTGTGTGCTTTTATGTCAATATTACCTTGTATATCCATGTGTGTTGTGGTAGTTTAGGTGCCGATCTAATAGTTTTTTTAAATTATAAATATCTATACTTCCTGATGGAACCACTGCTTGTGGAAGAGAATTCCACATTCTTACCGCTCTTAAAGAACCTCTAGTGAATGGCCACAAGTCTTTTTAAATGCCCTTTCACGGAAAAGTTTTATCCCTATTGTGGGGTCACCAGTACGGTATTTGTATATTGAAGTCATATCCCCTCTCAAGCGTCTGTTCTCCAGAGAGAATAAGTTAAGTGCTTGAAATCTTTTCTCATAACTAATATCCTCCAGTCCCTTTATTAGCTTTGTTGCCCTTCTCTGTACTCTCTATATTTCCAGCACATCTTTCCTGAGGACTGGTGCCCAGAACTGGACGGCATACTCCAGGTGCGGCGGACCAGAGTCTTGTAGAGTGGGCAAATTATTGTTTTATCTCTGGAGTTGATCCCCTTTTTAATGCATGCCAATATTCTGTTTGCTTTGCTTGCAGCAGCTTGGCATTGCATGCCATTGCTGAGCCATCTACTAGCACCCCCCAGGTTCTCTTCCACCCTAGCTTTCCCCAGAGGTTCTCCCCCAAGTGAGTAGATTGCATTCATGTTTTTGCCAACTAAATGCATTATTTTACATTTTTCTATATTAAACCTCATTTGCCATGTAGTTTCCCATCCCATTAATTTGTTCAGATCTTCTTGCAAGGTTTCCTCATCCTGCCCTGCTTAGCTTAGTATTGTCTGCAAATACTGAGATTGAGCTGTTTATCCCATCATTTATGAATAAATGAAATAGGATTGGTCCCAGGACAGAACCCTGGGGGACCCC
Source organism: Lithobates sylvaticus (assembly GCA_028564925.1). Lineage (NCBI taxonomy): Eukaryota > Metazoa > Chordata > Amphibia > Anura > Ranidae > Lithobates > Lithobates sylvaticus. Next base: position 198,166,579 of record CM053033.1, on the reverse strand, counting down.
ATTTGCCACACCGGACCATTCTGAGTACTCCCCATTTATCACTACCTTCTGAACTCGCCCTTGTAGCCAGTTTTCAATCCAGGTACTCACTCTATGGTCCATGCCGACAGACCTTAGTTTGTACAGTAAACGTTTGTGGGGAACTGTTTTAAATGCCTTTACAAAATCCAGATACACATCTTTTATAGGCCTTCCTTCATCTAGATAACAAATCACCTCCTTATAGAAGGTTAATAGATTTGTTTGGCAAGAACGATGTTTCATTAATGATTCATTACTAAAATCTTGTATATAGTCCCTTATCATCCCCAATTACTTGACTGGGTTCCTTGAGGACCCCTTAGGTGCAAGCCATCTGGTCCTGGTGACTTATTTATTTCTTTGGACCAATAAGTTTTCTGGCAAGTCATATCAGCGCCATGTTCACAGATGAAAAAATTAACACTGCATCTACTGTGAAACACGGAGGAGACTTGGATATGTTTTGGAGTTGCTTTGTGCATCAAGCACAGGGTTTCCTCAATCTATGCAGAACACAATGAAATCTCAAGACTATGAAGGAATCCTGGAGGGAAATGTACTGCCCAGTGTCAGAAATCTTTATATCTGTCTCAGCTGATGGGTCGTCCAACAAGATAATGACCTAAAACACACAGCTAAAGGCAACAAAACTCTGGACAATTTTGAAGTGGCCTTCTACGAGCCCTGATCTAAATCCTATTGACAATACTTGGAAAGCACAGAAACTTGCAGTCTGCCATTTTCATTTCTTTTATTATTTATATGAATCTTTATATTAAATCTGAAGTTTTTAGCTAAAAGAAACATTCTGTATAGCTTTAGTGATCTAACTTATCTGTAATGAAGTATGTCTCATGTTGTGCAGGCTAATGGGTCCTGTTATTACTCTTCTGTGCAGGGATGCCCTGTCCTCTTACTGCTGCTGAATTTCCATTACAGTCTGTAAAAGGAGGAGATCAGTCACAGGATTATCTTGTCTATTTACAGAATGTTACACGTAGTGACCACAATGAAAGCACATTTCTCAATGGAGTCATATTCTTCTTGGTAACATTTGGACCTTGCTTTGTGCACTGATCCAAATGATTTGGTGGAGGGGGGATTATGGTGTGGGCTTGTTTTTCAGGGGTTGGGCCTGGACCCTTAGTTCCAGTGAAGGGAACTCTTCAAGACCTTTTGGACTATTTCATACTCCCAAATTTGTGGGAACAGTTTGGGGTTGGCCCTTCCTGTTCCAACATGACTGCGCACCATAAAATATATATACAGTTGTGCTCATAAGTTTACAAACCCTGGCAGAATTTATGATTTCTTGGCCATTTTTCAGAGAATATAAATGATAACAAAAAACCTTTTCTTTCACTCATGGTTAGTGTTTGGATGAAGCCATTTATTATCACTCAACCGTGTTTTCTCTTTTTAAATCATAATGACAAACAGAAACTAGCCAAATGATCCTGATCAAAAGTTTGCATACCCCAGTTCTTAATACCGTGTACATCAACGACAGCTTGAAGTCTTTTGTGGTATTTGTGTATGAGGCTCTTTATCTTCTCAGATGGTAAAGCTGCCTATTCCTCTTGGCAAAAAGCCTCCAGTTCCTGTAAATTCTTGGGCTGTCTTCCATGAACTGCACGTTTGAGATCTCAGTTGGCATACTTGAGTGGCTCAATGATATTGAGGTCAGGAGACTGAGATGGCCACTCCAGAACCTTAACTTTATTCTGCTGTAGCCAATGACAGGTCGACTTGGCCTTGTGTTTTGGATCATTGTCATGTTGGAATGTCCAAGTACGTCCCATGTGCAGCTTCCTGGCTGATGAATGCAAATGTTCCTCCAGTATTTTTTGATAACATACTGAATCTTGCCAACATTTTTTAACCAAATTTCCTGTGCCTTTGTAGCTCACACATCCTCAAAACATCAGTGATCCACCTCCGTACCTTTCATCATAGGCCTTGTTGACTCCTCTCCAAATGTAGCTTTTATGGTTATGGACAAAAAGCTAAATTTTGGTCTCATCACTCCAAATGATTTTGTTCCAGAAGGTTTGAGGCTTGTCTCTGTGCTGTTTGTCGTATTGTAAGCTGGATACTTTGTGGCATTTGCGTAGTAATGGCTTTCTTCTGGCGACTTGACCATGCAGACCATCTTTCTTCAAGTGCCTCCTTATTGTGCATCTTGAAACAGTCACACCACACGATTTCAGAGAGTCCTGTATTTCACCTGAAGTTATTTGTGGGTTTTTTCTTTGCATCCCGAACAATTTTCCTGGCAGTTGTGGCTGAAATTTTAGTTTGTCTACCTGACCGTGGTTTGGTTTCAACAGAACCCCTCATTTTCCACTTCTTGATTAGAGTTTGAACACTGCTGATTGGCATTCTCAATTCCTTGGATATCTTTTTATATGCCTTTCCTGTTTTATACAGTTCAACTACCTTTTCCTGCAGATCTTTTGACAATTCTTTTGCTTTCCCCATGACTCAGAATCCAGAAACGTCAGTGCAGCACTGGATGAAAGATGCAAGGGTCCACCTTTCACTGCAACTACAGCTGCAAGTCTTTTTGGGGATGTCTCTAATGCCCCGTACACACGGTCGGAAATTCCGACCACAAAATCCGTCTGATTTTTTCCGACGGATTTTGTCTGACACTAGTGTTGCATACATACGGTCGGACAAAGTTGTCGGAAAATCCGATCATCCTAAATGTGGTGACGTTCGTTGCGTATGACGGGACTATGTAGAGGCTAGTAGCCAATAGCTTTGGTCTTGTAATGTGATCTGAGCATGCGTGGCACTTTGTTCGTCGGAATTCGCTACACACGATCGGAAAAAGGCCGATAGGACTTTGCTGTCGGAAAATTTGAGAGCAGGATCTCAAACTTTTTCCGTCTGAGTTTCTGACGGAAAAAGTCAGATGGAGCCCACACACGACCGGAATTTCCAACAACATGGTCCGATAGGACATTTTCCGCCGGAAAATCCGACCGTGTGTACGGGGCATAACAGCTTTGCACATCTAGAGTGTGACATTTTTACCCATTTTTCTGTCAGGTGGGATAGAGAGCGTCTGTGAACAGCAATTTTCAAGTCTTGCCACAGATTCTCAGTTGGATTTAGGTCTGGATTTTGACTGGGCCATTCTTACACATGAATATGCTTTGAACTAAACCATTTCATTGTAGCTCTGGCTGTATGTTTAGGGTCATTGTCCTGCTGGAAGGTGAACCTATGCCCCAGTCTTAAGTCTTTTGCAGACTCTAATGCCGCGTACACACGGTTGGAATTTCCGACAGAGAAAGTCTGATGGGAGCTTTTCATCGTATATTCCGACCATGTGTATGCCCCATCGGCCTTTTTTTGTCGAAAATTCAGACGGACTTAGATAGAGAACATGAACATGACGGAAAAAATTCCTATCGGAAAAAACCCTCGTCTGCTGTTCTGACACACCAAAAACCACACATCCTCTGAAGCAAGTACAAGACAGAAGCGCTCGGTCTGGTAAAACTAGCATTCATAATGGAGATAGCACATTCCTCAAGCTTCAAATTCTGTGATCTTTTAATGCAGCACATTTTTTTGTGCTTTATAATGCTAGAATAATTAAGTTGTTTTGCTGCTGATATTCACACAGAGTTCTCACAAACTGATTTCTTTATTATTTCTCGTGATCTCAAGAATAATCTTTTATTTTTTTTAAAGTCAGATCTCCATAATAATGTTTAGAATTATTTTTTATAGTCATCTTTTTTATTTTTATTTTTTTTATTTCATCAAGATCTCCTTTTTTTGGATTATTGAAAAATTCTTTTCTAGTGATCTCCATATATAATAATTTTTTTTGTGTGTCAAGTTACCACAATAACATTATTATCTTGTATTTTTTAACCTCAATGAGGTTGGTGTCCCTTGTTAATTTGACATTGTCTATTTGAAATGTACCTGCCTACACACAAACAAACTGTCCTTTTTGTAGAAAAAGCCAGAGTCTGAAAAGCGCAAATCGTCTCTCACCGAACTTCTACTAACAAGAGATAAATACGAGATTAGCAGAAGGAGCCCAAAGAGTGGAGCAGTGACTATTGAACTTCCTTTTTATAGTGCCGTCGTACGTGTTGTACGTCACCGCGATCTTGAAGGTCGGAATTTGGTGTGACCGTGTGTAAGCAAGACAGCTTGTGCGGAATTCTGTCGGAATAAACGGTCGTGTGTACAGGGCATTACAGGTTTTATTCTAAGATTGCCCTCTATTTGGCTCCATTCACCTTTCCATCAACTATGACCAGCTTCCCTGTCCCTACTGAAGAAAAGCATTCCCACAACATGATGCTGCCACCACCGTGTTTCACGGTGGGGATGGTATGTTCAGGGTGATGAGCAGTGTTAGTTTTGCTTTAAGGCCAAAAAGTTCAATATTGGTCTCATCTGACCAAAGCACCTTCTTCCATGTGTTTGCTGTGTCCCCGCATTGCTTCTCACAAACGGCAAACGGGACTTCTTATGGCTTTCGTTCGTTTCCTATCTTCTTGCCACTCTTCCATAAAGGCCAGATTTGTGGAGTGCATGACTAATATATGTTCTGTGGACAGATTATACCACTTGAGCTGGGGATCTCTGCTGATCTCTGCTGATCCTGCAGAGTTACCATGGCTGTCTCTCTGATTAAAGCTCTCCTGGCCCAGCCTGTCAGTTTAGGTGGACAACCATGTCTTGGTAGGTTTGCAGTTGTGCCATACTCTTTCCATTTTTGGATGATGGCTTGAACAGTGCTCCGGGAGATGTTGAAAGCATGGGATATTTTTTTATAACCTAACCCTGCTTTAAACTCCTCCACAATTTTATCCCTGACCTGTCTGGTGTGTTCCTTGGCCTTCATGATGCTGTTTGTTCGCTAAGGTTCCCTAACAGGGAACAGGGCTTCACAGAACAGCTGTATTTATACTGAGATTAAATTGCACACAGGTGGACTCAATTTAATAATTAGGTGACTTCTGAAGGCAATTGGCTTCACCAAGTTTTAGTTAGGGGTATCAGAGTAAAAGGGTCTGAATACAAATGCACGCCACACGTTTTAGATATTTATTTGCAAAACATTTTTCATTTTCCTTCTACTTCACAATTATGTGCCACTTTGTGTGGGACTATCACATAAAATCCCAATAATATACATTTACGTTTTTGGTTGTAACATGACAAAATGTGGAGAATTTCAAGGTGTATGAATACTTTTTTAAAAGGCACCGTATCTACTTGTTAGTAGTGTTCCTAGGCACACCCTAATCACTCTGGGTGGTGCATATTCCCTCTGTTTAGACCCCTGATATTTCACCAAATAAAAGAAAATAATTAAATTGTAAAAAATAATAAAAATTAAAAACTACTGACACCAATCTCTGCCCTTATGACACTATCCACTGCTCTACTGACACCCTCAGTATATATACACACACACACGTGTACAGTATGTGTTTGAGCTTTGGGGTGCACACTCTAATGCAATAGGATAGGGTTAGTAATCAATCCAATCTGACAAAGCTTGAGCTATTTTGCAAAGAAGAATGGGCAAAAATGTCACTCTCTAGATGTGCAAAGCTGGTAGAGACATCCCCAAAAAGACTTGCAGCTGTAATTGCAATGAAAAGGGGTTCTGCAAAGTAGACACAGGGGGATGAATACAAATGCACGCCACACTTTTCACATTCATTCGTAAAAAATGTTGAAAACCATTTATCATTTTCCTTCCACTTCACAATTATGTGCCACTTTGTGTTGGTCTATCACATAAAATCCCAATAAAATACATTTACACTTTTGGTTGTAACATAACAAAATGTGGAAAATTTAAAGGGGCGTGAATACTTTTTCAATGCACTGTATAAGATTTAGGTTTTGAGACAGGAGGAGCTTACTGTATTTAGAGATATCTGGGTATAAATGATAAAAAAAGAACTCTAATTATGTAATGGAAACGTAAAATAAAATTTTAATAATGTTGTAATTTAAACAGGAAAACGATTTTGTAGAAAAAATATATCTTTATTTGTTAATGTAGCTTTGATTACTGGTACCTTTAAAGTTCTATCTTTTGAATAATATATTTGTAATAAGGTACAACTGGGGACACGTGACTATAAGTCAGTCCAAACAGATTATTTAATTCTGCACTCAATCTGAGGTTACATACAATACATATCCAAATATACAATGCTTCAATTGCACAGCATATAGGTTACATTAATGAAGGAATGTCTGTTTGCTCAATAATGATAAAACCCCCTTTGGTAAAGTGTTGAATACACATTTAGATTTTTATCTGCAAAAAGAATCAGGACAAAGATACACTGTAATGTCTCAGGCAGTGAGCTAGTAGTGTTTTTGTAGAGGATCACAGCTTCGGACTTATATACATACTATAGTGGTTACACCTTATGGCAAATTACAGATAAAGGAACGAAAGGTATGTTGAAGGATTAGTTGGGGTTTATTTAGAGAGTTTATATACAGCCATAACTTAGGTATCAGGAAGGTCAGCAAGGCATTAGCAGTTCAGAAGTACAAAGTTTATGCAGTTCAGGTATACTTTCAGTGAGTTGCGTTATGCTGATGGGGACACTCCGTAGGTCTGGAGAGATGGTGGTGAACCATTCATTGGCCCAAAACAAAGAGTAGTAAGTGGGGGCTCTGTCCAGCCCAAACGAAGAGGATGAAGTGGGGCTCTGTCTGGCCCAAACAAAGAGGATGAAGTGGGGCTCTGTCCGTCCCAAACGAAGAGGAGGAAGTGGGGCTCTATCTGGCCCAAACGAAGAGGATGAAGTGGGGCTTTGTCTGGCCCAAACGAAGAGGATGAAGTGGGGCTCTGTCCGTCCCAAACGAAGAGGAGGAAGTGGGGCTCTGTCCGGCCCAAATGAAGAGGATGAAGTGGGGCTTTGTCTGGCCCAAACGAAGAGGATGAAGTGGGGCTCTGTCCAGCCCAAATGAAGAGGAGGAAGTGGGGCTCTATCCAGCCCAAACGAAGAGGATGAAGTGGGGATCTGTCCAGCCCAAACTTGGAGAAGTAAGCAGCAACGTGCGTCTGGTGCACTAGGCCTTGTAACAGGTTCCTAGCACGAAGGATGAGTCATTGGCGGAAGCGGTTTAAATAGGAACAAGAGGAGGTATCAGGTGATGTGGCTGAGACCTCATCAATGTGCTGAGGGGATAGTGGAGATGACTGAGCCCCCAGTGGATGAATAAGACATTACATACACTAGTGTCTAATGGTCAGGCTTCTATCTCCTATTTATTAATGTACTGTAGCTCCGATTACAGGTACCTTTTAAAGTTCCATCTTTTAAATAATATGTTTATAATACATGTTAAATGAGGACGCAGTGCTGTGACTATAAATCAGTTCAAACATATTATTTAACTGCTTAAAAAATGTGTGAATAAGTAGTGCAACGGGTATGTGAACAAATACAATCAATTGCACATAACATTTTAAAGTATTATATATGTGTGGAGCCTACTAATGACGCCTCAACTCAACATATTATAAACCCCTACAAATAATTATGTAAATGATAGTGCGACTCCACGTATCATACAACTAATGCCAATAGTGAACAATAATCATCTCATAACAGTCTGTGTAATTGCTAATGTGCTATAAGACTTTTTCAATATTCACAGTGCTTCTGATGTCCCACCACCAACAAGTGAAGTGCTTACTCACCTTAAATGTCAGACCCCACTACAGAGTCAAATAAACCTTTAGTATACTCTTCCTATAGAGAATGAAACCAGATCTCCTTATCTTCCCATCCGGGGATGTCTCTACTCCCTCTCACTCTTCAGTCCCCGATCCTCAGTATATTATGCAACAGAACAGAAACACCATAGTGCTCTCCATTCACCCACACTTATTGCAAAAAACAAGATTAAAAACACTCACAAGAACAGTCGGATAACAGGCAAAACCTCCAGCTCTCCCAGCTGATAATGGTATGCAATGTATGACGTCAGGAGCTTCAGCTCCTCCCACCTGTACACGTTACACCCTTTGATTGGGCTTCCTCAGTAGGCCTACACTTATTCACACTTTTTTTTAAGAAATGTGTACGGTGGCTGGCTGTGAACACACCGAGGAAGTGTTGGCTGCAGTTTAGCCTGCATTTATAAGACAACATTTATTTTATTATTTTTTATTCCTATTAAGGGTGGTTGTGCTGATTTGTTACACGACTACAGTATATTATTTAACTGGGCTTTCACTCTGAGAACATATACGTATCCAAATATGCAATGCTTGCATTGCACAATAGATAGTTTACATCAATGCCGGAGTACATAACATCTATGAAAGTTTGTTCATAGATGAAGAAACCCCCTTGCTATAGTGTTGAATATACATTTCAATTTTTATCTATAAAAAGAATCTGGGCAAGGGCGTACTGATGAATAGTGATTTGCCTTAAGGGAGTTAGCTCCTTCATCAGAAAAGTGGCAAACTAGGTGCAACTGGATTTTATCCAACACCACTCCACCCTTTTAAGTGAACCAAGAGACATAATTGCTGTATCAGATGTTCCAGTCTACGTACCACCATGGAACTGACAGGGCTATTGACTGCAGTGCTGATACTTCTCTCCTGCTGCTACTTCATCTTCTCAACATGGAAGACAATGTACAGGAAACAGGGGCTCCCACCAGGTCCGACACCCCTGCCCCTGATCGGAAACTTACTAAACATGAGGATGGGATCAATGGTCAATTCGTTTGTAAAGGTCAGATATCCTTAACTTTCTTTTAAACCGTTAAAGAGGAAGTAAACCCTGATGGGTTTACTTCCTCTTTGTTTCCCTGCAAAGGTAAAGCATAATGGACTACTATGCATCGCATAGTAGTCCATTATGTGTCACTTACCTGACACAGGAGCCAGCGAAGTCACCACTGTCCCCCTGTGTACGGAGTCTCCATCTTCTTGGTGGGTCTTGCTGCTCCGGCGCTGTCATTCGACGGAGCCGCAATGACATCACTCCCACGCATGCGCACGGGAGCTGCCACTCGTGACATATCACCGATAACAGCGGCGCGCTCAGTGCGCCTGTGCGCCGCTGTCTATGGCGCAATGCGCCGTATACAGCAGTGCCTGTCTTTTGGCAAATATTTCCTAAACCATGTAGGTTTAGGAGATATTTCTTGGACCTACAGGTAAGCCTTAATCTAGGCTACCCTGTAAGGTCAAAGTGGTTTGTAAGGGTTTTAAAGGCTTAATAATTAAAGCAGTATTAAGCCTAAAAAAAAAAAAAGTATTACATTGCAGTTCAATGATTATTAGATGTGGTGGCTGGTTATTCAGCCAGTAAGTCTGATATTTTTCAACTTCCTTCAACAGACCAAGCTGTCCAGACAAAGTAGCAGTTAGAAGGATGAGAAAATCCATGTAAAACCTTTATCCCAAAGGGATTTTTTATTTTATTTTAGCTGTTTATAAAGTGTTAGCTAGAAATTCAGCTTTAACCACCTGAGACCCAGGCCAATTCTGACATTTCTCTCCTACATGTAAAATTCCAAATTTTTTTGCTAGAAAATTACATAGAACCCCAAAACATTATATATGTTTTTTTAGCAAAGACCCTAAAGAATACAATGGCGGTCGTTGCAACTTTTTATCTCGCACAGTATTTGCGCAGCAATTTTTCGAACGCATTTTTTTCAGAAAAAAAACTGTTTCCTGCTTAAAAAAAAAACAAAACAGTAAAGTTAGCCCAATTTTTTGCATAATGTGAAAGATGAAGATACGCCGAGTAAATAGATACCCAACATGTCACGCTTCAAAATTGCATGCGCTTGTGGAATGGCGCCAAACTTTGGTATTTAAAAATCCCCATAGTCGACACTTTAACATTTTTTACTGGTTACATATTTTGAGTTACAGAGGAGGTCTAGGGCTAGAATTATTGCTCTCGCTCTAACGTTCGCGGCGATACCTCACATGTGTGGTTTGAACAGCGTTTTCATATGAGGGCAGGACTTACGTATGCATTCGCTTCTGCGTACGAGCTCGCGGGGACAGGGCGCTTTAAATTTTTTTTTTTTCTTTTTATTGTTCATTTTACTTTATTTTTTTAGTTCAACAACTTTTAAAAAAAAAAAAAAAATATTTGATTACTTTTATTCCTATTACAAGGAATGTAAACATCCCTTGTAATAGGAATATTACATGATCGGACCTATTTACAGTGAGATATGGGGTCAATAAGACCCCACATCTCACCTCTAGGCTGGGAAGCCTAAAATCAAAAAAAAAAAAAAACGATCACCGCTTCCCAGCGGAGGCGGCGCCGTTTTTTGAATGCAGAGGCCGGGCGTGACGTCATAACATCGCGCCCGGCCTCCGAACGATCATAGAGAGTCCGGCGACCATCTGGTCCGCCGGAAATCTCTATGATCATCATCCGGTGCCGGCGGATCCCGAGTCCGACTCACCGATGGAAGCGGTGAGTCGGTAGAAGCACCGGAGGGCGGCGGGAGGGGGGGCGTCCCCTCCCACCGCCCGTAAGAACGATCAAGCGGCGGAACAGCCGCTATGATCATTCTTATGGTGCAGGGAATCGCCGGCTGAAACCGGCAATATCTGAATGATGTCTGTAGCTACAGGCATCATTCAGATATACCCCTGAGACCAAAAAGACGTCATATGACGTACTCTGGGTCTCAGGTGGTTCATTTGTTAGACAAGTCCATCTAAATCTGCTAGTGTAACACAACCCTTTCCCCAGACGGACATCCTACTGTCCAAAGGTGTCTGCTTTACTACTTCATCCACAATTCAGACACCCGGAGACAGGAAGTGTGTTACTGGCCAGATCACCAGGTGAAACAGAGGGGGAAAAAATCCTAAAAAAAAAGAAAACAAATGCAGCTACCATATCTAATGACATCTATTACATTTTTGTTCAATACCGCTTTAAAGAATCGTTTAACCAGAAGCTGACATTTCAGTATTTTTTTTGGATAGTGTAGGTTTAAATAAACAATGACTTAGTATAGAAAAAAATGTAGACTGGACTAAATACAGCTCAGATTTCTTTTGTTGTTATACCCGTCATAAATTAGAGTGCTCGCTATATGCCGCAAGTGAAAATGAATTACCTCTTTGCTTTTTCATATACTAATGTAACAAGTAGTCTGATCAGCAAATACAATATTAAAGTGTGTCACTGAAGATTGTGATGCTCTGCTGTATAGAAAGTATTGTCTATGGCTTATACATTTTTACCCTTATAGGAATTTCATTGGACATAGGTAAGCATTATATAACCAATGCCATACCCACATGAGATTAGAGCCAAGCATTGTCTGGCACAAATATCATCGCAACATGCTGAAACCACACTAAGCATTCGTTTTCCTCTGGGCAACCGTCAATAATTATTTTTGCTGACACAACACATATTTTTTTATTTATTTTTTTACTGAAAGCCTAAAATATGATAAAAAAAATATTATTAGAAACTAACCAATTAACATTTAAACAGTATAAATAATATAAAAACATAAATAATATCCATAGCAAGTAATTGGCCTGGCTATACATTTAAAAGAGTCAAAACATTATGCCAAAATGGGAGCACGAGATGCACTCACTCTGCAGCCAGTCAAGTTCCTCCACCCCAAACTCGATCATCCGTGTCTTTATGGACCTTGCTTTGTGAACTGGTGTGCAGTCATGTTGGAACAGGAAGGGGCCATCCCCAAAACTCCCACAAAGTTGGGAGCATTAAATTGTCCAAAATGTCTTGGTATGCTGATGCCTTCACTGGAACTAAGGGGCCAAGCCCAACCCCTGAAAAACAACCCCACACCATAATCCCCCCTCCACCAAATGATTTGGACCAGTGTACAAAGCAAGGTCCATAAAGACATGGATGAGCGAATTTGAGGTGGAGGAACTTGACTGGCCTTTACAGAGTCCTGACCTCAACTCGATAGAACACCTTTGGGATGAATTAAAGTGGAGACTGCGAGCCAGGCCTCCTTGTCCAACATCAGTGCCTGACCTTACAAAAGCGATTATAGAAGAGTGGTCAAACATTCCCATAGACACACTCCTAAACTTTGTGGACAGCCTTCCCAGATAAGTTGAAGCTGTTATTGCTGCAAAGGGTGGGCCAACTCAATATTGAACCCTACGGACTAAGACTGGGGTGCCATTAAAGTTCAGGTGCCTGTAAAGGCAGGCAACCCAATAGTTTTGGCAATATAGTGTATGTTGCTAAATGTACATGCATAGACAAGTCCATTAATACATTAAAAGGGAATTTATTAGGATTGATAGAGTTGGCAGACTCTTCCTAATTCTATTCAAAAGGAAAACTGTAACCAGAAAAATGGGCAATTGCAAAAATAAAGGGTAGAAAAATTGGCTTTTCTACTCTTTATTTCTGCATAACTAATTAGGACGTGGCATGCTGTACCATTAATTTTACTGTCCACAGTGCCACTCTGTGGTGACAGTACCAAAATATATATTTATGCCAAATAGGCAATTGTTTACTGTCATGAGCAACAAGGGTTGTAAGCACTATAACAGCCTTGATAGGGTCTTTTCATTTTAGGATCCAAAGTGTTTGGTCAACCAATCAACCGGCTTTTACATCTTAGGAGATGGGGAAAGACAAGGTATGCCCCCTAAAGAGCTGCTGGTGAATTTGGCCCTATTCCCCCCTTTAGGACACACACAGCCAGGCACACAGCAGAAGGTTGCCAACCTCCAGTAGCATTTATAACTGACAAAACATGGAACATTTACTGGCGGAGCACATTTTTTACTGGCAACCTGAGAAATTACAGAACTCCTATTGAAAACAGTGAATATTGAAACAGTATAAACATCATATGGAAACACTGACATTACCTATAAAAAAGTAATTTGCTTGATTTACACTGTAAAAGTCAACACAGCATGAAATTATCAGCCCCTGATATTTACTGGCACTTGTGAAAAAAAAAATCACAGATTTTTATGAACTGTCAGTAAATTTACTGGCGGTTGGCAACCCTAACACAGCATTCTCTTCATTCTTCCACTGGCTCAGGAACTAGTCTAGGGATTCTTTTTAGTGCTTTTGACGGGACATGAACAGCATGGGATACCCTGAGGAACTGCAACTGAACAATTGGATGCTTCCTCAACTTCTGGCTGCACTTCACACACTGCTGGCTGCATTTATGGCTGCACTGCTGCACAAGTTGCTGGCTGTACTACACACACTGAATGTCCCACAGGCAGTGGCAGCTGGTGTTCAAAATTTTTGGGGGGGGGGGGGGGGTGAAAACAAACAAAAAAAAATCAGAAAAATACAAAATAAACTCCATCAATTGCAGCCTCACTGTGCCATCAAATGAAGCCACTATGCCCATCAAATGCAGCCACTATGCCCATCAAATGCAGCCACTGTGCCATCAAATGCAGACACTGTGCCATCAAATGCAGACACTGTGCCATCAAATGCAACCACTGTGCCATCAAGTGCAGCCACTGTGACCATCAAATGCAGACACTGTGCCATCAATTGCAGCCACTGTGCCATCAATTGCAGCCACTGTGCCCATCAAATGCAGCCACTGTGCCATAAAATGCAGCCACTGTGCCCATTAAATGCAGCCACTGTGCCCATTAAATGCAGCCACCGTGCCATCAAATGCAGCCACTGGGCCCATCAAATGCAGCCACTGTGTCCCCCATCCCCCTGCTCGCTGTCTTGACTGGAACTTACCCCATCTTGGTGGCAGGTCAGGCAGTGGGTGACGGCGCGAGCTGTGGGACGGGCAGCGGGTCAGGCAGCGGTGAGCTGTGTCCTCCATGTGTCTCTTCTTTATTCCTGCTAGGTGTCCAACAGAAGCGTCTGTCCTTTCAGCCAATCAGGTGACGGGTATTAGACCCGCGCTTCCTGATTTCGGAGAGGCTATTCAGTGTTAGAAAAGCAGTGTTATTAATTTGCTTTTCCAACACACCTGGGTGGGCTTTGAGCGCAATGCTCTGTGCTCCGAGTCTACCCTATTTTGAAACCTATTAGAACCTATAGCTCTAATCAGTTGCTTCAAAAAAAAAAAAAAAACCACCAAAAAAAAAAACCCCGCTGCTGTAATGCAGGTGCCCAGAGTCTGGATAGGGGGTGGCAGCCATGGCTAGATTCATGCTATGCATATAGGGGGTGGCGTGATAGAGGGGGCGGTGCCCGTTCGTCCTTAATGGACGGGCTGCCACTGCCTACAGGATTCCTAATGCTGCTGGTGACTTGTACTCCCTCAAGAGTGTAAAAGCTACACACTGTCATTCTCTTCAGCATTGGGGGGTTATTTACTCACTTAGGCACAGGATCACTGGCTGCCTCCTGCCAATATCCACTTGGCTGTTTCTAGTGAGGGAGATGTAGACTCACACTGCAGGACAGTTGGACTCCTTCCCACCAACTTCCTTCCTGGCTCTCTTCAGTGAGCTTCCTCCTGATCCAGCTTGATTGCTGTACAATGGATCTGTATCTGCTGTACAATAGGCCCCCCAGCTAAGCCTAGATGGGACCTCAGTGTCTTCAAAAAGACTTCTCTTTACCACAGGGGGCTTCTATGGCAGAACAAAATAGATTATAGCGCACACATACAAAAATTACATTTATATCCTGCAAGGCTATTTAAAACACCTGAACACATTTAAAAAAATGGGATTTGGTCACACTATATGGTCATATAGTGCTAAGCCCATTTACTGCGACAAAGTACCCCATCATCAGTGGGTCCTACACTATTCATAGAATGAAAGATCCTGCGACTCAACCATGGGAAAAATTGGGAAAGAAACTGCGCTAAGGTTTGCAAAAGAACGCTCGGGTGTGAATTCACCACCAGAGTGAAGAGATGAGGTCTGATTAAGACCTGCAGGCAGCAGCAACTAGACCGTGAATATAACAACAGTGACAACAAATGAGAAAACAAAAAAGCTGCGCATACCAATACTAAACAGTGAAAATAATATATAAATATATATAATCGCTAGTGACCCAGTTAGTTTATAACCAATGGTGTGCTAATTGGATGATATACAATAACCTGAGGTATCATATTAAATTGCAATCAAAGACACCCATTTAACAGAATAAACACGTGGATTCCATAAAGTAATGTGAAATATACATATATAAATATAAATTATTAAATAAATTAATATAGGTTGAAAAAAAGTCCAATAGTGGAAATTACATCAAAATGCAACAACACCCGTGCATATGAAAAAAGTCCCAAATGTGAGAGTATACTCAGTCTACACTTGATCCAGAATTGTGTGAAGTTCTCCAAAACCACCACCATCTGAGTAAAGTTACTGCTTACCAGAATCACATGATACTCCGTCACAGAGGATCATATAAGGCATTAAACAGGATAACCATGTAAAGACCTCCACTGGGACTGCAGACACGGACCTCCACAAACTCGTATCTGTAGACTCAGTAGTCCTCCAAAATTTCCTCCAAGATGTCATATGTTGTTGTACATCATGTGACCATGGGAGACAAGCTTCTTTTTATGGGAGAACTGAAAGGACTCCTCTTATTACACAGGTGCACACTAATGACAGGTAATAAAGGGGGGATGGGGTGCTCCGGCCCAATGGCTTCTATGGCAGGATTGGAAAAAGGAATGCTGTTGCTGCTCAGGCATCACACTAATTATGAGTTCCTCCTCCACCTTCTGTGTACACCTCCCCAGGGATTGGCTGGAGTGCCATAAATATGCAGGCTACGTGCCCTGTTCGTCCTCCCACTATGATTCTATAACTCTCTAGAAGACAGGGGGAAGTAACAGGGCAGCAGCCTGTGAGACACTGAGTAAAGCTAAACAATCTGAGGAGTTAAACAAAATGTACCTAGCAGCCTGCTTTATACTAGGAGGATGCTACATGTATATCAAGAAAGGTTTTTATGTACAGTATATATATATATATATATATATATATATGTGTAGCGGGGTCGTACCCCTTTTAGGGGAAGAGACTACATCCCCCATGATTCCCCAGGCTCCCGGGCTGCTTGTTTCCGCCCGAGAGGCTGCTGGGGGAGGTGATAAAAAGGAGGAGGAGAGACCGCCTCTTCCTCTTCTGATGCCGCGTCTGACTGGGACGCCTCTTCTGACTGAGCTGGTGACGCGGAGACTTGTTCCTGAGGGGACACCTGTGCGGACCGGGACTGCCGAGGGCCTGAAGCCTGGGCCTTGCAGCAGACGGAGTGAGACTCTCATCCCTCAGAGTCAACAGCAGCGGAGCGGAGACTTTTCTCTACAGTCGGTCGGTCGGGTAGAGGACCGGAACGCAGGGGCTGTGACTGAGGAGACCGGACGCCGCCATTGGAGGGACCGGAGCTGAGGACGGTACCCCAGGATTGGTGAGAGAGCTGAAAGGCTCATCCTGCATTGCCATACACACGTTTATGCCTATTGAACTGCCAAGGCACAATTTACCTCAGAGCAGCAAATGTTACTTTCTGTGGATTACAAATACACCATTTAAAGCTACATGTGCACCACCTCTACAGTTCTATTGCCGGTGAAGAATACTGTACCTATTTCAAGGACTGAGCTCTATTGCTAGGGATCAGGCCTGGTCCGTTAGGTAGGCGCAGATAGATTTATTGCACCTCAGGGGTGCATAGCAGACGGTCGCACACTTGGCGCTCCGTTCCCCATTGCTAGTTTGATACATATATGTGTACATGTTAAAGTGCATATTGCAGGGACCTGCTAAAGTATTGTAAGTCATATGTTTAAATGCATGTTACTATTTATTTTCCTTACTGCCAAAGTAAAGCCAGTTATTCTTATTTCAGCAGTCTGCTTGTGAGTTCATACGCATTACACTTAGAATATAAGTGATATTTATATGTGCATAGATACATACCCCTTGACTAACTGTGCCAGAGCGGGTAGAGCAAATTGCCGGGGGTTGGTGGAGCTGCACTCAGGGACCCAAAACAAACCAGCGGCCCTCTTAACTGGGGGTATCGCTACACGTGGGGGCTCGTAATCCGGGATCCTGAGTCAGCGGGAAAAGCCGCCAGAAGGTACCGGCATGGACCCGATAGAAGTGGGACGGTGGTCCGCAACATGGGCCACTGATCCAGCCGCAGCAGCAGTCATTGAACTGCCAGGGATATGGCAGAGAGAGGCAGTCAAGCAGCTCATAGTGTCCCTATCCCCATGCCACAAGTCATGGATAATGGACATGAGAAATGATGCCGGGTATACATACGCCCTGATAGAATGGAAGGAAGAGACTCCAGAGCAGTTCAGGAGCCAAAGCATACGGGCACCGGATGGTCAGACCTATCAATTGCTGCATACGCTGCCGCGTAAGGGAGACTATTCTCCTGTGAAAACTATGCTATCCCCAAAGCAGGAAGAGCAGAAGGGCGCGGAAAGTCCCGCACCCGCACAAACTACTCTTAGCGCAGAACTGTGTGCTGTCCTAGGGGAGATTGTGACTCAGTGCAGAAGAGACTCCGGGGACTACCCGATGTCGGGATACAGGAAACTCCGGATGTTTTCAGGGAGGACACCTGTACCCTCAGGAGAAGAGGGATTTGAAGAGTGGTTAGATGGTGCCACGCAGGCCCTAGAAGAATGGGAGGTCCCAGAAGGCAGAAAGAAGCAAAGGATTGTTGAAAGCCTAAAAGGACCTGCCTTAGAGGCCATACGCAATCTGAAGACAAGCAAAAAGGATTGCACTGCCCAGGATTACATAGACATCCTGGAAAGTGTGTTTGGTGGTACAGAAAAAGTCACAGAACTTACCTATCAACTGGAACATTGTTACCAGAAGACAGGGGAGAAGCTGTCAGAGTACATGGGACGCATAGACAAGATCCTGCATAGGATTATCCTGAAGAAGGGGATAGATCCGGGGAAGGTAGATGAAGCCCGTGCCCAGCAGGTGATGAGGGGAGCCCAACCCCTGGACCCTGTCGCACTAGTACTACGTACCTGGCAGGATGGGAAGAGCCTGGACTACCCTGATCTCATTCGAATGGTCAGAGAAGAAGAGGCCATGTTGGAAGAGAAACGGGAGAAGCAAGTAATGGGGTCTACAAAGCTTCCAGTGGCCACGGTCAGGTCGGCCTTAACCCCTGAAAGAGAGACAGAGGTAGATGCCCTGAAGTTGCAGATGTCCCAGATGATGGAGATACTGACGTCTCTAGTGGCGAAAGAGACGCCCAGTCCCAAGAAAGAAACAAGCAGGAGGGAATTGTTTCCAGCTGTTTCAGCACCAGCATCCCCACCTGACTACGGTGAGATGATCTGTTTTAATTGTGGAGGAATTGGTCATATTGCAGCTGTATGTTCCAGTCCCAAGAAGAAGAAAACAGAAAGCCGCCAGCCGGCGGGAAACGCCAAAGGGCCCCGGTGAAGGAGTCAACCGGGTGCCCATCACCTTCAGTGAGCTCCAAGAAGTATAACGGAAAGAGAAGAGGAGATCAGACCCCTCGGAAGGAATACAGTACTCCTAAACGAGAACCCCCAAAAGTGAGAGATAACAATGTCCCTCAACGGGTTCACACTCCCAGCAAGAGGGAGAAAATTAATGCATACCAGGCTCAAGAAAGGATCAAGTGCAGATCAAGTGAGAAGGAAAAGAGTCCACAGAAGAGGACAGCATCAACTCGGCCCTACCCAGAAGAGCTAGTTGGTCCATCCCCTACTGTACCTATCCAGGTGGAAGGAGTGTATACGAAGGCCCTCCTAGACACTGGAGCACAAGTGACCCTATTGTATAGGGACTTCTATGACAGATACCTGAGCCATCTGCCAATACAGAAGATAGAAGAGTTGGAGATAAGGGGACTGGGAACTCAGAGTTTCCCCTATGATGGATACCTATCCATACGGCTGACCTTTGACCCATCCGTAGCTGGGAAGACTGAAGTGTTTGACACCTTAGCAGTGGTGTGTCCCCGCCCACCAGGAACCAGCAAGACTTCCCTGATCATAGGGACGAACACGGACCTAGTCAGAAGGCTTCTGACCCCCCTGGTGAAGAAAGAGAATCTTTCAGCCCCCAAGATCCATCCCATGCTGAAGGCAGCCTACCAGCGGTTGGTCCTAGAGCAGAAGACCCCAAGTGAGGGGATAGGAAGGGTATGGAGGCTTGGAAAAGAAGGAGCAGTGTTACAGCCTGGAGAGGTGACCTGCATGAGAGCCACGGTGAAACTTACTTGGGAGCAGCCTGGCCCCTTTGTAATGTTGGAACCCGACCCAATGGAGGGTCACTCAGGTCTGGAGGTGATACCAGAAGTAATCTCATTGAAGGACCTGAAGAAGGCCAGAAGAAGAGTCCCTGTCAGTGTGAGGAACCCCACGGAGCGGCCCGTGGAGGTCCCTGCCAGGATGCTGCTGGGACAGGTGAGTCCTGCTGTCCCAGTTGGCTGGTCAGAAGTGAAGGGGACGGGTGAAGGAGAAGACGTTTGGAAGAAACTCTCCATGGAAAACCCTAACCTACCTGGAGCTTGGAAAGAGAGAGCCAAGGCCCAGCTGACCAGATGGGAGAAGATTTTCTCTAAAGATGAGTTTGATGTGGGGTGTGCGAGGAGTGCCACCCACCGAATCCGCATGCAAGAGGACAAGCCATTCAGAGAGAGGGTGAGGCGAGTCCCGCTAGCAGATCTGGAGGATCTGAGGGAGCAGCTTGCGGAATTGAAGAAGACGGGAGTGATTCGGGAGTCCAGAAGCCCCTATGCCTCCCCAATTGTGGTAGTCAGGAAGAAGAATGGGTCATTGAGGCTCTGCATTGACTACAGAACTCTCAACAGGAGGACCATTCCTGACCAGTACACCACGCCAAGGATAGAAGATGCCTTACAGAGTTTATCTGGAGCTAAGTGGTTCAGTGTGATGGACCTCAAGAGTGGGTACTATCAAATCCCCATGCATCCAGAAGATAGAGAAAAGACTGCCTTCATAACCCCAGTGGGATTCTTTGAGTTCAACAGGATGCCTCAGGGCCTATCTGGAGCTCCTGCTACATTTCAACGCCTTATGGAAAGGACAGTTGGAGACATGAACCTCATAGAAGTCCTTGTGTACCTGGACGATGTCATTGTCTTTGGAAAGACTTTGGAAGAGCATGAAGCCAGATTGGACAAAGTACTGAAGAGGCTCAGTGAAGAGGGACTCAAACTTTCTCCAGAGAAGTGTCGGTTCTATCAGTCTTCTGTGAACTATCTGGGACACATAGTGTCTGAAAAAGGAGTGGCTACAGACCCTGAGAAGTTGGAGGCAGTTACTTCGTGGCCAAGGCCCACAACAGTTACAGAACTTCGGTCTTTCTTGGGGTTCTGCTCCTACTACCGCAGGTTTGTGGATGGGTTTGCCCGCATTGCCAAACCCCTCAACGAGCTGCTCAAGGCAGAAGGAGAGGAAGATGGATTGGGGCCTAGGAGGCCTGGTGAGTCGGTCAAAGACCAGTGGAACTCAAGGTGTGAAGAGGCTTTCAGAACCTTGAAGAGAAGTCTCACCACAGCCCCAGTTTTGGCCTACGCTGACCCCACTAGACCATATGAGCTACATGTTGATGCCAGCCATGAGGGCCTAGGTGGAGTACTCTACCAGGAGTACGAAGACCAGCTACGACCAGTGGCTTATGTGAGCCGGAGCCTGACCCCCTCCGAGAAGAACTATCCCACCCACAAGTTGGAGTTCTTAGCCCTCAAATGGGCAGTTGTTGACAAACTGAAAGACAATCTGTATGGGGCCGAGTTTACTGTAAAGACATATAACAACCCCTTGACCTATCTATTCACCACCGCCAAGCTGGATGCAACTGGACACAGATGGTTGGCGGCGTTGTCTGGATTCAATTTCAGCCTCAAGTACAGACCAGGGGCTGGAAATAGGGATGCAGATGCCCTGTCCCGAAGATCCCATGTCATGGTTGATGACTGGGAAGACTGGACTCAAGTGGCACCAGATGGAGTGCGAGCCCTTTGTCAGGGGGCTGAACTCCAAGCCAGAGGAGGATCCAGAGCTGAAGAGATAGGAGTTACCACAGTGGGAGTCCCAAAGTGTTACTGTGGGGTAACTCAACTAGAAGAAGAGTGTCTACCGAAGCTGTCCAAGAAGGAGTTAAGGTGTGACCAATTGGAAGACCCCATGGGGAGATTGGTCCTGGAAGCCCTGGAAGACAAGAGTCCAGAGGGACTTCGCCTTCACCCTTCCAAAGAAGCTCGCCTACTGAGGAGAGAGTTGGACAAATTACAGGTGCATCAGGGGGTAGTCTACCGAAGGGGCCCCTCTGATGGCCCAGAGGACAAGTGGCAGTTGTTTCTCCCCGAAAAGCATCGAGAGACTGTGCTGATTGCCTTACATGACCAGCATGGTCACTTGGGAGCAGAGAGAACCTTCCAACTTGTCAGAGACCGGTTTTATTGGCCCTGCATGAGGGCCGAAGTGGAGGAGTATTGCCATTCCTGTGCAAGATGCATTCAGAGAAAGACTTTACCTCATCAAGCTGCCCCAATGGGCCACCTACAGAGTCAAGGCCCAATGGATCTGGTATGCATTGATTTTATCTGCCTCGAACCCGATTTGAGTGGATTGGGAAATGTTCTGGTGGTAACCGACCATTTCACCCGTTACGCTCAGGCTTTCCCAACCAAGGACCAGAAGGCCTCTACAGTAGCCAAGGTACTTTTGGAGAAGTACTTTGTTCACTATGGACTGCCACAGAGAATCCATTCAGACCAAGGAAGGGACTTTGAGAGTCGCCTGATAAGGAAGCTACTAGATTCTCTGGGAGTAGAGAAGACTAGAACCACACCATATCACCCTCAAGGTGATGCCCAGCCTGAAAGGTTCAACAGGACCCTATTGAACATGTTGGGAACTTTGGAAACAGAGAAGAAGCAACATTGGAGCCAACACATTTCAGCTCTGGTGCATGCTTACAACTGCACCACAAGTGATGTGACAGGTTTCTCCCCTTACCGACTTATGTTTGGGAGAGAAGCAAGATTGCCAGTGGATTTGGCCTTCGGCATTTCCTTAGACCATGCCTCTGCTGCCTCCCACAAAGTATATGTGGACAGACTGAGGCACAGTCTGAAGATAGCTTATGAGAAAGCTCAAGCGGCCTCTGACCAGAGGGGGGCCCGAAATAAGAGGAACTTTGACTTGAAAGTTAGAGTACAGGACCTACAGCCTGGGGACCGTGTACTGTTACGCAATCTAGGGATCCCTGGAAAACACAAGATTGCTGATAGATGGAGATCAGAGCCATATATCATCTGTAGAAAACTACCAGGATTGCCTGTCTACAAGTTGAAGCCAGAAGGGAGAGTGGGGCCTTTGAAGACCTGGCATAGGAATCACTTGCTCCCACTCACTGAAGCAGTCAGAATGCCTCTAGCAAGAGACGTACCTGAGTCTGCTTCCATTCTGGATACCCCCAGGCCTAATACTCGGTCTCAGACATCCCAAGTTAGGGGTAGACAGGACCCCCAACCAGAAGAAAAAAGAGGAGAACTTGAATGGCTATGGCCTTCCTCAACCCCAGGAAATTCTGCCATAGACCTTCCACCTACTGAAGATGTGGAAGATGGAACATTGAACCCAGAAGCCACAGAGTTTGTGCCATTCAGTGTTGTGCCTGAGTGCTGGGAAGATATCCCTGGTCTCTACTCAGAAGAAGAAGTAGATGTTCCAGAACCAGAGATGTTGCCGGAATGTGTTCCTGAAGAAGTCCCAAGAGAACAGAGAGCTCGTAGAGTTGTGAAGCCTCCCAAGAAGTTAACTTACCCCAAGATGGGAGAAAGTTCAGAGGACTCTGTTACCACAGCAAGGAGAAGTGCTGAAAGCCCTGACCCATCCACTGTTTATTTGGTGGAGGGCAACCCCAGCTCACTCTCTGGCACAGTTAAACAGGTCGCCCACACTGAAGTGACCTGTAGACAGGACAGCTCCCCATCTCATGCTAATTGGTGGGAGGCTCCCCTGTCTAAATTATGTGAACGTGTTGTTTCCGAGAAAGCTTGTAATTTGAACACTGTCTTTGGGG
This sequence comes from Lithobates sylvaticus, assembly GCA_028564925.1. Lineage (NCBI taxonomy): Eukaryota > Metazoa > Chordata > Amphibia > Anura > Ranidae > Lithobates > Lithobates sylvaticus. The sequence goes on along the minus strand of CM053033.1, from coordinate 198,143,472 downwards.
ACCAAAGATTCAAAGTGGGGGGAGTGTGTAGCGGGGTCGTACCCCTTTTAGGGGAAGAGACTACATCCCCCATGATTCCCCAGGCTCCCGGGCTGCTTGTTTCCGCCCGAGAGGCTGCTGGGGGAGGTGATAAAAAGGAGGAGGAGAGACCGCCTCTTCCTCTTCTGATGCCGCGTCTGACTGGGACGCCTCTTCTGACTGAGCTGGTGACGCGGAAACTTGTTCCTGAGGGGACACCTGTGCGGACCGGGACTGCCGAGGGCCTGAAGCCTGGGCCTTGCAGCAGACGGAGTGAGACTCTCATCCCTCAGAGTCAACAGCAGCGGAGCGGAGACTTTTCCCTACAGTCGGTCGGTCGGGTAGAGGACCGGAACGCAGGGGCTGTGACTGAGGAGACCGGACGCCGCCATTGGAGGGACCGGAGCTGAGGACGGTACCCCAGGATTGGTGAGAGAGCTGAAAGGCTCATCCTGCATTGCCATACACACGTTTATGCCTATTGAACTGCCAAGGCACAATTTACCTCAGAGCAGCAAATGTTACTTTCTGTGGATTACAAATACACCATTTAAAGCTACATGTGCACCACCTCTACAGTTCTATTGCCGGTGAAGAATACTGTACCTATTTCAAGGACTGAGCTCTATTGCTAGGGATCAGGCCTGGTCCGTTAGGTAGGCGCAGATAGATTTATTGCACCTCAGGGGTGCATAGCAGACGGTCGCACACTTGGCGCTCCGTTCCCCATTGCTAGTTTGATACATATATGTGTACATGTTAAAGTGCATATTGCAGGGACCTGCTAAAGTATTGTAAGTCATATGTTTAAATGCATGTTACTATTTCTTCTCCTTACTGCCAAAGTAAAGCCAGTTATTCTTATTTCAGCAGTCTGCTTGTGAGTTCATACCCATTACACTTAGAGTATAAGTGATATTTATATGTGCATAGATACATACCCCTTGACTAACTGTGCCAGAGTGGGTAGAGCAAATTGCCGGGGGTTGGTGGAGCTGCACTCAGGGACCCAAAACAAACCAGCGGCCCTCTTAACTGGGGGTATCGCTACATATATATATATATATATTAATTTCTTTTTTTCTTTCAAAGGGTAAGGTTTTTATATTGCTATAGAATTATTATGGAAGGACAAGTCTAGTGTACAGTATGCATTATTGCATGCATGGAAGCCACCTAGGAACATAATATAGATCAGACATACACTATATTACCAAAAGTATTGGGATGCCTGCCTTTACACTCACACAAACTTTAATGGCATCCCAGTCTTAGTCCGTAGGGTTCAATATTGATTTGGCCCACCCTTTGCAGCTATAACAGCTTCAACACTTCTGGGAAGGCTGTCCACAAGGTTTAGGAGTGTGTCTATGGGAATGTTTGACCATTCTTCCAGAAGCATATTTGTGAGGTCAAGCAGGGATGTCGACGAGAAGGCCTGGTTCACGGTCTCCGCCCTAATTCATCCCAAAGGTGTTCTATCGGGTTTAGGTCAGGACTCTGTGTAGGCCAATATGAGAAAAGATTAAGGAAATTCAAGGGATGATGGTACTATAATTTAAAATATAACAAGGACCAATTGATTTCCAACCATGTTTCCCTCTGTGTATGCCAGTTATGTTCCTCCACCCCAACCTCCCTCATCCATGTCTTTATGGACCTTGCTTTGTGCACTGGTGCACAGTCATGTTGGAACAGGAAGAGGCCATCCCCAAACTGTTCCCACAAAGTTGGGAGCATGAAATTGTCCGAAATGTCTTGGTATGCTGACGCCTTAAGAGTTCCCTTCACTGGAACTAAGGGGCCAAGCCCAACCCCTGAAAAACATCCCCACACCATAATCCCCCCTCCACCAAATGATTTGTTTCCAACAATAATGACAAGTACATTAAATTATTAGTCATCACTCACTATACATTTACAACATATTTATTGGCATTATGTTCTATTATTTACAACACTAATTATCAATTAGGGAACTTAATTTTATAAGCAAAAAAAAGTTGTAGTGGTTCTAAACAACTATTAAATGTCAGCATACTTCAGAACAATAATAAACTGATGCAGTTAAATACAACACAGAAACATACAAATGAGTGGGACAGAACAATGTCCCCCTGTGTACTATTAATGTGGATTTGTTAATTATATATTTTATAAATTCATTTCAATTTTGTTACAGTTAAATGAACAGTACGGCTCAGTGTACACCCTGTATTTTGGTTTAAACCCTATTATTGTGATATGTGGCTATGAAGCTGTAAAGGAAGCACTCATCGATCAAAATGAAGAGTTTGGTGGTCGAGGAAAACTGCCAACAATTGGTCAATTCACCAAAGATTATGGTAAGAAGAAAAAAAAAGAAAACAGACATTCCAAAATAGTTTTAAAAGGAATGATTTTGTATATATTTTCTGTATTTGCCATGGTTAGTACTAATTAATAAAATTAACTCCTTTTAGCTACAGTAGGTAAATAGGTGATAATGCAAATCACTATAATGCATTAGAATTATCAGCTTACTGTTGGAGCTTTATGCTTGTTTTGTCGTGTTTTCTAGTGGGTGCACAATATTTGTTATAAAAAAAAGCTGCTGTTTACATTTCTCAGTTTGCACACTCAAGTACATGAGTCAGCATACCTCCCGTCGTTTTGAGATGGGAATGGGGGTCATCTATTAGCTAAAGTATGTAAGCATAGGACACACCCCTTGCCACGCCCCCTTAACCGCTTCCCGACTGCCGCCTGTACATATACGTCGGCAGAATGTCACGGCTAGGCAAAAGCACGTATATATACGTGCCCTTTAATTGCCTAGCTGTGGGGTCACGCGTGTGCCGCCGGCGGCGCGTTCGCGACCCGGTCGGGAGCTCCGTGACCATGGCCATGGGACCAGCGGACCCGATCGCCGCTGGTGTCCCGCGATCGGGTCACAGAGCTGAAGAACGGGGAGAGGTCTGTGTAAACAAACCTCTCCCCGCGCTTCCTACACTGCCTGTCATTGATCGGCTGTTCCCTGTCATCGGGAAAGCCGATCAATGACGTCAGACGTACAGCCACGCCCCCCTACTGTAAAAAAAACACAACACGTCACACTTAGCCCCTCCCCGTCCCCTAGTGGTTAACTCCTTCACTGCCAGTGTCATTTACATAGGAATCAGTGCATTTAAATAGCACTGATTTCTATATAAATGACAATGGTCCCAAAAATGTGTCAAAAATGTCCGATGTGTCCACCATAATGTCGCAGTCACGCTATAACTTTTGCGCAAACAAATCAATAATCGCTAATTGCGATTTTTTTTTTACCAAAAATATGTAGAAGAATACGTATCGGCCTAAACTGAGGAAAAAAAAACGTTTTTTATATATTTTTTGGGGATATTTATTATAGCAAAAAGTAAAAAATATTGCATTTTTTTCAAAATTGTCGCTCTATTTTTGTTTATAGCGCAAAAAATAAAAACCGCAGGGGCGATCAAATACCACCAAAAAAAATCTCTATTTGTGGGAAAAAAAGGACGCCAATTTTGTTTGGGAGCCACGTCGCACGACCGCGCAATTGTCAGTTAAAGCGACGCAGTGCCGAATCGGAAAAAGGGGCCTTTGGCTGCAAATTGGTCCGGGGCTGAAGTGGTTAAAGGAGTATTAAACAAAAAAATGTAGTTAAACCCACAAGATTTTTTACCACTATTTCTTTATACTGGTGTTCGAAATTTCGAAATGCAGCAATTTAGAAATTGTACGGAAGGTTTATCACTGTGAAACACTTTCTGAAAGATAAATAGTGCATTTTATATACAATTATATAGATCGGACCAAAATGAAGGGCACATTAAGAGAAAAGAGGGACAATGGGACTTTGTTCCATGTCAGGGATAGTTTCACAAAATCAGGGACAGTTGGGAGCTACAACTAACAACTAGTATTGAAGAAGTGAATAGCTAGACAACAGTCAAACACTACAACCCTGCATACCCACAGGGCACATCCCATGTGGTGTATTAATGCAACTGGGTAATCAATAATAAAAAAAGAAAGTAAAGTCTCACTGTTTGCTGTACCTTATTTAGCAATAACATTCTGACTGGGGTTCTGTTCTAAGCCTACCTTCTTGAAATGTGCAATTCATTTTGTTACGATTTGAAATTCAGACAAAATTTTTCGTTATTTGGAGATACAGTAGCATTCGAATTTCTGAAGCACAAGAGTAACAAATTTCAATGAATCCAAAATAAATGTAATTCTTTACAAATTAATTATAAAGAAACAAATGATCTGAATTCAAATTCAAAAATGAATTTGAATTGGAAAATGAATTTGAATTTGAAATGGAAAATTATTACAATTATTACAGTAAGGTATGAAAGTGAAATAAGATGATGATTCCTACTTGGCTGCTGAAAAGAAAAGTAAAGAAAAAACAAAAAAACAGAATAGCATCGAATTATAGAACAGAATAAACATAATAAAACAGAAAATAATAGAAGTTTTTCAAATTAGAATTAATTTAAAGCAGGGGGCCACCCTAAAAAAAAACAAAAAAAACATAAACACGCTCCTTAAAATACATTACACATTAAAAAAAAAAAAATGTTTAACCTACCAGAAATGGCTGTTGCTAGGCCGATTGTCCTAATCTGCCACTTCCTACTCCACTGCCTGTTTCCCTTCGTTAAGATGGCGGCGCCGACACCCGATCCAGTGGACGGATCAGCCAGGGGGGGGGAGGGGGCGACGTTGTGGGCTCGCTTGACAGGTAAGTGCCCTTATTAAAAGTTAGCAGCTACAGTGTGTGTAGTTTCTTACTTTAAAAAAAAAAAAAAAAAAAAAACGGCCGGCCCTACGCATTAATTCAAATTCGATTCGGAAATAACAGATATACTAAACAAATACAAATATACTAAACAAATTCCGAAAATCATTCTAACTTAACGAATATGACTAAATTAAATTATTAACTTAAATAAACCTGAAACAAAACAAATATTTCCGTCGTGCACATCTCTACTTCCTTCCTAGAGCCTGGTTCCTCTTACAATTTAAAAAGGCTCTTGTCTGTGAATATTCTTATTTATCCAAGTTGTGGTATACAGTATCTAAAAGTAGTTAGCCAGATACTCCAACTTTCATATTAACACTTTGGATTAAGATGATATAAGGTGTGGATAGGGATAAGCCGAACACCCCCGGGTTCAGTTCGCACCAGAACCTGCGAACGGACCGAAAGTTTGCGCGAATATTCAAACCCTATTAGTTACAATAGACGCGAACGTTCAAAATCTAAAGTGCTAATTATAATGGCCAATATGCATGTTAATGTCATAAAACAGGTTTGGGGACCCGGGTCCTGCCCCAGGGGACATGTATCAATGCAAAAAGAAGTTTTAAAAACTGAAGTTTTTTCGGGAGCAGTCATTTTAATGATGCATAAAGTGAAAAAAAAAGTGAAATATTCCTTTAAATATGGTACCTGGGGGGTGTCTAAAGTATGCCTGTGAAGTGGCATGTGTTTCCCGTGTTTAGAACTGTCCTTGCAACAAATGACATTTGTAAAGGAAAAAAAGAAGCCATTTAAAACTGCTTGCGGCTTTAAAGTCATGTCTTGTCCTGGCAATATGGATGAATATCTTTGAGAAAAATGGCATGGCTACCCCATAATCTCCCCCCCCCCCCCACCCCAGCCCATTACCAGCCCCTTTGGGTCTTGTATGGATATTAAGGGGAACCCCGCACCCAAAATAAAACCCCATACCTACAACCCTATATACTCTGAACAGCAGTATACAGGCGGTGCAAACAAGACAGGGACTGTAAGTTTGTTTTTATCTTAAGTAGAATCTGTTTGTCATTTTGAACAGGTAAATTTTTAAGTGTAGCTCCATCCAAAAAAAATCTATTTTTAAGCTTTTTTGGAGAACATAGGGAAGGGTTATCACCCCTGTAACATTTGTTTTGCTGTCTGTGCACCTGTTCAGAACATTTCACCTCACTTTTCGTCCCAATGACAAATGTTTTTGGAAAAGTGGGGTTTTTATTGAAACATGGATTGGTGATAAAGCATCAGTAGAAAGGAGATACCTTTTTCCCAAATTAAATCTAACAGGATAGAATTTCCCTTCCTAGGGGTAGATTTCCTCTCACTTCCTGTTTTCTCCTTCCGTTTGCAAGTAGGAGTCGTTTGTAAGTGGGATGTTTGAAAGTAGGGGCCTGCCGTATATACTCTGCAGAAATTTGCCCCATTAGATGTTGGTGTTGCCACAACACTGTAAGCCCTCACAGTTACTCTTGGTGGGCACAGGAATGGGCCCTGCTGTGAATTATTAGATCAAGAATTGTAATTGCATGCACCTGTTGAACAGGGCAGAAAAATTGGGCCTTTGGTGGTGGTGGTGGACGGTGTTGCCACAACACTGTAAGCCCTCACAGTTACTCTTGGTGGGCACAGAAATGGGCCCTGCTGAGAATTATTAGATCAAGATTTGTAATTACACGCCCCTGTTAAACAGGGGCTGAAAAATTGTGCCTTAGGCACTGGTGCTGGTGCCACAACACTGCAACCCCTCACAGATACTGTACTCTGAGCACAGCAATGAGACCTGTTGCGAAGCATTGCTTAAAAAATTGTAATTACACGCCCCTGTTAAACAGGGGCTGAAAAATTGTGCCTTAGGCACTGGTGCTGGTGCCACAACACTGCAACCCCTCACAGATACTGTACTCTGAGCACAGCAATGAGACCTGTTGTGAAGCATTGCTTAAAAAATTGTAATTACACGCCCCTGTTAAACAGGGGCTGAAAAATTGGGCCTTAGGCACTGGTGCCGCAACACTGCAACCCCTCACAGATACTGTAATCTGAGCACAGCAATGAGACCTGTTGCAAAGCATTGCATAAAAAATTGTAATTACACGCTCCTGTTAAACAGGGGCTGAAAAATTGGGCCTTAGGCACTGGTGCTGGTGCCACAACAGACAACACTGCAACCCCTCACAGATACTGTACTTGGAGCACAGCAGTCAGACCTGTTGCGAAGCATTGCTTAAAAAATTGTAATTACACGCCCCTGTTAAACAGGGGCTGAAAAATTGGGCCTTAGCCACTGGTGGTGGCACCCAGAAACAAAAATGTTCTTCCAAGCTATCATCAGGATCATTGAGGAGGAAGAGGATAGTCAGTCAACATAACAGGACAGTCACTCAGCATCAGCATAGGCAGTCTTGAAGGGATGTGACATTATAAATTATTCAGTTATATCAGCTTCAGGTGCATGTAGCTGGTGGTGATCCAAGACTGATTCATCTTTATGAAGGTCAGTCGATCAACCGAGTCGGTGGACAGGCGCACCCTGTGATCGGTGACAAAGCCTCCAGCAGCACTGAATGTGCGTTTGGAAAGAACGCTGGATACAGGACAGGCCAGTAGCTCAATTGCATACTGTGCAAGCTCTGGCCAGTCATCCATCCTCAAGACCCAGTAAGCCAGAGGATTTTCGGTGGGAAAGGTGTCCAAGTCTGACCTTGCCCTTAGGTATTCCTGCACCATGTATATCAGACGCTGGCGATGGTTGCTGGAACCGATCATACCTTGGGGCTGCGGACTAAAAAATTGTCTGAACGCATCGGTCAGACGTCCACCTTCCCCACCGCTCCTTCTGCTACTGACCAAAGCCTCAGCAACTCGTCGTTCAGGACCAGGAGTTTGTAACCTCCCAGTCTCTGGGAACGCGTTGCACAGACCTTTCTGCAAGGCCTCCCTGAGATGTCTCATCCTCTGCTTCCTCTGCGATGGCAAGATAAGGTCCGCAACCTTACACTTGTATCGTGGATCAAGGAGAGTGGCCAGCCAGTAATGGTCCCTCTCCTTGATCCGAAGAATACGAGGATCCTTTCGCAGGCTTTGCAGGATCTGGGAGGCCATGCAGCGTAGGTTAGCTGAGGCATTCGGTCCTGAGTCTTCTGGGTCACTGAGGACGACATGATCCACAGCCACCTCCTCCCAGCCACGTACAAGTCCACTGGTTTGTTGGGACTGTAAATCATTCCCAAAAGACTGCTGCTGCTGATGCTGAGTGCCAGGCTCCACCTCCATGCTGACACAATCCTCCTCCTCATCCTCTTCCTGTGTGATGGGTGGGACAGAATGAACACTGTCTGGATAAAGGGGGCCTTGAGAGGCAAGGAAGTCCTCCTCTTCCTGCCTCTGTTCTGCCTCAAGTGCCCTATCCATTATCCCACGCAGCGTATGCTCCAACAGGTGGACAAGAGGTACAGTGTCACTGATGCATGCACTGTCACTGCTCACCATCCTCGTGGCATCCTCAAATGGTGACAGGACAGTGCATGCATCCCTGATCATGCTCCACCGGCGTGGGGAAAAAAATCTGAGCTCCCCTGACCCTGTCCTGGTGCCGTAGTCTCACAGGTACTCATTGATGGCCCTCTGCTGCATGTGCAGTCGCTGCAGCATGGCCAACGTTGAGTTCCACCTGGTGGGCATGTCACATATAAGGCGGTTCTTGGGCAGGTTCAACTCCTTTTGCAGCTCAGCCAGCCGAGCACTGGCATTATATGATCGGTGGAAATGCACACAGACTTTCCTGGCCTGCCTCAGGACATCCTGTAAGCCTGGGTACCTGCCCAAGAACCGCTGCACCACCAGGTTAAGGACGTGAGCCATACAGGGCACATGGGTCAGCTGTCCCTGTCGCAGGGCGGAAAGGAGGTTGGTGCCATTGTCACAAACCACCATTCCTGGCTTAAGCTGGCGTGGCGTCAACCAACTCTTGGCCTGCCCCTGCAGAGCTTACAGAACCTCTACCCCAGTGTGGCTCCTGTCCCCCAAACACACTAGCGCAAGCACGGCATGGCATCTTTTTGCCTGCGTACTTGCGTAGCCCCTTGGACGCCTACGGAGCACCGCTGGTTCCGAGGACAGATCACTAGAAGAGGCCATGGAGGAAGAAGAAGAGGAGGGGGTGGAGGAGAGAGGTGTGTCACAACCAGTAGTAGCATTTTGGAGGCGTGGTGGCGGAACAACCTCCAACACTACTGCACCTTGTCCAGCATCCTTCCCAGCTGTCAAAAGAGTGACCCAATGGGCCATGAAAGACAGGTAACGTCCCTGTCCATGCCTGCTGGACCATGAGTCAGAGGTAATATGCACCTTACCACTGACCGCCCTGTCCAGCGAGGCATGGACATTGCCTTCCACATGCCGGTAGAGAGCCGGAATCGCCTTCCGTGAGAAAAAGTGGCGTCTGGGAACCTGCCACTGAGGAACCGCACATTGAACAAACTCACGGAAGGGGCCCGAGTCTACCAACTGAAAGGCAGCAGTTTAAGTGCTAGAAATTTAGCCAAGCTAGCATTTAACCGCTGGGCATGTGGATGGCTGGGAGTAAACTTCTTTCGACGGTCCAGCAGCTGGGGCAGGGAAATTTGCCTGGTAGAATCGGACGTTGGTGTACTGCTAGCAGAGTGCCCGCAAGTACTTGGCTGTGACACACCTAATTCTACCCCTTCATTCCTCTCAGTGCAGCTTTCAGAGAGGACTTAAGGTATAGTGGGGTTGGAGATCCAAGCTGATGAGTAGCAAGGAGAGATCCGCTTTGTTCTTTGGTGTGGGTCTTTAATGTGCGCTTGCCAACGAGCTGCATGGCAGGTCGACATATGTCTGGTCATGCTTGTGGTGCCCAAGCGGCTGATGTTTTGGCCACGCGAGATACGCTTGAGACATATGTTGCAAAAAGCAGTGGTGCGATCTGATGCACTCGTCTCAAAAAAGGCCCACACCAAAGAACTTTTGTAATAACGTGCAGAGGCAGCGCCCTGCACAGGCGGTGTGATTCAGTTGGTGTGCTGGCCTTAAGCTGGCCCCCAGAGGGCATCCTGCCTCGTTGGACCTGTGCCGCCTCCTCCTCCTCCTCCTCTCTCCCTTCAGGCACCCACGTGGAGTCAGTGACCTCATCATCCCCTCCCTCTTCACCACTGGAGCAAACCTGGCAGTAATCTGCAGCTGGTGGCACATGACTGCTAGATTGCTGTCCTTGAGCATCCCCTCTCTCTGCGCTCACGCTACTGCCTTCCTCTAGCTGGGTATCATCATTCGAGCCTTCAAAACGCTGGGCATCCTCCTGGAGCATGTACCCAACACTGTGCTCAAACAGTTCGGGGGACTCCTCAGGAGGACATGGTGGGTCTAGGGAAGGGGTGCCTGATGATGCCATTGAGTACGCGTTGGCAGCTGCTTTGCCAGTACCCTGAGCTTGGGTGAGAGAGGATGAGGAGGGCTTGGTCATCCACTCTATCAAGCCTTCGGCATGATGCGGCTCAACATGTCCAGCTGCCGAAAAGAAGGACAAGCGTGTCCCATGGCCACGTGCTGATGACGATGCACCACGTCCACGACCAGCACTGTTGTCTCTAGACACAGAGCCTACTTGCCCTGTTTTCTTGCCTCGGGACTGTCTGCCTCTCCTTGTCGGTCTTCCAGGCATTGTAGTGGGTAGTGTGTATTGTGCTGGAGTCACACTGCACACACACTAACTCCTGCAGATGGCTGCCTTAGATGACAACAACAGGGCCTTAGGGCAGATAGAGGCTGAGGTTGTTTATTGTGTGCTGTGCTCTACTCACACAGCACACACACACACACACTAGCTCCTGCAAATGCCTGGCTGGCTGCCTTAGATGACAACAACAGGGCCTTAGGGCATATAGAGGCTGAGGTGGTTTACTGTGTGCTGTGCTCTACTCACACAGCACACACACACACGCTAGCTCCTGCAAATGCCTGGCTGCCTTAGATGACAACAACAGGGCCTTAGGGCAGATAGAGGCTGAGGTGGTTTATTGTGTGCTGTGCTCTACTCACACAGCACACACACACACACGCTAGCGCCTGCAAATGCCTGGCTGGCTGCCTTAGATGACAACAGGCCAGAAGGGTAAAGATGGTTTAATGTGATACTGCAATGCTGTACTAACAGCACGCACACACTAGACTAATCCCCAGAATCACAGCATATATTGTCAGACTCAGCAGATAATGTTACCACTCAGCAGTCAGCATCCTGCCTGTGGCCAATTATTGCTCTCCTCGCCGTTGGCTCTATGATTGGCCAAGCATGCAGGGTCGCAGTGCATGCTTGGCCAATCATCAGCCAGCAATGCACTGCAACTGGCATTGTGGGCCGTTTGCATCACACGAATTTGATGCGAACGGCCCAAATAGTTCTGGGATCGCGGAGCAGTCGAACACCCGATGTTCGATTCGAACGTGGGTTTGAATCGAACACCGGGCCCATCCCTAGGTGTGGATATAAATGTGGAGATATCTTGTTGACACTTGAACTAAAGATATGGTCTCCCAAGCTATGAACCATCTTCAACATTATAGAACAAGTCTAGTTGAATCTACTTCTACATATACCATGACCTGGATAAATGAGAACCTTCACAGGTATGAGCCTTTATAAATTGTAAGATAAAGCAAGAATCTAGGAAAGACGGTTTTGAACACCAATCAGATTGTATTGCTTAATATGGTAAAGCAAATGGTGAGCGCTGTACTTCAATCTGAAGAGCAAAGTCTTATATCCAAATAAGGAGATGAATGTCTGTGTCCCCATGAAGTAACAAGTGAGGCAGAGACAGAATAGCAAGAAAAGGAATGCAGGTGGCATTTCAACCCTGACAGAAAAATTTTCTTTTTTTTTAGGGGTTACAAAAACATCCAATTTCCTGCACCAGGATGAGGGTTTTAAAATTACTTATACAAATGATAATGACAGCATAATGTATCCTGGATTTGAGGGGTTCCCATATACTGTACCATCTGTATTATCTTCATAGGGTCTGCCAACTGTAATGCAAGTGTGTATCTGACTGAGACTAAGGGTCTCATTCACATGTGCATGATCTGCATATATGCTCTTCAGAGAGCATTAGACAGGAGGTGGGAAGGCATTGTATAGCCTCCTCACTTCCTGTTTTATCCCCTAAATGCTGGACTACCGTGCTGCAATCACGAGGATTTCACACAGTTGTAGGGTGGTTGCAGAGCAGCCTCATTAACTTGAACAGATCACGCTCAGTGGGCGCTATACTCCCCAAAAGCAACAGGGGGGATCATTTCTGCCATGGCCAGGATGCAAACCATCGTGTCTGCCACATGTGTACAGCACCTGCTGTTGCCCCTGCAGCTGAAGGGGGTAACGTTTGTGGGGCCGTAAAAGTGAGGGTGATGACAGGATGTCATCAGGTTGCTTGAGGGAATGGAAGATGGATCGAATGTTATATTAGCTACTACCGATGTTAATTCGTTAAATACGAATATTAAACATCATGATTGAGTGGAAGCCGTTAAGTGGGCTTTACAGAAATACAGTTCCCTGAAAAGAATTAAAAGAAAATTTATTATTCAAGCTTTAAAATTTGGAATGTCAAGAAATTATTTCTGGTATAGTGGTAATTATCATATCCAGAAAAAAAAGTGTTGCAATGGGCGCCAAGTTCGCACATAGTTTATATGCCCTTACATATTTATGTCCAAATGGGAAAAGGAAGAAATCTTTGACAGAAAATGGGTGGGGCTAAAACTTGGAAGCGATTTATAGGAGATATTTTCGTAATATGGGAGGGCTCTATGGAATCTTTAAACAGTTTTTTTTTTTAACATTTTGATAATAATGAGTATGGCCTTACAATTTCAAAAATAGAAGATGCATAGGAAATACATTTTTTAGTCCTCACCATTTCTTTAGACAAGGATAAACTGTTTACCAAAACGTACTTTAACCACCTCACTACAGTGCATTTTCACCCCCTTCCTGACCAAGCCATTTTTTCAGCTTTCAGCGCTGTCGCACTTTGAATGACAATTGCGTAGTCATACAACACTGTACCCAAATGAAATTGTTATCATTTTTTCCCCACAAATAGAGCTTTCTTTTGGTGGTATTTGATCACCTCTGCGTTTTTTATTTTTTGCACAATAAACAAAAGAAGAGCGACAAATTAAAAAAAAAAACAATATTTTTTACTTTTTGCTATACTAAATATCCCCCAAAAATATATATAAAATTTTTTTTTCCTCAGTTTAGGCCGATACGTATTCTTCTATATATTTTTGGTAAAAAAAAATCGCAATTAGCGATTATTGATTAGTTTGCGCAAAAGTTATAGCGTTTACAAAATAGGGGATAGTTTTATAGCATTTTTATTAATATTTTTTTACTAGTAATGGCGGCGATCTGCGATTTTTATTGTGACTGCGACATTATGGCGGACACGTTGGACATTTTTGACAAATTTTTGGCACCGTTGTCATTTATACAGCAATCAATGCTATTTAAATGCATTGATTCCTGTATAAATGACACTGGCAGTGAAGGGGTTAACCACTAGGGGGGCGGGGAGGGGTTAATTATGTTCCCTGGGAGTGATTCCTACTGTAGGGGGAGGGGACTCACAAGGGGAGGGGACCGATCGGTGTTTCTCTGTACAGAGAACACACCATCGGTCTCCTCTTCTCTGACAGGACTGTTGATCTGTGTGTTTACACACACAGATCCACGGTCCCGCTGTGTTACCGGGCAATCGCGGGTGTCCAGCGGACATCGTGGCCGATGGGCACGCGCATCGGGTGCCCAGTAACACGGCGAGCGTGCGCACGCGCTCCCTGGAGTGCACTGAAGGGGAGGACGTCATATGACGTCCTAGTTTAATTAAATGAGGGGCGCTAGTACCAACGTGAGATACTAATTAGTTAATGGGTTAATTAATTGTATATTCTGATCTGTATAGTAGAGACTATGAGCTTATTGAAAAAAGGTGTGCAGACACAATATAGATCTACCATGAACTATGCTAGTTAACCACTTTACAACCGGCCCATAGCCGAATGACGGCTACAGGCCGGTTGCTTAACTCTGGGAGGGCGTCATATGACGTCCTCCCGGAATTCCCCTCTTGCGCGCCCCCTGGGGCGCGCACTCGAGTACATCCGTGATCGCCGGGTCCAGAGGACCCGGCGGATCACGGATCACGGTAAACGGCCGCTCTTCGCGGCCGTTTACCACGTGATCGCTCCGTCAAATGACGGAGCGATCACATGTAAGCAAACCGGCGTCATTTGATGACGCCGGTTCCTATCCCCTCCTCTCTCTGTACCGATCGGTACAGTGTGAGAGGAGAGGGGGAGGGATCGGTGGCAGCAGTGCTGTGGGCGGGATCTGTAGTGCCCACAGCCTGCTCTGCATGCCACCGATCCATCCATCCATCCATCCATGCTCAGCCATCCCTCCATACCCTGCAATACACAGCAATAGCCTGCAGTGTATTGCTGGGTATTGCAGGGTATGGAGGGATGGCTGAGCATGGATGGATGGATACCAAATCTGCCATACCCTCCAATACTGTGCCTTACCCTGCTATATTCTGCCATTCCCTGCGATACTCTGCCATTCCCTGCGATACTCTGCCATACCCTGCGATACTCTGCCATACCCTGCGATACTCTGCCATACCCTGCGATACTCTGCGATACTCTGCCATACCCTGCGATACTCTGCCATACCCTGCGATACTCTGCGATACTCTGCCATACCCTGCGATACTCTGCCATACCCTGCGATACTCTGCCATACCCTGCGATACTCTGCGATACTCTGCCATACCCTGCGATACTCTGCCATTAGCTGCCATACCCTGCGATACTCTGCCATACCCTGCGATACTCTGCCATACCCTGCGATACTCTGCCATACCCTGCGATACTCTGCCATACCCTGCGATACTCTGCCATTACCTGCGATACTCTGCCATACCCTGCGATACTCTGCCATACCCTGCGATACTCTGCCATACCCTGCCATGCCATACCCTGCCATACTCTGCCATTACCTGCGATACCCTGCCATACCCAGCGATACCCTGCCATACCCAGCGATACCCTGCCATACCCAGCGATACCCTGCCATACCCAGCGATACTCTGCCATACCCTGCGATACTCTGCCATACCCTGCGATACTCTGCCATACCCTGCCATGCCATACCCTGCCATACCCTGCCATACTCTGCCATTACCTGCCATACCCTGCCATACCCTGCCATGCCATACCCAGCCATATCCTGCGATATTCTGCGATACCCTGCGATACCCTGCAATGCTCGCTACGATCAAAGCCAGGATCGTTTTTTATTTTATTTCAGGCTTTCCAGCATAGAGGTGAGATGTGGGGTCTTATTGACCCCATATCTCACTGTAAAGAGGACCTGTCATGCCATATTCCTATTACAAGGGATGTTTACATTCTTTGTAATAGGAATAAAAGTGATCAAAAAAAATTTTTGGGGGGAAAAAAGTGTCAAACTAAAATAAATAAAGTAAAATGAACAATAAAAAAAATGTAAAGCGCCCCTGTCCCCGTGCGCTCGCATGCAGAAGCGAACGCATACGTAAGTCCCGCCCACATATGAAAACGGTGTTCAAACCACACATGTGAGGTATCGCTTATGAACGTTGGAGCGAGAACAATAATTTTGGCCCTAGACCTCCTCTGTAACTCAAAACATGTAACCAGTAAAAAGTTTTAAAGCGCCGCCTATGGGGATTTTTAAGTAGCGAAGTTTGGTGCCATTCCACGAGCACGTGCAATTTTGAAGGGTGACATGTTAGGTATCTATTTACTCGGCGTAACTTCATCTTTCACATTATGCAAAAACATTGGGCTAAATTTACAGTTTTGTTTTTTGTAAAGCACAAAACTTTTTTTTCCCAAAAAAACGCGTTCGAAAAATTGCTGCGCAAGTACCGTGCTAGATAAAAAGTTGCAACGACCGCCATTGTATTCTCTAGGGTCTTTTCTAAAAAAACATATATAATGTTTTGTGGTTCTATGTAATTTTCTATCAAATAAATGATGATTTTTACATGTAGGAGAGAAATGTCAGAATTGTCCCGGGTGCTCCAGAACACCTGATGGTGCTCCCTGCATGTTGGGCCTCTGTATGTGGCCACGCTGTGTAAAAGTCTCACACATGTGGTATCGCCGTACTCGGGAGTAATAGCAGAATGTGTTTTGGGGTGTAATTTGTGGTATGCATATGCTGTGTGTGAGAAATAACCTGCTAATATGACAATTTTGTGAAAAAAATAAAAATAAGAAAAAAAATCTTGATTTTGCAAAGAATTGTGGGAAAAAATTACAACTTCAAAAAACTCACCATGCCTCTTTCCAAATACCTTGGAATGTCTTCTTTCCAAAAAGGGGTCATTTGGGGGGTATTTGTACTTTTCTGGCATGTTATGGACTCAAGAAATGAGATAGGCCGTCAGTACTTCAGGTGTGATCAATTTTCAGATATTGGCACCATAGCTTGTGGACTCTATAACTTTCACAAAGACCAAATAATATACCCCAATTTGTACTTATTTTTACCAAGGATATGTAGCAGTATAAATTTTGGCCAAAATTTATCAAGAAAAATGACAAAATTTGCTAAATTTTATAACAGAAACGAAGAAAAATTCATTTTTTTACCGAATTTTCAGTCTTTTTTCTTTTATAGCGCAAAAAATAAAAAACTCAACGGTGATTAAATACCACCAAAAGAAAGCTCTATTTGTGTGAAAAAAAGGACAAAAATTTCATTTGGGTACAGTGTTGTATGACTGAGTAATTGTCATTCAAAATGTGAGCGCACCGAAAGCTGAAAATTGGTCTGGTTATTAAGGGTGTTTAAGTGCCCAGTGGTCAAGTGGTTAATAACTATTTAAAGTGACAATGGTAAACCACATTTGGTTACTCATACATTACAACCATTATAATGTGAATAATTAAAATTTGGTTAAAGTGTGTTTATACAAACAATGTTACCACACGGCACCTAGCGTGACCCAGTGAGGTGTAAATTAATGTTGCCCCAAAGATAATTTGCACACAAAATGGAGCTAACCGAGCTCTAATTATAACAAAACTATAATGCAAATATGCCAAAACCTGTACCATATATCGCAATGTGTACATAAATCTACAAAGCAAATTAGTGATCAGGCACTTATGCCCAATCTAATATATAGAAAGTGCAAACCAACAACCTTGGTAAATAATCCCAATACTTGGGTACATCCAAAAATGTGAAAAAATAATATATAAATTCGAAAAAACAGTGTTAATTGATAAAACGCAGAGTTCATATAGTAGTCCTTGCTGTAAAAAGCCACATTCACTCCTGTAGATATAGCTTGTGCACCGTCACCAGACAAATTCTCGATCCACCCAATGTGAGAACCAGCAGTATTAAATGGCCTCTTACCAAATGGAGTTGATTACTTTGTTTAGAAGCAATCAAATGCGCTTTCACAGGATTGTGCCTGTACACTGAGTGACACACCCTCACTCAAGGGCTCTCTTCCCTCTATCAGACCAGCTCATATGGAATGGATTGGAAACATATATGGGAATATAAAGAGAGGCGCACCTCATAGCATAATAACGTTTTTATTTAAAAAATAGCATAAAAAAAACACAGCAGCCAATTGCTCACTTACATTTTCCAGTGCCTACCCGGCACTGAGGCTACTTGCGATATGTTAAAAGATTCGATGGAGCAGCGGATCCTTCCCTCGTGGCGTGCGTCTCTAGCGTGCGTTCCACTCACCAGAAAACCAGAGCCAATGTCACAGGAAGTCCAGCAATAATGCGTCCAAAGATACAGAAGTGATCAGGTACCGCCTACCGACGTACGTTTCGTGTTTGTCACGTCTTCAGGGTGGCGTACCTGATCACTGGATAACCTGATTAATATGCTGATCCTCATTAGTGGCCAACCAATGAGGACTCAGTGTGTGTGCAGCCTCAGTCCCGGTAAAGCTCACATCACGGACACAGCCGCAAAATATCTATACATAATTAATAAGTATTAACCACCACAGTTAGAATATAAATTATCTATGTTTTTAAATAGATTATCTATATTTTTAAATAGCTTTACCTCATTATTCCCTAACTCCAAAAGGGGCCTTATTTTATATTTCTGGGTATTAATTAGATATGGGACTTAATTTTGAATAACTTTTTAAATAAATAACTTTTCAACGTCTAATCCTAGGACTAATATGAATCCTTACAATAGGCACGGATTTATTCTGTCTCATTTGATTACTAAAGGGCGGAGGTGAACCTGCCCATGTCTAAACACCAGCTATAATTAAATAACTATATGTTGGCTTATTATATTGTTTTTCTATGGAGTATAGAGTCTGCGATGCTCATCAAATCCACAAGATGTCACTAATGTGTCATACTATCTATGGAACCACATCTTCCATTCAGTATGATGGGATAGCTTGTAAATCACCATCTCAATCAACATTTGATTATTTTAATTACTTAGATACAGATGTTTGTATCTATTTGGTCATTAGATTAGCTTTTATATAGAACCGTTTACTGCTCTTAGACTGGTTGTTACGATATATTGTTTTTGAATTTTTAAATTTATTGGATTTTATATTATTCTCTATGGGATGTGACGTCTGTAATGCTCATACGGTCCACAAGATGTCACTACATATGGTATGTTAACTCCGGACAGTTTAAATACATCTCCTGCCTCCATTCTATGTATAAGTGTATTTTCTATTGGTTATCTCTTTCCAAAATGTTAATACGTAGGATATAATCCATATGGGGCAATCTGAACAGATCTTTTAATCACCCACTGCACAGACGGGCAATACCAATCCCTCCATCTCACAGTACAAAGTCAATCACAATTCTCCTCCCAGTTCCCCCCAACACCGTTAACAGTAGACATAACGACTAATTTTTCATCTGATTACAATTATCCTCTCCTCAGTTAGCTATTTATTGGACAAGAAGCAATTCAGGTCTAAATCTATATTCATCCCTAAAGGTTGCATCGTGTCCAACGTGTATAACCACTTAGTCTCATTTTGAGATATTGCTTTTTTCATATCCGTTCCTCTCCAATGCTTTGATACTTTATCTATTCCATAGAACTTACACATTGGAATAGATAAAGTATCAAAGCATTGGAGAGGAACGGATATGAAAAAAGCAATATCTCAAAATGAGACTAAGTGGTTATACACGTTGGACACGATGCAACCTTTAGGGATGAATATAGATTTAGACCTGAATTGCTTCTTGTCCAATAAATAGCTAACTGAGGAGAGGATAATTGTAATCAGATGAAAAATTAGTCGTTATGTCTACTGTTAACGGTGTTGGGGGGAACTGGGAGGAGAATTGTGATTGACTTTGTACTGTGAGATGGAGGGATTGGTATTGCCCGTCTGTGCAGTGGGTGATTAAAAGATCTGTTCAGATTGCCCCATATGGATTATATCCTACGTATTAACATTTTGGAAAGAGATAACCAATAGAAAATACACTTATACATAGAATGGAGGCAGGAGATGTATTTAAACTGTCCGGAGTTAACATACCATATGTAGTGACATCTTGTGGACCGTATGAGTATTACAGACATCACATCCCATAGAGAATAATATAAAATCCAATAAATTTAAAAATTCAAAAACAATATATCGTAACAACCAGTCTAAGAGCAGTAAACGGTTCTATATAAAAGCTAATCTAATGACCAAATAGATACAAACATCTGTATCTAAGTAATTAAAATAATCAAATGTTGATTGAGATGGTGATTTACAAGCTATCCCATCATACTGAATGGAAGATGTGGTTCCATAGATAGTATGACACATTAGTGACATCTTGTGGATTTGATGAGCATCGCAGACTCTATACTCCATAGAAAAACAATATAATAAGCCAACATACAGTTATTTAATTATAGCTGGTGTTTAGACATGGGCAGGTTCACCTCCGCCCTTTAGTAATCAAATGAGACAGAATAAATCCGTGCCTATTGTAAGGATTCATATTAGTCCTAGGATTAGACGTTGAAAAGTTATTTATTTAAAAAGTTATTCAAAATTAAGTCCCATATCTAATTAATACCCAGAAATATAAAATAAGGCCCCTTTTGGAGTTAGGGAATAATGAGGTAAAGCTATTTAAAAATATAGATAATCTATTTAAAAACATAGATAATTTATATTCTAACTGTGGTGGTTAATACTTATTAATTATGTATAGATATTTTGCGGCTGTGTCCGTGATGTGAGCTTTACCGGGACTGAGGCTGCACACACGCTGAGTCCTCATTGGTTGGCCACTAATGAGGATCAGCATATTAATCAGGTTATCCAGTGATCAGGTACGCCACCCTGAAGACGTGACAAACACGAAACGTACGTCGGTAGGCGGTACCTGATCACTTCTGTATCTTTGGACGCATTATTGCTGGACTTCCTGTGACATTGGCTCTGGTTTTCTGGTGAGTGGAACGCACGCTAGAGACGCACGCCACGAGGGAAGGATCCGCTGCTCCATCGAATCTTTTAACATATCGCAAGTAGCCTCAGTGCCGGGTAGGCACTGGAAAATGTAAGTGAGCAATTGGCTGCTGTGTTTTTTTTATGCTATTTTTTAAATAAAAACGTTATTATGCTATGAGGTGCGCCTCTCTTTATATTCCCATATATGTTTCCAATCCATTCCATCTGAGCTGGTCTGATAGAGGGAAGAGAGCCCTTGAGTGAGGGTGTGTCACTCAGTGTACAGGCACAATCCTGTGAAAGCGCATTTGATTGCTTCTAAACAAAGTAATCAACTCCATTTGGTAAGAGGCCATTTAATACTGCTGGTTCTCACATTGGGTGGATCGAGAATTTGTCTGGTGATGGTGCACAAGCTATATCTACAGGAGTGAATGTGGCTTTTTACAGCAAGGACTACTATATGAACTCTGCGTTTTATCAATTAACACTGTTTTTTCGAATTTATATATTATTTTTTCACATTTTTGGATGTACCCAAGTATTGGGATTATTTACCAAGGTTGTTGGTTTGCACTTTCTATATATTAGATTGGGCATAAGTGCCTGATCACTAATTTGCTTTGTAGATTTATGTACACATTGCGATATATGGTACAGGTTTTGGCATATTTACATTATAGTTTTGTTATAATTAGAGCTCGGTTAGCTCCATTTTGTGTGCAAATTATCTTTGGGGCAACATTAATTTACACCTCACTGGGTCACGCTAGGTGCCGTGTGGTAACATTGTTTGTATAAATACACTTTAACCAAATTTTAATTATTCACATTATAATGGTTGTAATGTATGAGTAACCAAATGTGGTTTACCATTGTCACTTTAAATAGTTATTAACTAGCATAGTTCATGGTAGATCTATATTGTGTCTGCACACCTTTTTTCAATAAGCTCATAGTCTCTACTATACAGATCAGAATATACAATTAATTAACCCATTAACTAATTAGTATCTCACGTTGGTACTAGCGCCCCTCATTTAATTAAACTATCAATCAAATCACCTAGATTTCATAGGGAGCAGCTGGACTGGGTTTATAGTAATAATATTAGTATAGACCTTTTTTGAAATATCCTAAGCGCGGAGCCAGACTAGCCAATGTTAGTGGCCGTCTACAATTTGTCATATGACGTCCTCCCTCGCTGAGAGCTGCGCCACCTGGCCGTCAATTGACGGCCGGCGGTAGCAAGGAGGTTAAAAGTACTGACCACAATGGCTACATTCTGGTTACAACAAGCTGCCATCATCCCAAATGGGTGGACATAGTACCCAAAGGGCAATTCACTCGACTCAAAATTGTCAGAATATAAAGAACAATCTGGTACCAGGTTTGTAAATAAGGGCTATGAAGGTGCAGTTCTGGAACAAATAAGATATCAGATAGATAGGAATTATGTAAGAGATAAAAAATGAATAATTTATTCATTAAAGCGATTGTTACCTTAAAAAGAAAAAAAAATGGATCCTGTTCCTTTAAAGCATGAATAACAGCACAGTGCTTGTGCTGTGTAATTTGGCCCTTTCTATTATCTAAAATACCTGGCTGATCCTGCCTGGTGCTGCCCTACCCTTTGTAAACTGACTATGTTTTTCACGGCTGCTGAGCCCCTGATTACAGTGGTCAGTTTACGTGCCTCCGTCATCCACTGTCTCTCCTCTGTCCTCCCCCCAGCCTGTCAGCTTATGTCAGTCCTCGCCCCCCCCCCCTTTCCCTCCTGCTGCTAAAATTACTTGCCAATTTTCATACAATCCTCTGTGTTCAATAATGGTATGTGCCCAGTGTGTGTGTGCTTTATTTAAAAAAAATTTGTTTTATACCTTATTTCAGAGAGACTTTTGGTGCTCACGTGACCGACCGCCGTCCTCCTCTCCTTCTGGCTGACGTCAGCGGGGGATTCTCAGCCCCTCCAGCTGTAGCTGTCAGATCGAGAAAGAAGAGAGGCGGGCAGTCACGTGAGCGCCGAGAGGTGCTCTGAAATAAGATATAAAACTACATTTTTTTATAAAGGACACACCCACTGGGCATATACCATTATCGAATGCTAGGGGTTTCTATGAAGAGAACACAGTGGCTTTACAACAACTTTAATGTTATTTTACTAGATTTGTTTTTTGTTTTTCTGCTACAATGAATATTGATATTATTTGTATGTTCGATTGTAAAATATTAAATTCTTTCTATTAAATAAAGAATAAAAAAAAAATTAAGAAAAGTGAATCATCCTAAGAATAGGAAGTTAAACAACAGTAATAAAGAGTATGCCCTTATTTTTGACTAAAATTGTGAACACAAAGATATTGAGGGTATAGTTAGGAAGTATTGCCCAATTTTGCAGAAGGATAGAATTATTGGCTCTATTATTCCCCTCCAACCACATTTTATATATTGTAAGACCCAGAAATTAAAAACAAGGTTGGTAAAAAATGTAGTGTTCCCTCTCAAGAAGAACCAAAGTGCCATGTTTGATTTAAAAGGTTTTTTTTTTTCATGTGGCAAATGCAACATCTGTAGAACCATCAGAGTTGGTAGACGTAAGTCGAGTTTGGATCAAATATCACTCAGAAAACGTACTAAATGAAAACGTTTTTCATGCAACACATCATTTGTAACAAATTTGCTTGAGTGTAGTTGCGGCCTACAGTATGTGGGTCGCACAACCAGGCAGTTGCATGTTAGATTAAGTGAACATGTACAGAATATCAGGAAATGTCCTAAAGGAGTTGTAAAGGCAGAAGGTTTTTTATCTTGATGCATTCTATGCATTAAGATAAAAAGCCTTCTGTGTGCAGCAGCCCACCTCAGGCCCCCTAATACTTACCTATGATCCATTTAGATCCAGTGATGTTCCACAAGAGACTCGACTGTCCGCGACTCCCCTTCGTAGTGGCTGAGACAGCAATGTGGCGCCATTGGCTCCCTCTGCTGTCAATCAAAGTCAGTGAGCCAATGAGGAGAGAAAGTGGACGGTGCTGGGCCGTGTCTGAATGGACACAGGGAGCTGTGGCTCGGCTCGTGTGCCCCCATATCTAGTTACGTGCTGTGGGGGCACTCAACAGGAGGCAGGGGTCAGGAGCACTGAAAAGGGACCCGAGAAGAGGATCTGGGGTGCTCTGTGAAAATCCACTGCACAGAGCAGGTAAATATAACATGTTTGTTATCTTAAGCAAAGAAAAGACACTATTCAGGATTATTGGAGAGAGTGTCTACCCTGGTTAGAGACATGTCCAAGAATGAAACATTCTTGATTTTTTAGCTAAATTATTTACAACCCAAAGGGTTAAATGTAGAATTGGATTTAAATTGCTTCATTTGAGATGCATAAGTGTTACTAATATAATTTATAATACAATGTTTCTCCATTAGATGGCAGCTTCATTTCAGATGCATGTGAATAACTAGTTGAACTTGCAATATACATTCTCCCCACTACAATAAATGGCAACAGTATACAGGCGGTCCCCGGTTACAAACAAGATAGGGTCTTTAGGTTTGTTCTTAAGTCGAATCTGTAAGTCTCTAGCCACAAAAACGATTTTAAGCTTTTTGGATAACATAGGGAAGGGTTAACACCCCTGTAATGTTTGTTTTGGTGTCTGTGTCCCTGTTCAGAAGATTTCACCTCATTTTCTGTCCCAATGACAATCGGATTTGGAAAATTTGGGTTGTTGTGGAAACAAGCCTTGGTGATAAAGTATCAGCAGAGGTACCTTTTTCCCATAATAACTCCTACAGGAGTGAATTTCTCTTCCCAGGGGTAGATTTCCTCTCACTTCCTGTTGTCTGTTTGTAAGTAGGAGTCATTTGTAAGTTGGATGTTTGTCTATACTTAATCTGATAATATGTTTAAAATCAGGAAGTTAATGATCTTGTAATGTTGTTTATAGGTTTTTACAAGCATATCTTATCTATTTTATTTGCATTTTACTTTAATTTATTTTAATGTATTTAGTAGTTTATTGATCTTAGAATGATTGTAATATAATTATGTTGTTGTAAAACTGCAGTAGGATCCACATAATTCTGAGCACTACACATGGAGTTGGTACCTAAGCAGAGGAGGAGGGATTAACATCTGGGCTGTCTGTAGGATTCTGGGACTTTTTTCCATTAGTTTAGATGGAGGACTATGTAACCATTAAGGAGCATGAGTACAGCATGAGTATTTAAAGATGACCAGGTGTCTGTCAATTACTTCCTGTGAAGAAGTCCATTGGAGGAAACGTGTTGGAGGTGACGTCAGAGACCTGAAGTGACATCATCACACACAGGAAGTGCAATAATGGCCACCTTCGTTCAGGTTTATAGGCATCTTTAACAAGTGTTTGTAAGTAGGTTTTTGCATATTAAACATTGGATTTTAATTATACTGCTGCACTATGGACCCTTTTTAAATGTCTTGCATCGGAGAATCCTAACATTAAAGGGTTGAGGAACAGGAGGAGTTCTGATGTTACAACTTTACCATGAAAAGAGCGCTTACTGAATAGAATTTTGGTAAGGTGCATGGTGTGACCACATGCTGATTTGTTGGTTGGAGACACTGTTTCACAATTGATTATGGCACTGGAGTATGCATGTTAATGCTTTATTCATTATTTTGGATGCAAGAGCAAGGAATTCCCATCAGAGTGGATTAATTGATGGCATATTGTTAATCTTACATTCGGTAAGGTATATAGAGTAATTGATGCACCAATACTCGCACAGTGGAGTCACACTCTTGTGAATAGCATGGATTTTAATTTGTGGCAATTAAGTTTTGTGCTGTATTATACTACAGTTGTGCTCATAAGTTTACATACCCGGGCAGAATTTATGATTTCTTGGATATTTTTCAGAGAATATGAATGATAACACAAAAACTTTTCTTTTACTAATGGTTAGTGTTTAGCCATTCATTATCAATCAAGTGTGTTTACTCTTTTTAAATAACAATCACAACAGAAACTACCCAAATGACCCTGATCAAAAGTTTAGCTACCCTGGAGATTTTGGCCTGATAACATGCACACAAGTTGACACAAAGGGGTTTGAATGGCTATTAAACATAACCATCCTCACCTGTGATCTGTTTGCTTGTAATTAGTCTGTGTGTGTATAAAAGGTCAAGGAGTTTCTGGACTCCTGGCAGACCCTTGCATCTTTCATCCAGTGCTGCACTGACGTTTCTGGATTTTGAGTCATGGGGAAAGCAAAAGAATTGTCAAAGAATCTGCGGGAAAGGGTAGTTGAACTGTACCGTGCTAAACACTAACCATGAGTGAAAGAAATGTTTTTGTGTTATCATTCATTTTCTCTGAAAAATGGCCAAGAAATCATAAATTCTGCCAGGGTATGTACACTTATGAGCACAACTGTATGTGCCTATAATTCCATTTGGGGAGCTTCTAATACCTATCTGGAGAAGAGGAAGGAAGGATTCTTCTGGAGGGGAGATAAA
Source organism: Lithobates sylvaticus (assembly GCA_028564925.1). Classification (NCBI taxonomy): domain Eukaryota; kingdom Metazoa; phylum Chordata; class Amphibia; order Anura; family Ranidae; genus Lithobates; species Lithobates sylvaticus. The sequence continues at coordinate 198,117,551 of CM053033.1, read as the reverse complement.
GACACAAAGTAAAAGCTGCATTGCAGTGTTAGGGAATGCTATTTATAAGAAATATGGAGGTATGGGTATATTCAGTATATATAAACACATATTGTGATTGTTCTGACTCAACTACAAGGCCATAAACGTTATCTCTAGCTTCATATAGGGCTTACATGACCTGGTGTTCTATTTATCCCTTGCATCAATTCAGACAGCTTAACTCAATGAATAAACTCACTGTATGGAGAGACAGATGATGAATCCTTTTGAATGTTCCGTTTAATGATGGACATTCATAGGTAGAAAAACGTTGGTGTTGTAAGCCACATGGAAAGATGTTACAGCATGGTGGTATACTGAGCAAATTAATCAGAGACAGGAAGAGGAGGGGAATATACAGAAAAATACAGAACTACGGTAGGGGAGAGAGTTCAGTTAGACAGAGGGAACATAGCTTAAAGACACAGAGCAATAATAATCACATAGTGTAACACAACAGCGATCCAGTGAAATTATTTTTTGATTTTGATGTAAGCACAATATAAACGCATTGTTTAACATACCAATTGTATTAGAAACACTAAACTATATGGCCTTTTCTTTTCTTTTTTTTTGAGATTTCTCACCTTCTTGAGTGAAACACTACAAAGAATTCATAGCAAGAGAGGACGGTGTTGGAGCTTTTGGTCTACATTTGGAAAAACTGAACTTTTTTTTAGGAACGACATCTATATGAACTGGGACTTTTAGGATTTCTGATAGTGAGCGCTGATTTTGTGTGCATGAAAAGTGAGGCTTAGCCCCTCAACCACACATGTGAAGATTTCCTAACTGAATAGAATGTTAAGGCAGGCACCCTATTACATTATTTTGATATATCTATAGCATATTGAACCCAGATTATACAATCAGATTGCAATTTATATGGTCATCCTCAGATTTATTTATGCTTCAATGCAATGAGTTTGCATCGGCCAATAACTTAAAAGGTTTTTTATTCCTCCAGGTCTTAGTTTGGCTAATGGCGAACGCTGGAAAAAAATGCGCACCTTCGCGTTCAAGACTTTAAGAGATTTTGGTTTAGGAAAAAAAAGCAACGAGTGGAAGATTCAGGAAGAGGCCCGATGTGTGGTGGAGGAATTCAGGAAGTCTCAAGGTTGGCAGTCGGCTGTCATTTTACAAATGTATAGTTAAAAATGAAAGGGGTACATTGGTATGAGTGACACAGATGTGCCAGGGTCACCTTATGAATTCTGGACAGGAGAGAAATATGTTATATAAAAACTTGTCCAGGCTGAAACCCAGGTAATGTCTTAGGGTCCTTTTACATGGAGCCCGACGGACTCCGCTTTGCTCAGAGGGGGATCGATCCGTTAATCCCTGCTGAGCAGGCAGGTGACAGGTCCATCCCTGCTCACTGGGCGGAGACAGACCTGTCAGAGCCCGGTCTCTTCTATGGGGAGATCGGATGAAAGCGGACCGCCTGTCTGTTTTCATCTGATCTGATCCTCCAGACGAATGGAAAATAGGGTTTCCATCTGTCTGGATTTCCGCGGACAGAATCGGATCGGCAGATGTCAGTGGACATGTCACCGCTGACATCCGCCACTCCATAGAGGTGAATGGAGTGTCCGATCAGGTCCACCTGAAAAACTGACAGGTGGACCTGATCGGAGCGCCCATGTGAAAGGGGCCTTAAAGTTTAACTAAAAAAACTTTTTTTTTTTTTTGCATAGAGTGGAGTTGTATTAGAACACCTGACAGGTTCTATTGCTGTCTACCCCGATAGTGAGATGCACCTTCTATATTTGTCATTAGGGATGAGCCGAACACCCCCCGGTTCGAACATGAAAAAAACAAAAGTGTTAATTTCATCATTTTAAATTGTGTATAATAATTTTAACCACTTGACAACTGGGCACTTTTTTTTTTCAAGGGGGGCCCCAGATAATGTACCCCTACCCATTTACCAAAAAAAGTGTCAAAAAAGTAAAAATGACAGGAGACAGAGACATCCATCTCCAATCAATTTTTTTAAATAAAGGATTGTCAAAAACTGTCTCCTGTCATTTTTACTTTTTTGACACTTTTTTAGGTGAATGGGTAGGGGTAAAATGTATCCGATACCAATTCACATAGGGGGGTGGCGACATCTGGGGGCTTCCTTGTGAAACGGGACTTCCAGATTCCAATAAGCCCCCCGCCCGCAGACCCCGACAATCACCAGGCACAGGTTGTGGGGATGAGGCCCTTGTCCCTATCAACATGGGGACAAGGTGTTATGGGGGCCTGGTACAGTTCCGAAAGGGGGACCACTCTCTCGTCCCCTCTTTTTCCTGCAGCCTGCCAGGTTGTGTGCTGGAATAAGGGTCTGATATGGATTTTGGGGGGACCCCATGCCATTTTTTTAATTTGACGTGGGGTTCCCCTTAAAATCCATACCAGAACTTAAGGGCCTGGTATGGATTTTGGGGGGGGGGACCCCACGCCATTTTTTTTAATTCTGGCACGGGTTTCCCCTTAAAATCCATACCAGACCTGAAGGGCCTGGTATGGATTTTAGGGGGGACCCACACACCATTAATTTTTATTTTGGCGCAGGGTTCCCCTTATTATCCATACCAGAGCTGAAGGGCCTGGTAATGGACTGGGGCGGACTCACGCCATTTATTTCAATTATTTTTTTATGGCTCTCACAGCAAAGTGCGCTGTGATTGGCCAAAGCATATAGGTCAGGTTCATGCTTTGGCCAATACTTATCCGCAGCACTCGAATTTGCCACAAACGCCCCAAAATGTTCGGTATTTGCCGAACGGCAAACATCGGGCTCATCCCTATTTGTCATGTTTACCATTATCTTAGTGACAACCAGGGATTCCCTCACTTTGGAGTGATTTCCTCTTATTTCCTGTTTAGGGTATGTGAGGAAGGAAGGGAAATCTCCCCAATGGGAACCAGATGGCAAAAAAACTGACAGGGGTTAAACCTCTCCCTCACTCCATACAAAATGAAAAAAATAAATAAACTTTTTCCTTTACTTTAGGCAATAGTTAAATACATTAGTGAACTACATACAGTATATGGACAGTGGAGGAACAGCAACAGACCAATAGGGTTATCTCTCTGCTATCTCCTTCTGTTCATGTGGGCGGGAATAGAAATAGGGTACCCAAGGCAAGGAAGCAGTACACCCATATTCCACAAAGAGTTAATAGTTATTGTATTTAGAAGAATGCAGGATAACAAGTGGCAAGGACAAATTTAAACCAAAAAGAATTGCGCTAGGTGTAAAGCAGAAAATTAAATATTATGAATAATAAAAATACTGTGAAAGTAATCCTGCAGCTGGACACTAATAACCCAGATATAGGGCACAAAATGGATATATAGAAAAAAGAAGTGCAGCGCTGGATTGTGATTTACAAATGTGTAAAATCATGAAATCAAATTTGCATATGATGATAAACCAAATAGTGCAGATAATAAACCAAATAAATCAATATGTGGCCATAAGAATACATCAAGTGTTCAAATCAAAGTTCATATGTGAAAGTCCAAATGATCAAATAGGAGTGAAAATATAAGAATTAATCTTGTGAAAACACCCTCATGCAGCAGAGTCAGGGGTGAATCCAGGCTTGGTCTCATGGTATGGGAACTAATCCAGGATGTCACCTCTGTAACTGCTAATGAGCAGAGAGAATTCCAGCGTCTGCCAGGGCTTGGACCGCAGATAACTGTGAACCGGAGGTGACACAGGTGGTCACCCTGATATGATGTCACAGGCTGGCGGAAACACTGCAAGGGAAAGCCGCTGAAAGGGCAAATTGCTGGACAGTTTGGCAGCAATCAATCACAAGTAGATGGAATAAGAAAAGGCCGTTGTCTTAAACTACAAGTTTCAGGGCAAGCCCCTTTGTCAGGTCATGCCTGGCGTGACCTCAGAACCTGAGAACCTGTGTAACTACTATGTGTTTGGGTTTAAAGGGATGAGGTGGCAACCCTACATCAGATAGGTCCTCCTTCCCTCCCTTGTCCACAAGACTTCCTGATCAGGTTCCTGGCTAGTTAAAAAGGGCTGCGAAGCCTCAGAAGAAGAGACTGTGCTATGAAAACTCTGTGGATGATGAACTGAAAGACTGTATGCTGTGTGAGAAGCACCTGGAGGGTTCACCCATCAGTTGTTGAGGCTGAGCAAAGGCCTACTGCATGGACTCTGAGGTACTTGCAGAATTAAGCAGGTGTTTGCTTTCCTTTTACTGCTAAAGTGAAGTTGTACTTTCTGTTACCAGGTTACATGAAAATAACCATGGGACCAGTAATGCCTCATACTGACTGTATTATATGGTGCCGTTCTCAGACTACAGAGGTCATGCATTAACCTGTGCAGTGCCATTCTGCATGCCTCATGTTTGAAAACAAACAGAAACTTCTGACACTGGAATGTGAAGATTTATTCTGCTATAGATAGTGTATACAGGGCAACAAATGGTAACATGAAGCTTCAGGGCCAATGCACATGCTTCTCTGACCTGATAATGTAACAAGAAAGCTTTGTTTTTTTCAGGACGTCCTGTGAACCCTTCAGCAATGTTTATGGACGCTTTTTGCAATATCCTCTGTTCCATCTTGTTTGGAGATCGTTATGATTACACAGACAAGAGATTCAAAAAACTTCTTTTTATCACAGAAGAAATATTCCGACTTACCAGCTCTCCCTGGGGTCAGGTAAATAGTCATTAAATAGTCATTAAAGTGGACCTTTTAGTAAAAAAAAAAAACTTAACTTTTCATCAATAATAGGCAGATATTATTCTCCAGCAAGTGCCTAGGTGTAGATAATGTCACATGTCATGTAACATTACAACTTTGTACAGTATTATACAAAGGAAAAGCTGCACAACAATGATGTCATGAAAAACTTTAATCAGCCAGCACACTTTAGTGCATGCATGGTCCTGTCCCCAGGACCACTCCCCTGACTTGTTTAGTCCAATGGGCTTAATCATGATCCTCTATCTTCAGGCCTATGTGTGAAGGATTGCTGGACTTCAAGCATCTGACTCCAGCATATTGGGGGAATAGCTGGAGGGTTAGAGCATCGTTGTTTGACACCAGAAATTATAAGTTTGTGGCCAGTCCCAAGGTATGAGGCAACAGCAGGGGGTTGATCTATGTGTTAACACAAATGAGAACTGAAAATACCTCAGGATTTATACGATTGTGTCCTACCTGAAAGTTTTTGTAGATGAGTTTTTGTGCACATTTCAGGCTTGAGTGTTTTTTTTTTTTGATTTTTTTTTTTTTTTTTTGCCAATGGATAGCTAGGTACTAGCCAAGGAAGTGCAAGAAAAATGTGCATTATGCAGTTTTAAGGTGCTCCTATTGAAATCTATTGGGGCTAAAATGCAGAACTCAAACAACATTGTGTATTTTTTAAGCAACTGGCATTAAGCTTCTAGTTACATTTTGTTCAGATGTGATTGGGCACCATCGATAACAATGGAAATCCAAGTGTTGAGCATTGAAATGCTTTAAATCACACTTTAAATTGCTCAGATGTGAATGGAGCCCTGGAACTTATCTGGGTGGTGGAAAACTCTAAACTTATGAACTGTATATATTTGATTCTGAAAAGAAACTACAATGCTCAAAAGAAAAACAATTCACTATAGAACTCATGCAACCAGTGCCTCTGATGAGGACTGGGCTTAGGCCCCCTGCAATAAACGAGCTCCCCACAAATGCACTGTGCACTACCAGTTAGCTGCTTGAAGTGGGCTGTTGTCCATTAATACATATTTTATGCTCATGCAGATCCAGACCATTCTCCCAACACTAATGAGCTACATTCCGGGACCTCACCACAAGGCAGTCTCACTTTCAGAAGAAATGGTTGAATTTGTTGCCGAAATCGTGAAATCCTCCCAGCAGACCTTGGATCTCAACAAGCCAAAACATTTTGTAGACTGCTTCCTGATCAAGATGGAAAAGGTATCAAATATCTATAATGGTCAACTAATCAGGATGTTATTTAAAAGAAACCGTGCATCTTGGTATAAAGTGCAGCAAACTACACTCATTCCTGTAGAGAAGTGGTCTCCAAACTGCAGGCCCGGGGGCTGGATGTGGCCCTTTGCTTGCCTTTATCTGGCCCTCTGGGCACTATTTCACCAATTGACACAAATTAGGGGGCACATTCTTCCTACTGACACCATCAATGGGGAACTATTTCTCTTATTAAATCCAATGATGGGACACTGATGCCAGGATATTTTCTACACCCACTAGCAACTGTCTGGCCCCCCTAAAGCCCAAAGTACAGTAAATTGACCATTTGTGTACAAATTTGGAAACACCTGCTGTAGAGTATTCATGACCTATGTACTCTAAATCTCATACTCCACTAGAATAGCTTGACCTCCACTTTTTAAACATAGCATTCAAGGCACAGTGGCAGTGTCTCCTGATAGCCCCATCAAAAATATATACTTACCAAATCACCATCCCTCACTTTCTATATGCTCCACTGAAGCCCTTATTCTTTTGGTTTAATGGAAGAGTGCTTCCAGGTATTGATCTCCCCAATGGCAAATCCCTACTTCTAAACAATGTCACATAGGGGTAGCTGTGACATCCAACTGGGTAAGCTCTGATGTCATCCGACATGGAAGCTTTTCCAGGGTGGACTGCTGTGGTGGGGAGGCAATGATGGGGCATGGATACCTTGTGAGATGGTGGACTATTAGGAGATACTGTAACTTTTCCCTGAATGGGCAGGTGACAGTGCCTCGTAAAGTTATTTTGCTATCTCCAGGCCTAAAGAGCTCTAAGGGCTGACACGAAAGAGGGTGGTAGCTGTTTGAGAAACTAAAGTCAATTTTAGGAAACTTCTAGTGCTTTTACTGAACTTATACAGAACAGTATTCAAACACTTTTTGCCAAAGGATAGATAATCCCCAGAGTCTATGGTATATAAAACTGTCACTTTTTTAGCCTTTTCATTTGTTGTCAATGGAAACATTCCTGGTACCTAAAAATTCTGTTGACTCCTATCTATGTTAGATGGATTAAGCCTTGACCGGTAAATTACTCTGAAATGGTAAAGTGTCACTTTTGTCTCCATAGGAGAAGGATGACCCCAAAACAGAGTTTACTATGAAAAATCTCCTGTATACAATCCACAACCTATTTATTGCAGCAACTGAGACTTTGAGCATCAGTCTGCGGCATGCACTGCTTAGCCTCTTAGTGTATCCTGAAATAGAAGGTAAGTAAGTGAAGAAATATAAAGGTTGCAAACACTTCAGACAGCTGTTTAAGTGTCAATCTACTCCAAATTGATATCTAAGCTTAATTTTTTTGAAAATGTATTTTATTGAAAACGCAACAGGAGTAGCTGGAACACCTAGACACATGCAGAAATATTCAAATGTAGAGGTGGAGAGGTATAGAATTGAGAGAGTATGGTTCCAACACATGGTTAGGAAAATATTGAACAGGCTCTAGAAACAGCACAGCATTGTGATATTTACAGACCATCTAACCTAGAGTTGCCTGAAACTCTAAATGACCCTGTGCTTTGCCCAACCTGGGAAAAGTAAACTAAACTCAAGAAAAAAAAGGTAATATATTTAAGCTTACCGGTCCTTAGATTTGGCGGATGCCTTGGTTTTATATTTTCAGCCTGAGCACAATTTCTACATATCCTGTGAAAGATCTTGTATGATTGTCAGGGCTTTTTTTTATCATAGAATAGGTAGGGAATCAACCCCCCCCCCCCCCCCCAAAAAAAAACCTTAGGAGTACGCTATGCACAGTACAGAGTTCTGTAGTGTGCTATGTACAGAGAGAACAGTTCTGAAGTGCGCTACATAGAGAGTGCAGAGTTCAGGAGTGCACTGTGTACAGAGTGATGGGTTTAGGAGTTTGCTAAGTAAAGAGCGCAGGTTAAGGAGTGTGCTAAGTACAGAGTTTAAGAGTTTGCTACGTACAGAGCGCAGAGTTCAGGAGTGAGCTGAGTACAGTGCTCAGAGTTCAGGAGGGCATTGTGTACTGAATGCAGGGTTCAGGAGTGTGCTATGTACAGAGTGCAGAGTCCAGAAGTATGCTAAATGAGTGAGGAGTTCAGGAGTGCACTACATGCAGAGTGCAGGAATCAGTAGTGTGCTCTGTACAGAGTTCAGGGTTCAGGAGTGCACTATGTGCAGAGTGCAGGAGTCAAGAATGTGCTGCACACAGAGTGCAGTGTCCAGCACTCTTTCTCAGCTCCTTATTCTGCATCCCCTATCCACATCTTACACACACCTCTCCTCCACTGCTCTCATATTTTCCAAACCCTTTAAAGTTTCACCATCTTTCACATTTGTTGCTGTATTAGCTGAGCCACCCGGCCAGCTCTAGTACCTCCCTGCACACTGTAAGGGCTCGGCACCAGGTAACAGATGGGGATCACAGAGAGAACGAAACTCCCCTCCCACCCATGACCACACTGTACCTGGGAAACCTGCATCTCCCTTGTCCCTGTGTTGAGTGAAGAGCAAGAAGGGATCTGTGGGAGTCGCTGGGAGAGGTAAGCTGTCATTCTAAACACACAAGCCGGGTTTCTGTGTTTAGAAGGGACAGTGGTGAGCAGGGAGCAGAGGACCAGACCTGGAGGTGACCTTTTACATTTTTAGGATATAATCTAATAAAGAATACGCATACGCAGTGGGCATCCATATGTAAAGCTGCAAACATTCACAGTTGGCTGCCTGCAGTTATGATGCCAGCATCAGCACTGAAGAGCATTGAAGAAACCCAATCAGGAGAGTACGGCACTTTTTTAAAAGTCAGCAGCTATGGTTTTTGTAGTTGCTGACTTTAAATCTTCACATTGTGGACTGAAGAACCACTTTAAGCTTAGTTTTATGTTAGATTGATACTTAAGTCTTGTGTTTTTTAATTTAAAAATAACAACCATGTTATTCTTACCTACTCTGTGCAGTGGTTTTGCACAGAGCAGCCCAGATCCTCCTCTTTGAGGCTTTTGGCCCCTCCCTCCTGTTGAGTGCCCCCAGAGCAAGCAGCTTGCTGTGGGGCACCTGAGCTGAGCCGCAGCTCCCTGTGTCCATTCAGACACGGACCCGCGGACCGGCCCTGGCCCCTTTCTCTCCTCATTGGCTCACTGACTTTGATTTACAGCAATGGTGCCCCGCTGTTGTCTCAGCCAAAGAGGAGGGGAGTCCCGGACAGCCGAGTCTCTCATGCAACATCGCTGGATCGAGATGGGCGCAAGTAAGCATTAGGGGGGGCTGAGGGGGGCTGCTGCACACAGAAGGTTTTTTATCTTAATGCATAAAATAAAAAATAAAATAAAAACCGTCTGCCTCTACAACCACTTTATCTTACCCCTACCCAGCAATATAGAATTATTTTTTGTTTACTGTCACAATACTTCATTCAGCTGTCAGTAGCAATGAATGAAAGCCTTGGTTTTTCCAGATAAACTTCATGAAGAAATTGATCAGGTGATTGGACGAGACAGAATGGTAAACATGGAGGACAAGTTCAATATGCCATACACACAAGCTGTAATCCATGAGGTTCAGAGATTTTGTGACATCGCTCCCTTCAATGTGCCACATATGGTGACAAAAGACACAATGTTTAGAGGGTATCATATTCCCAAGGTAGGAAACACATTAAAAAATTTGTAGTGTGCATTATTATAATATATGTATATGGTAAAACAGCAAATGTATCCATTCAGGGCAAATAAATACGTTTGCTTGATTAAAGGATCTGTTAATCCAGGTTCTTTTTATTACCTCCTAAAATTACAACATGGACCATGAGACTTGGGTTTAAACAGCCATAGCAGCCTTTAAATTTACAAACAAAACAATAAATAATAAAAAAAACTTTGTCGTCAATGCAACCAGGAAGGGGTCTTTGATGTTGCTAAAAATCACAATTTAAACTAGAATTGCCAATGTCCTTAGCCAAAACCACCGCCAATAACCAAGCAAGTAGTAGAAGATGACCCTAGATGGGTCCCCAGTTTTGAAATAATTCAACTGACTTCTGCTGGAACGCTGACCAGCCAAGCTGCTGTGACAATCCTCTTTTTTAATTTTAATAATTTTTATTAATAAACAAGGCACAAAGTCATTACAAACATTAACATATGCTTATATGGTGGTATACATACATTATTCCAACAAGAAGATATTTCCCATTTTATTTCACTTTAACCTCTCTTTTAACATACGCCTATGTATTATGTGTAAACGCTTGGTATACTGATGGGAAGAACTTCTGCCTCGTCAGATTTACGCGATCTCTCAATATGGTCGCATCTTCCGAGCCAGTGTTCCACCCCTATTTTCATTACACAAGGTTTGATGGTTTTAATGGTTATGTATATGGTTTTAGTGATTTTGTATATTAGTGACCTTTGTATCTTTTATTGTAGTACCGTTCAGTTAGAGTCCATTCACACAGGGGCAACACGACTTCCAGCGTGACTTTGGGAGGCAACTTGGACACAACTTGAGTATGAATCACAGCACAACTTGAGGCAACTTACAAGGCAACTTGAAGTTGCTTCCAGGACAGGGGACTTTGCCAGTGGCCAATCACATAATAATCAGCTCTGTGGGAGGGAGGGGTTTGCCGAGAAAACTATTTTTACTTCCTGGAAAGTTGCTTCAGTTAAGACAGGGGATCCGACTTGGAGGCAACTTTCATTGAAATCAATGGGTACAAGTTGCCTAGAGGTTGGATTGAAGTAGTACAGGAACCTTTTCTGAAGTCAGAGCGACTTCAGTAGTGTGCATTAAGACGGCTCTCATTCACTTACATTGAGGCAACTTGGGGCGACTTCAAGTCGGATCCAAAGTTGCCCCTGTGTGAATGGACTCTTACTTAACACAATGTAAATGTAATTACTAAACAGAAACACGTTTAGAAATTAGAAATCAGTCAAGATGTTTAACTAGTCTGAGCATTTCTCATTCTCAGGGTGATTGGATCATGCAATATTCAATTGTCTAGAGTACCATTTGTTCCATGGTGCCCATAATTCAAATACCTTTTCATATCTCCCCTGTGATGATGAATTTAGTACTTCATACGTGCCGTGGGTGTGAATGGTGGTTAACACCTCCACTATGGATGGAGCTACAGATTCTTTCCAGTGTCTTAGAATTGTTAATCTGGTTGCCAGTAATAACAATCCTCTTTTTTTAACATCCATCCAAAACGTGTCCTCTTACAAAATGAAAATTGAGAGGTGGTGTGTAGGGGAAAAAAAAACCTACCCATATAACACATATAACCTAACCATCACTAATGCAGTGAGAGCTCTATGCTCCTCACAACAAGCTCACACCTTAACCCCTTTTTCTACCTATTTCTCCCCTGGGTCATGCAGACAGTCTATTTTGTTCTTCTCCAGGTACCAATTTAATTTTCCTTCCCCTAGCAGTTTCTGCTTATCTTTTCTTCACTCCCCCACTACACAGTTCAACAGTTGGGAGAAAATATCTGGTATTTCTGGGTATGAAGGAGCACATGACTTACTCTGTGATAGAGAGAGTAGAGAGATAGAAAAGAGTCCACTCCTCGGGCCTATGTAAGCTTTGGTTAGAGTAACTCACAAGGTTGAACAATGTGGCAGGGGAAAGAGAGGAATGTGACACTTTGAATGAAAAAAGAATCCTATCACATCTTAAAATAGAAACAATTGGGGTATACAGTTCCCAAACTTGGCCCTTTAATTTAGTGGACCCTTTAATTATTTTTTTGTGTACTTTCTGCAGGGAACAGATGTCTACACTTTGCTCTGCACTGTCCATCGTGACTCCACAGAGTTCTCTACTCCATACAAGTTCAATCCCAACCACTTCCTGGATGAAAACAGCCAATTCAAAAAGAATGATGCTTTCATGGCTTTCTCTGTAGGTGGGTCAATCAATAAATATCCAGATGTTGTGATTATTGTCATTTGGTATTGTCATCATGGTATTTGAAAAAAAGGGGGGTGAGATGGCGCAAAGACCAACGTGGCAAAGTCTCTTGTATAATGGTAAAGGAAGGGGGCTGAAAGAAATTGTCCAATGTTACATACAGGGTAGGGGAAGATAATCAATGTGATAATAGTCAATATGGATATGCACCATCGGCAGCAACCATGAGAGGAGAAGCACAACTCACATGACATGTGAAGGACCTAATACACAGTCACTTAAAGTGGTTGTAAACCCTTACAAACCACTTTGACCTACAGGTAAGCCTAGATTAAGGCTTACCTGTAGGTGCAAGAAATACCTCCTAAACCTACATGGTTTAGGAGATATTTATAAAAGAAAAGGCATCGCTGTCTACGGCACATGCCGGGTTCACAGCGATATGCCGCTTTCCTGTGCATGCGTGGGAGTGACGTCATCGCCGCTCCAGCGAATGACAGCGCTGGAGCAGCGAGACCCGGAAGTCACTCCGAGTTTGATGGCGACGCAGAAGATCGTGGATGAGGACCGCTTCGGGGGCTTCGTTTTCAGGTAAGTCATTCATAATCATTCATTCATAGTCATTCATAATGAGCTAGTATGCTATGCATACTAGCTCACTATGCCTTTGCCTTGCAGGGTGTCTTTTTTTTTTTTTAAGAGGCTTTACTTCCTCTTTAAGCCACCCGTTAAACATAATATCTAACCCCTCCAAATCCCCCCACAAATGACATGACAAGATTTTGGAGTAAATGGCCTTGACGGCCTTTATTAACAATTACCTTAAAATTAAATAAATAACATTTTAAATAACTTTTATGTACTTTTGGGGTCTTCGAGGGAAACCCACACCACTGGTCACTGCGCCAAACGTCTTTTTACTTTAGGCCTCCGGTCGCAAGCCCCTGGACCCGGAAATGGTACTCAACTTTTGCAGTGACCTACCTTTTAGCCCTTCCTGGTTAACCCCTCGTTAACCGGAAGGTATCTGATAACCCCCATCCACAGATGGGTACCAACCATGTTAACCCCATCCCACAGATGGGTACCAACCATGTTAACCCCATCCCACAGATGGGTACCAACCATGTTAACACCCATCCTACAGATGGGTACCAACCATGTTAACCCCCATCCCACAGATGGGTACCAACCATGTTAACCCCATACCACAGATGGGTACCAACCATGTTATATAAGCATATAACATCCATATTCTCCTCCTCCAAAGACCCAACCACTGCAGGGGCTGTCCTTACAGCCCCTATTATAATTAACCATACTCGGCAGGGTGGGTGGGAATCTTCTACGCCGTTCACTAATGACGTCACTCCCCTTCCTTCCTCCTAGCTTCCTAACTTGAGGATCTCCCCTGCTTCGGCCACTCCCCCTTCCTTAAAGGGGACAACTTTTTCTCCAAAAAGCATGACTGTGCTGTCCACACCTGTCATGCCATCCCTACGCCAATCCTTTCCTCTCCTTCTGCTCCGGGACTCTCTATGGAGAAAAAAACAAGGTGCACCAGACTAAGTGCAGTATTTAAGGATGCATTTAATATGATATAACAGACAGCCAAATGGCTACTCACAAAAGGGATCAAGTAATCAGGCATGTGAATATAATAGGGTCCGGGGTCACTGGAAGGTCCGTGGGGAGGTGAGCTGTGTCCCAATGGAGGTGACAAGCCGCTGGCAGGCTGCTGGAGAAGGGAGCAGTAATGGAGCCTCTGTAGATGATCCTTGGGCTAGCACCCCTGCAGATGGTGTAATTCCAGCAGCGTGTGATATCAGCAACGTCCGGAAAGCCGGAACCGGAAGTGCTTTTCACAGCATCTGCTGTTTCTTCAGTTCTGTCAGTCTAACCAGGAAGTCAAGTATTTATAGACAGACATTTAATTGTATGAAACAGGCAATGTCGCCACAATATATATATAAATACAAACAACAATTAATTAGCACCATGTAAAATTAATATATAACTGGAATAAGAAAGTATATATATATAATATATAAATATTATATATATATATATATATATATAAGAAAAAGGGGGATTCTAGGATTAAAAGATATATGTATGTGAAGTAATTAAAAAATAATTAAAATACAATGAAAAAATACAGGGTTATTAAGAATTAGACGGATATTGGGATGATACTAATTTGATTACTTGCAATGATCAGCCAGTTTCTGATATCCTACCACCAGATGTTTTAAATATCACACTGGGAGATTTTTAAACATCTTTTAAGACTTGGTTGGGCAACATCCTAGTGGATCTGGCTGCCAAAGATGAATCATACTACAAATGTATGAGGAATTGGTTGTTAACTAATAAATGCCCATTTTCCGTAGAAGGTTAGTCTGTTGGACAGAAACTCTCTGGTTACCACTCACATTTCATATTAAACAGGGTAGAATTACAAATTTAGCAATGATGAAATCAGGCCTTATCATGTAGCCCACAATGAAATGAAATATACACTATATGAACCCTAGAAACTGAAATTAAATATCTTTGTAGGAAAGAGGAGCTGCCCCGGAGAAGGAGTAGCCCGGATGGAACTGTTTATCTTCCTCACCACCATCTTGCAAAACTTCAAGTTGACCTCTCAGATGAAATTCTCTGAAGCTGATGTGGCTCCTAAGTTGAAAGGGTTTTTAAATGTCCCCATACAGTATGAGTTGTCATTCATCCCTCGCTAGATCTAGTGGACTCCAGGATAAAGTAGCTCTGTCCCTAACATAAACATATATATTAAATGATAATATAACTTTTCTTTAAGTTAGTTGTTTAGTTATAATAATACATTTTTTTTGTCTTTTTAAAAAAAGGACTCCAGACAATTTTTTTGAATAGAGTTAGAAAAGGTTAGAACCACTGTCAGGCGTTTCATTGCTGTCTGTGTCCTTGATGGGGAGATGCCATCCTTTTTTCCTGTCCTGGTGGCCACCAAGGCTTTGCTGTGAGTTTAAAGTGGAACCATAGTCAAAACAAAAAAATACACATATGCTGCAGTCCATCACTAGCGATAACACAACAGTTTTGTTTTTTTGGGGCCCCCTATAATATAATTTTAGCATCTGTTGAACCTGATGGTAGATCAATTATTTTTCCATATCCTTTATCAGAGGGATAAGACTTTTTATCCTGCAGTTATTGTACATCGCACAGCAGTGTCACTGTAGCCAAAGGTTAGTCTAAAGCCCCATACACACGCTCGGATTATCTGAGGACCAGGTCCGTCGGACCAGGTCCGTCGGATCATGTCCGTCGTACTTTGTCCGATGTTGGTTTTGCATACACACGGTCGGACAAAGTTGTCGGAAAATCCGATCATTCTGAACGTGGTGACGTTTGTTGCCTACGACGGGACTACGTAGAGGCTAGTAGCCAATAGCTTTGGTCTTGTAATGTGATCTGAGCATGCGTAGCACTTTGTCCGTCGGACAACGCTACACACGATCGGATTTGGTGTGATCGGACCGTGTTGTCAAAAAATCTATCCAGCAGGAGATAGGACTTTGACGTACACTGTCCGATGGTGCATACACACGGTCGGATTTTTCAACAACATTGTCCGATCGGACAGAATCCATGCGAAAATCCTACCGTGTGTATGGGGCTTTAGATGAACATGTTGTTTAAAAATTGACTTTAAGTCCAACTACAGCTAATCTTTTTTTTTTTTTTTGCAAAATATCTTTTTTAGTAAAGCTTTTAAGAAAGATAAGGTAACATAGCAGGCCAACCTAGGTCATCTTAACATTGTAGGCACAATTACTATACATTAACAAATAGAGGTAAAGGGATGACTTTATTTAAGGTTGAATATACTCGGTGGGGTGCCAGGTAAAGTTAAGGTAAGAAATATGTGGGCCATAGTCCCTCTGTGCTTTTGAAAGTGCCAACATGTATCATACAAGGTAGAGTTGAAGTACTGTAAGTCAACAGGTCACCCACAGCAACGGAACAAGAAATTTAACTTTTCCTCCTACACTTTACAGCCACGAAGAGTTTAGTTAGTATAGACTTTTTCCCACTCACTCATCGGGTGTGATATGACCAGGTCTTGTGTCCAATGTTTAATATAGTTAGGTGTTTTGGAGTGTATATTTTACATTAGTAAGTTATACCGGGCATCACTAAATAATGGCCTGTGGTCCAGGCACGGACCAAGCAATAGCTCTGCCCGGACCATCACAGCCTTTGAGCTGCCTGTGTCTCCTCTCTTTCCCACACCTTCCATCCAGACCCGCCAGCATCCCCCTATTCCACCATGCTGTGAAGTCGACACTGCCCTTTTTTAAAACAGGGCAGAACACAGGATTGCTGGCCGCCCCGGACAGAGTGCAGGAGCAGCCCAACTCTTAACTCTAACCAGCAATGATTGGCTGCTATGACACAGGGCGGTAGCAGCAACCAATAACCCACTAACCATCAGGAAAAGTTGGAAAGCTCCTGCTCTTCTCCCAGACTTGATGCACCTCCCCCCCCCCCTGCTCTTCTGTGTAAGGTAGGACTGAGTGCAGTGTAAAGGGGGACACTGTTGTCTAAAGGGGGAGCTATACTCTATAGGGGAAGTAATGTAAAGTTGGAGACTGTGATGTAAATGGGGTGGGCTGTAATGTAAAGAGATACTGAAATATAAAGGGGGTACCATAATGTAAAGGGGTAGCTTGATATCTAAAGGATGGGGGGGCTGCATTGTAAAGAGTGACACTGGGATGTAAAGGGGGTGGGGGGCTGTGATGTATATGAAGGGACTGTGATGCAAAGCAGGGCTGTGATATAAAGGTGGGAGTTGAAATGTAATAGGGTTGTAATTTAAAGGGGGGGGGTGCGAAATAAAGGGGTGGCAGTAATGTAATGTAAAGGGAACTGTAATTTAAAGGGGGGACTGCAATCTAAAAAGCGGGCTGCAATATAAAGGGAGATGGGACTATGATGTGAAGGAGGGCTGTATTGTAAACGGGGGTTGCATTGTAAAGGGAGGGGGGGCGTAATGTAAAGAGGAGCACTGTGATTTTAATGGGGGGACTGTGATTCGAATGGGGGGGGGGCTGTGATGCAAAGGGGTGTATGATGTGAAGGGGCTCTGTGATGTAAGGGGGGACTGTGATGTAAAAGGAGGGACTGCAATATAAATGTGGGGACTGTGATGTAAAGGGGACTGTAACATAAAGAGGAGCAATGTAATGTAAAGGGGAACTGTGATATAAACAGCCCTCAAAAATTGCACTCGCACGCTCGCACGCTGGTTTTTGAGGGCTGGCGAGAAGGGCTGCCTGGGAACTGGGGGGGGGGGGACAGTCGATCACAGAGGGGAAGAGAAGAGAGCCGCCACTGGATGATCAGAGCAGGGAACATCACAGCTTTCGTTTCAAAATAACTTTCTGCACTTTCCTGTAAAATCACAAGATTTCTGTGACACCTGACATTGCATTTGACATACTGTCAGAATTCTTCGGCATGGAACGCCATACAAAAGGGTAGATTCTTTAAACAGAAAAACAGAGTGCAGGAGGATGTCAGTAATTTCTAGACATGTGCATTAGTTTTCGTCCGAATTTCGGGTATTTTCGTTATCATATTAATAAACGATAACAAATGTGCAGAGTCCGAAAACCGAAAGACTTGACATAAACAAAAGCTTTATTTTCGTTTTCGTTGTGACAACAGTTCGCTAGGATAGGAGATTCGACATGACGCTGACAGTAGTGATCTGTGTCCATTGAACCTGTGGCCGAATGTGCCTAACCTTAGCTCTATTAGTTCAAGATTATTCTACATAGAGAGAAAATATTTGACATAGAGAGAAAAGATTCGACATTATAGAGACAATAGCAAAAAAGGTTGAATGTGCCTAATCTAACTCTATTAGTCCAAGATTATTCGACATAGAGAGAAAAGATTTGACAAGAAGATTCGACGAAGCAGTCGCCGCAAGCGGACATTTATGGTCAAATGCTCCGCCCATAGGCTATAGAAGAATTCTAATGTTGGTTGACTAGTAATAATAATTAATAAATATAATTATTACTAGTGTCATACAACATTAGAATTCTACTATAGCTTGTAAGCAGAACATTCGACCGGAAATGTACGATTGCGGCGTCTTACAGTTTAGGTGCTCCGTCAAATCTTCGTAGAACATTCGACAGACACCATAATCCTTTAATGACAGATGCCACCTTAATTATTTCAGATTTTCGGACAAATGCATTTTTTAACGAAACTAAATAAATAAAAATTTCAGGAGTAACTAAATAAATGTATTTTTTTGGACAAAAACGAAATTCCAAAACGAAATATTTCAGTGTGCACATGTCTAGTAATTTCACACTTTATTCATGCAAAAAAATGTATCCACGTACATCTTAAAAATGGTAATCCAGCTTAATTAGTAAACTGGGATCCTCATCTCACAGAAAACCACATAAGGACAGGTAGTGCCGGATTACCAAATAGGCAGAGTAGGCACTGGCACATGGGCCCCACAGTGTTTAAGGGCTTCGCAAAAATGGATCAAAATAGTATTAATAATAATGATCAAGAAAATTATAATGAAGCTTTCCTAAATTCTTTACAAAAGTTAGAAAAAAATGAATCAGCTCAAAGAAACAAAAACACTAACACTTAAACTAGAGACTCTATAAATGAAAATACTGTATTCATGTAATGTATCCAATAGCAACTTAAAGTACAATAAACCATAGACATCAGGTCCACATTACAGTTTGTCTCTTAAAAGCTCATCTTCTTTCAGCTGTCAGTTTGTAAAAGATTTTGGGTGCAACCGATGTACGTGTAATGTACAGTAGTGATGGTCATCTCCATCTAGTGGCCGACATGCATACTACTACACTACTTATCCTACAAGAGCGTGCGCACGAAAAACCTCCAGAAACCTACAAGGGGGGCTGTAAAGTTTTGACTTTCTAGGGGCCTCCACAGAATTGAATCCAGCACTGATGACAGATGGGGTAGAGAGATCCAGGACACACACAGCACTGCAGAGGCTCATCCAGAAGCTGGTAATTTAACGCAGCTGGTAATATAAATTACTCCATGGTCTGGTTAGGAGCTGGGTGTCACAGCCTATGCTAGACTGCGGGCAGCCTGGATTCCACAGGCAAGATGTTCCCTGGCTTTCTGCCCATTTTCTCAAGATTCAAGGTGTGTGATATAGGAGGATTTTTGAAAACTACATGGCGGGAAATCACAGAACTGGGGGAATTTTTTAAAAAGAAATCCGTAATAAAAACAAATTAAGTATTTTTTTTTTTTAAACCACTTCACCCCCGGAAGATTTGGCTGCTCAATGACCAGGCCACTTTTTGCGATATGCAATGGGGTCACTTTAACTGACAATTGCGCGGTAATGCGACGCTATACCCAAACAAAATTGACGTCCTTTTTTTCCCCACAAATCCTCCAATAAAAAAACACAATATTTTGTACTTTTTGCTATTATAAATATTCCCAATTTTTTTAAAAAAAAGCTATTTTTTTCCTCAGTTTAGGCCGATATGTATTTTTCTACATATTTTTGGTAATAAAAATCGCAATAAGCATATATTGATTGGTTTGCGCAAAAGCTATAGCGTCTACAAAATATATATTTTTTTTACTAGTAATGGCGGCAATCTGCAATTTTTTTTATCGGGACTGCGACATTATGGAGGACACATAGGACACTTTTGACACATTTTTGGGACCATTGACAATTATACAGCAATCAGTGCTATAAAAATGCACTGATTACTGTATAAATTTCACTGGCAGGGAAGGGGTTAACACTAGGGGGGGGGGGGTGATCAAGTGGTTAACCGTGTTCCCTAGTGTGTGTTCTAACTGTGGGGGGAGGGAACTGACTATAGGTGATGACAGATCGCTTTTCCTAGCTAGTAGGAACTCAGGATCTGTCTCTCCTCAGCTCACAGAACAGGGATTTGTGTGTTTACACACGCGTCCCTGTTCTGGCTCTCGTCTCCTCAGCTCACAGAACAGGGATGTGTGCCTGCTATTCAGCTTAAAGGAGCCATACAGCTACGATGGCTCGCGGGATTGTGCCGACCTGCCGCAGTATAATGATGACGGTTGGTCGGCAAGCGGTTAAGAAGTACAGTGTATATAAAAAATGTAAAGCTGAAAGTATAAAAATAAAAAAGTAGGGTTGCACTGCTAACGGTGCTGATACAAAGCATTTGCATGAGTATTGGTACTCGTGCCAATGCTCCGATACCTGGGACGGATGCTTTCAGACTTGGTTCTTACAACTGTCAGTGGGATTTCCCCACTGACAACTGAAATGTAAACAAAAAAAGCTAGCCTGTACCAATTGTTAAGGAACGGGGCCGCCACTTGCTTAACAACAAACAACGTATTCAGCTGTCAGTGGGGTTCCCCTTTGACAGCTTAAGTGTAAACAAAGTCCCGGCAATTAGAGCTGTCAAAAAAAAACACAGCTGGGCAGTGCTTATCAACAACATTGCTCAGCCGCTAACACAGAAGGAATATAAGAAACATTGTTACCTTTTCCTATGTTGGGGGTTAGACCCCATATTTCTTCTTGTTTGAAAAACCCTGATAATAGGTTCCACGGACCTTGTGGTCATTTGCAACATCTTAATACATAGTTAGTTATTTTTTATTATGAGCCTTTCTCACCATCATGTTTGATACATACGTAAGCTTTGAGGCTCTACGGAGCATATCTTATTTCTCATTGACCTTGTTTTTATATTATGATTTTGCTCTGACAATGTAGTCAGGGTTCTGGTTTTATTCCTTTTTCATGTCTTGTATTTTGAAATCTCCAATAAAAAACAATTAAAAGTAAAAATAAACATTGTTTCATTTTGTATTCTACTGTTTATTAATCTATAGATTATAGGGATGACCTTCGATCTGCAGATGAATTCAGTTTAACCACTAGGCGTCCACGCTATAGCGAAAGACGGCTGCAGCGCGGACGCCAATGGACATCCTCCTGTTTACTTCCGCGATGCGCGCTCCCATGAGCACGCATCTGGGAAATTCTGTGCTGGCCGTGTCCTTGGACACAGCCAGTCACAGATCGCTGTAAATGGGCAATCACAGCGGCTGTTTACAGCGCGATCGGCCTGTCCAATGAGAGATGATCTCATATGTAAACATGTGAGATCATCTCTCATCGCCGGCTCTCCCTCCTCACACAGAGACAGCATGTGAGGAGGGAGAGCGAACGGCTGCAGCTGTGAGTAAAAAAAAAAAAAAAAAAAAAATGCAAAATAAAGTGCCACAGTAAAAGTCAGTGCCATCTGTCCCCACTGCCATCTGTCCCCACTGCCACCTGTCCCCACTGCCATCAGTGCCATCTGTCCCCAGTGCCACCTGTTGTCAGTGCCACCTGTTGTCAGTGCCACCTGTTGTCAGTGCCATCTGTCAGTGCCATCTGTCCCCAGTGCCACCTGTTGTCAGTGCCATCTGTCCCCAGTGCCACCTGTCAGTGCCATCTGTCCCCAGTGCCATCTGTCCCCAGTGCCATCTGTCCCCAGTGCCACCTGTCAGTGCTATCTGTCATCAGTGCCATGTATAAGTGCCATCTGTCATCAGTGCCACATCAGTGCCACGTGTCATCAGTGCCAAATAGTGCTATCTGTCATCAGTGCCACATCAGTGTCACGTGTCATCAGTGCCACATATTAGTGCCATCTGTCATCAGTGCCACGTATCAGTGCCATCTGTCATCAGTGCCACCTGTCAGTGGCACGTGCCATCTGTTATCAGTGTCACGTGTCATCAATGCCGCGTATCAGTGCCATCTGTCATCAGTGTCACATGTCATCAGTGCCACGTATTAGGGCCCAGAAACTCCCCAGACCTAAATCAAGTACCCTGGCCCTCCTCAAAAGGTATGGAGGCCTGGCGTTCCCTGACATCTACAAATACCAAGCTGCAACACGCCTTACATGACTATTGGACTGGCACAAACACGGAGACCTGAAAGAGTGGGTCACTCTGGAACAATCCACATCTAGCTCCCTTCTGAGCTGCCTACCCTGGTGCTTTCCTCACATTTTTCCTCCCTCGCATCCTTGAAAGCAAATCCTCTACTCCCCACAATCTCTTGTTCTGCCAGGGCACTCTAGAAATACAAACTCTCCCTGGTCCCATCGCATCTGTACCCAACTTTAGGTAACAGATTATTTTCCCCAGGTACAAACCCAGGCCTCTTTAGTCCCGGATTTTTTTCAGACCTCCCACTTTCAGGAAGCCCTCTTTGACAGACTTGACCCTCTCGAATTGGACTTTTGGAGCACCTCACAGCTCCACTGCTTTCTCCTTATGCTTCCTGCCTCATCGGCCTTTTGAGGGTCCCTCACCCAGTTCAAACACCCCTTGGCCTCCTACTGGCCTCCAACCTTCCCTTATAGCTGGTCCAACACCTGCCTGAAAAAAGTACCGGACTCCAACCTCCCCTCATAACCGGTCTAACACAAGCCTGCACAAAAAGGCTACTATACTACCAGCCTACATCCTCCCCTCACAGCCAGTCCAGCACGCACCTGCAAAAAAAATGTCTACTGGCCTCTAACCTCCTCTCACAGCCAGCCCAACACACACCTGCAGAAAATAAAAAGACTACCAGCCTCCCACCTCCCCTCACAACCAGTCCAACACACGCCTTCAGAAAAAGAAAAGTCTTCCGGGCTCCAACCTCCCCTCATAGCAGGTCCAACACATGCCTGCAGAAAAGAAAAAGTCAACTGGCCTCCAAGCTCCCCTCACAGCCAGTTCAATACATGCCTGCAGGAAAAAAAAGTCTCCCAGCCTCCAAGCTCCCCTCACAGCCAGTCCAATACACGCCTGCAGAAAATAAAAAAGTCTACCGGCCTCCAACCTCCCCTCACAGCCGGTCCAACACACACCTGCATAAAATAAAAAAGTTTTCCAGCCTCCAACCTCCCCTCACAGCTGGTCCAACACATGCCTGCAGGAAAAGAAAAGTCTTCCGGCCTCCAACCTCCCCTTACAGCCAATCCAACACACGCCTGCAGAAAATAAAAAGTCTGCACCCTCCATCCTCCCCTCACAGCTGGTTCAACACATGCCTGCAGAAAAGAAAAAAGTCTACCGGCCTCCAAACCAACCTCCCCTCACAGCCGTAAATGCGTAAAAAACTGGATCAGTAAATATCTCACAGTGTTAGATGGCATGGATCTAAATGCACATTAGTAATGGCAGAAAGTGTAATTTTATTTAAAAAAATCCATGCAATATATAGTCTGTAAAAAGTCTATATCAGAACTATCCAATGGCCAGGAGAGAATGGTACAGGGGAATCACAGGGCTGCCATCCTGCAGATGTTCCAAAATCTGCAGGAAAACACAAGGTAAGAGGTGCCTCTGGGTGCAGAAGTAAAATCAATTTAATCACAGAATAATGTGTATAGGCAACTCACATTTTAGAAGTGATAGATAAGCCTTGAGTAAAGGGTATTCCCAAATGTGGGGATGGTCATCAGATATGCCACATCCTCCTGCTAGCTGAAGCGCTGTTGCTGCTGGGTCCAGAGAACTGCTTTAGGATGGAAAAGGCACAGATATCATGCAGGCGGAGGGTGATGACGTCACTGGCAAACGACTGGTTTCACGAGCGTACAGGCTGAGATGTCGAGACAGCCGCGCTCCTTCATCAAGCTAGTGGTTGGTGTTTGAGGACTAGGCATATAACATGGACTCCCCCTTGTCCATGCTATATGCCTAGTCCTCAAACACCAACCACTAGCTTGATGAAGGAGCGCAGCTGTCTCGACATCTCTGCCTGTAAGCTCGTGAAACGGGTCGCTTACCAGAGATGCCTCACAGCCGGTCCAACATATGCCTGCAGGAAAAGAAAAGTCTTCTGGCCTCCAACTTACCCTCACAGCCGGTCCAACACACGCCTGCAGGAAAAGAAAAGTCTACCAGCCTCCAACCTTCCCTCACAGCCAGTCCAACACACGCCTTCAGAAAATATAAAATTCTACCAGCCTCCAAACTCCCCTCACAACTGGTCCAACACACGCCTGCAGGAAAAGAAAAGTTTCCTGCCTCCAACCTCCCCTCACAGCCAGTCCAACACACGCCTGCAGAAAAGAAAAAGTCCTCCAGCCTCCAACTTACCCTCATAGCTGGTCCAACACATGCCTGCAGGAAAAGAAAAGTCTACCGGCCTCCAACCTCCCCTCACAGCCGGTCCAACACACGCCTGCAGAAAAGCAAGTCTACCAGCCTCCAACCTCCCCTCACAGCTGGTCCAACACACGCCTGCAAGAAAAGAAATGTCTTCCAGCCTCCAACCTTCCCTCACTTCCCGTCCAACACTCATCCCCCTGCCCATTTACCCTCTCCCCACCCCTTGGAGGGGCAGTATTCTCAGGTGGGCGGTCCTCTGTTATGAGGTTTACTCTGAGAAGTACAACGTTTTCCTCTTTGTTGCTGATCAAAGGATTCTTCACATTGAATCTTCCCTTCCACGTCTTCAATAGCTGTCCAATCGTCCAAAACCCACCCTTCTGGGGGGTAGGTATTATGGGCTGGGTGGTAGGTGGGTGATCCACATTTCCATCAACATTTTTACTTATTATGGAAGAATCTTCGGAATACTCTGGGTCCTCTGGGTTTACAGTGGCTTCTTCCCATATCATGGAATAATCTTCAGAATACTCCAGGTCCTCTCGGTTTACAGTGGCTTCTTCCCTTATCATGGAACAATCTTTGGAATACTCTGGTTCTTCTGGGTTTACAGAGGCTTCTTCGCTTATCATGGAAGAATCTTCGGAATACTCCGGGTGGTTTTCATGAGCCATAAATTCCTCTACTGTCATACTAAAATACTCAGGTTCGGTGAAAGTCTGGGAGGAGAAAAAGACTTTCGTCAGTGTTTGATTGATACAGAAAATGGTGACAAAGCTTGGTGAACCCAACCCCCAATGTGCAGAAGATTACCCCCAAGAGGGATCCTTCAACCCCAGCTCCCTCTGGTGGTCAGAAGGAGCACAGCATTAACACAACCTTTACGTATATATAAACCCAAGAACAAAAAGGTCATCTATTCCAGCAAGGTTCTTATATGTGGAGGCTGCATTTGGTTCTTTCAGGCTAAGTACATTTTTTGCAGGTACAGAAAAATACATATTCATCCTGTCAGAATAGCAGTGACCTTGTAAGTTCCTGTGGCCTGAGCTGAGATCTCAGTGTTATCCACTTTCTCAGCTTCTGTCATGTACTACAAAGCGACACCCCTTTGTGTAATGGAGATAAGGAGAGGGGGAGGATACTGTAGTTCTAATCAGGATAGGGTGCCAACACTTACATACCTAAATACAGTGAGTCAGTGTTGTGACCTCATAACAGGAAGTGTGTTTCTGGTGGAATTTCCAGAATAAAGCAGGTCTAAGCTGTACACCTGACACATACACAATAATTATTACCAATAATAAACATAATTCCTTCAGACAAGTCCCCAGACCATGTGATTGTGCAGTAACCACAAAATCAAAAATGGGAGAATTCTGTACAAAAATATTTCCTAGATGTTGCTAAAAATCTCCCCTCCCCCAATATACATGGACCCCTCCATTATTCATATACTTACCGGTTTTGGTTTAAATGCTGGGGGTGACTTTCTTTTCTCTATCTCAGACCAGTACATCCACTGGAAAAATGGGTGCCGTCTGATGTCACGTACCAGGTATGTCCGTGTATCCTGTTCTTCCCATAAGAGCTGTAAAGAAGAAAGAAATATGATAAGAAACACTGAGCGAACAATAACAATATGTGAACAATAGAACTCCCTGTTGTAATATTTGATTCTGACAGTGACATATTTCAGCTTCCTTGATATTGCTTGTAAACTCGCCACTATGGATTGGGTCGGAGCATGGTACCTTATTTGTGTCATGTTCTCTCATGAGAGGCTTTAAAGGAAAACTAAAAACACAACTAATGCCGCGTACACGCGATCGGACTTTCCGGCGGGATTAGAGTCCACCAAACAATCCGATCATGTGTGGGGCTCCGGCTGACTTTTTGTTCCCAAAAGTCCGGCGGACTTAATTTGAAGTTTTGACTTAAAATTGTCCGCCGGACTCGGGAGTCCGGTGGACAATCCCACCGTCTGTGTTCTAGTCCGCGGGACTTTTGAAATGAACGGACTTGCCGACGAACGATCGGAAAGTCCGTTCATTTAGAACATGACTCCAGGTAGACAGGACTAGCGAAGGAAGTGAATGCTGCCGCCTCGATCGGCGAGATTGACACCTCGCTAGCCCCGTCACCTGGTATGGATTTAAAGGGGAATCCCTACACCGACAAAAACGGCGTGGGGGTCCCCCCCAAATCCATATAAGACCCTTATCCGAGCATGACGCCTGGCCAGTCAGGAAAGGGGGTGGGGGCGAGCGAGCCCCCCCCCAAAGCACCTTGTCCCCATGTTGATGAGGACAAGGGTCTCTTCCCGACAACCCTGGCCGTTGGTTGTCGGGGTCTGCGGGCGGGGGGCTTATCGGAATCCGGGAGCCTCATTTAATAAGGGGGCCCCAAGATACCGGCCCCCCACCCTATGTGAATGAGTATGGGGTACGATGTACCCCTACCCATTCACCTAAGGAAAAAAGTGTAAATAAAAAATGACACAATTTTTTAAAATACTTTATTCAGCTCCGGGGGTCTTCTTCCATCTTGGGGGGTCTTCTTGCCGGACTCCTCCGCTATCTTCTGCTAGCTCTTTTACTAGCGTAGGAGCCCGGCTTTTTCCTTCATCGCCGCCGTCGTCTGGGGGTCTTGTTCCGACTTCGGGGGTCTTGTCCCGCTCTTCTGTTCTTCTTGCCGGGCCTCCGCTTTCTTCTTCCAGCTCTTTTACTAGCGTTGGCCCATACTCATTCACATAGGGTGGGGGGCCGGTATCTGGGGGCCCCCTTATTAAAAGGGGCTCCCGGATTCCGATAAGCCCCCCGCCTGCAGACCCCGACAACCAACGGCCAGGGTTGTCGGGAAGAGGCCCTTGTCCTCATCAACATGGGGACAAGAGGCTTTGAGGTGGGGGGCCCCCCTTTCCCCAGGGCACCCCAATGCTGAGGGCACGTGGCCTGGTACGGCTCAGGAGGGGGGAGGCGTTTTTTTTCGGCATAGGGATTCTCCTTTAAATCCATACCAGGTGACGGGGCTAGTGAGGTGTCAATGTCGCCGATCGAGGCGGCGGCATTCACTTCCTTCGCTAGTCCCGTCTACCTGGAGTCACGTTCTAATTGCACGGACTTTACTCCGTGTGTGGGGCAAGTCCGTTCATTTCAAAAGTCCCGTGGACTTCCGTCGAAACTCTGGCGGATTGTCCACCCGAAAAGTCCGGGCGTGTGTGGGCAAGTCCACACGTTTGGAAAGTACGGCGGACCTCCGCTGGAAAGTCCAGCGGATTGTCCGGTGGACTTAGTCCGCCGGACAATCCAGCCAAGAAGTCCGATCGTGTGTACGTGGCTTAAGGATATTTTGCAATGAATCGTTATGATGAACATATAAAACGATCTTTCTATCAAATCTGCCACTGCCATGATTTTTTTCTTCCTGATGACAACACCAGTAATGTACAGTTGTGTGTTCTGAACTCCTAACAAGGTCTGTATCACCTGAAAAGGATTTTGTCTGTAAAGAGATGGTAAAGATGTGATTATACTCACCATAGCTATGAGTTCAAAGAGGAACATGTCCTCAGATGTTTCAAACTCGGAAATGGCTGTCATAAACAAACTTCCACTCTGGTTTTCCTTGATCTCTCTGAAGTGATCCGGGCTAACGGCCATCTCATACAATATCACTCCCGAGGAGTAATAGTCCGCTGTTTTGTTGTATGTGCCAGCATCCATGACCTGTAGAAACATAAGAAGAAAAAAAAAGGAGGAGAACATTCCTAGACCAGGCAGAGGACACAGATGACTCCATGACATATGTGAAGTATGAAGCCTCCCAAGAGTCCTAAAATTGAGCTCAAAATACATCAAACTAAGGTGGAGCTTGTGAATGTTGGAGGTGGGGCTTAATATTTATATATAGTCAAAACTTTTGTTTTCTACGTTTTTAAATATAGAGTACGGAAGGGTTGAGACCCCTGCCAGTTTATTTTTGCTGTCTGTGTGCCATTGGGAAATTTGTCTTCACTTCCTGTCCCCGAGATTCAAGAGGAAGTCAAAGGAATTCTCCCAAAAGTGAGGGAAACTCTAGTCTTAGGATCTTGTCCCCAAGCAGGTGTCATCCTTGGAAGACTTTCCCTATATTCCTGTTCTGGGGATGGCTGTAACATTTTGCATCCTGCTGTGTTTTCTTTCTCACTAACAATGATCACAGTTCAGGAGCTTCTTTTAGGAAACATGCTTCATGCAATGCGGTTCACCACAATTGCAGCCCAGTGGATCATGTGACAATATCGGCAGAACCGCACTGCTTTTTTAGGTGCAATTCCAATGAATGGAATCTGAAATGTGCATTGTGTGATTTGTCATTCACACCTGGGCATTTGTTATAAAAAAAAAAAAAACGCTGCAAAATCGCGGTAAAAACGTGTGTCCAAAAACGCGGCAAGCACTGCAAAAAGCACTGCAGAAATGCTCAAAAGCAACATGCATAGATGTGAATCGAGCCTTGGACCTGATTCACACCTATGCATTTTTAGTGCTTTTTGCATTTTGCAGATTTGCACTACAGAACGTGTTCCATAGGAAACCATGTTAAATGGACTGTAGTGCAAATCTGCAAAATGCAAAAAGAACTAAAAATGCATAGGTGTGAATCAGGCCTTACAGAGGAGGTCCTGTGCTAGAATTATTGCTCTCACTTTAACGATTGCGGCGATATTTCATATGAGTGGTTTGATCACCGTTTACATTTGCGGGCACGACTTGAGTATGCATTCGCTTCTACGCGTGAGCACGGAGGGATGGGGCGCTTTAAATTTTTACATTTTTCTCTTAAAAAAAAAAAATTCTGATCATTTTTATTGCTGTGACAAGGAATGTAAACAGTAAGGCCCCTTTCACACTGGGGCGGTTTGCAAGCGCTATTGCGCTAAGAATAGCGCCTGCAAACCGACCCGAAACAGCTGTTGCTGTTCCTTCAGTGTGAAAGCCCGAGGGCTTTCACACTGAAGCGGTGCGCTTGCAGGACGCTCAAAAATGTCCTGCAAGCCGCATCTTTGGCTCGCTATAGGAGCGGTAAATTTACCGCTCCTATAGCGCCCGGTCCCATTGAAAACAATGGGGGAGCGCGCCGAACCCGCCCGCAAAACGCCGCAATAGCGGCGGTTTGCGGGCGGTATTGACCCTTTTTCGGCCGCTCGCGGGGGGTAAAAAACACCCCGCGAGCGGCCGCAATGCGCCGCTAAAACGCCGGTAAAGCGGCGCTAAATATAGCGCCGCTTTACCGCCAGCGCCCCCACCGCTCCAGTGTGAAAGTAGCCTAATAGTCAGTAACAGGAACTCCTTAAAGAGGGATCCGGGGGCGCCATTGTCATGACATCGCTTCCAGGTTACTAGATCAGAGAATCAAAGCCCATTTCGGCTTCATTCGCGTCTTCAGCCAGTCAGCGGATGTGTCGGCTGATCGATCAGGCCTCCTGGTGGGACTGGAGAGCCGTGGAAGGCGACAGGGGATGGGGACATCCCTTCCCGCTCTTTAGGATAACAGCCAAGTGGCTTTTAGCCGCATCAGTTGTTATCACTAGAAAGCAAACCGCTAGTTCTAAAACCGGGGTGATGTCTGCAGCTGCATATGACCCCGGTATGACCCCAAGAACACATATTTGAGTACAGTCGGTGTGAAGGGGTTAAGTTTCACAAACACATATCAGTTATTTAGGGGGAGGGGGTCTTATTTCTGGTCATATAGTAAATGTCCCGTACCAGCCTGTAATCCTCCTCCATTACCAAACCATTCCTCACCATACAGGGCTCTGATAGTTGGATTGACAATCACTCCACCATGCAATGAATGTTTATCATTGTATTCAGACAGATGGAGCTTTCTTATGTTGGGGTGTCATAGGCACTGATAGCTTTTTAGATTTATTTTGTAAAATAAACATATTTCCATATTCCAGATTGTAATCTGGCACTTTGTGCAATGTTGTAGAGACAACTGCTTCTAACCATTCGCCCTCCGGAAGTGGCCTGGTCTTCCTGACCAGGCCACTTTTTTGCTATACGGCACTGCCTTACTTTAACTGACAATTACGCGGTCATGTGGCGCTGTACCCAAATAAAATGATGTCATTTTGTTCCCCACAAATAGAGTTTTGTGAACTGAGAGGCCCGAGCGACAAGCCGGCACCTCCGCTGGCTGTCCGGAGACCTGAACGAAGCCAAAATCTGCTTCGATCAGATCTAGTAACCCATAAGCGATGTCATGACATCACTTCCAGTTTACAGAAGACTTAAAGGCACCAATCCTAAAAAAATTATAGCATTTAAAACAGCCAAACTTGGTGTTTTGAATGCTTTTAGGTGCAAAAGAGGGATTTTGGGGTCTTATAGACTCCAGATGCACAAAGCTTGAGCTTATGAAAAGTGAAAGAAGTTTGTTTGAAAACTTTTCAAATTTATTAAAAATAAAAAAACAAAAAAATGACATGTACATAAGTATTCACAGCCTTTGCTCAATACTTTGTTGAAGCACCTTTGGCACCAATTACAGCCTCAAGTCTTTTTGAGTATGATGCTACAAGCTTGGCACACCTATTTTTGGGCCTCTGTACATTGCTGCATTCATCTTTCCTTCGATCCTGACTAGTCTCCCAGTTCCTGCCACTGAAAAACATCCTCACAGCATGATGCTGCCACCACCATGCTTAACTGTAGGGATGTTATTGGTCAGGCGATGAGCGGTGCCTGGTTTCCTCCAGACATGATGCTTGCCATTCAGGCAAAAAGGTTCAATCTTTGTTTCATCAGACGAGAGAATTTTTCTTTCTGATGGTCTGAGAGTCCTTCAGGTGCCTTTTGGCAAACTCCATGCGGGCTGTCATTTGCCTTTTACTGAGGAGTGCTGCCAAGATGGAAAGTTCACCTCTCTACACAGAGCAATGCTGGAGCTCTGTCAGAGTCACCATCAGGTTCTTAGTCACCTCCCTGACTAAGGCCCTTCTCCCCTGATCACTCAGCTTGGCTGGGCAGCCTGTTCTAGGAACAGTCCTGGTGGTTCCAAACTTCTTCCATTTACTGATGATGGAGGCCACTGTGCTCATTGGGACCTTCAATTCTGCATAAAATATTCTGTACCCTTCCCCAGATCTGTGCCTTGATACAATCTTGTCTCTGAGGTCTACAGACAATTCCATGGATCTCATGGCTTGGTTTGTGCTCTGAATTGCACTGTTAACTGTGGGACCTTATATAGATGGGTGTGTGCCTTTCCAAATCATGTCCAATCAGCTGAATTTACCACAACTGGACTCCAATCAAGTTGTAGAAACATCTCAAGTATAATCAGTGAAAAAAGGATTTACCTGAGCTCAATTTTGAGTGTCATGGAAAAGGCTGTGATACTTATGTACATTTTAAAAGATTTCAAACAAACTTCTTTCACGTTGTCATTATGGGGTATTGTTTGGGGGAAAATAATGAATTGAATCCATATTGGAATAAGGCCCCTTTCACCCATGCAGACCGTATGTCCGTTTTTCATCCATCCTTTTTTGTATGAAAAACGGACATACATGTACCCCTATGGGATAGCGGGTGTCAGCGGATGAGCATCCGCTGACACCCGCTATCGTCCGCCTTCACTATTGACCGATTCTGCAGACGGAGGAAGCCCCTATTTTTTGTCTGCAGAGCGGATCGGATGAACATGGACAGACGGTCCGTGCTCATCCGATCCCCCATAGGGGAGAGCGGAGATCTGACAGGGCGGTCCCTGCACAGTGTGCAGGGACCGCCCTGTCATCAGCAGACTGAGCCGCCCTGTCATCAGCAGACTGAGCGATCCCCGCTGAGCAGCGGATCTTCACGGGGCGGATCTTTACGGATCCGTCCCGTGTGAAAGGGGCCTAAGGCTGTAACATATCAAAATGTGGAAAAAGTCAAGCTTTCCGGATGCACTGTATTCTGCTGTATTCTTGCGCAAATGTTATAGTGTCTACAAACTATGGTATGTTTTTATTTATTTATTTTTACTAGTAATGATGGTGATCAGCGATACTGCAATATTTTGCAGTGGGCATTCTAACACTAACTGACACTTTTTATACTTTTTGGGAAGCAGTGACACTAATACAGTGATCAGTGCTAAAAAAAATATGTGCTGTCACTGTACTAATGACATTGGCTGGGAAGGGGCTAACAACAGGGGTGATCAAAGGGTTAATTGTTAACTAGAAAAATAGACTGTATATGCTTTAAGTGAGATTTATTTACAGTGAAACAAAATTCATGCAGATACCAACACACAGAAAACATAAAAATACAAGTGAACCCAAATACCCAGTGACAGAATATCTGACTAATAAACCCAAAAACCAGAAGCCCAAGCTAATAACTTATATACAATATATACAAAATGGGGAACGCTTAAAAACAAGGAAAACTGGATGTGCAAGGAGCAGATGGGAAGGGGGAATCAAGACTGAAAGGGAGAGCAGGTACAAGGCAGCAGAGTGCAGGCTACAGCAAACAGGGCAGGAACAGCGTTAATGGCAACAGGCTCTGGCAGCAGCAAGACACTGAAGCATGAGGCACAACTAGGGAAAGACCTAAATACCATCCCAGCAACCAGCAACAGGTAGAGACTGATTACTGGAGACTGCTGGCTGCTGGGAGACACCCGCTGGTGGAAACTGGCACTACATCCCTTCACACCAGGGAACCACAGTGCCACCAGCAGGTGAACCAGGTCCTGAAAGGTACACTTGGTTGAGCTGAAGCAAAAGCCAGGTGGAGTTCTTCTTCCAAAATCTGGTGTTCAAACTACTATATTTATCTCAATATGTCATTGTAACTGTAAAGGAAATTGTCTTGGGTGGTTTTCTTTAATACGACGATGTCATTAGTTCAGACAGACACAAGGCTTTGATTGGCTTTAAGGGTTTGAACTATCTTTACTGGCTAGTCTTGCTTCTTTTAAACTGCACAATCAGGGGTGTTTACATGAGATAATGGACAACATTTTGGGTGTAACATAGGCTTAATGAATTGCAATATAGGCGTGCCATGGTCAAACTATGGAAATTTTCTACCTGGATTGGAGACAGGGATTTTTAGGAAATTAAAAGAGAAAGGATGTTTCCAGGCCTCACATTTTTTGAGGTTTAATAAATGGCCATCAATAGAAATGTTAACGCAAATAGGAAGACAGTATGAAATACCTTTCTGGCAAGCGCTACAGGTTAAACATTTTTTAGAAACATTGGGACCGACCGAAGGGTACGGTAGACCACTTACTAAGTTTGAGAAGTATTGCGAGGAGAATGAACCTCTCTCCCACATTATTTCTAAGATATATGCTCTTTTAACATCACCTTCTGAGGACTTTAGCATATTGAGCTTAGATAAGTGGGAGAGGGATCTTGAACAAACTTTTACATCCGCTCAACGGCAGAAAATAATACATTTAACTTTTAAGTCATCTAGATGCACTAAGATACAGGAATTAAATTATAAAGTATTAATGCGTTGGTATTACACCCCGTCACGAATGAATACATTTTCTTCAGAAATGTCGGATAGGTGTTGGCGGTGTTGTAAGGAAAGAGGTACTATAGCCCATATTTTCTGGTTCTGTTCATCAATTAGACAGTTTTGGCAAGAAGTTCAGAGAATTACTCAACTATTTACTGAACATCAGATCCCGGAAGACCCAGCTTTCTTCTTACTACAAAGCTCACAAATCCCAATAGAGAGATACAAGAACTCAATGGTATGCCACTTGGTAAATGCAGCTAAAAGTTGCATCACCACATGTTGGAAGGAGACAGGCCCACCCCGAATTTCTAAATGGCTAAATAAAGTAAGAAGAATTGGGATCATGGAAAAATTGATCCCTATGTCTTTGAAGGAAAGGGAATGTATATCGCAAATTTGGGCCCCTTGGGAGTTATTTCTACAATCGGATGAAGGTAAAAGGCTGATTGGAGAGGAACTAGAGGAATAGACTGGCTAGTAAGTGATCTGAGACACGTGCCTCTGTTGGCAGGGGCGACGTGCTTATTAAATTTTTTTTTTAATTAATTAATTTTTTTTTTTTTTTACTCTTACCTCCCCTACCCCCTTTTTTTTTAATTTTTTTTTTCTCTCTCGGTTCTATAAGCCCCTAATGGGGCTCGGGGCTTTGGAGCGGAGGGTTGTTGTGGGGAATTGATATTGGAATATTGTTATTTGTTTATAAAAAATGTCAGGAATACATCATGTTTTGTTTTCTAAAAGAATAAGCTATGTTTTGAAAGTGGATTTAATAAGTTGTCTTATGTAATTATTATTAATGACTTATTTTATGTATTCGTGCAAAGAAATAAAGAATTAAAAAAAAAAAAAAAAACATACTGTGGATGTGTATCAAGTTAACAAATGAACCATTTTATGAGAAATACTTTGTGCAAACGTAGCATATCAAAGTATACATTTAATAAAAAAAGGTTATCAGCTTAGTTCTTTCTGATTACATTTTCACTACTTTCCAAACAAGGCCATGTTTAATCAGGCAGAACAAATACGAAGAAACAAAAACATGTTGATTTTGAGGAGCATACAGACATTGACAAACAATTATGACATTAAAAGAGAAGCGTGGGAATCGTAAACATACAGTCATACTCACCTACAGTACCTTGAAAAAGTATTCACACCCCTTGACATTCTCCACATTTTGTCATGTTACAACCAAAAAACATAAATGTATTTAATTGGGATTTTATGTTATAGACCAAAACAAAGTGGCACATGATTGTGAAGTGGAAAAAAAAAATGATAAATGGTTTTCTAAATTTGTTACAAATAAATATCTGAAAAGTGTGGTGTGCCCCCTTTATTCTGGGTATTCTGTGGTATTCATCCCCCTTTACTCTGATACCCCTAACTAAAATTTAGTGAAACCAATTGCCTTCAGAAGTCACCTAATTAGTAAACAGAGTCCACCTGTGTGTAGTTTAATCTCAGTATAAATACAGCTGTTCTGTGAAACCCTCAGAGGTTTGTTAGAGAACCTTAGTGACCAAACAGCATCATGAAGGTCAAGGAACACACCAGACAGGTCAGGGATAAAGTTGTAGAGAAGTTTAATGCAGGGTTAGGTTATAGAAAAAACATCCCAAGCTTTGAACAAGGAGCACTGTTCAATCCATCATCTGAAAATGGAAAGAGTATGACAAAATTGCAAACCTACCAAGACCTGGCCCTCCACCTAAACTGATAGGAAAACTATTATGCCCCGTACACACGGTCAGATTTTCAGACGGAAAATGTCCTATCGGACCATGTTGTCGGAAATCCCGACCGTGTGTGGGCTCCATCGGACTTTTTCCATCGGAATTTCCGACGGAAAAAGTTTGAGATCCTGCTCTCAAATTTTCCGACAACAAAGTCCTATCAGACTTTTTCCGATCGTGTGTAGCGAATTCCGACGGACAAAGTGCCACGCATGCTCAGATCACATTACAAGACCAAAGCTATTGGCTACTAGCCTCTACGTAGTCCCGTCGTACGCAACGAACGTCACCCCGTTCTGGATGATCAGATTTTCTGACAACTTTGTCCGACCGTGTGTATGCAACACCAGTGTCGGACAAAATCCGTCGGAAAAAATCAGATGGATTTTGTGGTCGCAATTTCCGACCGTGTGTACGGGGCATTAGTCGTGCACTCCACAAATCTGGCTTTTATGGAAGAGTGACAAGAAGAAAGTCATTGTTGAAAGAAGGCCACAAGAGGTCCCGTTTGCAGTTTGCAAAAAGCCATGTGGGGGATACAGCAAACATGTGGAAGAAGGTACCCTGGTCAGATGAGACCAAAATTGAACTTTTTGGCCTAAAAGTAAAATGTCATGTTACAACCAAAAACGTAAATGTATTTTATTGGAATTTTTTTGATAGACCAACACAAAGTGGCACATAATTGTGAAGTGGAAGGAAAATGATAAATGGTTTTCAAATCTTTTTACAAATAAATATGTGAAAAGTGTGGTGTACATTTGTATTCAGCCCCCCTCAATACTTTTTAGAAACACCTTTCGCTGCAATTACAGCTGCAAGTCTTTTTGGAGATGTCTCTACCAGCTTTGTGATGAAAAAATACAAAAGCGCAAAAATGGATGTAGAAATTACTGAAATTACTGCATAATTAAGCTGCAAGCAATATAATATAATATAAGTGATCCACACTAAAGAATAATTGAAAAAAGATACAAATGCTGCGCTGTAATTAACTTCTCACCCAGTGCCTCAGTAGTATAATATAAACAATGTAGCAATACTAACAACACTGTGGCAAAATACCAAATAAAGTGTTACGTGCTTGAAAAAGGTGTTATAACCTGTGCCCAAATTCCTGCAAAGGTGCTGAGTGCTTGATATTATTAATGCTCTGTAAAACATACTATTAGGATAAGTAACATAATAAAGTGCTGCATGCTTGAAATAAAATAAATATAAAGTGCTAATTATGCTGGGTTACTCAATGCAAAAAAAAAGTATACTCCAATCAGCGTGCTCCACAAACTGAAAATTGATAGATCAAAAACTCTATGAATAAGTAACATAATAAAGTGCTGCGTGCTTAAAATAAATATAAAGTGCTAATTAAGCTGAGTTAATCAATACAAAGAAAGTATACTCCAATCAGCGTGCTCCACAAACTGAAAATCGATAGATCAAAAAATTAAGTACTGTGATGAGCAGACAATAAATGGTATAAATATTCATATATGGATAAATCAAATTCCACAAATGATGTCCAGCGAGTGTGGCTCATACATGTGGTTACAATTACATCAGCTAGTTTTCAGATAACCTGAATGCCATGAGGTGTAGTAAAAATTACATCAAATAGTTAATGAAAAACATAAATGTCCGATCTCCCAATGTGGTATCCAATTAAGAAACAAATCAAACAAAAGTCCACAGTCTCTTAGGAGATTAAAATTGAGACCAATCTCTGTGGTGTTAAATTAGCAATGACCTCCGTCCCTGTAGATGAACTCATGCAATAAAACAAAAATACATATCATAGCGCAATATGTATAGATTGCAATAAATAAATGTAGAGAAGCAAAGGTTCCACTCACAAAACCTCAGGGAAATCTTGCACTTTCAGGTAAAATAATCAGCAGCTCATTTTGTGCTGGCAACAGCCACACTGTTCCTTGTCACTGGCTCATCCTACGCGTTACGTCACAGGTCACGTGACTTTTTCAAGAATAGCCTACCAGATCTACCAGCTTTGTACATCTAGAGAGTGACATTTTTGCCCATTCTTCTTTGCAAAATAGCTCAATCTCTGTCAGATTGGATGGAGAGAGTCTGCGAACAGCAATTTTCAAGTCTTGCCACAGATTCTCAATTGGATTTAGGTCTGGACTTTGACTGGGCCCTTCTAACACATGAATATGCTTTGATCTAAACCATTCCATTGTAGCACTGGCTGTATGTATAGGGTTGTTGTCCTACTGGAAGGTGAACCTCTGCCCCAGTCTCAAGTCTTTTGCAGACTCTTACAGGTTTCTTCTAAGATTGCCCTGTATTTGGCTCCATTCATCTTCCCATCAACTCTGATCAGCTTCCATATCCCTGCTGAAGAAAAGCATCCCCCCAACATGATGTCGAACATGAGTTCGACTCGAACTCGAAGCTCATCCCTACTTAACACATAGCCATTAATGTCTAAAATGCTGAAAATGTCCAAATGTCCAAAAGTGAAAATGTCCAAATTGGGCCCAAAGTGTCAATAATTTGTGTGGCCACCATTATTTTCCAGCACTGCCTTAACCCTCTTGGGCCTGGAGTTCACCAGAGCTTTACAGGTTGCCACTGAAGTCCTCTTCCACTCCTCCATGATTACATCATGGAGCTGGTGGATGTTAGAGACCTTAGCACTCCTCCAACTTCCATTTGAGGATGCCCCGCAGATGCTGAATAGGGTTTAGGTCTGGAGACATGCTTGGCTAGTTCAATACCTTTACCCTCAGCTTCTTTAGCAATGCAGTGGTCTTCTTGGAGGTGTGTTTGGGGTTTTTATCATGTTGGAATACTGCCCTGCAGCCCAGTCTCTGAAGGGAGGGAATCATGCTCTGCTTCAGTATGTCACAGAACATGTTGGCTTTCATAGTTCCCTCAATGAACTGTAGCTCCCCAGTGTCAGCAGCACTCATGCAGCTCCAGACCATGACACTCCCACCACCATGCTTGACTGTAGACAAGACACTTGTCTTTGTACTCCTCACCTGGTTGCCACCACACACACACACTTGACACCATCTGAACCAAATAAGTTTATCTTGGTCTCATCAGACCACAGGACATGGTTCCAGTAACCCATGTCCTTAGTCTGATTGTCTTCAGCAAACTGTTTGAGGGCTTTCTTGTGCATCATCTTTAGAAGAGGCTTCCTTCTGGGACAACAGCCATGCAGACCAATTTGATGCAGTGTGCAGAGTATGGTCTGAGCACTGACAAGCTGACCCCCCACCCCTTCAACCTCTGCAGCAATGCTGGCAGTACTCATAGGTCTATTTCCCAAAGACAACCTCTGGATATGATGCCGAACATGTGCACTCAACTTCTTTGGTCGACCATGGTGAGGCCTGTTCTGAGTGGAACCTGTCCTGTTAAACCGCTGTATGGTCTTGGCCACCATGCTGCAGCTCAGTTTCAGGGTTTTGGCAATCTTCTTATAGCCTAGGCCATCTTTATGTAGAGCAACAATTCTTTTTTTCAGATCCTCAGAGAGTTCTTTGCCATGAGGTGCCATGTTGAACTTCCAGTGACCAGTATGAGAGAGTGAGAGCGATAACACCTGAGACCTTGTAACACTAACGAGTCACATGACACGAGGAGGGAAAATGGCTTAGGGGTGTACTCCTGTACTTTGGTTACCAGTGGTTTAGACATTAATGGCGGTGTGTTAAATCATACTGAGGGGAACATGTCACATGAAAATATATAATAATATATTTACAAAAATGTAAAAATGTGAGATACTGTGTGTATGTGTAATGTGTAATGTGTATATATATATATATATATATATATATATTTGTTTTTAACATGTTTGAGATAGCTAGATAGATATGCATTGTGTATGCCCCGGGCCATTTGTAAAATATATTTTCTTACACTGAGCATGCTCAGCCACTTTGCCATTTGAGCCATATCTCTCAGAGATTTAGCTGTTTGACATCTGATAATTAAATGGTAGATAATGCACCAAAACTCCCACAGCTGTCTTCACAAACCACACACAGTACTATTGCTGATGCTAATTTAAAATGAGTAACAATTGTATGTGTTGTTTAGTATTTCCAAATTATCATAATTTTCACCACAAAAATGTAATATGTGTACCGTCATCATTAATCCAAATCAAAATGTCAGTACCAAAATTCAGTGGGTAACACCACTATTCTACACTCATACACCAATAAACACCAAATATCACAGAATAAAACAAGAAACAGAACTTCTACTTGATGTAATTCTAACACCTATAGGTAAATTCCTAAATACATGTTGTATTTAGGTGTAGGAGGGTTCCACCACCATTGCAAATCTTGTCATATGTGT
The DNA here is from genome assembly GCA_028564925.1 of Lithobates sylvaticus. NCBI lineage: Eukaryota > Metazoa > Chordata > Amphibia > Anura > Ranidae > Lithobates > Lithobates sylvaticus. Next base: position 198,077,801 of record CM053033.1, on the reverse strand, counting down.
TCCATGGGGAAGGACAAGAAGTACCCTTGTGAATTCCACACCAGCACCAATTGCAGCCTCTTACCAAGCAAAAGGCCCCAAAATTAGAGATGGCCCTATAGCAGCATGCTGACAGTAATCAGCCATAACCAGCCTTGGAACCAGATGGCATATCACAGAAACAGGTTGGTCAATGGCACTCAGGACTTCCAGGGTACATCTGCATTGATTAACTTTTTGCACCCCAGGGACTAATGCCATGTACACATGAGAGGACTTTTCGACAGCAAAGGTCTGACGGAACGAATCCGTCGGACAATTCGATCGCGTGTGGGCTCCATCGGACTTTTGCTGTCGAAAAATCCGACAGACTTTAGAAATAAAACATGTTTTAAATTTTCCCGCCGGAACTCCGCTGGACCCAGTTCCTATCGAAAAAAAATCCGCTTGTCTGTGTGCTAGTCCGACGGACAAACAACGGTGCTAGGGCAGCTACTGGCTACAAACTTCCTTATTCTAGTCTGGTCGTACGTCATCACGTTCGAATCCATCAGAATTTAGTGTGATTGTGTGTGGCCAAGTCCGTTCATTCCAAAAGTTTGTCGGAACTCCGTCGAAAGTCCATCGGAAAGACCGTCGGACCTAGTCCGTCGAAAAGTCTGCTCGTGTGTATGCGGCATTAGAGCTGTTTAACACCACAGAGATGGAGGCTCTATGCATGCAGCAGCACAGTGGCTAACTGGTTAGCATTTCTGCCTCGCAGCACCAGGGTTGTTGTTTCAAATCCCGAACATGCCACTGTCTGGTTAAATGTTTGTATGTTCTTTCTCTGTTGTGGTGTTATAGCTTCTTTTTCATAAGGTTTCACATAATGGAAAAAAAAGAAATGACATTATAAATAAAGCGAGTGTGGGTTTTACACCAAATCTATAACAGTTTTTTTTTTTGGTCAGATATGGATTTATAAGTATGGTGTGATCCTGCATCCATATTTAAATGTTGGATGTTGATGACAAATGTGCTTGTCAACAATTTGTCTGAAGCAGCTCTCACAAAGTTGACATTTCCTGCTTTGTACCCTCCACATGCCAAACAACGTACAACTTGAATTGTTTTGTTTTTGGTATCACTGATCATGGCCAGAGACTTGGACATTTGATCTTTTCCATTATACACTGCACAGATACATATGCTTTTATAGCTGATGCATTCTTTCATTTGCCAAGAGCGTGTGTTCCTGATCAACAGGTGTGAGTACGGCCCCTTTCACACTGGGGCGGGAGCCGCGGTGACGGTAAAGCAGCACTATATTTAGCGCTGCTTTATCGTCGATTTGGCCGCGGTATTCGGCCGCTCGCGGTGCGGTTTTACCCCCCGCGAGCGGCCGAAAAAGGGTTAAAGACCGCCCGCTTTGCGCCGCCGTAGCGGCGCTTTGCGCCGATATTACCGCGGTGACCCATTGAAATCATTGGGTAGGAGCGGTATAGGAGCGGTGAATACACCGCTCCTATACCGCTCCAAAGATGCTGCTAGCAGGACTTTTTTGACCGTCCTGCTAGCGCACCGCTCCAGTGTGAAAGCCCGCCGGCTTTCACACTGAAGTGAATGGGGCCGGATTTTTTCAGGCGGTATACAGGCGCTATTTTTAGCACTGTACCGCCTGAAAAACGCCCCAGTGTGAAAGGGGCCTACTTGAGGCATATTTGAAGCGACAGAATTAATTACACTGATGGGCGTGTCCTTTACTGGTTGGGTGTAGGTGTGCTATCAATCCAACCTATGTTATATAAATGCCTGAACTAGTTTGGTTTGCTTTGCCTGAGAAGAGGCCAGATTATTTGTGGGAAGGGTGCTATAGTATGCAACATGTTTTGTTTGTTTTCTGTAATTGTTTTTCATGTTGGCCCTCAAAAGTGGATTTTTGTGTGTCTATGTCCAGTGTGACCATGCATTCCTTGTTTGTGAGCAGCAGCTGACCCTTTCCTTTGATTGTTACTTACAAATCTCACGTGTTAGACAACTCCTAATGTTTCCTAAATATTTTTTATAAAAATGAAGCTTCCTGCTAACTCTAACCAGAAATGTGTGTGTGAATTTAGAGGGGTGTAGTTATTGCGCTGCCTTTTATTTTTCCAAATTTTTTATATTGTCTGTTTTGTTTGTTTCATCCTGCACTTAAACTTTTGATAGGAGTGGGGTGGTGAGAGTTGTTATACCCTAAAATGTTTGACATGGTTAGTGCTAACCTTATTTTTGTCCCTGCTGTACACTATGAAATTTAACCACTTAACCCCTGGAAGATTTGGCTGCTTAATGACCAGGCCATTTTTTGCGATACGGCAATGCGTTGCTTTAATTGAAAATTGCGCGGTCGTGCAACGCTGTACCCAAACTAAATTGACGTCCTTTTTGTCCCCAAAAATAGAGCTTTCTTTTGGTGGTATTTGATCATCTCTGTAGTTTTTATTTTTTTGCGCTATAAACAAAAAAAAATAGCTGCAATTTTGAAAAAAAAAATATTTTGTACTTTTTGCTATAATAAATATCCCCGTTTTTAATTTTTTCCTCAGTTTAGGCCGATATGTATTCTTCTACGTATTTTTGGTAATAAAAATCTCAAGCGTATATTGATTGGTTTGCGCAAAAGTTATAGCGTCTACAAAATAAAGATTTGTGGCATTTTTATTATTAAGATTTTTTTTACTAGTAATGGCGGTGATCAGCAAGTTTTATCGGGACTGCGACATTATGGCGGACAGATCGGACACTTTTGACACATTTTTTGGGCCCATTGACAATTATACAGCGATCAGTGCTATAAAAATGCACTGATTACTGTGTAAATGTCACTGGCAGGGAAAGGGGTCACACGAGGGGGCGATCAAGGAGTTAACTGTGTTCCCTAGTGTGTGTTCTAACTGTAGGGTGATGGGAATGACTGGAGGAAATGACAGATCGTGGTTCCTAGCTAGTAGGAACTCATGATCTGCCTCTCTCCTCACAGAACAGGGATTTGTGTGTTTACACACACACCTCCCTTTTCTGCCTCTCGTGCCCGCGTGTGGCCATCATGACCGCCAGCCACGCGCATCGGCACCCCCGCGCGCCTGCTATCCCGCTTAAAGGGACCGACGTACAGCTTTGACGGTTCGCGGGATCGTTCCGACCTGCCGCAGTATAATGGAGACGGCTGGTCGGCAAGCGGTTAAGGTGTGTCCAATTTAAATGTTTCCTTTATATTGTAAGCTCTTTAGAGCAGGGACCTTCTAACCAAATTGTAAATTGCTGTGAAAAATGTTGCAACATTAAATGCCAGTCAATTTTTTGGGCAAAGTAAATGAATGTACAAAATAGTGTTTCTATTGTCCAAATAAAATGTAGAATTGGTTTTGGGAATTGTTGTTTTTTTTTCTTTGTTTTTTTTTGAGAATTAATAAAAAAAAAATTATGAATGTATTGTTAACATACCTTCCAATCTCTATTACGGTAAATCTACTTTGCTGCAAAATTTTATTCTGCACACATGCAAGTCATTAAATAGAGAAAAAGGTGTAAATCCAACACTAAAAGAGCAAGCTTTTAACAGCGCCAATGCTGATTTTCAGGTTCCAATGATTTTTGATAAATAGGTAAACTATTGAACATGTCAAATTAAGTATTAATTTTCTCTAATCACCAGTTTGCCCATCCCATAAACACCATTTTTTAAATAATTATTTAGCTAAATAAGCATATTGAACACATGTGAAAAGATGTTAGCGAACGTGAATTTATTGCGATCAAGCATATCTTTTCGCAATGGCACACAACTGGTTGCCCAGGCTGCCTCCTGGCCTGGAAATGCATCCTCATGTGTGTGGAAGGACGTTCGGATGCACTTGCAAGTGTTAATGCTGCTCAGGGTTGCCAGCAAATTAACATGGTAAGATCACTTTTTTTTTATCATGAGGAGATGTTGCTGATTTTCAAGGTACGTGTGGGAGATGTCTTGGTGTTTCCAGGGTTTAGGGGGATGAAGTGTTTGGAATTTTGTGTTTAGTGATCCTCAGATCCTTCCTGATTCTATGCACAGTAGACTTCCTGCATTTGTACATGTACAACGCTTCATCTTTTGCTGGTATGTAGATATTAGAAATGGAAGGCATTCATCAGCTGACCTCATTAGCACACACCTGTGGCTGCGTTCCCTCCTTCCAGCAGATCCCAACCACCCCCAGCTAGGTGCACTGTTTTCTAATTCAATTAATCGGTGATCACTGGCCTCACTAAATTCTCTGGTCTCATTAAAGACTTAAAATCTTAAAATGCATAGATCTGTTAATTTGTGTCCAGGAAACTCTACGTAGCTTTGCAGAGTGGAGGTGTGCTGCCTGCCACAAGTGGGTGTAACAACACAAATTTGATCTGAAAAGAAAGAATGGGGGTCCCCCCAATCCAAACCAAGCTTTTAGGTCTCTATTATATGATAAATAATTGTTAAAGCAGAGCTCCACCCTAAAGTGGAACTTCCGCTTATCGGATTCCTCCCCCCCCCCTCCAGTGCCACAATTAGCACCTTTCAGGGGGAAGGGGGGTGCAGATACCTGTATAATGCAGGTATATGCACCCACTTCCGGGACTAGCATCCCCACACATATCCGAGGATATCCGAAGATGCCCGTTGTGTAGAGTTGCCACCTCATCCCTTTAAACCCGAACACATATGAATTACACAGGTTTTGAGGCTAATTAAATGCAGATAAGGCACCAAGTGAGTTTAATTACCACCTTAACCACTTCCCGACCGGCCACTGCATATATACGTCAGCAGAATGGCACGGGCAGGCAGAATCACGTACCGGTACGTGATCGTGCATGTGCCTGCCCGTGGTCGCGCGCGCGCCGCTAGCGGCGCGCTCGCGACCCGCTAGCGGCGCGCTCGCGACCCGGTCGGGAGCTCCGTGACCCCGGCCGCGGGACCAGCGGACCCGATCGCCGCTGGTATCCCGCGATCGGGTTACGGAGCTGAAGAACGGGGAGAGGTCTATGTAAACAAACCTCTCCCCGCGCTTCCTACACTGACTGTCAGTGATCGGCGGTTCCCTGTCATCGGGAACGCCGATCAATGACGTCACACGTACAGCCACGCCCCCCTACAGTAAAATAAACACAACACGTCACACTGACTCCTCTCCGCCCCCTAGTGGTTAACCCCCTAACTACAACTGTCATTTACATAGGAATCAGTGCTATTTAAATAGCACTGATTGCTGTATAAATGACAAATGTCCCAAAAATGTGTCAAAAATGTCCGATGTGTCCACCAAAATGTCGCAGTCACAATAAAAATCGCTGATCGCCGCCATTACTAAAAAAAAAAAAAATATTAATAAAAATGCTATAAAACTATCCCCTATTTTGTAAACGCTATAACTTTTGCGCAAACTAATCAATAATCGCTAATTGCAATTTTTTTTACCAAAAATATGTAGAAGAATACGTATCGGCCTAAACTGAGGAAAAAAAATGTTTTTTTATATATTTTTTGGGGATATTTATTATAGCAAAAAGTAAAAAATATTGCATTTTTTTCAAAATTGTCGCTCTATTTTTGTTTATAGCGCAAAAAATAAAAACCGCAGGGGCGATCAAATACCACCAAAAGAAAGCTCTATTTGTGGGAAAAAAAGGACGCCAATTTTGTTTTGGAGCCACGTCGCACGACCGCACAATTGTTAGTTAAAGCGACGCAGTGCCGAATTGCAAAAAGGGGCCTGGTCCTTTAGCTGCAAATTGGTCCGGGGCTGAAGTGGTTAATCAGCCACAGAACCTGTGTAATTAACATGTGTTCGGGTTTAAAGGGATGAGGTGGCAACCATACCGTTGTGTCTTGGGAAACGCACAGTTCCCAGGACACAACGGGGACCAATAAAGACACGCAGCGCGACTCGCACATGCTCAGTAGGGAACCGGGCAGTGAAGCCACAAGCTTCACTTCCTGGTTCCCTGACAGAGGATGACGGCGGGGGCAGCTGAGAGACGAGTGATCGCTCGTCCTCTTCTGTGGACATCGCTGGAACCTGGGACAGGTAAGTGTCTATTTATTAAGTCAGCAGCTGCAGTATTTGTAGCTGCTGACTTTAAAAAGATTTTTTTCAGGTGGACCTCCTCTTTAATGTTTAAATAGAATTTTATTAAAATGTTGAATTCTAGTTATATATGTTTATGATTTCATCATGGTACTACTATATATTCGAGCTAGAAATCTGATCAACCCATGGCTTAGTGGTTAGCACTCTGATCTTGCAATAATCAGGGCATGGATTCAAATCTTACCTATGCTACCTACCATGTCCCTAAACTTTCAATGGCGAATGGATATGTGCATAAGCGAAAGCACATTTGCCATCAGCATGATGGAATTTATCTCTCGCTAATGACACTTATGCATTCGCCAAAGCACATGTGAATTGCAATTCAAGGGAGCTGGTAGCATGCGTGGGATTTGAACTCATGACTTAAGTGCTGCTAGCTAATAGACATGTGCACACTGAAATATTTTGTTTCGGATTTTTGTTTTCAGAAAAAATAAAAATATTTAGTTACTCCCGAAATTCGTTTTTTTTTTTATTTCGCTTTTCGTTAAAAATTGCATTTGTCCGAAAATCCAAATGAATTAAGGTTGAATCTGTCATTGAAGGCTTATGGTGTCTGTCGAATGTTCAAAGAAGATTCGACGGAGCAGCTAAACTGTATGACTCTGTATAGTTTAGCTGCTCCGACGAATCTTCTTAGAACTTTCGACAGACACCATAGGCCAAAGATTCAAGGTTTGTATGTTTTTCGATGCTTTGTCGAATCTTTGTCATTCATGTTGAATGTATATAGTTCAAACAGAAAATGGACTGGGTATAGTGATCACTGATCAGACAGGTAACAAGATAGGGTATATAGAATCTCAATCTATAATATAGAATCTATAATAAATAGTAAATTAATTTGCATAAGTTGAACGGGCGCACCTCTCAACTTGACTTTTTTTTTTTTACGCTGGTTCACTTCTATGGGTTTTTAAAAAGGCTATTTGCACACAGGTCATTTTAAAAAAAATTGCGTGGGGGTCCCCCTTCAGGTCTGGTATGGATATTAAAGAGGAAGTAAACCCTGATGGGTTTTACTTCCTCCTCTTCTCCCTGTATAGCCTGCAAATGAAAAGCATAATGGGCTAGTATGCATCGCATACTAGCCCATTATGTACCACTTACCTGCAAAAGAATCCAGCGACGTCCCCTGTGTGGGCAGCGTCCATCTTCTTGCCCTCTTCCTTCGGGGCCACGGACTCCGGCTCCGTGATTTTCGGAGCCGCATGACGTCACTCCCGCGCATGCTAGGGAAGAAACAGCCTTTAGGTTCGTTTCTTCCCTGCGCAGTAGCGATTTCCGGCGGACTACAAGTGAAATATCTCCTAAACGGCGCACATTTAGGAGATATTTCCACTACCTATAGGTAAGCCTTATTCTAGGCTTACCTATAGGTAAAAGTCCAAAAAGTGGGTTTACAACCACTTTAAGAGGAAGCCCTTCAGGTCTGGTATGGAGTTTAAGGGGAACCCCGCGCCAAAAAAAAGAAATGGCGTGGGGGTCCTCCTCAAAATCCATACCAGACCCTTTTCCGAGCACGCAACCTGGCAGGCCGCAGGAAAAGAGGGGGGGACGAGAGAGCGCCCCACCCTCCTGAACCATACCAGGCCACATGCCCTCAACATTGGGAGGGTGCTTTGGGGTCCCCCCCCAAAGCACCTTGTCCCCATGTTGATGAGGACAAGGGCCTCATCCCCACAACCCTGGCCGGTGGTTGTGGGGGTCTGCGGGCAGGGCGCTTATCGGAATCTGGAAGCCCCCTTTAACAAGGGGACCCCCAGATCCCCCCCCCCCTGTGTGAAATGGTAATGGGGTACAAAAGTACCCCTACCATTTCACCAAAAAAGTGACAAAAATGTTAAAAATTACAAGAGACAGTTTTTGACAATTCCTTTATTCAAGTCTTCTTCTTTCATCTTCTTCCTTCTTCCTTCTTCTTTCCTTCATCCTTCGGTATCTTCCTCCACCTTTATCTTCCTCCATCTTCCTCTTCCTCCGATCCTCTGCTTCTTGCTCTGGTGTTCTCGTCTGGCATCTTCCTTTATGGCGTCTCTTCTTCCCCGCTTCGTTCTCGGGCCGCTCCGCGCAATAGGAGGCTCCCGCTGTGTGACGCTTCTCTTCTTCTGACACTAATATAACGGAACCGGGCGTCAGAGAGGGGCGGGATCACCGGGAGGCCCCGCCCTCCATTATATAAGAACTGTCAGAAGAAGAGAAGCATCACACAGCGGGAGCCTCCCATATATAGAATAGGGATATAACTCTTAATTAATCAATGATAATAATATAAATATCAGCAAAAGAAGCAAAACAAGTCACATCTACTAATTTTGGATGATTTAACAATGATCTTGCATTGGTATTTTAGGAGAATATACTGTAGATTCTATTGATCTATGTTCATTCGTTAAAGATTCAGACCACGGGTTCAAATCCCAAGCATGGTATCACCTGCTTAACTTTTAAACAGCATAGTATGCTGAAAATAGGCGAATGCCTAATTGCCACTGCCACATCAGCATGGTTGTTTCCATAATTTGCAAGCTCAATTGCATAAAATGCTATGTTATTTAGCAATAATATTATTGTGTGGAAATAAAATAATCTAACAATATTAAAGACACAGGGTGTTAGCATGGCTAGGATTTGAACTCATGACCTAAGTGCTTTTTGTTCATGAATGCAGAGCACTAGGCCAATGTGCTGATTATGATTAGGCTTGCATAATGGTTTAGTATGATTAAAGAATGAACATAGATAATTGGTGCTCTATATTCTCCTAAAAAAGAAATGTAACATGAAAAAAAAAACATATAACAGATATGTAACTGTAAATGATAAATACATGTAACCTCACAGAATAGCAGACATTACTCTTTAATAATCATTCAGAGCAGCATTTGTTAGCAAAAGAAGAAAACAAACTATATACACTAATTGTGACATAAATAAATAGCCACACACAATGTAGAACACACCCCATATAAGAATGGTTAATTGGCATACATGTACACACATGATCATAGCTAAATACTGCAGTGCAGTTCCATATAGGAAACTTGTTGCCAATTGCCAGTTCTGGAACCGCGCCTATGCCGAATTGGAATTTACTATTGCTCACTTACCGTATATACTCGAGTATAAGCCGAGTTTTTCAGCACATTTTATTGTGCTGAAAGTGCCCCCCTCGGCTTATACTAGAGTCAAGCACTTTTCTGCAGCAAAAAAATTCATTTTCCGAACCGATTTTGGGGCCCCGTATCTCGGGGCCACTTGGTGCTAGGAACCAATAATTTAGTGTGCAAACCCAGTGGAACCTGTACCACAACATATCCATGTTCTTAGCAATAAGTGGCCCCGAGATACGGGCCCCAAAGTCGGTTCGGAAAATGTCATTCTCTTCTGCAGAAAAGAAAAGTGCTTGACATTTTCCGAACCGACTTTGGAGCCCCGTATCTCGGGGCCACTTAGTGCTAGGAACACCAGCTTTGGATATGTTTTAGTGCTTGTTCCACCAGATTTTGGGTTCCTAGCACCAAGTGGCCCCGAGATACGGGGCCCCAAAGTCGGTCAATTGTGTCCATCTGCAGCAATGTAATTTCGGGACCCTTTGGGTCCAGAGACCCCAATTTTGGCTGCAGCTAGGAACCCTTAACTACAGAGTTTGAAGTTCAGGGGACCTATGCCTGCAAATGGGCACAGTGAGGCATGCAAATGGGCACAGTGAGGCTGCAAATGGGCATTGTTGACCCTCTTTTCCACTTACATTAGCTGCGCATTTCTCACCTTAGGCTTATACTCGAGTCAATAAGTTTTCCCATTTTTTTGTGGTAAAATTAGGTGCCTCGGCTTATATTCGAGTCGGCTTACGGCTCTGGGTGTTATCCAACATTGCCCCACCCTTCTACACCCTGTTCCAAATTATTATGCAAATTCTATCTCAGTGTCACAAAGATTAAATATTTTGTTTTTCAGTTTAACTCATGGGTGGCATTACGTCTCAGGGCTCTTTTGAGCACTGAAAACAATCTCGGACACCTGTGATAATCAGATTGTCAGGTGAGCCCAATTAAAGGAAAAACTACTAAAGGAGGGTGTTCCACATTATTAAGCGGAGCACCATTTTCAAGCAATATGGGGAAGAAAAAGGATCTCTCTGCTGCCAAAAAGAGTGAAATAGTTCAATGCCTTGGACGAGGTATGAAAACATAGATATTTCCCGAAAACTTAAGCATGATCATCACACTATTAAGAGATTTGTGGCTGATTCAGAGCACAGACAGGTTTCGTGCAGATAAAGGCACATTGAGGAAGATTTCTGCCATGCATCGGATCAAGAGAGCAGCTGCTAAAACACCATTACATAGCAGCAAACAGATATTTGAAGCTGCTGGTGCCTCTGGTGTCCCACGGACATCAAGGTGTAGAGTCCTCCAGAGTCTTGCAACTGTGCATAAACCTTCCATTCGGCCACCACTATCCAATGCTCACAAGCAGAAATGGCTGCATTGTGCAGAAAAATACATGAAGACTGATTTTCAAACAATCCTGTTCACTGATGTGTGCTGTGCAACCCTGGATGGTCCAGATGGATGGAGTAGTGGATGGTTGGTGGATGGCCACCCTGTTCCAACAAGGCTGCGACGTCAGCAAGACGGTGGTGGAGTTATGTTTTGGGCCGGAATCATGGAAAGAGAGCTAGTCGGCCCCTTTAGGGTCCCAGAAGGTGTAAAGATGACCTCTGCAAAGTATGTGGCGTTCCTGACTGACAACTTCCCTCCCTGGTACGGAAGGAAGAACTATGCTTTCCGTAATAAAATCATCTTCGTGCATGACAATGCACCATCTCATGCTGCAAAGAATACCTCTGCATCAATGGCTGCTATGGGGATAAAAGGAGAGAAAGTCATGGTGTGGCCTCCATCCTCCCCTGACCTCAATCCTATTGAGAACCTTTGGAGCATACTCAAGCAAAAGATCTATGAGAGTGGGAGGCAGTTTACATCCAAACAGCAGCTCTGGGACTCTTTTCTGACATCTTGCAAACAAATTCAAGCAGAAACTGTCCAAAAACTCACACAACAATTTTGACAAATCAACGGGGGGTGTATGTGGTAATTTGAAATTAGAATCGCCCTTAGCTGCAACCCACAACCAAGAAATTAGAAGCTCCATTTCCTAGATGGGCCCCTGGTTTGTAACAAATCGGCTATTTTGTTGACCCCCCCCCCAAGGACCCCCTGACTGACCAAGCTGCTGTGACAATCTTCCTTTTTAAAATATCCATCCAACACTTGTCCTTTTACCAAACTATATTTGAGAGAAGGTGTGGGGGGAAACTTGTCCTGCTATTTGTTATATGTCATAGGGGGGGGGGGGGGGGCAAGAAAATGTTTGTCCAGAGTCTAATCAATTATAAAAAAAAAGGCCTGGCTCTCTTTGCTCTGCTTCCGCACCTCGGCACCTCCAGGCTCTGTTATATAACATCATGTCTTCTTGACTTGTCCAGCCGCAGCCTCCAGTACAGGAGGCAGCACTGAGCCCGCTGGTCCACTCTATTTCCATTGCCTCCACTGCCTTGTAGTGCCGCTTTCCCACCATTTGGCTGCCACTTGAGTGGGGATTTTCGATTTCGGTTTTTGGCTAAGCGCATCCTACATTTTTGTTTTTGTTTTTGGCACCAAAATTTCCATTTGGTGCACCTCTAATTCTAACATAATGATCATGGCGAAACAAAATGATAAACTAAACAAAATGTGCCGTTGTGCACATCTCTACAAAGAAGCGAGTCCCAGCAAGTAGTGAACTGTGTGGAAGGTCTCTTTCACAATAGTGAGATGAGAAGTATCCTCAGTCAATGCTGGTTTAGAAAGGAGGAAGCAGTTTCCACGCTGCTGACATTTCCCACCATGGCCGACATTGACCTCATCCTGGCCCAGCTGAGGGCGGCTGCTGCAACCAGGGGACCAGAGTGGCTTCACAGACAGGTGTTCTCCCTGCTCCAGGACCAAGCATCGGGGTCAGCAGCGGGGGGTCAGGTGTCTCCACTGGCTCGGAGGTCTAGGCCCCCAGAGCATTGTCAGACGGGACCCCCCGAGAGCTTCGTGCCACATCAACCAATCAGTGAGCTGTAATGTGTGCTGTAACCGCTGCCAACCAATTTCAATCGCTGCCTGATCTGCTGCAGTAAACTGATTTTAAGTCTTCCTGCTATTTGTTATATGTCTTAGAACGGGGGGGGGGGGGGGAGAAAATGTTTGCCCAGAGTCTTATCAATTAGAAAAAAAAGGCCCTGGCTCTCTTTGCTCTGCTTCCGCACCTCGGCGCCTCCAGGCTCTACTATATAACATGATGTCTTCTTGACTTGTCCAGCTGCAGCCTCCAGGACAGGAGGCAGCACTGAGCCTGCCGGTCCACTCTCTTTCCATTGGCTCCACCGCCTTGTAATGCCGCTTCCCACCTTTTGGGTGCCACTTGGGTGGTGATTTTCGGTTTCGGTTTTTGGCTAAGTGCATCCTGCATTTTTGGTTTTGTTTTTGGCACCAAAATTTCCATTCGGTGCACCTCTAATTCTAACATAATGATCATGGCGAAACGAAATTATAAACTAAACAAAATTTGCTGTTGTGCACATCTCTACAAAGAAGCGAGTCCTAGGCATTCTCCCAGCAAGTAGTGAACTGCGTGGAAGGTCTCTTTCACAATAGTGAGAGGAGAAATAGCCTCAGTTAATTCAGTCCTTTTGGGGTATCCCATGCCATGGCCGCCATTACCAGATGCAGCCGGCAGCTCCACTGATGAGAGGGGTCCTCCAGCAGTGAGGGACAGGGGGGGAGAGAGGCGACAGACGATTGGGAATGGCTGGCCAGGGCCCAACTCAAGGGGACATGCACAGCGGTGGGCAGATCTAGTGCTGATGGGCGGGGCCAACAACGGCAAGGATCCACGGCATCCAGGCCCTCTTCGCCTGGGATGCAGCAGATGCCATATCAACAGGCTCTTGAAGTATGGTCTGAGCTGTCATGCTCGGAGGGGGAGCAGTTGCAGAGTCGCAAGACACCGATGGATGCTGGAGCGGCGGCTGTTGGGGGCATTTCTGGTCAGCCCAGTAAGTCCTCTGCTTTACCTAATACTACATTGAATGCTGCACTGTGAGGGTTGTTGGGTGTAGTGGATAGGGGTGCTGCTAGAGCCATGCCACAGTCATCTGCAGCTGTGGTGGCTGGCCCACAGGTGGCGGGCACTCCGTCTGCCAATTCTGGGACAAAGGCACGGCTGCAAGACTTGCTGGGGGGTCTGCGGGATTTGGGGCTGCGATTTGCGGGTGGAAAAGGAGGCCAGCCCCCACAGGTGTCACCGTGGGTCCAATCAGTTGGCGGGGCTAAGGCGGATGGCGGGGGGACGGGGTCGAACGCCCCAGGCTACGGTGTTGGTGAGTACGAAGGCTGGGGAAAAAGCAGGAGCGTCGCAGGAGGTCATGGACAGATATGGTTAGCATTGCTGATGCAGCAAAATACAAGGTGTACGTGTGCTTTGAAGGGCCGTTGGGGGCACATTTGAAACTGTGATGTGTGATTTGAAAATGTGGAGATCTTCTCCTTACTGCCCCTAGAAAAATTTAACTTGGATAGAATCAAGCCTGACGACTCCAAGGAGGATGAGGAGAAGCGGAGATACAGATTGATTCCGCGGACATTCGCTAACTGGTTGCAGGCATTTGCCATTATGGCGAGCGTTATAGGGGAGAAGAGCCTGGAACATTGTTCAGCTCTGTTTTGTTACATGGACGCCATCGGAGAGGCTCACCGGGTCTATCGGCCTGGTTAAGGTATGACGGTCGATCGGTCTGGATGTTCGGTACGGTGAGAAACTTTGACTTGGAGCTGTTTATGGACGCGGCAGTGTCTACTGGGTATGGGGCCTTCTATCAGGGTCACTGGAGCATAGAACCTTGGCCATGCTCCTGGGTGGACACGGGTTTTCTTCGTGCTCCTGGAACTTTTTCCGGTGGTGCTGGCCATGTAGATATGGGGTGAGTCTTGTCTGAACTTGAAAATACAGCTAAATTGTGACAACATGGGAGTTGATGGCTATGAGACATTGCCTTGGAGTCGCCGCTGGATGGATCAGACGTTCGGTGAGTGAGTCCACATGGGCAGCCTACGCCAAGGTATGGCAGGAATGGTTGGGGATGGTTCGGAAAGCCAAGGTGGAGCAGGACAGTCCGGAGGTGAGGCTGCTGGTTCTTTATTTTGTTTTTAGGAACAATGAGCGAGGTGGGTCTGTGTCTGCCATCGAGTGCAAACTGGCTGGCTTGGCCTTTTTCTTCAAACTACGGGGCATGGCGGATTTGAAAGAGGATTTTTGGGTCTGGCAGGCAGTTAAGGGGTATCGGAAGCTACACAAGTGCAAGGATACTAGGCGGCCCATATCCTTTTCGAATATGCAGGCCCTATTTAAGGCAGCGTTTTCTTTAGCCTTTTTTGGTGCATTTCGGATTGGGGAATTGGTCAGCCCCTCTAAGAGGGTTGCGGGTCGGTTTATGGCACAGGACGTGATTTATAGTGAAGACAGGGTTCTGTTATTCGTGCGCAGGTCAAAGACCTACCAGGGGGATAAGGGAGTGCGTGTGCAGCTGTTTCCACTCCCGGGTTCCCTGGTTTGCCCGGTGGGGGCAGTAAGGGAGTTCTTGGCAGTTCGCCCAGTCAGGGAGGGGCCATTCTTGTTACATGGGGATGGGTCTCCTTTATTCAAATTTCAGTTTGTGTCAATTTTCCGGAAAAGTCTTAGGGCAGTGGGTTTGGATCACACACAATACGCCTCGCACTCCTTCCGCATCAGGGTGGCCAGGGAGGCCGCCTGGTGTGGATTAGACGGAGCGGCTATGACATGGATTGGTAGATGGGAATCCAAGAGATTCCGTACGTATGTCATTATGTGTTTTTCTTTTTCATTTGTGGTGAGTGTTCAGTGTTTTGTATTGGTGCTATCCCATGGTGTTTGTTCGTTCTTTTCTTTCAGATGGAGTGCACATACACATCTGGATTATGGGCCATTCATATGTTTTTTTGGGGGCCAGGCGAGCAGACGTTAGACCAGATTGCAGACAGCTGGGGGCGTGTATTCACTGGTTGGGGATACCTGGGATGATGTGGAGTAGGGTCGTGCCAGAGGTGCATCGTTTTGCACGTCTGGACCGGCCGCCTGACATTTTAGTACTTCATGTTGGTGGGAACGATTTGGGGGTTCGGTCTATTCGAGAGATAATTATGGACATCAAGTCTGATTTCGGCCTTTCCTGACATGCTGGTGTTGTGGTCCGACATTGTTGCTCTGAAAACTGGGCACCTGGCGTGGTCAGTAGCGAGGCTCAATAAGGCTGGCATAAAGGTGAACAAGGTGGTGGGAAGATTAATTACTCGGAATGGGGGCATGGTCATCCACCACATGGAGTTGGAATCTAATACTGGCCTGTACCTCCAAGGAGATGGGGTTCACCTGTCTGCTGTGGGGATTGATTTATGGACGCTGGGTCTACAGGACGGGATTCAGCGGGCCCTGCGGGTTTGGGGGGCCCTTAAGGGTAAGGTGTTATCCTTGCGGGCTGTGGCGGTGTTTTGGTCTTTGATGGTGTCAAAAAACATACGAGATGGAAGTGTTGGGGACTCATCGTTAGGATGTGCCCCTCTGGTGTATTCCAGTTAGAAAGGTTAGCTGGAATACGGTAATGGTTGCAATGCGGGAAGGGGTTTGTCTCCGTGCTGGTGTGGTGCGGCTGGAGGCCTATCATTGAGAAAGGTCCCTCAGTGTATTGGTGGAATATGTGTTAAGTTCGGGGTGCCGTCAAAGACCAACAGAATGAGTGATCGATAGTTGTCGTTTACAGATTTCTATATGTTAAAAGTTTTAAAATATTAATATTTTGTTAATAAAAAGGCTGCTATGACCATTTATACTCCAGTGGAGTATGAGTGATTGGGCAGTATAAAGAAGTTTGGGGACATCTGGGCTACACTGGTCAAGTACAGACCAGTGCTCTTATAAATTATCAGATTTTGTCTTAGTTGGATTCTGGTTGTTGGGTCATGTACAGTATGTTAGTTTTCTTCTTTTTTTTTTTTTTTTCTTGTATTCAGAACTGAAAAGACTATAGGGTTGATTTACTAAAGGCAAATAGACTGTGCAGTTGCTCCAGAACTTGGTAAGTAAGGGGAAGCTCTGCTGACTTCCATCATGTCATGTGCAATCAAAAATGCTGTTTTATTTTTTATTTTCCTTGCATGTGATTGGGTATTCTTTACAAAGTGAGGCTTTATCTCATTTACTAAGCTCTGGAGCAACTGCACATGCAGAGAGCAACTTTGAAAAGTGCACAGTCTATTTGCCTTTAGTAAAACAACCCCTATATATTTACTAAAGCTTAAGAGCCCGTTCACACTACCGCGACTTGGGGGGCGACTTGTCAGACCGCAAGTCGCCCCAAGTCGGTTGACATTAGAAATTACATGCAAGTGAATGAGAGCCGTCTTAATGAACGCTACTGAAGTCGCTCCGACTTCAGAAAAGGTTCCTGTACTACTTCAATCCGACTTCTAGGCGACTTGTACCCATTGATTTCAATGGAAGTCGCCTCCAAGTCGGATCTCCATCTATATGGACGCGACAGTGTCTCCTTGAGGAGGAACTCCACGCCAAATTTTAAATAAAAAAACGGCATGGGTTCCCCCTCCAGGAGCATACCAGGCCCATAGGTCTGGTATGGATTTTAAGGGCAACCCCCTACGCCGAAAAAACGGCATGGGGGTCCCCCCAAAATCCATACCAGACCCTTATCCGAGCACGCAGCCTGGCTGGTCAGGAAAGGGGATTTGGGACGAGCTAACGCCCCCCCCCTCCTGAACCGTACCAGGCTGCATGCCCTCAACATGGGGGGTGGGTGCTTTGGGGAAGGGGGGCGCCCTGCGGCCACCCCACCCCAAAGAACCTTGTCCCCATGTTGATGAGGACAGGGGCCTCTTCCCGACAACCCTGGCCGTTGGTTGTCGGGGTCTGCGGGCGGGGGGCTTATCGGAATCCAGGAGCCCCCTTTAATAAGGGGGCCCCCAGATCCCGGCCCCCCACCCTATGTGAATGAGTATGGGGTACGATGTACCCCTACCCATTCACCCAAGGTGTAAAAGTGTAAATAAAAAAAAAACACACAATTTTTTAAAATATTTTATTGCACTGCTCCGGGGGTCTTCTTCCGTCTTGGGGGGACTTCTCGACGGACTCCTCCGCTCTCTTCTGCTCTTTTACCTAGCTCTTTCACGAGCGGAGGAGCACGACTTTCTTCTTCGTCACCGCCATCTGGGGGTCATGTTCCGCCTTCGGGGGTCTTCCGGGGTCTCTTCTGTTCTTGCCGCTGTTGCCGCCTTCTGCGCCGTCTTCTTCTTGTTCTTCTTTTGATGTTGACTCGTCGCTCTCTCTGGCCGGAATGGCAGAGCCGCGCGGTGTTGTGACTTATATAGGGACAAGGGCGGGGTCACATGCTCATGTCACATGGTGACCCCACCCCCCATATGATGTCACAGTCCCAGCATCCTCCGGGACGGCGCAGAAGGCGGCGACAGCGGCAAGAACAGAAGAGACCCCCGAAGACCCCTGAAGGCGGAACGAGACCCCCAGACGACGGCGGCGACGACGAAAAGAAAGCCGGGCTCCTCCGCTCGTGAAAGAGCTAGGTAAAAGAGCAGAAGAGAGCAGAGGAGTCCGGTGAGAAGACCCCCCAAGACGGAAGAAGACCCCCGGAGCAGTGCAATAAAATATTTTAAAAAATTGTGTGTTTTTTTTATTTACACTTTTACACCTTGGGTGAATGGGTAGGGGTACATCGTACCCCATACTCATTCACATAGGGTGGGGGGCCGGGATCTGGGGGCCCCCTTATTAAAGGGGGCTCCCGGATTCCGATAAGCCCCCCGCCTGCAGACCCCGACAACCAACGGCCAGGGTTGTCGGGAAGAGGCCCTTGTCCTCATCAACATGGGGACAAGGTGCTTTGGGGTGGGGGGGCCGCAGGGCGCCCCCCTTCCCCAAAGCACCCACCCCCCATGTTGAAGGCATGCGGCCTGGTACGGTTCAGGAGGGGGGGCGCTCGCTCGTCCGCACCCCCTTTCCTGACCAGCCAGGCTGTGTGCTCGGATAAGGGTCTGGTATGGATTTTGGGGGGACCCCCACGCCGTTTTTTCGGCGTAGGGGGTTGCCCTTAAAATCCATAACAAGACCTAAGGGCCTGGTATGCTCCTGGAGGGGGAACCCATGCCATTTTTTTTTTTTTTAAATTTGGCATTGAGTTCTCCCTCCAGAGAGCTGATTATTCTCTGATTGGCCACCGCCAAAGTCGCCTGGCCTGGGGCGACTTAAAGTCGTGTTGTAAGTTGCCCCAAGTCGTGTTGAAGTAGCTCCTCAAGTCGTGTCCAAGTTACCTCCAAAAGTCGCGCTGGAAGTCGCGTCGCCCCTGTGTGAACCGGCACTCAGAGAGCCAAATCTGGTGCAGCTGAGCATAGAAACCAATCAGCTTCCAGGTTTTCTTGTCAAAGCTTAATTGAACAAGCTGAAGTTGGAGCGCTGGTTCACATTGCAGCAATTTGGCATGTCAAATTGCATTCCAAATCGGCAGCTATTTAAAAAAAAAAAAAAAATTAAGATTAAACAAGTGTTATTTTCTTTTTTTCTTAAATTGGCTTTTGACATTTACAAATGCAGCAATTTAAAAACTGGATGAAATGTTTAGCACTGGGAAACACTTTTTTGAAATAGTGCATTTTATATACAACTATATAGATCAGACCAAAATGAGGGACAAATGAGGAGGAAATATGGACAGAGGGACTTTGTTCTAAATCAGGGACAGTCCCTCGAAATCAGTGACATTTAGGAGCTATGTTGCATGCATTACGTAATGAGCGCCTCCATGCTTATACAACCAGAGCTGGCGAGCTGCCAGATCCTCGGAAAGGGAGGAGGGGATTGCTCAAGCTGCAGTAGGGGATAAGTATTATCATTTAGGAACATGGCCAGATGAGCAAAGTTTCTGTTTACAAGCTGAAGTCTTTCACTAAGCGTCAGGGTTCCCTCCAGGGCATATGTCACAGTGACAGTCCAGGCATGGAGCTTTCAGGAATCGGGACGTTGATCCTTCTCTTCTTTGTGACCTTCCTGGTGACAGTCTGGGTGAGAAGGAACAGGCAATCCGCGCTGCCACTGCCACCCGGACCGACCCCTCTGCCTCTATTGGGAAACATCCTGCAGATTAATTTCAAGGATATAGTCCATTCCTTTGTGCAGGTCAGTGCGGATTACGCCTTCCTGTATTTCAGCAATGTGAAAAGTGATATCCAGGTTATTACGTTGGCTTCACACTTAATGCAATAGCATGCATTACTGCAATACACATTAACACATACTTATACTGTATTTAAGTTATTATTATTATTTTTTTTAAACCTGTAAGGCGAAATGCATAATGAGCTAGTATGCACTGTATTACCTTAGAACGAGGCGTCGGCATAAGATTCTCGATAGCTGTAGCTGAAAAAAAATATATATATATATATATATATCACAGGTAGTGGAAGAATATAAATTAGTGGGAAGACGGGTGAAATGAAGGTATTGAATAAAGATTTTAAAATATTTAAAGGGGTTGTAAAGGTAAAAGTTTTTTCACCTTAATGCATTCTATGCATTAAGGTGAAAAAACATCTGACAATACCAGCCCCCCGTTTTACTTACCTGACCCCTCGAAAGTCCCGTGCTCGCCCCCAACATCCTCTTTGCCACTCACCTTGGCCGTTGATTGGCTAGAGTGGATGGATTGAAAGCTTGCAGCCATTGGCTGGCGCTGCTGTCAATCACATCCAATGACGCGGCGCGCCGGGGGGGCGGGGCAGAGTGATACAGCCAGCACCATGCAAGGAAGCTTGCATTAAGGTGAGCAGTACTTGCGGGGGGGGGGGCGGAGACAGCTGCCGAGGGACCCCAGAAGACCAGGTTCGGGGCCACTCTGCAAAACGAGCTGCACAGTGGAGGTAAGTATTTTTGTTATTTAAAAAAAAATAAAAATCTCCTTTACAACCCCTTTAAGTGTTATACCATATAATAAAAGAAATAAAAACATAAATAAAACAACTGTAATAATGCCACTATGATGTGAAACCGAGAAGGAGCCAGCTTGATGAACGAAAAGCTGAATAAGATTCTCTATAGTTGTAGCTGAAGTGGTTATAAAATAAAAAAAAAAAACGAGACGTCAGCAGCTGTTTCCTGTCCACACACGAGGGAGCTGACATTTCCCCTCGGCGTGTCTTCCGAGTTTGCGGCTCCGCGGCTCCGGCCACTCACAGAGCCACGAACCCGGAAGACGCGCCGGAAGACACGCTGGTTCGCAGCTTTGTCGCTGTGAGTGGCCGGAGCCGCGATGCACACGGGAGACTTCTTTCTGGCAAGCGTCTGCCGGACCTTCACAGCGCATGCGCCACTGACGTCAGTTGCTGCATGCCAAGTGAATATCTCCTAAACTGTACAGGTTTAGGAGATATTCATTTTACCTACAGGTAAGCTTTATTATAGGCTTGCCTATAGGTAAAAATACAAAAAAGGGTATACAACCACTTTAACCTAAATGTCACCCTATTCTCTGCATTAAAGTGGAACTTTACCCATAACAACTTTATAAAAAATAATGTTCTTTAGCAAGGAACATACATTCCACATTAATAATTATGCTACCAAAATGAGTGTGTGCTGTAAATTGCCTCCAGCATTGCTCCTGTTTCTTCTTGCTGGAGGCCACCATTTTGCTGAAGCCCAGAGCCCCAGCTGTAAATCATAAAGATGAACTAAACCCATCTGTTTCAGAAAAACAGTTTGATTTGATTGTGTCCTCAATCAAACTGTCAAACCATCAAATTGCTGGTGTCCTAACCCCTTAAGACCCCTTTCACACTGGAGGCATTTTTCAGTTTTTCAAATATCGCCTGTAAAGCACCTAAAAAAAAGCCTCATCTGCAGTCCCAGTGTGAAAGCCCAAGTGCTTTCACACTGGGGCGCTGCGCTGGCAGGACGTTAAAAAAAGTCCTGCAAGGAGCATCTTTGGGGCGCTTTAGGAGTGTTGCATACACCGCTCCTAAAGCGCCCCTGCTCATTGAAATAAGTAGGAAGTGCTGCCGAAGCACCTGCAAAATACCTCGGCAGCGGCGATTTGCGGGTGCTTTTAACCCTTTTTTCGGTCGCTAGCGAGGGTTAAAAGCGCCCGCTAGCGGCCGAAAAGTGCCTCTAAAACTACAGTAAAGCGCTGCTAAAACTAGTGGCGTTTTACCGCTAGCGCGGCCGCGCTGTCAGTGTGAAAGGGCTCTTAAGGCTGTCAGCAGAGCGGCCTCTACAAACTGGGCACTGGACCTAAAAATAGAGAGCAACTGAGCATGTGCAGAGCAGGATGAGACAGTGGGGTTGATTTATTAAAACTGGAGTGTGCAAAATCTGGTGCAGCTGTACATAGAAACCAATCAGCTTCCAGGTTTTATTGTCAAAGCTTAACTGAACAAGTTGAAATTAGAAGCTGATTGGCTACCATGCACAGTTGCACCAGATTTTGCACTCTCCAGTTTTAGTAAGTTGACCCCTGTTTTTACTGGATTTTAAACACTATAGGCACTTATTTTTAATGTTATAAGTGCCTGCAAAAGGGGCCAGCCTGAAGTGATCTAGCAGGACTTAAAGTGATTGTAAAGCTTTGATTATTAAAAATAAATAAATAAACAAACATATCATTCTTACCTCCACTGTGCAGCTCGTTTTGGACAGAGTAGCCCTGAACACTGTCTTCTGGGGTGCCTCAGCAGGCTCTCGTGCCCCCCCCCCCCCTGCATCAGATAACCCCCTAGGTCAGTGATGGCGAACCTTGGCACCCCAGATGTTTTGGAACTACATTTCCCATGATGCTCATGCACTCTGCAGTGTAGTTAAGCATCATGGCAAATGTAGTTCCAAAACATCTGGGGTGCCAAGGTTCGCCACCACTGCCCTAGGAGAAGCACTCTCCCGGGGGGGTTTCCTTGCGGGCGCGCTCCCGAGTCCATCATTCGGCGTCCATAGCTGCCAAATGTATGATTTGGCCCTGCCCCCTGGCACCCGCGTCATTGGATTTGATTGACAGCAGCAGGAGCCAATGGCTGCGCTGCTATCAATCTATCCAATCAAGAGCCTAGAACTCCGGGCAGATGGACAGCGCGTCCCTGCCGGGTGAAGTTCCAGGGCTCAGGTAAGTAAAACAGGGGGGGCTGGGGGGCCAGTCACTGGCAGGTGTTTAGAATGCATTAAGGTGAAAAAACAGGGCTTACAACCCCTTTCATTTTCTGACTAAAGTTCCACGTTAAAGTAGAACTATAGGCAAAACTTTGTTTTCATTTAGGATAGAGTAAGGGCGGGTTATAACCCCTGTCAGATTTTTTTTCTACCATCTGTTTCTCATTGGGGAGATTTCTCTTCACTTCCTGTCCCATAGCCAAACAGGAAGTGAGAGGAAATCCCTGCAAATTAAGGGAATCCCTTGTGGCCCCTCAGGTCACCAGAACTAGGTTGCCCATTGGAAGATTTCCCCCTCAGTTACTTTTCTGGGGACAACCCAAAATTTTCTTTTACTTTCACTTTTTAAATAATAATGGTAAACAGGACAGATAGAGAGGGGCACAGACAGCAATAATGGGGGCGCAGACAGCAATAAAAACTGACAGGGGTTCCAATCCCTCTTCACTTCATCCAAAACCTAAAAAAAGTGTTGCCTTTAGTTATACGTTAACCACTTGCCTACTGGGCACTTTCACGCCCCCCCCCTTTCTGCCCAGGCCAATTTTCAGCTTTTAGCACTGTTGCACTTTGAATGACAACTGCACGGTCATGCTACACTGTACCCATATGCAATGTGTATAATTTTTTTCACACAAATAGAGCTTTTTTTGGTGGTATTTAATCACCACTGGGTTTTTTTTTTCAAAACATAGGAAAAAAAGACAAAAACGTTTGTAAAAAAACAAAACAACATTTTTCAGTTTGTTATAAAAATTTGCAAACAGGTAATTTTTCTCCTTCACTGATGTGAACTGATGAGGCTGCACTAATGGGCACTGATGGGTTGCACTGATGAGACTGACCTGATGGACACTGATGAGGCAACACTGGTGGGCACTATTGAGGAGGCACTGATAGGCGGCACTGATTGGTGGCACTGATAGGCAGCACTGAGAGGTGGCACTGGAAGGTGGCACTGCTAGGCAATGGTAGGTGGCACTGATGGGCACTGGTAGGCAGCACTAATAGGTGACACTGATGAACACTGATTGGCAGCACTTGTGGGCAATGATTGGCAGCATTGGTGGGCACTAATTGGCAGCACTGGTGGGACTGCAATGATAATCAGGATCATTAGCTGAAATCTTATCATGTGGTAAAGGGCCACTGTGATTACCTTGATCTGTGATAAGTTGAGTCCGAAGGACACAACAATCACAGAGCGCACCGCTCACGTGCCGCAGGAAGTGTGTGTACGGGAGGACATCCATTGATGCTCTCCTGACAAACTAAGCCCATGCTGTAGCCGTCTTTTGGCTATAGCGCGGGCAGGAAGTAGTTAAGGTAAAAAATGCTCCACTACCTATTCTAGATCCCCCGTAGGGTGTCTCTGTTCTGGATGGAGGGGCAACAGAGCCAGCATTGTCAGTCTGGGGGAGGGTAGAATTAGACTAGTAGATTTAGATGACTAACAAATCGAAACTGAACTCCAGCTAACACGTTTTGTGCAGTTAAAGGAACCTTTTTTGTTTTCCTTTTGGGATAATGTTTTTTTTTTTTTTTACATAAATAAAAGCTGATCATTGTAAGCACACCTGTCAGTGGTAAATGGTTTGTCTCATCCCTCTAACTGCCACTTTTGCAGTGGTCTGTTAAAGGAAGTTGGAAAAACAACAGACATACTGGCCAGATCACAAGGTTAACATAAAGGAAAAAGCCTAAAAAAGGAAAACTAATTCAGCCACCATCTAACAATTGATGAGCTGCAATATAAGAATTTTTCATCTTTGGGTTTAATCCCACTTGAAGGTAGGTTAAAGGACCATGCAAATTTGATTGATTTGATTCTCTTCTTTTTGCATCTTAAGCTTGGCACTCAATATGGCCCGGTATCCATGGTTCATCTGGGGCAAAACAAGGCGGTGGTGTTGAACGGTTATGACGTCGTGAGAGAAGCCCTCATCGATAACGGAGAGGTGTTCGGTGATAGAGCTAAATTAGCCATTGCAGAGATAGCTTTCAAGGGATATGGTAAGAGACGGGTTGTAAAATTTGCTGAAGGGATTCATATTGGTTATGTATTCATATTTAAACTGTACACATTTCCGTAATACCGTATCAACAGGTTGTGTTTATATTTTCTATGTTTCCTATACTTCACACTTTCATATAGACTAAAGGTAGGTGCTAGGATAATTAGGTAGCTGTTAAGTTGTGTTTTTGATACGCAAATTTAGTTGCCACACTGTAGGTAGTGTGGCTGCAGTTTATTTGGTAGGCAAAAGCATATTCTCCTCACTGTATCCAGTAAAGCTGTAATCCGCTAGTTAGGTCTGCTCAGTGTGTTCAGCTGCTGCCAGTCTGGACTATAGCTTCCTCTGTATCCAGGAGACTGGAGAAGTATCTGCATAGTAGGTGTGAAACTATGCAGATGGCAGCATGAATATTGATACAGCCCCAGCCAATCCCAGAGAAGCAGGCTCTGATGGCATGCTGGGAGGCTATTTATTCAGTGAGCACACAAAGCTCTGGGCCTTGTCCCAGAGTGGTGGAGTCTAGCCTGAGAGGGACACGGTGCCCTCTCAAGCACAGGCTGCCATGTGGAGGCCTCAGGTGGGTGACCGAAGGGCGGGAAAGCAGAGACCCAGTTCCTTAGAAGAGTGTGACTGAGGGGAGCTGTCCACCACAGATTCATCTGGTATCACTGGAGGGCATCGCTTGGAAGATTTTAAGCCAGCATCCACCTGTCCTTGGGCCTTGTGAATACAGACATTGCTGGATCTTGGGGACCTTGTTCTCTAGCTACCCTTCTGGTGCCTAGTTATAGTCAGCTGTGGATCTATTTAAAGGGGACACCAGCTGGTGTCCTGAAGAGCTCTGCCCAGATATTGTCTACTAAAGAGAAGGGACTTTTTCCTTGTTCTACTACTACTTAAAGCAGAAAAGAATATCCTCAGTGTGTATAGTTCTCATTCTTGGAGTATCCCACCAGTACCCTCATCCCTATACAAGTCCACCAAAAATAAAAACAACATCCCCTAGACCAGTTATGGCGAACCTTGGCACCCCAGATGTTTTGGAACTACATTTTCCATGATGCTCCACTACACTGCAGAGTGAATGAGCATCATGGGAAATGTAGTTCCAAAACATCTGGGGTGCCAAGGTTCGCCATCACTGCCCTAGACTGTTTTTTGGAGAAGAGTGAATGAGTCGGTTGTGTGCCTGGCTGCGGGGCTGAAGTTGGGAGGACCTAGACAAGTAATTCAGGCGGCTCCTACAGGAGTAGCGTTACACTAAGAAAGTGTGACCATTCTTTGAATAGCTCATTGAAATTGTATAGTTAGCATAATTGGTTTTGTGGTTTATGTGAAGACGTAAACAGTATTTTTGTAAGGTTTCCGAAATATGGGTTGTTGCACAACTATCTTTACTGAGCCTTGAACTGTAGGTGAAGAAAAGGAGAAGACTGACAAGGCTAGGGCTGGCGGAAGAGACAGAGTGCATCAGGTTAATTCTGTCCAGTTTTACATAAAGAAAAAAAGGCACCTACCGAACTGGAGGGATGGAAGTCACAAAGGTGTGCATCTGGGTGGCCAGGAGGAAGGAAGTTTTAGCTGAAGATTAGGGATGAGCCTGATGTTCGAGTCAAACGTAAGTCGACTCGAACATCGGGTGCTCGCCTGTTCGCCGAACAATATGCGGTGTTCGCTGCAAATTCGAAAGCCGCCAGAACACCGTTAAAGTCTTTAGGACACTAACATGAAAAATCAAAAGTGCTAGTTTTAAAGGCTTATAAGCAAGTTATTGTCATAAAAAGTATTTGGGGACCTGGGTCCTGCCCCAGGGGACATGTATCAATGCAAAAACGTAATTTCTTAGCAGTGATTTTTTTAATGCTTAAAGCGAAAGTCTGGAGTGCCACAAAGAGTCCTCAGGGGTGCTGCGGCACAATGACATAAAGCCTTTTACAGTCAGATCATGAAAGGGTTAATGTCTGTATACAGAGTGGAGGGAGAGAGCACACCTGCCCCAGGGGACATGTATCAATGCAAAAACATAATTTTTCTTGGGAGCAGTGATTTTTTTAATGCTTAAAGCGAAAGTCCCACACATTTTTTTTTTAAAAGTCAACCTGTCCAGGGCGCCCACGATGCCGGCACCCGAGGCCAAACCGTCCCTCGGTCCTCGGATGCTGCTGCCGCCATCTTCGGTAAGGGAATCGGGAAATTAAGCCTTGCGGCTTCACTTTCCGGTTCCCTACTGCGCATGCGTGAGTCGCGCTGCGCAATCCGAATGGTCCCTGCTGTCTCTGGGGCCCGTGTGTGTCCCAGCAGACAGCATGGGGGGACGGGAAGAGGTGGAAGTGGGTGCAGATACCTGTCTTAGAAGGTATCTGAACCCCCCTCCCCCCTGAAAGGAGCCAAATGTGACAACGGAGGGGGGAGGGTTCCGAAAAGCGGAAGTTCTATTTTTGTGTGAACCTCCGCTTTAAAGTGAAACAATAAAAATGAAATATTCCTTTAAATATTGGTCCTGGGGGGGGGGGGGGGGGGGGGGGGGGTTCTATAGTATGCCTGCAAAGTGGCACATGTTTCCCATGTTTAGAAGAGAACCACAGCAAAATTACATTTCTAAAGGAAAAATTGTCATTTAAAACTGATCACGGCTGTCGGGTCTCTGCAATATAGAAACCCCCCCCCCCCCCCCGTCCATTACCTGGTCCATTACCCCAAACCAAGATTAAAAAAAAAATTTAATTGCTTGGGGGTCCCCCTAAAATCCATACTAGGCCCTTCAGGTCTGATATGGAAATTAAGGGGAACCCTGCGCCAAATAAAAAAAAATGGCGTAGGGGGTCATACCAGATCCATTCCAGATCCTTATCCGAGTATGCAGGAAAAGAAGTGGGGAAGAGAGAGCACCCCCTCCTGAACCATAATAGGCCACATGCCTTCAACATGGGGGAGGGTGCTTTGGGTCTGACCAACATGGGGACAACATGGGGACAAGGGCCTAATCCCCACAACCCTTGCCGGTGGTTGTGGGGGTATGCAGGTGGGGGGGGGGGGCTTATCGGAATCTGGAAGCCATTTCATAAAAAAAAGTGTCAAAATGGTAAAAAAGACAAGAGACAGCTTGGGACAAGTCCTATTAAAAAATAAAAATGTCCCGCAATGTAAATTCACACCGCCCGATGGACCGAAAAAGAAAAAAAAGCTGCAAGGGAGGCTCCCGCCGACTGATGCTTCTTCTCTGTGACAGTTCTTATATAGCTGAGGGCGGTGCCACCTGGTGACGTAAACGGGTGACCCCGCCCCCCTCTGACACCACAGGGAAGTTACGGGGAGGCCTAGTAGTACTAGAGCCCTGGATATTATTTATTTATCTGGCTCATGTTCGCAAAATACCCTTATGTTTGCTATCCTCCGATGCAGAGAAGGCTTTTGACAGGGTGGATTGGACATTCCTGAAGGAGACACTAACTCATATTAGTGTGGGGAAAGCTTTTAGTAAATGGATAAAGGCTATATACTCGGTTCCATCTGCAGCTGTTAGAATCAATGAGGTGACTTCTCCATATTTTAATTTGACCAACAGTTTAATCGGAACAATATACTTTCGACCTTTAAAATCAATTTTCAAAAATCTGAATTGCTTAATATTATGTGGGCCCCTGTTGGTGGGCAAGCTCTCCAATCATCATTTTCTTTTCCATGGGCATCCTCCCACCTGACATATTTAGGGGTCAAATTGACTTCTTCAGTGGATAAAATATTTTCAGCTAATTTTCCACCAATACTACGGGATCTTTCCTCTGATTTGGAGAGATGGAACAAGGGCTCTTATACATGGATGGGTAGGAACGCTATTCTTAAAATGAATATCTTGCCAAGGCTATTGTATCTCTTTCAGACACTACCAATAGTCGTCCTGGGGTCTTTTTTTAAATCAGTGCGTAGTTATCAGATTTATCTGGGCAAAAAAGCACCCACCAATATTTGGCAATGGCCAAAACCCATGGAGGCATGGCCTTCCCGGACCGATTCGATATTACCGGGCAGTACACCTTGCTAGGGTACTAGCATGGTGTAGAGACAGGAGACATAAAGCCTGGGTAACGATTGAACAATCTTGTACAGGGATTCCACTTCAATGTGAGCCATGGTTACGGCCAAGATCACTTGGAACCCCCTTATAGGGGCAACTCTTAGAGTAGTGCAACAAAGTCATCTTTTTTCCAAGACATAAGGGGAAATTACTCGGCTCTAGCCAGTATTGGGGTTCCCAGCATTTCCCCCCAGGCCACACTGATAGCCGTTTTAAACAAACTTTTGGGCAAGGTAAATTTTGTTTAGGTGATTACCTTGAAGACTCGAAGGTTGAAGACTATGGCGGAAATACAGTTGTTGTTTAATCCACCCTTGGACCGGTGGTGGATGCAGCAACTTACCCATTTTCTTAGCTCTCGTGGGGGTGGTCAAACTGTTCTAATACTCCGTTGGAAAATTTATGCTTGGTAGAAGCACCCTCTGCCCATGGGGTATCGGAGGCATATAAAGTGCCAACACATCCTTTTGAGGGTTTTGTCCTGGGATTCCTCCATAAATGGGAAAGAGATTTGGACACCATATTCTCCAAAGAGCAGCGGGGTCAATTTCTATACTTTGCCCACTATTCTTCAGTGGCTAGTAAATATCAAGAGCTGAGTTACAAGATCCTCACACGTTGATATAAAGTTACATCCCTGCTGCAGAAAATCTATCCTGAAAGGATGAATACCTGTTGGCATTGTGGAGAGGCAGAGGGTACCATGATGCATATTTTTTTGGTCCTGACGGAAATTAGAGGAGTTTTGGTCTAAAGTGCGAGACATCATAGGGCAGCTCACTGACCATGATCTGGGATCTGACCCGGCCAGATATCTTCTTCATCTCTCAGATTTTTTGCTCCTTCCATTTCGCTGTGGCTCACAAAAATAGCTGACATACATGTCATGGAGAAAGGTATCACAACTATGCAAGGTAAAGAGGAGAAATTTAAAAAAACTGGACACAGTGGTCCCTTTTTGTCTGTTCTAGGGAATATGGCCTTGTGCTAGTGGAGGGGGAATAGAGGCTTTGTAAACTATCCTATATTTGTTTTTTGTTTTTTTTGGTTGTTGTTGCTGTTGTATTGCTGTTTTAAGACTATTGTACAGTCAGGATGGCAGAGGTCAAAGAGAATGCTACCATTAGAACCATAATATAAGGAATATGACTTTCAAGTTTTTGTGTGCCTACCAAAAAACAAAAAATTAATTGTGTTAAGCTATATTTCGTGGTACGCACGCAGTTGTATCATGTTTGTTTGTTTGTATGGAAATTTGTTTAAAATAAAATAAAATATAAAATTAAAAATGAAAATAAAAAATATTTATAGCATATTTAAACCCCAAAAGAAAAAACGGCATATACTTGTTTGCTAGACCTTGTACAGTATCTAGTTGCTGCACTAGTTCTCTTTTTTCAGACTTTTCTTTCCTTTATTTTCACCTGGTAATCCTACAAGTAACAAACTTCTTGTTCCTGAGTTTTTTCCTCCACTGTATCTATAGAAGGAGCCTTGGTGGTCCTCCATCATTGGACTTCAAACATGTCTTTGTTCATCTCCATTACATGGGGTGTGGAGAGAACCACAGTTTTGAAGATAAGATTGTTTTGCAATCTGTTAAAGTGTTACTAAACCCAGGACCCTGCATTCACTATGTCTGGTCTCCCATAGTACACAGAACATGGAAATACAAATATTTTAGTAAATACACAGTAAATTGCTAAATACCTTTTCTCATCAGCAGTATATAGCAGTCTTGTGACTTCTATCAGTGTTTGGTTAAAGCTTGTAGGAGGAGTTTTCATTCTACTCCTGACTGTCTTATGAGGCTGCATGATCCCCTGACCCTCTGTCTGGACAGTGCCGATTGGCCCTGTGTCAATCACATGCACTCTCCCAAAAAAAAAAAAGAAAACTCTCTAGTGACAGAGTGACTACTAAGGCTCAGTCTTATCAGGGGATGGATTAGGGACAGTGAAAGAAGAAGATTAACCCCTTAGGCTCCACAGTGAGTATAACAAACATGCTTTACTGCATATACAGACTGATTTTACTGTAGTAGGTTTAGTAACACTTAAAGCTTGCAGGAAGTGACAAGGGCACTGCATTTTTATAAAGATCAGAAGGTTTTTTTTTCTGTACTTTCTACATTAGTTTTCTTTTTTTAGGCTATATACCTCTTCAGAAAGTACAAAAAAAAGTGTTGATATTGCAGAAATGCTGTTTCCATTGTCACTTCCTGTGAGCTGAAAAGAAATCGCAAACATTCCTGTATTTGTTTTAAACTACTAGTCCCATCAATCCACAGTGAAATGGAGAGGAACAACGGCAGACCTGTCTAAAGTCCAGCCTGTTTTGTCAACCATGGCTCCCTCCATAGATACAGAGAATGAGCGAGCGTAGCCACTCAGAGACAG
Source organism: Lithobates sylvaticus (assembly GCA_028564925.1). Lineage (NCBI taxonomy): Eukaryota > Metazoa > Chordata > Amphibia > Anura > Ranidae > Lithobates > Lithobates sylvaticus. Next base: position 198,046,864 of record CM053033.1, on the reverse strand, counting down.
GAAGTGTGTAATTTCCAGGATTACCAGGTGAAAATAAATGTTAAAAAGCCTGATATAAGAAATCTAATGCAGCCACTGCACTTAAGAACTGGTAAACTTTAATTTATGTTTTTGGGTTTACGTGCACTTTTCTCTTCCTAATACTGTATTTTTTGCCCTAATAACGTGTTTGTTTTATCCATAAAAGTAGTCATTTTGGCAATCCAAATAAAGTAATAACATCTGACTTCTTTACATATAGGAGTTCTATTCAGCAATGGTGATCGATGGAAACAGATGAGACGATTTACCTTGAGTACCCTGAGGAATTTTGGGATGGGTAAAAGAAGCTTGGAGGAACGGGTACAAGAGGAGGCCAAGTGTTTAGCAGAAGAGTTCCGGAAGAAAGAAGGTTGGTAGTAGGTTTTTAGGACCAATTTCTGGGTGTTGGCATTGTCCTATCTGAACAGAGGAGCGTAGAGAGTGTTTCCTGTCAATAGAGAGTACAAGCCAGCATTGAGACAGCCCAGAAGGAGAAGACTTTAGCTGCTCAATTTACACATTGGGAGGTTTCCTAGCGGCAGAAAGCAATACAACATTGTTAAATTTTACATTTGGAAACCTAAACAGTTTCACATTAGATAATTCTGCTAAGGCATACATTGTTCTTAATATGAATAACTTTTTTTTGAGGTTGATATTTTTGATCCAGAGAGTGCAAAATATGGTGCAGCTCTGCATAGAAACCACTTCCAGTTTTTTTTTTTTTTTTGTTAAAGCTTAATTGAACAAGCTGCAGTTAGAAGCTGATTGGCTACCATGCACAGCTGCAACAGATTTTGCACTCTTCAGTGCAATTCATGCAAATTAGCTGTTTTAAGGCAACATCCGACCGTGTGTATGCTCCATCCGTCAAACTTTTTCGGTTTTCATCAGACTTTTGTTAGCTGTGCGAACGGACAAACTTTCTGGCAACAAAAGTCCGATGGAGCAAAGTCCGATCGTGTGTACAGAAAACCATAGGACTTTAGTACAAAGTACAAACACGCATGCTCAGAACCAATGCAAAAGATCAGACAACAATACAGAAGTTGACCAAAGGTGGCGGTAAAGAGCAGAAAAACCACATGATTTGGTAAAAGTTGCCTGAAAAAGTCGTGCCGTGTGTATGCAATACAAGTTCACGGCCGACGCCCTTTGTACAAAAATCCACGGGAAAGTTTGTACAAAGTCCGATCGTGTGTATGAGGCTTTAGACTGTCTCCTCTGGATGAAGGAGCAACAGAACCACCCTTTAGCCTCATACACACGATTGGACTTTGTACAAACTTTCCCGTGGATTTTTGTACAAACTCACGTGGTTTTTCTGCTCTTTACCGCCACCTTTGGTCAACTTCTGTATTGTTGTCTGATCTTTTGCATTGGTTCTGAGAATGCATGTTTGTACTTTGTACAAAAGTCCTATTGTTTTCTGTACACAAGATCGGACTTTGCTCCATCAGACTTTTGTTGGCGGAAAAATTGTCCGTTCGCACAACCAACAAAAGTGCGATGAAAACTGAAAAAGTTTGTCCGATGGAGCGTACACACAGTCGGATGTTGCCTTAAAACAGCTAATTTGCATGTTTGTTGTCAAAAAGTCCGATCGTGTGTATGGGCTTTTAGACAGTAGCATTGTCAACCTGTGGAGATTGTAGTGTTAAGTCTCATACACACGATCGGATTTTCCGCCAACAAAACCGTGGACTTTTGTCCGAAGGGCGTTGGCCCAAGCTTGTCTTGCATACAAACGGCCAGGAATTGTCAGCCAACAAACACGAACATAGTGACGCACTACATGGTTTTTCAGCTCTTTAGTGCACCCTTTGGGCTCCTTCTGCTAATTCCGTGTTAGTAGAAGTTTGGTGATTTGCGCTTTTCATTTTGTGCTTTTCATTTTGTGCTTTTCAGTTTGTTTCTGAAAGGCCGTTTGTCAACCAGACATGTTGCGGAATCGGAGATAACGTGTTATTTATTATTATTTTCTGTATTTTTGGATGCATAGAATGCATTTTTTGGTTAAGTTCTATTGGCAGATAGCATGTCAAATTTTATTTGTTTTTTGTTTTTTTAATGCACAATAAAAGAATTGTAGAGAATAATACTTGGCTATGTGTTTGCCTACTCCCAAAATGTAATTTTGAAGGAAGTTACATTTAAAAAAAATACAAAAAAATGTAAAATTAACAAGGGACTCCAACAAAGTTGTAGCTTTGATCTTAAAAACGACGAGATAATGGTGTTGTGGTAACTTGCACAAAAAAAACACATAAGATTAATCTTGATATCACTAGAAAAAAAAAGCCTTTGAAAATTTGTTTTCAATAACTCCATCAGTATCACCAGCAAAGCAGCTTCATTATTATCTCATTAAAGAAGAAGAGAATGTGAGCTGCATTTCTAGATTTCATAATTTGCCGCGTCACGAATGTTAATTGTCCATTACGAATGCTAGTTTACAAGACCGACCGCTTCTGGCTCGTCCTTGCTTTGGAGCATTCGTGTTTGTACTTTGGACTTTTGTCTGACGGATTTGTGTACACACGCTCGGAAAAACCGACAACAGACATTTGTCAGCGGAAAATTTTAAAACCTGCTATCCAACATTTGTCCGCGGAAAAGCCAACAACAATTGTCCGATGGAGCATACACACGGTTGGAATTTCCACCAACAGCCTGTCATCACACATTTCCCGTGTGTACGAGGCTTCAGACTAGCAGATTTACTAACAATTTGAAGATGGACTCCAGCTAAACCTTTTAAGCAGTTACAGCAACATATGTTTCTTTCTTTTTGGGATAAGGGTTTTACATAAATGAATAAAAGTTGTAAATTTTAAGCTCCCCTGATAAATGGTTTGTCTCAACCATCTAAAAGACACTCTTGCAGAACAGCTTGGACTTGTAAAGATAACAGACTTACTGGCCAGATCACTAGGTGAATATAAAGTCAACAAAGCCTAAAAAGAAACAAATGCACCCACTGCATTTAAGGGGGTTGTAAAGGTTTGTGTTTTTTCACCTTAATGCATCCTATGCCTTACCTGAGCCCGTTCACCTGCTGTGTGCATCCCCCGATGTCCTTTTCTCCAAAGTCTGGCCGTTGATTGGATAGATAGGATAGATTGATAGCAGCGCAGTCATTGGCTCGCGCTGCTGTCAATCACATCCAATGACACAGCCGCCGGGTGGCGGGACCGAGTCATACACTGTGTCTATGGACGTAGCGTGTATGACAGGGAGCACGCCCGCAAGCTAACCGCCTCGGGATAAAGCTTCCCAGAGGGGGGTTAGCTATTGCGGGGAGGAGCCGAGACAGCCGCCGAGGGACCCCAGAACAGGAGGATCGGGCCACTCTGTGCAAAACGAACTGCACAGTGGAGGCAAGTATAACATGTTTATTATTTAAAAAAAAAAAAAAAAAAAAAAAACATACAACCCCTTTAAGTATTGGTAAGCTAATAATAAATGTTAGTTTTAGTTTTAAATTGATATTAAACCCAAAAACAAACAATCTTTTCTCTTCCAGGAGCCCAATTTGATCCCACATCCCTTCTGAGCCTGGCTGTCTCCAACATCACCTGCTCTATTTTTTTCAATGAACGTTTTGACTATGAAGATAAGGAGTTGCTGTCCATGCTGGCCCTCTTAAAAGAGTCTTTTAGAATTGTGACTTCACCATGGGCTCAGGTAGGCTAATCTTAGTAGCATCAGTTGGGTATACAGTAAATTAATCTTTTTATAAGCATAACTAAGGATTGGCAGTGGGTGGCTAAAGCTAGTCATAGATGGATCAAAATTTGGCCAGTTCAGCAGGGACCAGACGAATTTCGATCTATCTATGGCCGCTCTAATCTAATGATTGACTTCCCACGAACAGGGTTGTTGGAAATTTTTGTTTGATCAGCACTGCAGCCAATAAATGCGTTCTGACAGCAGGGGAGTCTCTGGACTATCCCCATGCTCCTCCATGCTGGCAAATATTGTAAAAATGTCAGAAGATAATTAGTATCCCTAAAACGCAATTAACGTGCAAATCTTTATCCCCACTTTGTCCCCTTTACCTAAAATTCACATATGTATGTTTTCCTAAAAAAAAAAAATTTTTTTTACTTACCTTTTTTGGTTTCCACTTCCTGGTTACCCTGAAGGCAATAGTGACATAGTACCGACTTTACCTTATAAATCTGCCCTCCTAAAATACAATTTCTGCCTCCATGCTGCCAAACAAACCTGTTTATTAACACTCTCTCATCCAGTCGTCATTGGCTCTTTTCTGTTTAACCCTCTACTTTGTTCCCCTTCACCCACTAACTCACTGCGCATGAGATTGCCAATCACTTAAACAACAAGATGTAATTTCAATACTTTCCTCTTTTGACCCGCCTAATACAGAAGAGGTTAACAAACTTCTCTCTCAGACACCAACCTAACCACCTTCCTCCTGGATCCTGTTCCCTCAAAACTACTATGGTTACCCTCTTCCTATACCCTATGTTCTCTCACTCAAATCTTCAATCTCTCTCTCTCTCTCTCTCTCTCTACCAGCACTGTCCTCTCCCCTCTAAAGCATGCACATATCATCCCAATACTCAAAAAGCTCTCACTTGACCCCCACCAGCCTGAACAACTTAAGACCCATCTCCTTGCTCCCATTTACCTCTCAACTTTACACTTAATCTACAATCACCTGGGCTCCTACCTCACTGAAAACCACCGTCTTGGCCCCTTACGGTCTGGCTTTTGCTTGCAAACACTCCACAGAAACTGCCTTACTAAAACTCACTAATGATTTACTAACTGCTAAAACTAATGGCCACTACTTCATACTCTTACTACTAGACCTTTCTGTGGCCTTTGATACTGTTGACTACCTGCTCCGCCTCAAAAAACTCTGCTCCCTTGGCTTCCAAGTTTCTGCTTACTTTTTCTCCTTGTATCTATCACAGTGCTTTTTCAGTGCTACCTACAACTCTGTCTCCTCCTCTCTGCTTCCTCTTTCTGTAGGGGTCTCCCAAGGCTCTGCCTTTGGACCCCTTCTCAACTGTCGCTTCTTCCCCTGGTGGATGAGGCACTTCTAGGTGCAGCACAAAGATTCCTTAAAGCCACACACCCTTCGCTTGCCAGGTGCCATCAATGTCCACTTGTGCAAAATCACAGAAAGTTGGGGCCTGGATAGTACTTGAATGGAAGAAAGTCAGGAGGTATGGTGTAGCTATACCCAAAACCTTTTTTCACTCCAAATATAATGAGAGGAGAGGTTAGAACTGGCAGGTTTAACTACTATCTGGTGCTCTGTTAGAGAGATTTAGCCTTACTTCCTATTCTGGGTACAACATTTTAACCAGACAGGAAGTGATGAAAAATCTGCAACTGTTAAACAGACAATAATAAGAAAGCTAGCAGAGGTTTTAGTCTTCCCCTACCTAACTTGAAAAAGCATTTTACTTCTGCGTTGCTATAAGAGAGATTTCCCCTTCTCATCAGTTCCTGTTCATGGGGCAACTTTTTACCAGACAGAAAGAGAAGGTACCGTATATACTCGAATATAAGCCGAGATTTTCAGACCCTTTTTTAGGTCTGAAAGTCCACCTCTCGGCTTATATTCGAGTCACCGCCGTCTGCCTACATGAACAGCGTGTCATGCAGACAGACGGCGGTGTTCAAAAGCCGCGCCGCCTCCTCCAGCCCGTCCGTGATAGGCGGACACTAATTTTCCCAGCAGTACAGTGTTCCGCCTATCACGGATGGCCTGTCATTCTCATCTCATGGACGAGGATGAGAGAATGTCCGTGATAGGCGGAACACTGCACACTGACTGCTGGGAATAAAGTGTTCCTCCTATCACGGACGAGGAGGCGCGGCTTTTAAATTGTAATGGCGCCTGTAATACACGCTGTGGGGAGGACAGAGCGGGACCGGACCCCGGACCCCGGACCCAGGAACGAGGACCCCGGACACAGGACCCCGGACCCACGGACCCACGGATCGGCGGATCGGCGTATCGGCACAGGTAGGCTGCAATGGGGACACGGGCTGCAATGGGGACACGGGGGTCTGTACAGGGGACATTCAGATTGGCATTGCTGACCCTTTTTCCACTTACAGTAGCTGCTGCATTTTTGCCCCTCGGCTTATACACGGGTCAATACGTTTCCCCATTTTTTTTTTGTGGTGATTTAGGGGCCTGGGCTTATACTCGGGACGGCCTATACTCGAGTATATACGGTATCTCTGCAACGGAGCCTCCGAAAAATGATAGGAACTAAAACAAAGTTTGGGCTATGGATATACATAACATCCCTGTGCTCCTCTAAGGCTACCCATAACCATGGATGGCAATCACAAGATAACACATACTGCATGATTATTCTATTGAAAAGTAGCGGCGTATTTATTCTAGCGACCACCCTTGACAAGTTAGGAGTTTCTGTAGATTTCCACATGCTTGAGCTTCTTCTAGCTCAGAAAAACTCCTCAGTTAATAATTTTATAAGAAACTGTCAAGAATGGCTTAAGAGCCTCCAACTATATAAAATGTTGTGATGTATAATAAATACCAGGTTGGATACTACTGATCTATTCTTATTGTACCTGTCACCTTTATAAAGAGTAGAGATGTGCACACTGAAATATTTTGTTTTTCTGAACTTTGTTTTCGTCCGAAAAATACATTTATTTAGTTACTCCCGAAATTCGTTTTTATTTATTTTGTTTTTCCGTTAAAAATTGCATTAGTTTGAAAATCCAAATGAATTAAGGTCGAATCTGTCATTGAAGGCTTATGGTGTCTGTCGAATGTTCAAAGAAGATTCGACGGAGCAGATAAACTGTATGACTCTGTATAGTTTAGCTGCTCCGACGAATCTTCTTAGAACTTTCGACAGACACCAAAAGCTAAAGATTCGACGTTTGTATGTTTTTCGATGCCTTGCCGAATCTTTGTCATTCATGTTGAATGTATATAGTTCAAACAGAAAATGGACTGGTGATAGTGATCACTGATCAGACAGGTAACAAGATAGGGTATATAGAATCTATATAGAATCTCAATCTATAATATAGAATCTATAATAATAAATCCCCCCCCCCCCCCCTCACAACACTAGCAACACTAGTATCACTATCAAGTTCACAACACTAACACAATAGTAGCAGATTATTATGAAAAAGTTATGTTGAACTGTAGCTTGCTTCAATATTGTTCTGCTGCTGTGCTTATGCTTAATTGCTAAATAATTCAGGTTCTCTGACAAACGGACCAGCTAAGATTGACTGCCTTATGAAATGATTCAGTGTGTGTTTCTCTCCCTGCTAGCAATTGTAAGTGAAAGTAAGGTGGCTGTACGTGTATACTTAGTTCTAGCTATTTTATTGCTCCTCCTCTTTGGTTACAATCAGCCAATAACATTCATCATCATCATTATTTTTATTTTACTTTCCCCACCCAATTCCAGCAGCGATCTTTTCTCTCTACGTCGGATCTTTTCTCTCTACATCAAATCTTTTCTCTCTATGTCAAATCTTTTCTCTCTATGTAGAATAATCTTGGACTAATAGAGTTAAGGTTAGGCACATTCGACCACAGGTTCAATGGACACAGATTGTTATTGTCAGCATCAAATCTCCTATCTATATCGAACTGTTGTCACAATGAAAACAAAAATAAAGCAATTGTTTGTCGGATCTTTTTCGTTATTCGGATTCTGCACTTTCGCTATCGTTTGATAAAACGATAACAAAAATACCTGAAATTCGGACGAAAATGCATTCGGACGAAAACGAATGCACATGTCTAATAGAGAGTGGAATTCGATCCATCTACAGTTAGCACCCATTGGGGTAGACGGATCAAAGGACCATATACAAACGTATTTCACTGCAAGATCTTGTACCGTACGATGGTTTACAATTTTACTTATAACTTTAAGGTTGTTTGTTGTTAAATGTTAACCATAACATACTTACTGTAACTAAGAATGTTCACACTCCTTAGATTGCTTTTTATAATGCTAATAAAAATGTAAAGTTTAAAAAAAAAAAGAAAAGAAGAAAAGCAGCGGCGTAAAGCCAGCACAATCTTTTCATATGTATGCATGTTTTTTGCACTGATCTCTGCCTAATTTCAGAAGGAAAGAGGTCCTTGTTTGAAAATAATAATCTTTGGCTTTTGAGCGTTCTTCCCTGGGTTCGATTGGCAGAGGTTACAGAATGTCAATCATCTACCTATCTGTCATCTCATATGTATTCTATAGCTGGCTATACAGTTTATAACCCAATTGGAATGGTCTCTGCAGAATCTTCAGATTTAGTTTTGCTAACACATACAGTATGTTTTTTGAGGGCCTTTCTAAGAAACTTTATTTGGTTTATATTCAGTCAGGTAGGTCCACGTCCTACATAGTTGATCGTAAATCTATAGGTTCCCAGTATACATTTTGTTGGGGTGGAATTGTGGGCAGGGCCTACTCACCCTGCATGTGCGGGTGTACCTTTCCTTGTGCACGTGCTCATCAATGCCCAGGACCAGGACGGGACAACTGTCATGTGAAAGTCTAACATTAGGGCAGTTCCCTCACTAAGAGATGAGCTGTAACACTTTGTGCAGTAATAAAAGTACAGAGTTCTGAAAGTTCTATCCCATGTCACTACACACTGTAACTTGATATATGTTTGTATTAGGAGGGATGCTGCTGAGCCCATGCCCTCTCCATCCGTCCAGTGTACCTCTGTTATCTCACTTCCAGTAACAGAATGGGGTCCCACCATACACCTAGCGCAGACCTCAAATGTGCACTTGTTAACTAATTCACTCCCGTACCCATGTGACCAGGTCATGGATCTCTGTAATGTGGGTTTGGTTCCCATAGCTATTGGAAACAGACCACAGGGGAGGGAGCCAGAAAATCGACCCCCTCGCTACTGGAGGATCCCCTCACCTTTACCAGGTACCATGCCTGATGACTGGTTGTGTAGTATCTCAAACTAGTGCTTGGTTACCCATAGCAACTATACTGCTCTTCTTGCTTGATATGTGGACCTTTTCTAGCAGCTGAGCTTCATACCCCACAAAGCCCGGGAACTGTAGCACATGCATTAACTCTTTCCACCCTTAGCCTGGTCCAGCCACTATCTAACTAATGCACCTGTAGACAACCCGACTAGAGAACAGTAGGGTAATAATCAGATTGTATTTTCCTTTTTAGATCTTTGCACTGGCACCTCGTTTCTTCATGTACTTGCCTGGCAGCCATCACACAGTGTTTAAAAATTTTGACAAGGTGAATGAATTTGTGATGAAGAAGATCACAATGCATGAGGCGACTCTGGATGAGAACTGTCCCAGAGATTACATTGATTGTTTCCTAATAAAGATGAGAGAGGTGAGGTCTGCCTTGCTTGTAGTTCATTATAACATGTTCTGTGGTATTTACAAGAAAACAGTGTGAAATACATAAAGTAGGAACTGCTCTCTGTACCCTAAATGACCTTGGTGCTCAAAACTAACTGAGGTACAGCATGGAAGGAAATCAGCAATGTACACATTTTTTTTTTTAAATAACAAACATGTTATACTTACCTCCACTGTGCAGTTAGTTTTGCACAGAGTGCCCCCGATCCACCTGTTCTGGGGTCCCCCGGTGGCGCTGGTAGCTCCTCCCCGCATCGTATAACCCCCTAGGAGAAGCACTCCCCCAGGGGGGTTACCCTGCTGGTGCACTCCTGAGTCTAGCATTCGGCAACCATAGATGCCAAATGTAAGACTCAGCCCTGCCCCCCACGTCTCTGGATTTGATTGACAGCAGTGGGAGCCAATGGCTGCGCTGCTATCAATCTATCCAATCAAGAGCCCAGAACTCCGGGCAGAGATGAAGAGTGCGAAATACAGGACTCATGAGAGTAAAATAGGGGGGCTGGGGGGCTGGTCAGTGACATACGTTTTTTCCCCCTTAATGCATAGGATGCATTAAGGGGAAAAAACATGAGGGTTTAAAACCCCTTTAAGACAGTTTTTACTGCAAATACAACTGGCAATAGGCTATGCTTTCCAGTTTCAAGCCTACAAAGACCTCCTAAGGTACAGTTCACCCAAAACTCATACTTCAGGGTTAGTATAATAGATTTCCAGAGAGTTAAACCATTTAAAGGTTACTTACATCTTTGGTGGCAAGCTCTCTGTACTTAGGTTCTTAGTATTGTGCACCTGCTGTGCTGATAAATGGCATGTTCCACTCTCCCTGTAACAATGTATTTGTTTTCTGAAGGTGGAGTAGTGGAAACACCTGTACTCCAAGGAGAATGAGACCATTAAGGAGATTCATCACGCCAGTTGAGAACCCAAGAGATATGTAAAACCAGGTGTTGAGTCAAAATAACTATAATATCCATTTGGGGTTATCCATAGCATCATAACTAGCAAATTACCAGTGATGAAAGTGTGGTGCTTTTATTATATGGTGACCTTTTATGGAGTTTAATGTTTCATCTCAAACAGTCATACATCCTTTTCTCTGCTACAGTTCTTTTGTATGATTTACCTACAAATATCCTGACGTAGCTATATAAGTTACAGTGAAGACAAAAGAATCCATTAGGCCCCTTTCACAAGGGGGAATGCTGATCGGAGCAGAGCGGGCAGATGGCACAGCTGTGTCCATTCACTTTCTACAGAGTGGACAAGGATAGAGCCCGCTCTGCTCTATGGGTGGCCAACAGTAAACAGACTCCGCTGTCCATTTATACGTGACTACCTTTTCGATCTAATCTGCTTAAAGAGAAGAGACCGGATTCCCTTCCTTTTTTTTTACCCGACCGGATTGGACCTAGAGGTAGGCAGGTGTAAACGGACACAAGTACATTTACAACCACCTGTCCCTAGGAATACATGGACCTTCCGATCACATCCTCCTGAAAAACTGACAGGCGGACCTGATCGGATTGTCTGTTTTATTGTCTAATTTGCAACATCCTCATGGTATAGTTAAACAACAGGGATGTGCACTGTTTAATAAAGGAAGGGGGAACAGGTTTATTTGCCACTTTTGTATACCTGAAGCTGTGGAGTGGGGAATCTGCAGCTCACTGGCCCAGCAATGATAGCTAATGTTCATGTTGCGCATGAACCCAAACTCATCCCTAGTTATCATCAGTGCAGTTTATGAGAATCATGGTTTCTCTGAAGTAGGCCTTGGAGAGCAACCAGAAAGGCACACAGCAAGCACAGCTGCCCAAGGGGTAAAAGGGGTGATTTGCATCTAAAAATGTAACTTACTATATTTCGAATATGTGATGGACGTGAGACATGCCGATCTGCTTTAAAAAGGCTCTACTGTTTTCTTTTAGCTTCTCTCAACATAACAAGTATGGTTATATATTCTCACTTTTTAAATACAAAGAACCTGTGTAATTAATCCAGTGTCTTGGATTAAAGGGATGATGTGGCAACCCTAGCAGACAGTTGCTGGGGGTTTTCACTTATCCCTCCTCACTCCCATTTGCTCTTTACTCAATAAACGGCCCAGGGTATTTTTTTTTATATATTTATTGTGGAACTTGGAATGGGGTAAGGGAATAGTGGGATACTCCAACTGAACTATTCACAGTAAATAAGGATTACTTGTGGAAACAGTCACACTGCTTTTATCATACAGCCACTTGTATGGAAGAATTAAGTATTTTTGCTCTCTCTAGCAGCAGACTTGATGCAAATACTTTATCTTCAGCACACTCTCTAGCATACCCTTGACTGACACCCATCCACTGACTCTTCTAGCTAAAGGGATGACTCTCACAGGACAGGCCCCATGACACAGATCTGTACTCACAGTAGGCAGAATCAGATCCTTCCTGGTGTCTCCCTTCCAGTCATTTCCGCAGGACCTCTGGGTTCAGCTTCTCTCTGACTTTCAGGCCCTTGGGTCGACTACCCAATACCTAATGACACTTCTACAGAGGATAGGCAACCCCGTTCTCCACCTGAAAGACCCCAAACACATGTGCCCTTGACATTTATACAGTCACCCAGCATAAAACTAGGCATTTTCCTCTGCCAATAGCCAGGCTGTAACAATGCCTGTGACCTCGCTTGTCAGGTTCCCTCCCACTGTCCAATATGCCTCCCTATATAGATCAGTGTGGAACATTCAGACAAGCTGAGCTGCACCTGAGCATCATGAGCAAACCACACCAATAGATCCTGGTCCCTGGTAGGCAGAGAACACTCTAAATTTTCCTAAAAATGTTCCTGGTATGTAGAAAAAAAAAACAGACCTATACTCTCTTCTAGCACCTACCTAGGAGGGTGCTTCAGTAGTATCACAATTCCCTTTTTATCTGGGTAGCATGATGTCTAAATACAGCTCTGACTATGCATCTTTGCTTTTTTCACTCCAGGAAAAGGACAACCTCAATACAGAATTTAACTTTAACAATTTGCTTGTAAATGTGATGAACCTGTTTTTTGCTGGGACGGAGACCTCAGGCACTACCCTGAGATATGCATTACTTATTCTGCTGAAATATCCAGATGTGAGAAGTATGTATTTGAACCTCTTCAACATTTAAGTGCATCTTTTACCTTCTTTTGAAATGTTTATTTCTAACCAAAACTTTTTTAGTTTAGTTAGTAACGGACTACAACAAAGTAAAAACCAGTGAGTTTCCAGGACAGCACCCAGGGATACAAATTCATCACCATTTACCAGGAAGTCCCTGGATTTTACTTTGTTATAGTCATTCTTTGTTTTAGGATGATGGCGCCCAAGGTCTTTTGCCCGTTGTCACTCTGCCTCCTGATAGATATACATACAGTACACACACACACACATAATTTTTGGGGAGGTATGGGACTTTAAAGGTGCACTTGATATGAATCCATATGACACAGATTTTATATGGATTCTATTAATTCACATAGAAAAGGATAAAAACATTTCATATACTGTAATACATTTGCATCCATTTAGATGAAAAGGACACAACTTTCAATGTTATATTGCTGTTTCCACGCTTTTAATTTTACATGTTTCACCATGAGGCTTCTTCAGGAAAAGGCGTGGAATCACAACTACTAGATAAACATGTCAAAAGAAAAATCATAAACATAATTACATTGCATATATTCAGATTTTATACAAATTCTGACTAAATAAAGTATGCAGATGCATCCCCCCTAAACCTGGCAAAGGTTCCCAACATGTTGGTTCCTACCTCCAGTAAATGAGTTGAAACCAATTTATGGCAAAGTCGTGAGAGAGGAGTTAGTTCTGGGGGCCCTGTGCGTCCAGCCAACTGGGATTGATCGCCGCAGTTAGCAAATACCAATTTTTTTTTGTATATATTACGAACCTTCTCATGTTGCCTGTTATATCTTGCAATTATCCTGTTGGATGCGGCTTGTGTGGCCCTTTTGGACTTGTATATCAATGAATGTCTGTCTTGTCCATACTGGACCATGCGCGACCCCCTTGAGGGACTGTGACTGTTTCAGTAGTTTCAGGTAGATGCCATGTCTGCGTCCGTGAACTCCAGTCTAAATGGGGTTGGGGGCACTGCTTTTGGCAGCACCACCCTGGGGCGTGTTTGCCTTGGGGACTGTCTCCGCCCCTTGGCTGGAGCCGCAGCCTGACACATAGATGTGGCTAAAGCCTTGGGGCTGTCGTGCATGGTTGGCCCCTCCCATTTGCATCCGCGTCATGATGTTCATGTCTGACGTGTAGGGGGGATATAGGGACCCACGTGGCAGACGCCATTATGTTGGTGTCCCTTGAAACCTTTTCTCACTCGTGACTGCGAGCAGGTGTGTGTTAAAGATGAACTGTGTTTGGACCCCAGCGGCTAGATATAGTATATATATATATATATATATATATATAGTGCGTATAGGCATAGATTTGACTATTGGTTTATTTCATGTTCTGTAATTGCAGGTCCGTTTGGTCCCGGTATCATTGGATGGGTAACCCCCCCCCCCTCTTTTTGAGTACATGAACCTTTGAATCGCTAACAATCTCACGATAAAGCAGGTGCAGCTTAGACTTAGTTTTCAAACACTTATATATCACCTTTAATTTGGATTATTGTGTTCTGTTGATAAATAGAGATCTTGATTGCCCCTATTGAATCTCTAGATCTAGCAGTCAATCTGCTAGACCTTTGGCGCCACCTGGTGTAATCTTAGGCTCCCAGCTTCCTATATAGAAATCTCATACAATTAAGAAAGAATCAAAACATGACAAATGTTTGTTTATTAATTAAGTATGAAGATGCATGCCTCTATGAGTATTTTATGTTTTTTTTTTTTTAAATTATAGGTATTATCCCTCACTTTTTCGCATATATTTTATGAGACCATACCCTTCCCTGCGGGAGATCTGGCTCATGTGGGCGATCAATCCCAGTTGGCTGAACATAAATTGGTTTCAACTCCTCATTTACAAGTTACAAGTTATTCATTCATTTAGTGGAGGTAGGAACCAACATGTTGGGAACCTTTGGCAGGTTTAGGGGGGATGCATCTTTGTTTAGTCAGAATTTGTATAAAATCTGTATATACGTAATGTAATTATGTTTATGATTTTTCTTTTGACATGTTTGTTTATCTAGTAGTTGTGATTCCACGCCTTTTTCTGAAGAAGCCTCACGGCGAAACATGTAGAATTAAAAGCATAGAAACAGCAATATAACATTGAAAGTTGTGTCCTTTTCATCTAAATGAATGCTGATGTATTGTATGAAATGTTTCTATGTAAATTATTGATATATATACAATAATATATAATCTGTGTCATGTGGATTCATATCAAGTGCACCTTTAAAGTCCCATACCTCCTAAAAAATTATTTGTATCCATATTTAAGGGATGGTGGTGCCATATGCTGAATAGTAGTTGATTCTGGAATTGACCACTCACCTTACGTGTAAGTGTGTGTGTGTGTATATATATATATATATATATATATATATATATATATATATATATATATATATATATATATATATATATATATATATATATATATTCTTCCCTAATATACACATTTTCCTCATTCACTAAAATGTCAAGCACTCTGATTGGTTAGTTTTAGTAGCTCCTTTGATCTTCTGGGTGGCAGGTAATGCCTCTTGGCCTTGGACATCTGTAGTCAAAAATTCTAATCAAAGTTGTCTGGATATTTCCTTATTGTCTAATGCCGCGTACACATGATCGGAATTCTCGTCGGAAAAAGCTCTGGCGGTTTTCCCGACGGAATCCCGACGGAATTCCGCTCAAACTGTCTTGCCTACACACGGTCACACCAAATTCCGACCGTCAAGAACGTGGTGACATACAACACTACAACGAGCCGAGTTCAATGCTTCCGAGCATGCGTCGAATTGTTTCCGAGCATGCGTAGGAATTTTGCGCGTCAGAATTTCCGATAGAAACCTTTTCTGTCTGAAAAATTGAGAACATGCTCTCAATTCTTTACTGTCAGAAATTCGGCCAGCAAAATTCCGATGGAGCCTACACACGGTTGCATTTTCTGATGAAAAGCTCTCATCGGTCTTTTTCTGGACGGAATTCCGATCATGTGTACGCGGCATAAGGCTAAATTGCATTCTTTTACTATTAATTTAGATAAACAAGTTACCATTTGAAAAATGCTATTTACCATGAACAAGTAAATACTTAATACCCCTTTTGATGTCGTTTATGCCCAAATTGCATACTCTTAAAAAAAAAACAATATATCACATACAAAGACATTAACATTTAACTTGCCCTCTGGATCATTACGATTCCTTTCAAGTCTGACCAGGCAATCTACATTTTACAATTCTTGAAAATTTGCAAATCACCTCCTTTGAAATGTTCAATTTGATAGGCATCTGCAAACAGGTTGGTCCCCAAGTGGCAAAGTGAGGAATAAAATGAACATAATTAGAAGTCATTACACATTGGCCTTTTGATGTGTAAAATGTAGCTGGCCTGACCAACTATGCGTCAATGGGGGTTATTTTTTAAAGGCAAATCCACACAAGTGCAAACTACACTACTGAAAGTGCACTTGGAAGTACAGTCGCTGTAGATCCGGGGGGACAGAAAAATAAAAAAAAACAGCATTTTGGCTTGCACGTGATTGGATAATAAAAACAGCAGAGCTTCCCCTTATTTCAGATCTACCCCTCAGTTTTACAGCGACTGCACTTCCAAGTGCACTTTCAGTGCAATTTCAAGTGCACTTTGCACTTGTAGTGCAAAGTGGATTTGCCTTTCGTAAATAACCCTCTATATGTCAGCCCCTAACATATGGCCTATACAATAATGTGTGTGTGTGTGTATACACACACACAGTATATATTATTGATCAACCATGACACTACAAACTGCAGCCACAACATGTGAGCCCATCATTACAAGCTAAGATTAACAAACAGTGCAGGGAACATAACTACACTAATGCCTAGGCTAAATAACAAAAAAAAGTGAAAGTGTACAATGTCTTTACAGTCAGCCATAGATGGTCCAAATCTCGGCCGGTTCAGTAGAGATTCAAACAATCCATGGACAGGCTGATTGTACCCAAATTGATCCATCGATCGGCTTGCGTACAATCAGCATCCTGGATTTTTAGATCCTATTCTTGCCTGTGGCTACAGCCACTATCAATAATCACTGTATTTTCCCAGCAGTGACAGCTCCCTGTGCTCTCCTGGTAGGAAAACGCAATAGATCTGACTGTGTTAATGGGGAATCAAGTGATTTTCATTCCTGCAGCCTGTGTTGCAGGAAAGAAAATCGCATCAGGGCCAGCTTTAGGGAAAGAATTTTCTTTAGAGAGCAGCAGTGGGCTGCTGTAGCAACAGATTACATCTACTCATTGTGTGCTTTGACCAATGCATCACAGTTAGGCTGCTTTCACACTGAGGAGCTTTGCAGGTGCTAAAGTGCTAAAAATAGCACCTGCAAAGCACCCTGAAAGAGCCGCTCAACGCATTCCAATGTGAAAGCCCTGAGGGCTTTCACATTGGAGCGGTGCACTTGCAGGACGGTCAAAAAAGTCCTGCAAGCCGCATCTTCGGAGCGATGTAGGAGCGGTATATTTACCGCTCCTAAATCGCTCCTTCCCATAGAAAACAATGGGGCAGCGCTGCAAACCCGCCTGCAGCGGCGCTTTTCGGGGTCGGTTTTAACCATTTTTTGGCCGCTATCGGGGGTTAAAACTGCCCCACTAGCGGCTGAATAGCGCAGATAAAACGACGGTAAAGCAGGGCTAAATATACCACCACTTTACCGCCAGCTCGCTCAATGCCCCAGTGTGAAAGTAGCCTTAGGGGTTAAAGCTATTTGAACAAGATTATTTAATTTCTGCCATAGAATTGTAAGTACTGCCTATTCTATCCTGGGGTTATAATGACAATTGTCATATAATAAACTCACAAGTGATAGCTGTATTTTTAAATCCTCACAAACCCTTTAAAACAATGTGTGTCTGTATGTTCTAACAGAGAAGATCCAAGAGGAAATTGATCTTGTGATTGGCCAGAGTCGATGTCCTTCAGTGGAGGATAGAATTAACATGCCATACACAGATGCAGTCATACATGAGATCCAGAGATTTGCTGACATTGTGCCCTTGGGGCTTGCACGCGCCACCAGCCAGGACACAACGTTCAGAGGCTACCATATCCCAAAGGTCAGTATCCTGAAGATCAAACTGCTGGCATCATAGTCCAAAGTTTTCTGAATATCAGATCGGCTATTAAATAACTTATAAAGCATATATGAGAACTTCTGCTGAATTGTTATAACAGGAGTGAGGAATAAACTTTTTGTATCATTTAAAGCCATGAATGATAACTGTCACAGTGGCTTGTTCTTCTAACCAAACCGTAGAAAATACCACATTTGGCCTCTTGATGGTGACTAGTATAGAACATTCTTTTTCCCATCTAGTGACCATTTTTCTTTTTAAATGCATAAGTGGTCCATTTAGTGAACTTGGTGTTGAGTTATTCACTTAAAGGTCATCACAGAGGACAAAGGGGCACTCTTTACGTCTGGAGGAAAAGAGATTTAATCTCCAAATACGGAAAGGTTTCTTCACAGTAGGAGCTGTGAAAATGTGGAATAGACTCTCTCAAGAGGTGGTTCTGGCCAGCTCAGTAGATTGCTTTAAAAAGGCATGGATTCTTTCCTAAATGTACATAATATAACTGGGTACTAACATTTATAGGTAAAGTTGGTTACCCTAGTACCAATCCGTTTTAAAACTTAAAAAAAAACAAACAGAATGTACAGACTTTAAAAGGTAATCTCAGAGACAGTAGTTTTGTATAAAAATATATAGTTACGTAGCGCGTGGCTTGATGTGCGGAACGTATGGCAACACTTTGGAAGCGCTCCAGGTTTTCCAAGGCTCCACGGCCAAGAAAGACAGTCTTCTTTCCCAGAGATGGGCAGAATCACCAGGGGCGACTCCGCAGAAACAACCCTTGGAAGAGATATCCAACCGCCACATACCTGACATATTCAAGCCACGATCAGCTACGTGGAGCGCTCCCTGGCTGGTAAGATGGCATTGTCCCGCCACAGGGAGGACAGCAACGATGGATCAATAGCTGCTTCAGAGGAATGGGTAAGAGACCCACTGCATGCTGACTCACCGCTAACACTAGCAGACAGGACGGAGATCGCTGTTGATATAAAGAAATCAGTGACATCAGCCATAACTGACCTAAACACGGAGATCAGAAACATGTCTGAGCAGCTGATTTCACAGGAAAGACCAGGCAAAAAGAGGGACAAAGCTATTGGCAGGCTTGAATCCATCTCTGAAACACACTCTAAACACCTGATCAATATAAACAGACACGTAGAGGATTTGGACAACAGGGGAAGGAGGGACAACGTACAGATCAGGGGAATATCAGACAACATTACACAAGTCCAGATTAAATCAGAACTACAAAAAATATTTAACAATGTGCTGGAAGAGGACACTGACACTCAAATGATTTTGAAAGGGCTAATAGAGCACTGGTCACAAAGGTCCAGATGATGCACCACCTAGGAGTTGTAATATGTTGCGTCTCCAGTTTCACACTAAAATAAGAAATTCTAAACAAAGCTAGACAAAATAATCTCATTGTTCTCAATGAAGACTCAATCAAGCTTTTTTACTTAATTATTGCGCTTCTCATTTAAATATCCATAAAGGGAATCCTTTAGTCACTTAACCCTCCCTTTTTATCCCCTATTCAGCGCCTACAGGTCTGTGGTCAACAAGGATGGACCTTCACCTTCATTCTATTCTAAAGACTAGTTAGCTTTGATGGTTTTGTTTATTCTGCAAAAAATATGCTGTTTGGTTATTACAATTGATGAGATACAGCTGGTGTGACTTTTTAGACGGCAAGAGAAAGTACATTCCATCATGTGTGCTCGATCAGCTGGATAAAGAAAGACTGGGTAATTAAAACTTTCACATCGAGTTCATGTGGAGAGGTACATTTATGGCACAAGGACAGTTGAAGTGTTCTTAGATAAGCTGTCTGTAGACGGCTGCCAGCTCATGACAGGCTAGAAGTAACTCTGTGGAAGGCAAAGACCGGAAGCGACATACATCATTGTCTGTAAGTCGTCCTGAGTGTCTGAAAGCGCTAGGAATCACCGGCGCCCCTTGTCAAATCACCAGTGAGAAGATTTCCCACGAGCGGATGAACCACATTATTAATCTCACATGCGCTGACATCTCATACATCTTGTGAGTTACCAACTGTCTTTTATGGAGTGTCTTAATAAAGCTGCATTTAGATGGCGCTGCTCTCCTTCTGTCTGTGACTTTTTGGACCACTAACCGTATCTAAGACCGTTTTTTTATTATTGTTGTTAAGTTTTCATACTGATATTTTATCTGCCGTGGAGCTAAGGTTACACCCTTAGCATTTCTGAGGATACACAGTGTTCAATTTTCTCTTCTTGTTAACAGTTACAAAACTATCTGTGGACAACCTCCCCTAGGATAGTTTTCTGAACTGCAATTCTCCCACTACCCCACAAACTATTTGGATCATCAACATTAAAGCAGAAGTAAACCCATCGATTTAACAGTCTAAAAAAAAAAGGCATGCTGTGAATGCTAACTGCACATTGGCTGTGCTCTCAACCAAACAGTCAAACCATCCAATGGCTGGTGTCATAACGGATCACATGTGCAGCACTGTGGCAGTTGAAGATTAAACAGAGGCAAAGATGGCAGCTTCCTTGGCTGAAAACGATAGGAGGGTTTACTTCCACTTTAAGGGATAAAAATAACTTCTGTGAACTATTCAATTGATTTACAGATATTATCTGCCATTAGTAATAGACTGCAGGCTATGCTTATATAGGCATTGTACCAAAACTCTTGCTAAAACTGACCTAACTTCTACCCCTTTTAACCCACTTTAAAACAAATAAAATCCCGAAACGACTTATTTACTTCACAAAAGTATTCCATGCTACTAACCCTCTGGCCAAGACGAAAGGTGTTGCAATACTACTAAGTAAAAACTCGAACTTTTCGGTCATAGAGCAGCTTGTCGACCCAGAAGGTAGATATCTCTTCATAAAGGGGACTTTAAAGCCGCATTTTTTTTTTATAACAAAAAAACCTGCAAGGCAAAGGCATAATGAGCTAGTATGCCTTACCTTAGAACGAGGCGCCGGTTTCTCGTCTGATCCATGCCGAGGGAGCTGACATGTTTCCTCAGCGTGTCTTCCAGGTATCACGGCTCAGGTGCTGTGAGTGGCCGAAGCAAGGTCTGGCAGTTCTGCGTGACCTTCATCCGGGTCTTAAACGTTCATGCGCCGCATGACATCAGCGGCTGCATTAATCGTAAATATCTCCTAAACCGTACAGGTTTAGGAAATATTAATTTTACCTACAGGTAAGTCTTATTATATGCTTACTTGTAGGCAAAAGTAAAAAAACAACTATACAACCGCTTTAAATGGACGACAGATGACCCTTGCGAATGTATACTTTCTCAACAAGGCACACATTTCTTTTTGCCAGAGTGTTATAGATGAATTGAAGTGGTTCTCAGCTGGAATGGTGATACTAGGTGGAGACTTCAATATCCCACTAAACCCACTCAAAGACACCTCTAATAGCCAAAGCTCAATTGCATATAGAACACTCAAACATATTAAATCCTTCTATCCTTCTATTTAGAGACTAACATAAATAAATGCTCTCAGTGGCTACTGCCTCTGAATTATTGGAAGCCAGAAAAGAACTACAAGTCATACAAGAGAATAAATTGAGTTGTTTGTTGTTCCTCAAAAACATCTCTACTATGAACACAGCAACAAGAGTGGGAAATACCTAGCCAAAGCCCTAAAAGATTCCAAATCATTAGAAAACATATATTGTATACGCTCGGGAAACGGATCCTTAGAATATTCAACAGACAGAATAGCAGCCCAATTCCATGATTATTACTCTAAACTTTATGACCTTCCCTCAACTCACAAACCCAACAACCTACAAGGAGATAGGTGTGGGGTCCTTGCAAATTTCAACTCTCTATGCAAACAAAAAATTCCTGAATCCTTCCTACAAGCACATATCACAGTAATCCTGAAAGCAAATAAAGACCCCAAGGATTTCTCAAGCTATAGACCGATCTAGTTACTTGATATTGATTTAAAACTTCTCGCAAAAATATTAGCAACCTGTCTTGGACCCCTTTTACTAAAGATTATTGGCCCAGAACAAGTGGGCTTCATCCCAGGAAGAGAAGCTCGGGACAACATCACCAAAGCACTCAACCTGATTCATAGTACACACCTAAATAAAATTTAGGGCCTTCTCCTGTCCACTGATGTGGAGAAGGCCTTTCATAGGGTTGCATGGGACTACATAATTGTAACTTGGAAAAACATTGGCTTACAAGACAAAATGCTGTCCTGGATCTCTAATCTATATGCATCCCCATCGGCATAAAAATAGAAAATAGTACCAGACAGGGTTGTCCCCTCTCTCCACTATTATTTATTATCTCACCAGAACTCTTTATCCGTTTAGTCAACCAAAACACCTCCATCCATGGCTTTAAAATAGCAAGGAGGGAATTTAAAATAGAAGCATATGCCAATGACCTATTATTCTTCTTGACGCAGTCACACATTTCTATTCCCAACTTACTTGAAAATTTCAAAACATTTGGATATATTTCAAAACTAAAAATTAACTTTAGCAAATCAGAGGCTCTAAATATTTCCCTATCAAGAGATAAACTCAAATTGGCTGAACGAAATTGCCCCTTTAAATGGGAAACAAAGCATTGAAATATTTGTGAATCTGGCTCCCACCCAACTCCAAAGATCTTTTCAACCAGAACTTTTCTCCCCTATTAAAAAAAACATTTCATCTGATCTTAAGAAATGGCACTTAGCAGGTTTTTCTTGGTTTGGGAGAGCCGCAATTGTGAAAATGCTCTTTCTCCCTAGACTTTTATACTGCATACATGCCCTACTTATTAAAATACCATCCACCTTTTTCAGACACTTACAACATATACAACGACAATTTGTATGGCTCACAAAAGACCACGATTAAACTTTAACACGATTACACGCTCCAAAAAAGCAGGAGGCATGGGCCTACCTGACTTTAAAAAGGTACTACTATGCAACACACATCACAAGGATCATTGATATTGATTGGCACTGTCATACCCAAAACAAGGACTGGGTAACTGTCAAAAATGCAATATCACCCCTCCGCTTCAATCCCTGGCCCTTTAACCAGGATTGCAGATGACCCAGAATTCAGTCCTGGTTTACAAAACAAAGGGATTCCCACCACTAATAAAGGCTCCCCAATTTTAGCCTCACATTGCGTACAAGCAGATGTGGTAAAATCCAGAGAAAGTCTACAAACATTGTGCAATGATCAGGCTTTTCCCCAGTGGACATATTTACAGCTCTGTAGCTTCCTGAGCAAACACAAATGTAAACTCTCCTTCTCTAAGGCACTCCATACAACTAGAAATCATTTGTTTGAATGCCATGATGACGAAGAAAACGACCTCGCTAGCATACTCTTGGCTTCAAACCTTGATTAACAAACATAGTCTTAACTTTCAATCCAAATGGGTAAATGCTTTAGATAAGACCTTAACAGAATTCCAATGGGAAAGAGCCTATATACTAGCTCACAAGTGCTCCATTAGCACTAAACTTTAAGAAACTTCATATAAGATCCTCACTCACTGGTACATCACTCCAGAGAAGTTGCATTTTTGGTACCCAAAAACCACAGACTCCTGGTGGAGATGCATTTTTATTTGGTATTTCTGACGATTATAAACACATCATGGGTACATGAGGAATATCTCCTCCCCTATGCATATCAATGTATCTTCTCAAATGTCACCACTACTTGATGTTGCTTCACGACCGACCCGTTTAGGCTATATATAAAGTACATTTTTCAATATAATACCTAATTTATGTTTTTATTATTTAATTTGGATTTCCTTTACAAACATTATTTGTTATTGATTATATATTATATGATTTATATACCTTTCCCCTATGTCCATTTCCCTTCTGGTACTCTAAAATTCATACAGTACCAACTAGATAACTATGTATAACAATATAACTTTAAAGATTTTCAATAAAAATCATATTGCAGGAAAAAAAAAATGTTTATATATATATATATATATATATATATATATATATTAGTTAGTCTATTGGTTGAAAAAAGACACAGATCCATCTAGTTCTACTAGTTAATACCACTTTAAAACCTTTATTATATGAAGACGTTGGATAGTTTTTCTCTTTTTTTTTGTAGGATATTTATTACCAAAAGTCAATTATGGGTTACATTGTAAACATATTGTATTACTCCGTAGGGTACTACAGTGTTCCCTATGTTAACCACCGTCCTAAAAGATGAAAAATACTTCAAGAATCCACAGGCATTTGATCCAAAACATTTTCTAGATGATAAGGGAAATCTGAAGAAGATTGAGGCCTTCATACCCTTTTCTCTAGGTATGGTTTACAATGATGATTATTCCTATTTTACAGCAATCTATTCAACCCTTGCTCAGAAAATTGCTAATAGCACATATCTCAATTCCCTTTCCTAAGTCACCAGTGAAAGATGTATAGACTGTTATGTTCTGGTTTAAGGAACCTGCCCCCATCTATTCCATATTTTTTGCCAGTAAGATAATGTGAGACTTGAAGAACACCTACCATAAAAAATTATTCAGGCTGTTTTGCAGTCTAAATGATTCTGACTTTTTTTCAACTTTTAAATGCTGTATGCTTGTTCTGAGTCTGTGATTCTTGTTCTTGTGCCGCGTACACTCGATCAGAAATTCGGCCAGCAAAAGACAGATGAGAGTTTTTTGGTCGGAAAATGCGTCCGCGTGTATGCTCCATCGGACTTTTGCTGGCCGAATTCCAGCCAGCAAAAGATTGAGAGCAGGTTCTCAATTTTTCGGTCGGAAAAAGTTCCGATCGGAAATTCCGATCGTCTGTAGCAATTCCGACGCGCAAAGTTTCTACGCATGCTCGGAAACAATTTGACGCATGCTCGGAAGCATCGAACTTAATTTTCTTGGCTCATCGTAGTGTTGTACGTCACCACATTCTCGACGGTCGAAAGTTCAGCGAACTTTTGTGTGACAGTATGTATGCAAGCCAAGCTTGAGCGGAATTCCATCGGAAAAAACAATATTTTTCTGACTGAAAATCCGCTCGTGCGTATGTGGCATCAGTCTTCAAAAAATATTGAAGTCAAACAGCTAGGCAGCCAAGGTAGCATTTTTAGACTTTGTGCACTTCGTGTGCAAGCAGGATGATGCCCAGAGGAGTTGCGATCCTACGCTTTTCCTCATTGTCAATCTTTCCCTACTGCTAGTGCTGTCCCTAACAGGCGGGGTACCTGTCCCTACTCAACCAACTCACAAATGAGCGCCAAACCTGGGAGCCAGAGCCTTAAATAGACTCTATGTAGATAATCAAAACACACAAATTGTGTGCCAGGAACTCACCAAAGTCTAAACACTGTAAGGCTCAGTGTGTGAACACATGCAGCGTCCCAAATGTTTGCTGACTCACCTATATAGGTGCGGTCCAAGTAACTCGTGAAAACATATAGAAAAAATTGTGGGGTAAAGCCTGCCAAACAGCAAGTCACAAGAGGACCATGCAGCTTTAATTTTTTTTTTTATTGCAAATGTATGAAAAACAAAGACTTGGTAAAAATAACTCACCACCGACACCCAACCTTAATTAAAAAGACAATGTTATCTAAGGTGATAGCAGCTGCAAAGCACGCAGCATGTGCATACAAATGTCACATACAAGACCAGGGATTTCCTAATTGACCACCAAATGAGATGTATTGTGGAACAATATCTCCAATACAGCTAAAATAAGGGATTATGTCCATGTATAAGAGTATTCTTAAACCAAATGAGCTTGTAGAATAAATGAGGAGTCCGTAAAAGATATATGGTATGACTGAATACCAATTAAAGAGCCCTCCACATATCAGTGGACAATACCCGGACAGCAGTGGAATCACTCCTCTTCATAGTTTGTGTGACACAAAGCACCTCAGTATAATCAAAATGTGATAACGGTATGTCAAAATAAACCTCGGTGGTCAGAGTCCTCTGAGGATATAGATGAAAGATGATACCGTACGTTAACCAAGGGGTACTGAAGTGTAACAGGGAATGTCGGTAACATCAATTCACAGTTTCTATGTTGGACATAAAGTGCACATTTGCTGTTGTCAGACCAAGGACCGACGTGTCCGTTCACCCGACCAAGTGCATGGAAGGCCGTGTCTCAGCTGGCCGAATGGAGCTGGTTCCTTCCGCGGAGATAGAGCTGAAACAGCATCAGTTGCTCCGGGAATGTAGAGCGATAGCCACTTGTTGGGCCTGGTCTCTATGGAATCAATTTGGCGTGCCTTTGTCAAGATGGACCGACATATTTTGCCCAATCAGCAAGAAGCTCATGCTGATTGGGTGAAACATGTAAGTAATGACACCACGTGAGTGACGCTTTGACGTCACAGATGATGCAGCTCAGCGCGCATGCACATGCTTCTTGCACCTTATGAAGATAGCGGGTTCCATCTTCCTTCCGTGCACTTGGTTGTGTGAGCGGACCTGTCGGTCCTTGGTCTGACAACAGAAAATGTGCATTTTATGTCTAACATAGAAACTGTGAATTGATGTTACCTGCATTCCCTGTTACACTTTAGTACCCCTTGGTTAACTTACGGCATCATCTTTCATATATATCCTCAGAGGACTCTGACCACATAGGTTGATTTTGACATACCATTATCACATTGTGATTATACTGAGGTGCTTTGTTTCACACAAACTATGAAGATGAGTGATTCCACTGCTGTCCGGGTATTGTCCACTGACATGGGCAGGGCTCATTACTTGGTGTTCAGTCACACCATACATCTTTTACGGGACTCCTCATTTATTCTACAAGCTCATTTGGTTTAAGAATACTCTGATACATGGACATAACCCATATTTTAGCTGTACTGGAGATATTGTTCCACAATACATCTCATTTGGTGGTCAATTAGGAAATTCTTGGTTTTGAATGTGACATTTGTATACATGTGCCGCATGCTTTACAGTTTTTATCACTTTAGACAACGTTGTCTTTTTAATTATAGTTGGGTGTCGGTGGTGGGTTATTTTTTTCAAGTCTTTGTTTTTCATACATTTGCAATAAAAAAACATATTTAAGCTGCATGGTCCTCTTGTAACTTGCTCTTTGGTGGGCTTTACCCCACAATTTTTTCCTTAAATAGATTCTACCTGACCCAAGATGGCTGCCAGAGTCACATGGGCAGAAGCATCCAACCGGATAGCTTCCCCAGTGACCCAGGAAACTATAGAGCAAGGATATGCAATTAGCAGACCTCCAGTTGTTGAAAAACTACAAGTCCCATCATGCCTCTGCCTCTGGGTGTCATGCTTGTGTCTGTCAAGAGTCTTGCTATGCTTCATGGGATTTTCTGCAACAGCTGGAGGTCCGCTAATTGCATATCCCTGCCACAGAGGAACCATGTTCCTCTTGACTTCCTCTCAAGCTGCAAGACTGCTGTGGTTGAGTGCCACCTGCAATGGAGAAAGTAGACTGCACCTGTCTATACAGCACCAAGCCATCAGTAGAAGATCCTTTAAGTCCTGTAAGTTGCAAGGTGGGGCCTCCATTGATCAGACATCTTTCTCCAGCCCATCCCACAGATTCTCAATTGGAAGGAGATCTATAGAATTTGAAGGTCAAATCAAACACTGCAAACTCATTTCTGTGCTCCTCACACCATTTTTAAATCATTTTTGCAGTGTGGTAGGGTGCATTATCCTGCTAAATGATGCAACTTCCTTAGGAAATGTGATTCATCAGACCAGGCCACTTTCTTCCATTGCTCTGTGGTCCAGTTCTGATGCTCACGTGCCCAATGTAGGTGCTTTTGGCTGTGGACAAGGGTCTGCATGGGCATCCTGACCTGCCTGTGGCTACACAGCCCCATACACAAATTTTGATGCCCATTTTTTTCTACTTTCAACGCATCAACTTCATTGACAACATTGCCAAATATATTCAATCAATCAACTTTCAGATGCCATTGTAAAAAGATATTCAATGTTATTCGCTTTACCTGTCAGTGTTATGGCTGGTTGGTGTATATCACATTTCACATTGAGGACTTAGTAACACTTTAACTTCTTCTTTTGAAGGCTGCTTCAAGATAAAATTATTTATCATAGCAACAGGGTTCCTTAAAGGTGTACAGTATTTAGAGACAATTATTATTTTTTCTGATAGAGTAGAGAAGGGTTAAATACGCTATAAAGTTACTTTTCTGTCTATGTCCCCACTAGGTAGATTGGCCCTCTCTTTTTGTTTGGTGACCATTGTCAAAAATATGTTTTGCAGTTTTTTTATAAAATCAAATATGGGGAAGTATTCCAATGGGAACATCTGTGTCTGTGATCAACAAGGGCAATGACCCTACTTTATAGAGATTTTCTCTCAGTTCCTGCTGTTTGCCTGGGACAGGTATTAAAGAGGGAATCCGGCGAAAATGTTTTATTTAAAAGTTAGAAGCTACAAATACTGCAGCTGCTGACTTTTAAAATAAGGACACTCACCTGTCACAGGGTCCAGCGATGTCGGCACCCGAGGCCGAACCGTCCCTCGGTCCTCGGACGCTGCCGCCGCCATCTTGGGTATGGGAATCAGGAGATGAAGCCTTGCGGCTTCACTTCCCGGTTCCCTACTGCGCATGCGTGAGTCACGCAATGCAATAGGAATGCTCCGCGCTGTCTCTGGGACCCGTGTGTGTCCCAGCAGACAGCGCGGCGGGACATGAAGAGGCATAGACTCCCGTGGGAGTCTATGCCTGGAAGTGGGTGCAAATACCTGTCTTAGACAGGTATCTGCACCCCCTCCCCCCTGAAAGGTGCCAAATGTGACACCGGAGGGGGGAGGGTTCCGATGAGTGGAAGTTCCACTTTAGGGTGGAACCCCGCTTTAAGGGCATATTTTCCCATATAGACACAGACAACAAAAACAAAAAACTGTCAGGAGGTTCACTTATAGTTTTTGCTATACATACATTATAACACATTTTATATGGGTTTTATCACTTTTTTTTCCAACAGGTAAGAGAAACTGCCTTGGAGAGGGTCTTGCCAGGATGGAGATTTTCCTGTTTCTTACATACATTTTACAAATGTTTGACCTCAAATGCAATACGGACCCTGAAGAGATTGACATCTCTCCTGTACCCAACAGTGGAAGCTTTATTGCAAGACCCTACACGATCTCTATGAGCCAACGCTAAGCATCTAACCTTTATTTCTAATTCAAAAAGGGGTTCCCCACCTTGTCAATGATCTCGTATATGAAGCGGACCTTGACAAACATGTTTGATATGAAGATGACCACTCCACTTGACAGTCACCTCTGATATGAAGATATTCTCTCCAACTTCACAATCGTCTGTGAGATGAAGATGACCTCTCCACCTTCACAATCTTCTCTGATAGGAAGATGACCTCCAGTGTTTTTGCAAGTCATTAAAGTGGAACTTTAGTCTGAAAATTAAGTCCTGCTAGATCATTTCAGGCTGGCCCCTTTTGCTGGTATAAGAAGTACCTATACTGTTTAAAGTCCAGGAATACACTGCTGAATTTGTAGAGGCCAATCTGCTGACAGCCTCAAAGAGGAATTAAACTCTCCTATCCTTTACAGCCAAGGAAGCCGCTTCTGTTTGATCTGCGACTGCCATGCTGCTGCACATGTGATCAGTTATGACACTAGACATTTGATGGTTTGATAGTTTTGTTAAGGACACAAGCAAATGTGACAATTAGCAATCCTGGCATCCCAGGAATGTAACTGTTTTTTTAAACCATTAAATTGATGGGTTTAGTTCCGATTTATGATTTACTGCTGTTCAGAGGCTCTGGGCCTCAGCAAAATGGTAGCCTCCAGCAAGAAGAAACAGTAACAATTTACAGCACACACTAACTTTGGTAGCAAACGTATTAATGTGGAATATACTGTATGTTTCTTGCTAAAAAACATAATTTTTTTTATTAAGTTGTTATGGGTAAAGTTCCACTTTAAATTTACAAAAAAAAAAAAATAGACAATATACACTGTGACCACTATGGAATTCTAAAACACAGCGCAGACCAAACAAATTACACACATTCACAAAAAAAACATTTGTACCTAAAAAGCTTTGTACACATCATCTGAAAGGAAATGTAATACAGATCAGAGTTTTCCAATAAAAAAAATAATAAAAAAAAATCATAATTGCTAAAAGTGAGTTTGGCTTATTAAATTAAAAATTATTTATTCTGCATAGCTAAGTGATGATGAACAGTGGAATGTAGGAGATGAAGGTAAAGATAGAGAGTGATGAAGAAGGTAAATCTGGTCATACACCAGTAGAAATTTAGAATTTTTTTTGATCATACAAAATATAAACGCCTGTGGGCAGCCATGGTTTGAGCACCCCCCCCCCCCCCCTGACAATGTGTTAAACTTACTGTGTGCATACTTGCACATTTTTCTAATATATACACACACACATACACACAATATAGATTAGCGCTGCACTTAA
This sequence comes from Lithobates sylvaticus, assembly GCA_028564925.1. Lineage (NCBI taxonomy): Eukaryota > Metazoa > Chordata > Amphibia > Anura > Ranidae > Lithobates > Lithobates sylvaticus. The sequence goes on along the minus strand of CM053033.1, from coordinate 198,016,658 downwards.
AGTGGTGTTTTCACCAAAATGGCAACATTATGTGACTTTACATAAGATCTGACAAAAAAAAAAAAATTGGATAAAAAAATTCACTTACCCATTTCTCTCTGTTGCTAGGTGGTCCCACGAAATCTGCCTCTTCCTCAGCCCGGGCTAGAAACATCACTTCCCCTCGGCAGTCAGTCATCTGGGACACGTGACAGGTCCCAGATGACTGTGCGGCGTATCACGATGTGAAGCGCCGCTCGCGCATGCGCAGTGGGTGCCCGGCTGTGGCTTCACAGTAAGGATTCCGGCGCCGCGAGCGGAGCGGGGAACGAAGGGGGGCATCGTTCCCCCACATCGCTGGACCCTGTGACAGGTAAGTGTCTGATTCTTAAAAGTCAGCAGCTGCAGTATTTGTAGCTGCTGACTTTTAAAAAAAAAAAAATTTTGATGGGCACCCCACTTTAATATTATCATCTCAACTGCAGTGACAATAAGGATATTTGAAACAATGTATGTAGTTTTCATTTCAGAAAGTCCATTCATTCCAAAATCGTATCTTAAAAAGAGAAAGTACTTTCAAATGACAAAAAGCAATGTCACAAAAGCACTGTGTTCTATAAATGAAATAATATAACTGAAAAAAAGACACAGGACTTAAAAAGTTTATTATTGCAAAAATAGTCACAGGCATGTTTCATTTTTTTTTTTAGAGAGGTGGAGAGATTGTATAATTGTGTATTTTGGTAGATATAATTTTTTTGTATTCTTAAGTACATTTACACATTGCATAATAGGTTGTTAAACAGGAAATATTGCACGACACAGTTTTACATATATTGTGTAGCAAAAACTTGTAATTGGCAGGGTATCTATCCATAGCCTAACAGCAACATGCATCTCCTGCGCATGCATGTGAGAGCCAAGTAAAATATAAGAACTGTTCCACTGCACATATGGATAGTCACTTGAAGCCCTGCTGTCCTCTAGGATTGGGGATGTCCTTAGACCATTGAAAAGGCCAACTGAAGAGGGCACACAGGCCTAGTGCATTTTCCCAGGGATTTTAATAAATAACACTGGTCTACAAAGTTTAGGAAATTATTGACCTCCGAGATAAAATGTGCTAATTCTTACATATTTTGGTTAGATGAATTTGAAAACAGGTGATAAAAGGTGCTGGTTGGCAAAATGTTTCAAGATAATACACAATAAATGTAGCAAAATTTAAAGTCTAGTCCCCAATATACTGTGAGGTTGATGGCCAGCATCTCCGGCTCCTAGAAGGGACATTCCAGGAGAGGTGGAGACGGAACAGGGCCGATCCGTCACGGGGTGCACGGGGTGCAGTGCACCCAGGCGCCACAGAGGTGGGGGCGCTGGAGCGCCAGAGTGCTCCCTCCCTCCTCCTCTCCTTGTCCGTAGGCGGCGCGGCTCTCTCAGCCTGTCACAGCCGCGGCCGCGCAGTGATGCCACGGGGGGGGGGCGGTCCGTGGCCGAGCCCGACTTGTTTAGAACAGACCGTGTGTGATGCTGGTGCTGGTGGCCAGGAGGCGGAAGTTAAACAGGAGGAGTCCTGTGTTTAACTTCCGCCTTCTGCCCACCAGCACAAGCATCACACACGCTCTGTTCTCCACCCGGGTGGCGCGGCTGCACGCTGTCCTCTCCAGCTGCCGCCCGGGTGGTTTTAATTAGCCTAGTGGTGGGGGTGGTTTGTCCTGGGGGGGGTCTATACTAATGTGGGGGGGGGGGTGGTTTGTCCTGGGGGTCTATACTAATGTGGGGGGGGTGGTGGTTTGTCCTGGGGGGGTCTATACTAATGTGGGGGGTGGTTTGTCCTGGGAGGGTCTATACTAATGTGGGGGGGGTTTGTCCTGGGGGGTCTATACTAATGTGGGGGGTTGTCCTGGGGGGGGTCTATACTAATGTGGGGGGTGGTTTGTCCTGGGGGTCTATACTAATGTGGGGGGGTTGTCCTGGGGGGGTCTATACCAATGTGGGGGGGGGGTGGTTTGCCCTGGGGGTTTATACTAATGTGGGGGGGGGTTTGTCCTGGGGGTCTATACTAATGTGGGGGGGTTGTCATGGGGGGTCTATACTAATGTGGGGGGGTTGTCCTGGGGGGTCTATACTAATGTGGGGGGGGGTGGTTTGTCCTGGGGGGGTCTATACTAATGTGGGGGGGTGGTTTGTCCTGGGGGGGTCTATACTAATGTAGGGGGGGTTTGTCCTAGGGGGTCTACTAATGTGGGGGGTTTGTCCTGGGGGAGATCTATACTAATGTGGGGGGGTTTGTCCTGGGGGGTCTATACTAATGTGAGGGGGGGTGGTTTGTCCTGGGGGGGTCTATACCAATGTGGGGGGGTGGTTTGTCCTGGGGGGTCTATATTAATGTGGGGAGTGGTTCGTCCTGGGGGTCTATACTAATGTGGGGGGGGGGTGGTTTGTCCTTGGGGGGTCTATACTAATGTGGGGGGGTGGTTTGTCATTGGGGGGTCTATACTAATGTGGGGGGGTGGTTTGTCCTGAGGGGGTCTATACTAATGTGGGGGGGGGTGGTTTGTCCTGGGGGTCTATACTAATGTGGGTGGCGGGCTGGTTTGTCCTGGGGGGTTTTATACTAATGTAGGGGGGTTTGTCCTGGGGGGGTCTATACTAATGGGGGGGGTTTGTCCTGGGGGGGCTATACTAATGTGGGGGGGTTTGTCCTGGGGGGGCTATACTAATGGGGGGGGGGGTTGTCCTGGGGGGTCTGTACTAATGGAGGGGGTGGTTTGTTCTGGGGGGTTTGTACTAATGTAGGGGGGGAAAGGTTTGTCCTGAGGGGGGGTCTATACTGATAAAGGGGGGTGTTTTGTCCTGGGGGTCTATACTGATGGGGGGGTCTGTCCTGAGGGAGGTATTTATACTTAGTGAAGGGTCTGCACTGATGGAGGGGCGTCTATACTTAATGGAGTGGGGTCTGTACTGAGGGACGACTATAGTTGGTGGAGGGGGTGATACCAAGTTTTACTGCACCAGGTGACACCAACCCTAGTGATGCCACTGCAGCTGCGGGCCCTTATTTCCCCTCTCCCTCTCCTCCTCGTGCGCTGCTGTACTAATGAGCGGGGCACTATGTTTCTTCCCCCGCCTTCATAACGGCCGGGGAAGAAAAAACAAAGGAGCAAAGAAAAGGATTGTGGGACATGTGGTCCCAAGGACTGGCAGCCCCACTGTAACACGGAAACTGCAGCCCACACAGCATGCGCAGCTGAATGGGAGAGAGAAAGCCAGGAGCCCGGGGAAGCTTTCAGGGAAGGGCACCCAGGACTCCAGAGGGAGAGGGCAGTGCTGAGAGAACACCATCAGAGAGAGAAAGCCACACAGCCTGGCACCATCCCTGGTGGAGAAAGGAATGGAGTCATTGCAGGAATACAGATCTGGGCTCTACCCAGCGGAGTTGCCACAGGCAATTCAGAGTGAGCTGACTCCTGATCAGAGGAACCGTTGTTGCTGTATCGCTGGGTCAGGTGAGAGGGCCGATCGGCCATTATTTACTACCATCTCTTGTAACATGTCTGCAGTCTCTGACCATCTCTTGTAACATGTCTGCAGTCTCTGACCATCTCCTGTATTATGTGTGCAGCCGGACCATCTCCTGTACTATGATTGCAGTCTCTGACCATCTCCTGTACTATGTCTGGGGGCTCTTTCTAATAGACTCTCTAACAGAAGCCCCCTCTGTGTGCATCAGAGAGACTCCCCTCCAGGTCTCATTAGTGTACGCTCTTCCTGTATTTTCTTTATTGGTAAAAGATCATGGGAGGATCCCAGGGTAACGAAGACTTCTTACGGGAACATCTCTGTGTTGAAGTCGTTGTCATAGAAACATTTGTAAAGGGGAGGAGTTGGTAAGATGACCACACCCACGTGGGGGCGCCAGAAATATTTCTGCACCCAGGCGTCTGTGACCCTAGGATCGGCCCTGAGACGGAATGTCTATGGATGTCTGAATAAGAAAATTGGGTTAAGTAGGGTCTGAGGCAGCTTTCCATTCACCTATTGTTCAGTGTGTTAATGAATCCACCTATTATCTGCTACGAGATGTAATTACACTTCTAGTCATGTGTAGGGCAAGGTTTTATTGTTAGGGGAATGCCCCTGGAAAATGAATTAAGAAACCCCTTGCATGGGGAAGCATAAAAGCCAGCCAAAATAAAGTTGTTTATTGACTCCCCGAACTGTGTGTCGTCCAGTTACTGGGGGGGGGGGGGGGGGGGGTAAAAGGTGACCGTGGATAAGTTAGCACTTCCTCAGCTTCAAGGATTTCCCAGCGGACTTGAGGATCCGCTACAATAAAGATTTATATACAGGTCAGTATATTTGCCTACAAGGGAGGGAGGTATCTGATGATCATGATGCCTCGTAACTTTGACAAAGTACTGTAGAACAATGAAAATGGAACCCCATAAAAGTGTATCAATTTATCTTCACTTTGAGACTAAAAATTATTACCCAACTGTAATTTTATTGTTCTTGAATTGCAAGGTACATTTGTCCTGGTCAGATCTACGCATCATACAGTTACATCTGGTGGCTTGTGAAAGGGTCATTGCCTAACATTTCCAAGATGCCTCAAAACTGTGTAAACACCGCAGATAAGTTCTGTTACATTTGTGGCAAGGTTACATTTGCATCTCAAAAGTGCAGTATGATGGCAGTGGTAAAAAAAGGCATACCATCTATATTTTGGATGCAAAATAGGGAAACAGGACAAGAGTTGAGCCCCTCATTATTGTTGCATTACATGTGCAACTTATCTGCGTCATTGGCTAAACAGGAAGAAAAAGTCCATGCCTTTTGCAGTCCCAGGGAGCATGATGTCTGGGTGAATTCAGCCAAAGGCAGCTGAATCAGTCCAGCAAATAACCCTTGTTAGCAAATGATTAATGGATTAATATGCTAATCAAATACTGCAAGAAAAGTAGCCAATAACACCCTTGTGTACCATAGCGTTAGCCCTTTTCCCTACATATTGTAACTATCATGATAAATGTCTGCCATAATAGGTTTACAAGTATAATCTTAAGGATCTTGTTTTGAATTGTCTGATATGTTGGTTTTACTGTAGCCAATTTTTGAAGAGGACAACTCCACTGAAGGACAGCACAGTACAGCTCCTGCCCTCTGCGCACTTTCAGACCAGGAGAATTCAGCTAAAGTCAGCTAAATTCAAAACCTAGAAAATAACACTTCTTAATAGTGTAACATGCCAAGAAGATATTGCAAGAACAGAAGCAAAAACACACCCTTGTTTACCAAAAAGCTGGTCGCTCCCTCTACATGCCATCCACGATAAATGTCTGCCAATGTTCCATGCTGGCATAGGCAGTGTAGAGGAGGGGCTTCTTCAAGTCACCCTGACCCATAAAAAAAAACGATTTGCATTAACCAATTAATGTCATTTCTGCAGTGACATCAACGCCATAAAAGGGCAAGATCACATGATATCAAAATAAATCAAAGTATTTTGCCCCAATTATAACATAAAAGGTCTTATATAATAGGCAAGTAATACAGTGTCACATACAATAGTATCTACTTACACTGCTATATTAAAGTGGTGTTGCAACCAAAAAAAAAAAAAAAAATTGCTTAAAAATCATAAAAAAAAAAATAAAAAAATACAGGGGGTCCCCTACTTACAAACATCCGACTTACAAACAACTCCTACTTACAAACGGAGGGAGGCAACAGGAAGTGAGAGGAAATCCACCCCTAGGAAGGGAAATTCACTCCTGTAAGAGATAATATGGGAAAAAGGTGTCTCCACTGATGCTTTATCACCAGTCCATGCTTCCCTAACAACCCAAAATTTTCAAAATCCAATTGTCATTGGGACAGAAGGTGAGGTGAAATCTTCTGAACAGGGGCACAGACAGCAAAACAAATGTTACAGGGATGATAACCCTTCTCTATGTTATCTAAAAAACCTAAAAATAGATTTTTTGGCTGGAGCTACACTTAAAAAATGTACCTGTTCCGACTTACAAACACATTCAACTTAAGAACAAACCTACAGTCCCTATCTTGTTTGTAACCCGGGGACCCCCTGTAATTGGAAAAAAATATTTTTTTACTCACCTCTAAATGCCTGTTGCTAGGGGGTCCCTCGTAGTCTGCCACCTTCAGTGCCCGGACACTGACATCACTTCCCCTCTGCGCCGCACAGTCATCTGGGACCTGTCACGTATCCCAGATGATTGAGCGTCGAATCACGGCGTGGAACAAGGGGGGGCTTCGTTCCCCTGCATCGCTGGACCCTGGGACAGGTAAGTGTCCGATTATTAAAAGTCAGCAGCTGCAGTATTTGTAGCTGCTGACTTTTAAAAAAAAAATTTTTAGTGGGCACTCCTCTTTAAATACCATATATACTCATATAGGTCGATCCGAATATAAGCCGAGGCCCCTAATTTTCCCCGAAAAAAAACTGGGAAAACGTATTGACTCGTGTATAAGCCGATGGTGAGAAATGCAGCAGCTACTGTAAGTGGAAAAGAGGGTCAACAATGCCCATCTGCAGCTGCATACCTCCCTGTGTATGCCTACCTGTGTCCTATGCATGCCTACCTTTGCAAATCTGCCTACCTCACTGTGTCCTGTGTACCTCCCTGTGTCCATTGCAGCCTACCTGTGCCAATCTGCATCCTCTCTGTGTTTGCCTCCGTGTGCTGATCTGCAGCTCCGTGTGCCACTCTGCATCCACCGATCAGCGTGTCATAAAAACATACGGCGGCCATTCCAGTGTTCAAAAGCCACGCCTCCTCCTCTCTGTGATAGGCGGAACACTCAATTTCCCAGCAGTCAGTGTTCCGCCTATCACGGACATCAGCTCATCCTCATACCACGGACGAAGATATCCGTGATAGGCTGAACACTGACTGCTGGGAAATTGAGTGTTCCGCCTATCACAGACGAGGAGGCGCGACTTTTGAACACTGGAATGGCTGCCATCTGTCTGCATGACATGCTGATCAGGTAGGCAGATGGCGGCGACATATTATTATTATATACGATTTATATAGCGCCAACAGTTTACGCAGCGCTTTACAATGTATAGGGGAACAACACAATTACAGTACAGTTCAATACAAAAGGTACAGGAGGGCCCTGCTCATAGAGCTTACATTCTAAAGAGAGGGGGTGGTGGTACAAAAGGTAATAGCTGCAGAGAATTATTTGATGGGGGTGGCTCGGGACAATAATTGTATATTAAGGGGGGTAGATCACCGCAGCCTTGTGCCCTGATGGGCTATGTGCCCCATAATGTGCCCTGATGTGCTATGTGCCCCATAATGTGCCCTGATGTGCCCCGTGCCCTGCCCTGATGTGTTATGTGCCCTGATGTGCTATGTGCCCTGATGTGCCCCATACTGTGCCATGTGCCCTAATGTGCCATGGGCCATAATGTGCCCTGATGTGCCCCGAGCCCGGATGTGCCATGTGCCCCTTTCCATGATGTGCCCCGTGCCCTGATGTGCTATGTGCCCCATAATGTGCCCTGATGTGCCCGTGCCCTGCCCTGATGTGTTATGTGCCCTGATGTGCTATGTGCCCTGATGTGCCCCATACTGTGCCATGTGCCCTGATGTGCCATGGGCCATAATGTGCCCTGATGTGCCCCGAGCCCGGATGTGCCATGTGCCCCGTGCCCTGATGTGCTATGTGCCATGATGTGCTATGTGCCCTGTGCCCTGATTTGCCATGTGGCCTGATGTGCCCCGTGCCCTGATGCGCCATGTGGCTGATGTGCCCCATGCCCTGATGTGCCCCGCGCCCTGATGTACTATGTGTCCTGATGTGCCCTGATGTGCTATGTGCCCCAATGTGCCCCATAATGTGCCCCATAATGTGCCATGTGCCCTGATGTGCCATGTGCCATAATGTGCCCTGATGTGCCCTGAGCCCTGATATGCCCCGATGTGCCATGTGCCCCATGCCCTGATGTGCTATGTGCCATGTGCCCCGTGCCCTGATGTGCCATGTGCCCTGATGTGCTATGTTCCATGTGCCCTGTGCCATTTGGCCTGATGTGCCCCGTGCCCTGATGTGCTATGTGCCCCATAATGTGCCATGTGCCCTCATGTGCCATGTGCTATAATGTGCCCTCATGTGCCCCGAGTTCGGATGTGCCATGTGCCCCATGCCCTGATGTGCTATGTGCCATGTGCCCTGATGTGCTATGTGCTCTGATGTGCCCTGTGCCCTGATGTGCCCCGTGCCCTGATGTGCCATGTGGCCTGATGTGCCCCGTGCCTTGATGTGCCCCATGCCCTGATGTGCTATGTGCCCTGATGTGCTATTTGCCCTGATTGTGCCCCAATGTGCCCCATAATGTGCCCTGATGTGCCGATCCCTGATATGCCCCGATGTGCCATGTGCCCTGTGCCCTGATGTGCTATGTGCCATGTGCCCTGTGCCCTGATGTGTCATGTGCCCTGATGTACTATGTGCCCTGTGCCCTGATGTGCCATGTGGCCTGATGTGCCCCATGCCCTGATGTGCCCTAATGTGCCCCATGCCCTGATGTGCCCTGTGCCCTGATGTGCCATGTGGCCTGATGTGGCCCTTGCCCTGATGTGCTATGTGCCCTGATGTGCCCTGATGTGCTATGTGCCCCAATGTGCCCCATAATGTGCCCCATAATGTGCCATGTGCCCTGATGTGCCATAATGTGCCCTGATGTGCCCTGATATGCCCTGATGTGCCATGTGCCCCGTGCCCTGATGTGCAATGTGCCACGTGCCCCATGCCCTGATGTGCCATGTGCCCTGATGTGCCATGTGCCCTGATGTGCCGTGTGGCCTGATGTGCCCCGTGCCCTGATGTGCTATGTGCCCCATAATGTGCCATGTGCCCTGATGTGCCATGTGCCATAATGTGCCCTGATGTGCCCCGAGACGGTTGTGCCATTTGCCCCGATGTGCCCCATGCCCTGATGTGCTATGTGCCATGTGCCCTGATGTGATATGTGCCCTGTGCCCTGATGTGCCCCGTGCCCTGATGTGCCCTGATGTGCCATGTGGCCTGATGTGCCATGTGCCCCGTGCCCTGATGTGCTATGTGCCATGTGCCCTGATGTGTCATGTGCCCTGATGTGCCCTAATGTGCCCGTGCCCTGATATGCCCCATGCCCTGATGTGCCCCGATGTCCTGTGCCATGATGTCCTGTACCCTGATGTACTGTGCCCTGACGTGCCCTGATGTGTTGTGCCCTGTACCCTGATGTGTTGTGCCCTGATGTACTGAGACCTGTGTCCTGATGTCCTGTACCCTAATGTGCTGTACCCTGATGTGCTGGGCTCTGTACCCTGATGTCCTGTACCCTGATGTGTTGTGCCCTGATGTGCTGTGCCCTGTACCCTGATGTGTTGTACCCTGATGTGCCTTGCGCCCTGATGTGCTGGGCTCTGTACCCCGATGTGCTGTGCCCTGATGTACCGTACCCTGATGTGTTGTGCCCTGGGCCGGTCTGGATGAAGTCCAGGGCCACATTTTTGTCCCAGTCCAGCCCTGTCTCGGGATCTCTGGACAGGTAAGTGTCCATGTATTAAAAGCCAACAGCTACAGTATTTGCAGCTGTTGACTTTTGATTTTTTTCCCCCCAGACTGGAACACTGTATGTATCTTTATAAAAAACAAAATATATCAAATGTATCACAATCATAATACAAACCTAACTCAAAACATTTTTAAAAGTCTGGGTATTGGAACAAATGCCTGAAAACTTATCAGAGGCAGAAAGGTTTTTTAGGTTGTGCGAACGTGAAACGTTCTGGATCTATTCCCTTGATGCGCTGTCACCCGGTGGAATAAATGAAGCATTGGAATTATCTACGATTCTATAAATCCAATCATTTTTATCATTACATTTGGTCTGTTTTTTATCTATATATATATATATATACGTCTTTTATCTATATTTATATATTTTTATAATATTTGAGGGACAAAAAATAAGTATACAATGATTTATATAATTGTATGGATCATTCAACACTTTTTTATCCATAGGGAACTATACAAAGTCATGTTATGATTTTATTACAATATCAATTCTTTCCTCTTTCCAACTATTAACTTTGCCCTTTTTATATATATTCTCTGATCTCTATATTAATATAGTAAGAAACATTCAGATTTTATTAAATAAACCATATAATGATTATTACCATGCAGTCGTGACACCAAATACATCAATTAATGTGTTATTATATTTATTAATGTTTGTTATACTTGCGAAGTACATATGTGGGTTGTTTTTTTGTATTGGTTTTTATAACTGTTATCAAATTTAAATGTATATTGCATTTTTATATATGTATTATTTTTTGCAACAAAAACAGCAACAAAAACACAATAATAATTTATGTATCCCCATAAAGCATTTCCTTTAGACATTCCCATTTTTATTGTCTTTTTCCCCCTTGTTTTTGCTCAAAATTCCCTTGTCATTATTTTTAATTTTAAAGCCGTGTCTTGCATATTCAATAATTAATCCAGTGTTTTGCAACCATGCTAGAATATGTTAGTGATTGATTGCTTTTCATTATAACCGCTAGATGGCGCAAAAACTCAGAGCACATAAAAAGGCTATATGCAGCCTCAGTCCCCTAAGCTTGAAGAAGGAGCGTGCCTGTCTGTTTACCTACAGTGCGCATGCTCCGAAACGTTGTCGCTATTGGCTGTGACGTCATCGCGCTTGACGACTGATTCTCACTGCGGACCTGAGCCAAGCCTCGGTCTCAGTACATACCACCAGAACCAGGAAATCCTGCCAGTTGGGACTCCATGCCTGGATGATAACATCTACAGGCGTTACAACGCTGACTGACGCCATAGAGGACTCATGTGCTGACAACCTCTTTCCCATATGTAAGTGGATGTATGCACCTTTTGTGTTACAATAAATGCAGCAGTTTTTAATTTGGTGGCACCTCTCTTGTTCTCTTTCTTGCATGTATTTTGGAGTTTGCTCTCAATTTCCCCTTTGAAGGCTGCCCTGGACTATGGACTTGTTTGCAAAAAACACAAAAAGGTTTTTCTTTCACTTGCTTTTTATATTAGTTTTATTGATTCACTTTTAAATCTGAATTGCATTTCTTTGGATGAATTAGAAGGCATAAATGCTGATAATTGAGCAACAGCGCCACTTCTCTATGAGTGATGCACACACACCCGATCATCCATATGATGTGTAGCGCTGACATTTCTGCCAGGCAATGTTAATCTATGAGCAGTGTTAGAATTTAGTATCTGGCACCATCTAGTGGCCTATACTGGAAATGGACCCCAATTATTTCTATTCTAATGCCCCGTACACACGGTCGGAATTTCAGACGAAAAATGTCCGATCGGACCATGTTGTCGGAAAATCTGCCTGTGTGTGGACTCCATCTGACTTTTTCCGTCAGAATTTCTGACGGAAAAAATTTGAGATCCTGCTCTCAAATTTTCCGACAACAAAATCCAATCAGACTTTTTCCGATCGTGTGTAGAGAATTCCGACAGACAAAGTGCCACGCAGATCAAATTACGAGACCAAAGCTATTGGCTACTAGCCTCTACGTAGTTCCGTCGTACGCAACGAACGTCACCACGTTCAGAATGATCGGATTTTCCGACAACTTTGTCCGACCGTGTGTATGCAACACCAGTGTCGGACAAAATTCGTTGAAAAAATCCGACAGATTTTGTGGTCGGAATTTCCGACCGTGTGTATGGGGCATTATAGTATTAGAAATATAACAGGAAGTGACTGTTTGTTTACATGATACCATGACCTATCTACCCAGAATGCCAAGTGACCTACCCATGATCACTCAGTACTGAACTGCATGCTGGGTAGGCTATAAAAGAGCCCGCGCGGCCATTTTCTTTCTCTTCTGGACACGTGGCCTGCCTACAAGGACCTGTGAGGAGGTTTCCAGAGAGTGTGGCCTACAGCCACTGCGGAGAGGAACAGCTAGAGACTCTGCCTTATACCCGTGTACTGGAGAGACTGTGTGACCGGATCAGGAAGGATACAGAGACACCTGTCGGAGCCATTAGAGCAGGGGTCTCAAACTGGCGGCCCTCCAGCTGTTGCGAAACTACAAGTCCCATCATGCCTCTGCCTGTGGGAGTCAAGCTTGTAACTGTCAGCCTTGCAATGCCTCATGGGACTTGTAGTTTTGCAACAGCTGGAGGGCCGCCAGTTTGAGACCCCTGCATTAGAGGGTCCCGGTTCATCTTGCAGAGCAGAGCAGTGTGATGGTGCCGGCTGGCGCGAAGCAGGACTGAGACCACCGGAGCGGAGCTGTTCTATTCTCCAGGCCTAGTTGGGTGAGAGGGCTGTCGCCCACAGTTTCTTAACACACTTATATACACCTAGACCTTTAACACAGTGTTGCTGGGACCTGTAGTCCCACAGAGGAGATCTTATTCAAAAGGACTGAGTTTAAACAGGCCTCAAGCCTACTCTCCATTGTACTACTGACACTGTGTTAGTCAAAGCCAATTGCACCAGAGGCAGTTACAGGTGTACTGCACTACAAGAATAGTTCTAACATTCACCTTACTTTAACCCTTGTTTGTTCAACTGTTGGATTACAATTACTACAACACAAATAGCTAGCAGGAGAGAGAAAACTGAAGACTGCACCTCTCATTGCAATGCCTTGCATCTTATTAATGTTAAGAGAGACTGCATTATAAAGTAGGGGGAGCTCCCTGGTAATTGTGTTGTACTCTATTGATTAATCTTGCATTTCTGTAGTCACCAACGTGTGCTGGAAGTGAGAAGGTGCCCAGAGTTAAGACGCTTTCACACTGAGCATTAGTCCCACTTGGAGACACGCTCTCAGGGGTCATTCAAGACAGCTCTATATATACAAATTGTTGTGAGTATTCACTGTACTGTTGGTGGGACAGTGCAGTTACTGTAATCATTGTTATACCTGTTCTAGTGAAACCTTTAAGTTTATGCTAAATTTTCTTCAGTAAACTTAATCTGCTATTTACTTATAAAACAGTGAGTTTGTGTTATTACAAGAATGGAATGGAACCCGAAGTGTCAGAGGTAAGGGTAGCTCCGAGTGTCTGGGATGGCCAGTGGGAAAATGAACAACTTTGCAGCTCCCAAGGAAGTAGTGCGCTACAGACATGATTCATCAGACCAGGCCACCTTCTTTCCTTGCTCTATGGTCCAGTTCCAATGCTCACATGCCCGTCCTAGACATTTTTTCAGCATTGACACCCTGACCAGTCTGCAGCTAAACAACCCCATACACAACAATGTATGATGCACAGTACGAGGGGGAAGGCTCACATTTGGAATCTTTGTCCTCTCATTCTGTGTACTGCACTATACATTCAACACTACCACATTCAATACTATGCAAGTAATCTCAGGCTCTATTTAACCTCACCCATTTAAGCCATGCCCAATATTTAGTGCAATGTAAACTCTGCCTTATACTCTGCCTTTTTCTTGAAGCATGCATATTTTCTTTAATATACTATACAGGATTTATATAGTGCCAATAGTTTGCTCAGCACTTTACACAATATAAGAAGACAGTACAATTTCAATACAATTCAGTACAAGAAGGTTCAGACTGCTCTGCTTGTAAGAGCTTACAATCTAAAAGTGAAGGGCGAGAGACACAAAAGATGATCACTGTGATGGGATGAGCTGATGGAGAAGTGAAAAATACTGTTTATTAGGTGGAGGTGGGATAGACCACCCTGTAGAGGTGTGTTTTCAGGGATCACCTAAATGCGGACAGACTAGGAGATAGTGGACAGGAGGGTGGGAGTGGCTCTGGAGAAGTCCTGGAGACAAGGATGGGAGGAGATGACAAGTGAGCTTGAGAGTAGAAGGTCTTGGGAGGAGCAGAGAGGATGGTTTGGGTGATAGTTTGAGACAAGGTTGGTGATGTAGCTGGGGCAAAATTGTGGATGGCTTTGTATGTTGTTGTTAGCAATGACATTTTTTTTTTACTGGGCATGCAGAAGTTTGTGGAGGGATTGACAGAGAGGCGTGGTGGCCACTGAGTGGTTATTAAGGTTGATGAGTCTGGCAGCAGAATTCATGAGACTGAAGAAGGAATAGCCTGTGTAAAGGTAGGCCAATGAGACAGGCGTTGCAATTGTCAAGGTGAGATATTTTGTGGTGTTGTTGGTTAAGAAAGGGTTAAGGACACAAGATTAGGGAAGTGTTTGGATTTGGGAATAAAAGAAGAGAGTCCTGGATTATGCCTAACCCTGGCATGAGGGGAGAGACTGATAGCTGTGCCATTGATCTTGACGGAAAGTCATGGGTGGAGGATATAGGTGTTCAGCCGTTTGTAAACCCTCACATATACCCAGTGAAGTGACTGGCTTCAGGTGATACACAGATATGAAACAAATCCTCCTACATAACTTGTACCTGTTGTAACCTGGGGGCCAGGTAGCAGGTAGAAAGCTCCCTGGAATGAGCAGTCTTTCCGGCACAGATACCAAATCCAGTGAGGTAGTGGTAGTGACAAACAGTGCAGTGTTTATTTGTGATATATACAGGTGCTGTACAGGGTTCCAGAAAGACAAATAGGAACAAAAATAGCCAAACAAAAGCCTAGCCATGTCTCGGCACTAACTATATAATATTGACAGGTCCTAGCTACCAGGCTGAGCAAGCCTACAGCTTGCCAGCTTCCACATATACAGCTTAATAGCTTTTACCAACCTTTTGCTCTCCTAGACAGAAGTTGTCTGAAGTTCCCAGGCCAAGAGCACTGGCTGTCTGTCTCAGGTGAGTTTAAATTGGACTGGGGGAAGATCCCAAACTGGACCATGGATAAGAGATCCCTGAATGCGTATGCGAGGAGCCTGGAAGACGTATAAACCCCGAACAGGACTTTTCCCAGCTCTCTCTTGGACGCTCTGCTACACTGTCTGCAGTCCTCTCTTCTCTACATTATCCAGAATTTAAAAAGCTTGTCTGAGTGTTTAGAAAAAGGGGCGGGAGAGCTGAAGTTACACTCTGCAGAGCTCAGTGAGGAGACCTCTGAGAGCTAATTGGAGGGAAGGGACACACCACCCCCCCCCCCCTTCACACAGCACACAGGAACATAGTTGAGGCTGTCAATCAGCTGAAGCTCCCTGCCCTGTCACCTTTTCTCTCTTTGTGTCAGGAAAACCTGTCAGGTTGACTTTAACCACTTGCTTACTGGGCACCTAAACCCCCCTCCTGCCCAGACCAATTTTCAGCTTTCGGCGCTGACGCATTTTTAATGACAATTGCGCGGTCATACAACACTGTACCCAAATTAAATTTTTATCATTTTCTTCCCACAAATAGAGCTTTCTTTTGGTGGTATTTAATCACAGCTGGAGTTTTTATTTTTTGCTAAACAAACAAAAAATCATGTTTAATAGTTTGTTATAAAATTTTGCAAACAGGTAATTTTTCTGCTTCATTGATATGCGCTGATGAGGCGCCACTGGTGGGCACTGATAGGCTGCACTGGTGGGCACAGATAAGGTGGCACTGATGGGGACAGATAAGTCGGTACTGATGGGCACAGAAAAGATGACACTGATGGGCACGGATGGGTGTCATGGATCAGTGTCACGGATGGGCACTGATAGATGGCACTGATGGGGACTGATAGATGGCACTGATAGGTGGCACTGATGGGCACTGATATGTGGCACTGATGGGCACTGGTAGGGAACACTGATGGGCACTGGTAGGTGACACTGATGAGCACTGGTAGGTGACACTGATGAGCACTGGTAGGTGACACTGATGTGCAGCACTGTAAAGGCACATTGTGGGCACTGGCACTGTGGGCACTGACAGATGGCACTGTGGGCACTGACAGATGGCACTGTGGGCACTGGTAGGCGGCACTTTTATAGGGCACAGGTGGGCACCATGGACCTTGGGCACATTGCACTGAGAGGGACTGATGTCCCTCTCACTGCCGCTGGTGATCGGCTGATAGCGCGAGGAGGAAAAAAAGCCGATTACCGGCTCTGTTATTATCACATGATCAGCTGTCATTGGCTGACAGCTGATCACGTGGTAAGGGGTCGGGATCGACCCCTTACTTGGATCTGTGATCCAGCGAGTCTCACAGACTCGCTGGATCACAGAGCGTGCCGCGCGCTCTCTTCAGGGGGTGCACAGGCCGCTCGTGAATGGAACAATGTCAATAGACGTTGTCCCGGCATCTTAGATCCGCACTGTAGCCGTCATTCGGCTATAGCGCGGATCTCAGGTGGTTAAAGTAACATTAAAAGGTTTAGTTTTTTTTTTTTCTTTTAAAATAGCAAACATATCAAACTTACCTGTTCTGTGCAATGGTATTACACAGAGCAGCTCTGATCCTACTCTTCTGGGGTCTCCTCCTGGTGCTCCTGGCTCCTCCTCTTCAGCGGGTGCCCCTATAGGAAGCTACTTCCAATGGGGGCTCTCATGCGGATTCGCTCCCGAGCCGCCTTGTCAATGGACACAGACAGGGGGGCTCGGCTCACTCATCACAGAATTTGATTGACAGCCAATGGAGCTCGCTGCTATCAAACTCTGCAGTGAGGAGGCACAGAGCTGGGTGAACCTTGGCTCTCATGCACAGCGCTGAATCGAGCTCGGCCTCAGGTAAGTATAAGGGGGAGCTGGGGGGACACATGCAACACAGAAGGTTTTTTTACCTCAATGCATAGAATGCATTAAAGCAAATAAACCTAAGGCTTTACAACCAATTCATATCGACCGGGCTTACCTGTGAATGTACCAGTAGTTGAGACATTCTGTTCTAAAACACAAATTTTTAAGATGAAAAAGTTGTGCAATCAAGGCAGAGAGTAAATATTTAGTGATAGATGAGTGTTTTACTGATTAGCTCTTATTTCACTGTTTACATGACCCCGTGTGTCTCTCAGACACTGGGCTCATCTCCAAGTAGCTGTAATGCCAGCAATGGTTTCACTGTAACACAAACACGAGGAGAGTATCGGGGAGGTTGTAGCAAACATTGATATTTATGGAGAGATAAAATACTGTGCAGAAAAGTCGTCAAACTATCTTCCGTCAGGACTTCCATACATTCCATATTAACTTTTGGCATTATAATGACACTGCCAATTTTACAACAAAAATTTTGCATGTATCCAGCCATGACCACTTTACCCCGAGGCTGCCCTAACCCCTACAAAAATATTCTAAACATTCTATAATGGTGCCAAGCAATGTTTTGTAATGTTATATAACGTTGGTAAGTATCCAAGATATCAAAAGTGACATTGGGCTGTAAATGAAAATAACTACTGTGAATCATACCAAGAATAAAGTATATGCTTATATCATCTGACTTATCCAAAGTCCAGGAAAGCTAAAGTGACAAGGCTAAAGACAAGGCTAAAGAGCAATAACGATAAATATGTGATCAGTAAATGAAAGATTACTTGCAATAAGGAGTACTAAAGAAGATTAAACACTGTATCAGTGGAAGCCCATCCATTAGGGGCACCCAGGTGCCACCCCCCCATCCATGCGTCCGGCCCCCTGATCTACAGGGTGCCGGACTCATGGATTCCACTGGCAGGGGTGTGTTTTTTTGAAGCACGTGATTAGAGCAAGAGGCTCTAATGGGCTTCATAAAAGGGTGGGCTCACCCAGTTGTGTGACAATGGCAATATCACCACACTGACCCTCCTCCCGGACAATCAGAAAGCTGGTCTTGAGATCCGTCACCCGATTGGCTGAAAGGACAGGCAATCCTATTGGATGCCTAGGAGGAGGAGGGAGGAGCCACACGGTGGACGCCGCCGAAGCCAAGGAGGGGAGGGCACAGGAACCTTTGCCCGCAACCTGCCCACTGCCTGCCGCCGAGGGGGAGAGGACACAGGAGCCACGCTGCCCACCGCTGGAGCCGAGGAGGAGAGGACACAGGAGCCGCTGCCCGCAACCCACCAGCTGCCTGCAGGAGCCCACAACCCAGCCACCCCTTAGATGGGGTAAGTGGGTGTGCCGCCAACCAACTGACCGACCAACTGGGGGAGGGGGGTGTTTTTTTGCCGCCCCCCCCCCCCCCCCCAAAAAAAAACACCAGCCACCACTGCACTAAATAATATCATCTACGTCTTAAAAGAGAAGTATGCAAGTTTTTTTTGCAGAATCATACTTACCTAGGTGGATGCAGCATCAGTCCGATGCTGCATCTGTCCCCCGTTGGCTCTAACACTGAGAAACAAACACCACCGATCACTCATTTCTCAGGGCTCCCTAAGAAGAGAGTTGGTAACTGTAGCCATTCTCTGCCCCCACCCCCACCCCCCTTGAGCTCACTGGAGTGCTGGGCTGTGGAGGGGTTGGTGCGGCCGGCTCAGGCTCTCAGAGGCTAAGCTGGATACCAGCCTTGGCATGTGGGTGGATCCCGGCTTCAATGTCACGATCTTGCCCAAGCCTGGACCGAGTGTCTGCTGAAAACGGGTCACAGGAGTGTAGAACGAACTGCACTCCTGTGATCCATAGGAGAAGTACAGCCAAGCGAGCTTTGGCTGTACTTCTCCTTTAAAGCCCAGCTCCAATATATTAGCAACCCCTTTCCCACTCCCCTCTGACTATCTGTTGGTATGGAAAAAAAATAATAGGGCAGAGAGAGAGAGAGAGAGACTCCCCCCACTGCCCCATGCATTCTTCTGCCTCTGGAGTCTAGAAGGGAGGGCCTGACTGATGGAAGTGTCACCTCTACCAATAGGAGATTTTCACATCATGCAGGCAGTGATGTAGATACCCTAAGAAGGACCCTAGAAGTAAGCCAAAGAAGAAAGGGATCCTCACATGACTGTGACATCAAATAATTAATTGGCATTTGGATAAATAGTTTTTTTCAACAAGGTGAGAAATAAATGAGGAGTACTAACACAAGAGGGCAGGGAAAGAAAAGCGAAAAATCAACTGTGTAGCATATAAAAAACATATTTATTAAAAAGTAATAATTGCACTCTCAATTGTTAAAATGTAGCTCAGCGTGACAACAGGCAGCCATGGAGCCTTGCCTTGGCCACCAACAAGGGGAGAGGAAAGTGCTGTGTACATTGGGAGCCGCTGTCACATTGGAGCCAAACCCAATAATGGAAACTAGAGTCTGGGCATGGAAGCCGCCTAATGTCACTGCTGAGCACAAGAGCTGGGACAGGAACGTGTTTCAAAGTAACCTTGCTTCTTCTTAAGTCTGTTTAAACTGGGCTACCTGGTGACCAAGGCAAGGCTCCCTGGTTGCCCTCCTGTTGGCTCCCACTCCAGATGCTGCCTGTGGAGTTCCACCCAAAAATGGAACTTCCGCTTTAAGCACTCCTCACCCCCTTACATGCCACATTTGGCATGCAATATTTTTTTTGGGGGGGGGGGGAGTGGGGGCTTCATTTCAATAAATACTAAGAAAGAAGGTACTTGAACAATTAATTATTTCAATTTCATTTTTCATTTTCATTTTTCTGTGTTTGAATGGACACATAGAGCAGTGGCTCAGGATCGAGTCTGCTCAGTGACCCCATAGCAATCTGTTTGCTCTGGGGGCACTTGCCAGAAGGGAGGGGCCAGGAGCGCTGGCAGGGGACTCAAAAAGAGGAGGATCAGGGGCTGCTCTGTGCAAAACCATTGCACAGAACAGGTAAGTATAACATGTTTGCCTTTAATATCACTTTAATTTTCAGTGTGCTATCTTGGAGGGGGTTGCAGGGGCCATTTCAGATTTCCTTTTGCCCAGCCATAGTCATGGCCAATTTCTGGACAATTCCAAGAGGTTTCTAGACACAATGGGTAGATGTTTGCTTACAGCGTACTCTGCTTTGGGTAGGTGGGCACACCTGAAAGCACTCCAGCATAATATTCTACAAAGATTCCACAATAACAGCCTGGCTATAACCATTAGCTGCATAACATTTATTGCAAAATAATAAATAAAGAAGTTTGTCAAAAGAGAGGCCTGGAGCGAGGGAATGAAAAGGACTAGCAAAGGGCTGGCATGATGAGGTGATAAGGGAACAGCAAGGGGTTAACAAAATAGAGAAAAGGTGGGGGATTAATGATTGGAGGAGAGATGAGAAGAGGTGGGGTTTAGTTTAGTAGGTGGGGTGACCCGGGCAACACTGCAGGGGATCGTGTCAGAGGAGCAGTTTCCCACCCACCCTCCCGATGTTTTGTGTTTTTGTGTTTTAATTTTTCTTTATTTCAGGTGAAAAGGACATGTCATGGCAGCAGGGAGATGGCGGTGGTGGTCTTTGATGGTGGCAAGTAACCTATGAGATGGAAGTGTGGGGGACCCATCGATGGTATGGGCCCACGGTGTATTCAGTTGTATTGGGTTAACTGGAAGATGGTAATGGTGGCACTGCAGGAATGGGTTTGTCTCCAAGCTGGTGTGACACGGCTGGAGGCCTAATACAGAAAAGCCCACAGTGTGGAAGTGGAACGGAGTTATGTTGGAAAGTGCCGTCAAAGACCAGCAGGTGGAGCAACTGATATTCTGGGGTGTTTGTTATGGTTAAAATGTTTATATATTTTGGAATATTTGTTAATAAAGTGGCTGCTATGACCAGTTATACTCCAACTCAAGTGTGGTCTCATTAATCTAGGTAATGATAAGTGGGGCAGGTTTTGGAGTATGATAATGGTGGCAGTCATATGAAGGGTGGACATCTTATCTACACTGGCCATGTACTTATACGTGTAAAGTCAAATCCCAATTATGTCTGTAGTCTAAAAATGAGGCCTCTTTTTTAGGAGCAATCATCTCAGATACCCTTCCCTCTGTAGCAAAAACATTATTTCAAGCCCATGAAAATAAAAGCCAGACTTACCTCCTACATATATGTTATAGAAATGTCTAGACACATTTAAATGAGACAGTCTATTCAGGTTCCACAATAGTGCTCACCAATTTTAACACTCATAGGGAAAATTATGAAGTTTTCATACTATATTTCACACTTTGAGGAACCTATCATGTAGACAACATTATTCGTGCTGCAATACATATACTGTTTAATGGGGAAAAACATACCTTCTATCACCTGATGACCTCCTGTGTTCTCATGTGACCCCCACTAATAGTGAATCAGTAGATCATGGGTGCAAGGCACAGGCTTCTGCAGTGCATTTCTCCAGCCACTGCTCTGTACCGCGGTATTGACCTTCAGTTACCAGGCTGGAGGTAGAGTCCATGGAGCTCCAATAAGAATTACGAGTCCCTCTGTCACAATGGCAGATGGGACTCATAGGCTTTCTATTCACAGGACATTAAGCAGTTATGACTAAGGCTGGGTATGGTTGTACAGTAATATAAAACTATTTAGACCTAATGTGAACATAGGAATTAGTGGTGTGTTGTCCTGTATATTTTATTGAATCTAGATGCAAAAATTGTGTGTACTTTCATGTTTGAGTGACCTTTTATGTGAACAGACATAAAGACTGTTGACTGTTCTCTTCCTGAACTATTGTTTTGCTGGCTGCTGATAATCATTTTATTTTTTCAGTCACTGACTGAACTATGATAAAGTAGAACCGATCTTGGCATACAACCAGTGCACTCTGAGATAAAAACACTAGAACTTCGAGAACCTAGCTATTGCTGAAGGCGGCTCCGACATGGAAATAACAGCATTGGCAACCCTGCTCCTCATTTTGGTTCTCTCTTTTATGTTTATTTATTCGACATGGGATAAAATGTATAGAAAGCGCAATTTGCCCCCTGGACCAACCCCTCTGCCAGTGATTGGCAACTTGTTGCATGTAAAGAGAGGAGAGATGGTAAAGTCCTTGGATCAGGTGAGTTTTTCCTTATATTGTAGAAATGTAGGATTATTACTTTATGTGAAGGAAATTAAACAAAACATTTGCAAACCTATGTTGGGTAGAGAAAAAATTTAATTCCAGACACACGCATGCATCATTACTCTTATGCCGCGTACACACGATCGGAATTCTCGTCGGAAAAAACTCTGATGGTTTTTCCGACGGAATTCCGACGGAATTCCGCTCAAGCTGTGTTGCCTACACACGATCACACCAAATTCCGACGGTCAATAACACAGCGGTATAAAACACGTTCGACAGCACTGTAAAAGGGAAGTTTAATGCTTCTGAGCATGCGTCGAATTGTTTCCGAGCATGCGTCGGAATTTTGTGTGTCGGAATTGCATACACACGATCGGAAAATCCGATAGAAAGGTTTTCCGTCGGAAAAATTGAGAACAGGTTCTCAATTCAAAGTCCGTCGGAAATTCCGACAGAAAAAGACCGATGGGCATACACACGGTCAGTAAATCCGATGAAAAGCTCCCATCGGACTGTTTCCATCGGAAATTCCGACCGTGTGTACGCCGCATTACCTAAACTTTATTGTAGAACCAATGAAACTCATACATATTCCATGCTGGTGCACTAATTGATTGCTTTATTGATATGTTAGGCTAAAGGGGAGATTTATTTTCCTTGCACATGTTTGGGAATTCTTTGCTAAGTGAAATTTCACCTCATTCACTAAGCTTTTGGGAACATGCCTGTGCAAAGTGTGACTTCCCTTGCAAAGTAAAGAGCCTATATTCCTTTAGAAAATTAAACTCAAAGTGTAACTACATAAAATGCATCTGAGTTTCATCTGTTCTATAATAAGATTTGAGAAACATTAAAGACAATGGAGAGTGATTGAAATCTTTACTTGATGAACACTTATGCCGCGTACACACGGTCGGAATTTCCGATGGAAACAGTCCGATGGGAGCTTTTCAGCGAATTTTTCGACCGTGTGTATGCCCATCGGTCTTTTTCTGTCGGAATTTCCGACGGACTTTGGATTGAGAACCTGTTCTCAATTTTTCCGACGGAAAACCTATGTTCCGATAGTGTGTATGCAATTCCGACACGCAAAATTCAGACGCATGCTCGGAAACAATTCGACGCATGCTCGGAAGCATTAAACTTCCCTTATATATTATTATATATTATAGTGATGTCGAACGTGTTTTATGCCGCTGTGTTACTGACCGTCGGAATTTGGTGTGACCGTGTGTATGCAAGACAATTTGAGCCTAATTCCGTCGGAATTCCGACAGGGAAAACCATCAGAGCTTTTTCCGACGAGAAATCCGACCGTGTGTACGCGGCATTAGTAGGATAGCGTGGAGAAATTTGTGTGTATGTTAATGCAGGATAGCTTGGAGAGACTTTTCTTTTCTGCAAGAGATATGTTTGGGGGGGGGGGGGGGGGGGTCATGTTTGCATCTCTATGCAATAATAACTTTCTGTTATTATTCTGGCATAATATAATATTATTCTGGTATTACAGAAATGTATTTCTTCGAATTCATTGCCTGAAGCTAGTGTATATCTGTGTTAAAGTGATACTAAAGGCTCTTGTTTTTTTTTTTTTGTCTTAATACTAAATACAGTATATTATACTTACCTGCTCTGTGCAGTTGTTTTGCACAGAGCCGCCCTGATGCTCCTCTTCTTGGGTCCCTTGATGGTGCTCCTGGCCCCTCCCCCAATGCTGAGTGCCACTTGCTATGGGGGTACTCGAGCTTGCACGCTCCCAAGCAGCCTCTGTGTGTTTATAAGACAAACAAAGCGTGGCTTGGCACCGCTTCCTCCTCACTGGCTGTGATTGACAGCAGCAGGAGCCGATGGCTCCTTCTGATGTGTCTCAGCCAATCAGAAGGCAGTTACCCAGGAGAGCCGCTGCTCTCGTGCACATCATTGAATCGAGTTGGGGCTTAGGTAAGTATTAGGGGGGATGAGGGGGGCTGCTGCACACAGAGCATTTTTACCTGCATGCATAAAATGCATGCCTCTTTCTTTATATCAATATTTTTTATTGAAATGTTTACAAATATCAATACATAAAATGCATCCTATGCATTAAGGTAAAAAACCTTCTGTTTGTAGCCCCCCGCCCCGCCCCCCCGCCAGCCCCTCATTATACTTTCCTGAGCCCATTCTCGATCCAGCGCAGTGCCCAAGAGCAGTGTCTCTCTCTGCTCTCTCCCTCCTCACAGGGCTGATTGATAGCAGCGGGAGCCATTGGTTCCCACTGCTGTCAATCAAATCTTGTGACGAGGGAGTGGAGGGCAAGGACAACCACGTTGTCTCTGTCAATAGACGCAGACAACACAGCTTGGGATCAAGTCTGCAGGTGTGCCACAAAAGGAAGTGGATTTCTATAGTTGCACAGCAAGAAGAGGAGGAGCGCTGACAGGGACTCAAGAAGATGCGGAGCGGGGCTGCTCTGTGCAAAACCATTACACAGAGCAGGTAAGTAAAACAGGTTTGTTTTAAAAAAAAAAAAAGACTTTACAATAACTTTAAGTTTAAAACAGATTTTTTTCTGTCTGTATAATTTCAGCTAAAAGAGAAATACGGTTCAATATATACTCTGTATTTTGGATCACGTCCAGTAGTAATCCTCTGCAGCTACCAAATGGTTAAAAAGGTTCTTATTGACCATGGAGACGAAGTCAGCAACCGTGGCCATATGCCGACAGTGGACAGATTCTTCAAAGCACATGGTAACTCCTGGTTATGCTTTTCTGCTTTTTTTTAACCACTTCCAATATTTCCTGATTTTATTTACCTTATGGAGAGAAAATGTTGATTCAAATATTGGTTCAAATTGATGAAGGACCATAACAAATGTATTATGGTGCCCCTTGGATCCCCAACCTTTTGTCTCCCAGCTTATGATTTTCATTACATACATTTTATTACAAATCCCTAATATTTATTGGGGGTTTACTATGACTATGCCCTTGCCCATACAGGGCAAAATAAAAAGGTAATTTAAAGTAGATCTATAGGTAAAACTTTTTTTTTTTGACAGATCAAGGGACAGTTTTAACCTCTGGCAGATGTTTTTTCATCATGTGTCCCATTGTGAAGATTTCACTTAATTTCCTATTCCATAACCAAACAGGAAGTGGGAGGAAATCCTTGCAAATTAAAGTGGTTGTAAAGGCACAATTTTTTTTTTATTTTCATGCATCAGCCCCCCCAGCCCCTCCTAATACTTACCCAAGCCCCCTTTAGATCCAGCGATGTCCATGAAAGCCTTGCCTTTCTGGGGACTCGCACTCCTGATTGGCAATTAGCAGCAGTGGGAGCCATTGGCTCCCCAGCTGCCTTCAATTTCAGCCAGTGAGCCAACCAGGATGGGGCCAAACCAAACCACAGGTCTGTATGTGAATGGACATACAGAGTTGCAGCTCGGCTTGGGTGAGCTGCAACTCTGATTGCTGTTGGGGCACTGACAGGAGGGAGGAGCCAGGAGCGCTGGCATGGGATACTAGAAGAGGAGGATCTGGGCCTGATGGGACTGACATGAGGCGCTGGTGGGACTGACAAGCGGCACTAGCGCGGCTGACATTAGGCACTGGTGGGACTGACAAGCTGCACTGGTGGGACTGACAAACGGCAATGGTGGGACTGACAAGCGGCATTGTTGGGACTGACAAGCTGCACTGGTGGGACTGACAAGCAGCACTGGTGGGACTGACAAGCAGCACTGGTGGGACTGACAAGCTGCACTGGTGGGACTGACATGAGGCACTGGTGGGACTGACATGAGGCACTGGTGGGACTGACAAGCTGCACTGGTTGGACTGACATGAGGCACTGGTGGGACTGACATGAGGCACTGGTGGGACTGACATGAGGCACTGGTGGGACTGACAAGCTGCACTGGTTGGACTGACATGAGGCACTGGTGGGACTGACATGAGGCACTGGTGGGACTGACATGAGGCACTGGTGGGACTGACATGCTGCACTGGTGGGACTGACATGCGGCACTGGTGGGACTGACAAGCTGCACTGGTGGGACTGACATGAGGCACTGGTGGGACTGACATGCGGCACTGGTGGGACTGATATGAGGCACTGGTGGGACGGACAAGCTGCACTGGTGTGACTGACAAGCTGCAATGGTGGGACTGACATGAGGCACTGGTGGGACTGACATGAGGCACTGGTGGGACTGACAAGCTGCACTCGTGGGACTGACATGAATGAGGCACTGGTGGGACTGACATGAAGCACTGGTTGGACTGACATGCGGCACTGGTGGGACTGAAATGCGGCACTGGTGGGACTGACAAGCTGCACTGGTGGGACTGACGTGAGGCACTGGTGGGACTGACAAGCTGCAATGGTGGGACTGATATGAGGCACTGGTGGGACTGACATGAGGCATTGGTGGGACTGACATTCAGCAATGGTGGACACTGACATGATGCACTGGTTTGCATTATATTAAAATGCTTTGTATTTAAAAGGCTGTAACCTATCATACCATGTGTTATGTATGGCTTGCTGGCTGCAGAATGAGGGTTGTGATTTATGTTGAAGTGGGCGAGTTCACATTTACATGTACACGCCTAGTTTACCTCCCACATTCACTCCCATCCCAAGGGTTCATGGGAAATGTATGCTGATTACAGTTAGAGAGAGAGAAGATGATATGATGCATCACTCTTCTAAGAGATCCTCCCTGCCAGAAAAGATGATGCATTTTTTGAATCACAAATAGGTTTGCCACGTTTTCTTCAAGCCAAACCCGAACAGTTTAGCGGCCTGGGACACCTTTGGATGCCACAAGGAGAGTATTTATGCATTGCATGCCGCAGCGAATGGTGGGTGTGGCCAAATTGCTCTTGCTGACATCATCGCCCTGACACCCAGTGATGCCAAACCTGCCCCCAGACATCTGCTTACAGCTCTCGGACGACGACAAATTTGTGTGTGACTATCTTGGTTACTTGGGGAGCCACAGCCTGGTCTGAATAATGTGTTCAGGTTTCAGTTCGCCTGAAACCCGGACACATGATTAAAAACCCGAGCTGTCCGGGTGAATCCCGGACAGGTGGCAACCCTAATCACAGAGCTGACTTCCTGAAAATGAAATCAGTCATATCTCTTAAACAGTAAGGAATTTCACAAATATAATAATTATTAAGTGTTTTGTGTGTGTGGGGGGTTTACTAATGGGGGATTTTTTTGAAAAACCTGGACTTAAGCTTAAAGTTGTTATAATGTTCAATAAAGCATTTACAAATTTTGTATGGCAGGGTGAACGGGCATGTATATTTATCAAAACTATACTTACCGAAGGATGAAGGCATGAACTTTCCCAACATCATGGCTTATAATTTGTCTAGTATTTTACACCATAGTTATTAAGGTTGAATAAAGACACCAGTCCAACCTGAGTGAGGCTCTACAATTGTCCCTATCCCTGTACATTACGCACTCACATCGGTCCCTACCCTCAAGGAGCCCACAATCCAAGGTCCCCATTCATATACTAGGCCAAATTTTGGACAGAAGCCAATTAACCTACCTGCATGTCTTTGGAGTGTGGGAGGAAACCCACGCAGGCACAGGGAGAACATGCAAACTCCAGGCAGATAGTGTCATGGTTGGGATTTCAACCAGCGACCCTTTTTTTACTGCTAGGCGAAAGTGCTAACCAATACACCACTATGCCACTATGCCGCCCCATAAACCATGTGATAGACTGGATAACAAATTCATCTTGGTGTTCCAACTGACCAAAGCATCAGCAAGACCATCCCCCTTGGACACTTTCTGATATATTGTCTGCATACTGTAGGCTAAATGAGACATTTTCCGAGAAGGACTGAGATCCTCTCATAATATTTCGGGCAGATAAGGGACCAAAATAAGTTACCAGATGACTAAATCAGTCAATATCTACTCAGTCCTTCTCGTAAATGTCTCATTTAGCCTACAGTATGCAGACAATATATCAGTAAGTGTCCAAGGGGGATGGTCTTGCTGATACTTTGGTCAGTTGGAACACCAAGATGAATTTGTCATAATACTTCGGGCAGATAAGGGACCAAAATAAGTTACCAGATGACTAAATCAGTCAATCTCTACTTAGAACTACCAATGGGTGGCATTGTATCTGTAGAAAAACATTATATTATATTCTTATAAATGTGTCAATGCTTTCTTTTGGTCCAAAGGGCCGATCCTGAGCAACGGAGAACGATGGAAACAGCTACGTCGATTCACATTGATGACACTGAGGAATTTTGGGATGGGAAAAAGAAGCATTGAAGAGAGAATACAAGAAGAGGCTAATTTTTTAATAGAGGAGCTCAGGAACCAGAAACGTATGACGTTATTTATTCTTTTTACTAAAGATCACGTTAATATCTTTTATTATTTCAAACAAAACTCAGAAAGTCTGATGCATGCCACTTAAAAAGGCTCCAAGAATAAGCTTTTTGTAAGCTAAGGTACCCTAGAGTGGAGCCCAGGTCTGGTGTTCTCGATCTTTTAGCTGAGGTAAAATATTTCCAGTGTGGCTTCTGTGTTTTCTGAATGTATGACACATGGGAGGTTGGGCTGAGCCAATGAAAAAACAGGTATCTGACCTAGTGCAGCACAGTAGTTTTTGACCAATATCATTTTTCATTATTCCAGATGACTGGATCCATCTGCTTCTACCTGATCCAAGTTGTGTGTATTTGGAGAACACTGAATTGTCTGTAGATAAAAATATGATCTAGGATTGCCAAATAAAGTGAATCTGGCAATCCCCACACTGCTTTCACTGTCTAATGCCCCGGAAATTCCGACCACAAAATCCGTCAGAATTTTTCTCCGACACTGGTGTTGCATATACACGGTCGGACAAAGTTGTCGGAAAATCCGATCATTCTGAACGCGGTGACGTTCGTTACGTACGACGGAACTACGTAGAGGCTAGTAGCCAATAGCTTTGGTCTCGTAATTTGATCTGAGCATGCGTGGCACTTTGTCCGTCTGAATTCTCTACACACGATCGGAAAAAGTCTAATCGGATTTTGTTGTCGGAAAATTTGAGAGCAGGATCTCAATTTTTTTCCGTCGGAGATTCTGACGGAAAAAGTCAGATGGAGCCCACACACGGCCGGATTTTCCGACAACATGGTCCGATCGGACATTTTCCGTCGGAATTTCCGACTGTGTGTACCGGGCATTACACCCTGACAATACTGATTCTTTATATAGAAAGAGAGTGCAGCGCTAGATAATAAACAAACAAGTCACAAAACTCCTGAAAAAGTGTGGTAAACGTGAATGTGATCATTCACAATAAACTAAACAATGTATCCTTAATAATCCTAAAGTGATAAAATTGCTGTGTAAATCAGCATTAGTAACACAAAGAAAAGTTCATAAATGAAACGTCCAAACAGTTCATATGTGAGAACATTCAGAAGGTATCCAAAGTGCAGTTATGGTAGATATGCGTTTTCACCGCTTGTGCTGCCCGTCACCATACAGTAAAACAATGGAGGCTTACCAGAAAGCCAGCGACCGCCCTTTTTCAGGGGGGTCAAACTAGGCTCGGTTGAACAGCAGGGGTGCTGTTGGATCTCACAAGCTTCCTCTCCGGTGATCGGCCTGCCTCTAGGGAGGCCCCTTCCAAAGCGCACTTCTGGGATGGACTGTGACCAGGCGTTCCGTTCCCACGGAATGGGTATGAGCGTCCAATAGGTAAGTGAAAAAAATGGGAGAAAAAAGGAGACTCCAATAGTGTAGACGTTCCTTATGGTAAATTTTTTTGAATAAAAAAGATCCAATACATAAAAAAATGAACCTTGACAGTCTTTGACAATTCCTTTATTAAAATCTTCTTTCTTCTGGTCTTCCTTCTTCCTCTCTTCATCCTTTGGTTTCTTCATCTTCTCCTTCCGGCATCTTCTTCCATCTTCTTCTTCCATCATCTTCTTCCTCCGATCCGCTTCTTCTTGCTCTGGTCTTCTCGTCCGGCATCTTCTTCCATGGCGTCGGCGTCTCTTCTGGGCCGCTCCACGCAATGGGAGGCTCCCGCTGTGTGAGGCTTCGCTGCGTCTGACAGGTCTTTTTTAACGGAGGGCGGGGCCACCTGGTGACCCTGTCCCCCTCTAAAATCATGGGGAAAGCCATAGGGAATTCCCCATGACATCCCTGTGCTTCAGAGGGGGGGGGGGGTTACCAGGTGTCCCCGACCTCCGTTATAAAAGACCTTTTAGACGCAGCGAAGCCTCACACAGCGGGAGCCTCCCCATTGCGCGGAGCGGCCCAGAAGAGACACCGACGCCGTGGAAGAAGATGCCGGACGAGAAGACCAGAGCAAGAAGAAGCGGATCGGAGGAAGAAGATGATGGAAGAAGATGGAAGAAGATGGAAGAAGATGCCGGAAGGAGAAGATGAAGAAACCGAAGGATGAAGAGAGAAAGAAGGAAGACCAGAAGAAAAGAAGATTTTAATAAAGGAATTGTCAAAGACCGTCTCCTGTAATTTTTAAAATTTTTGACACTTTTTTGGTGAAATGGTAGGGGTACAAAACCCCTTACCATTTCACACAAGGGGGGGGCCGGGATCTGGGGGTCCCCTTGTTAAAGGGGGCTTCCAGATCCCGATAAGCCCCCGCCCGCAGACCCCCACAACCAATGGCCAGGGTTGTGGGGAAGAGGCCCTTGTCCTCATAAACATGGGGACAAGGTGCTTTGGGGGTTTCAGACCCCCAAAGCACCCTCCCAATGTTGAGGGCATGTGGCCTGGTACGGTTCAGGAGGGAGGGGGGCGCTCTCGCCCCCCTCTTTTCCTGCGGCCTGCCAGGTTGCGTGCTCGGATAAGGGTCTGGTATGGATTTTGAGGGGGACCCCACGCCATTTTTTATTTTGGCTGGGGTCCCCCTTAATATCCATAGCAGACCTGAAGGGCCTGGTTATTGATTTGGGGGGACCCCCACGCTTTATTTATTTATTTATTTATTTTTTTTATCAATGACTTTTTCTTTATGAATGGCTTTCAATGAATGACTGTTCTCTGTGTTACGGGGAGCCGTCAATTCATTAGCCGTGATTTTAAATAGCTTTTTTTCCTGCAAAAATTACACTTAGCGCAGGGACAGTTCTAAGCACAGGAAACATGCGCCCCTTCACAGGCATACTATAGACACGCCCCAGGTACGAAATTTAAAGGAATATTACACTTTCATTGTTTCACTTTAAGCATTATTAAAATCACTGCTCCTGAAAAAACGTCAGTTTTAAAAAAAAAAAAAAAATTTGCATTGATACATGTCCCCTGGGGCAGGACCAGGTCCCCAAACACTTTTTAGAACAATAACATGCATATTAGCCTTTAAAATTAGCACTTTTGATTTTGATTGTTTGCATTCATTGTAACTAATAGGGTTCGAATGCTCGCACGGACTTTAGGTCAGTTCGCGGGTTCTGGTGCGAACCGAACCTGGGGGTGTTCGGCTCATCCCTAACAGAAAGTACAACTTCACTTTAGCAGTAAAAGGAAAGCAAACACCTGCTTAATTCTGCAAGTACCTCAGAGTCCATGCAGTAGGCCTTTGCTCAGCCTCAACAACTGATGGGTGAACCCTCCAGGTGCTTCTCACACAGCATAAAGTCTTTCAGTTCATCATCCACAGAGTTTTCATAGCACAGTCTCTTCTTCTGAGGCTTCGCAGCCCTTTTTAACTAGCCAGGAATCTGATCAGGAAGTCTTGTGGACAAGAGAGGGAAGGAGGACCTATCTGATGTAGGGTTGCCACCTCATCCCTTTAAACCCGAACACATAGTACTTACACAGGTTCTCAGGTTCTGAGGTCACGCCTGGTATGACCTGACAAAGGGGCGTGCCCTGAAACTTGTAGTCAAGACAACTGCCATTTCTTAATCCATCTACTTGTGATTGATTGCTGCCAAACCATCCAGCAATTTGCCCTTTCAGAGGTTTTCCCTTGGAGTGTTTCCGCCAGCCTGTGACATCATATCCTGGTGACCACCTGTGTCACTTCCAGTTCACAGTTATCTGCGGTCCGAGCCCTGGCAGACACTGGAATTCTCTCTGCTCATTAGCAGTCACAGAGGTGACATCCTGGATTAGTTCCCATACCATGAGACCAAGCCTGGATACACCCCTGACTCTGCTACATGAGGGTATGTGATTGCTTTGGTCCAATTTGGCAAGCTGGCAATACTTTTTAACCTTTTATGTGCAATATATTTACTATACTATTTGAATAAATAAACTGTGTTTTTTACTGCTATGCCTAGCATTCTTGTGACCTTGGAGATACCATGTGGTGCTCCTGTATGACAATGTGTTGTGTGGATCGAGTGGAGACTTGGGAGGAATAATGTTCTTTTGCAGCCTCCATAGACGTGACATGGAGAGCAGCTCTCCTATTGGATGCTGCAATCCCCAGTGACCTTCCACGGTCATCTTGGCTGACGGTAGCCCTTTTAAATAGAGGACCCAGACGGGGTATGCATGCATTCTATGAGTGGTCAGAGTACGGACAGGAACCTGCTCTGTCAGGGAGAGAGATTCAGTGATAGGGAAAGGTTCCAGTGCAAGGGGGGCAAGTGTAGGGATACCACTGTACACACCTTAAGCCTATTATTCCTGAAGATATGCCACTGCATAGCTGTGATATGGTGCTGTGTCCAAGCTGGCATTAAGGACTGTACCAGCACCCTACTGGGGACTGTTACTGCAAGTGTTACTGTGCCTGTTGCCATTAGTGACAATACTAGTGCCAACAACTGTGTTCTGCAAGCGTCCTTGCCCCTTGTTATCCTGCATTCTTCTAAATACAATAACTATTAACTCTTTGTGGAATATGCGTGTACTGCTTCCTATTTCTGTTCCCGCCCACATGGACAGAAGGAGATAGCAGAGAGATGACCCTATTGGTCTGTTGCTGTTCCTCCACTGTCCATATACTGTATGTAGTTCACTAATGTATTTAACTATTGCCTAAAGTAAAGGAAAACATTTTTTTTTTTTATTTTGGATGGAGTGAGGGAGAGGTTTAACCCCTGTCAGTTTTTTTTGCCATCTGGTTCCCATTGGGGAGATTTCCCTTCCCTTCCTGTCACATACCCAAAACAGGAAATAAGAGGAAATGACTCCAAAGTGAGGAAATCCCTGGTTGTCACTAAGATAATGGTAAACATGACAAATAGGGATGAGCCCGATGTTTGCCCGTTCGGCAAATACCGAACATTTTGGGGCATTTGCAGCAAATTCGAGTGCTGCGGATAAGTATTGGCCAAAGCATGCACCTGACCTGCATGCTTTGGCCAATCACAGTGCACTTTGCTGTGAGAGCCATAAAAAAATAATTGAAAAAAAGGGTGTGAGTCCCTTCCAGTCCCTTTCCAAGCTCTTCAGGTCTGGTATGGATAGTAAGGGAAACCCTGCGCCAAAAAAAAAAAATAATGACGTGGGGGTCCCCCCTAAAATTCATACCAGGCCCTTCAGGTCTGGTATGGATTTTAAGGGGAACCCCGTGCCAGAATTGAAAAAAAATGGCGTGGGGTCCCCCCCAAAATCCATACCAGGCCCTTATACCAGCACGCAACCTGGCAGGCCGCAGGAAAAGGAGGGGACAAGAGAGTGCTTCCCCCTCTGAACAGTACCAGGCCCCCAAAACACCTTGTCCCATGTTGATAGGGACAAGGGCCTCATCCCCACAACCTGTGCCCGGTGATTGTCAGGGTCTGCGGGCGGGGGGGTTATTGGAATCTGGAAGTCCCGTTTCACAAGGAAGTCCCCAGATCTTGCCCCCCCCCCCCTATGTGAATGGGTATCGGGTACATTTTACCCCTACCCATTCACCCAAAAAAGTGACAAAAAAGTAAAAATGACAGACAGTTTTTGACAATTCCTTTATTTAAAAAAATTGATTGCAGATGGATGGACATCGCGGGACACTTTTTTTTTCTTTTTTTTTTAATAAAGGAATTGTCAGAAACTGTCTCCTGTAATTTTTACTTTTTTGACACTTTTTTTTTGGTAAATAGGTAGGGGTACAATGTGGACGATACCCATTCACAAAGGGGGGGGGCAGGATCTGGGGCCCCCCTTGTTAAAAAAAAAGTGCCCAGTTGTCAAGTGGTTAAAATTATTATACACAATTTAAAATGATAAAATTAACACTTTTGTTTTTTCATGTTCGAACCGGGGGGTGTTCGGCTCATCCCTAATGACAAATATAGAAGGTGAATCTCACTATCGGGGTAGACAACAATAGAACCTGTCAGGTGTTCTAATACAACTCCACTCTATGCAAAAAAAACGTTTTTTTAGTTATACTTTAAGGCCCCTTTCACATGGGCGTTCCTATCAGGTCCACCTGTCAGTTTTTAAGGCGGACCTGATCGGACACTTCATTCACCTCTATGGAGTGGCGGATGTCAGCGGTGACATGTCCACTGACATCTGCCGATCTGATTCTGTCCACGGAAATCCAGACGGATGGAAACCCTATTTTCCATTCTTCTGGAGGATCGGATCAGATGAAAACAGACAGGCGGTCCGCTTTCATCCGATCTCCCCATAGAAGAGACCGGGCTCTGACAGGTCTGTCTCCGCCCAGTGAGCAGGGATGGACCTGTCACCCGCCTGCTCAGTGGGTATTAACGGATCGATCCCCCGCTGAGCAAATCAGAGTCCGTCGGGCTCAGTGTGAAAGGACCCTAAGACATTACCTGTGTTTCAGCCTGGACAAGTTTTTATACAACATATTTCTCTCCTGTCCAGAATTCATAAGGTGACCCTGACACATCTGTGTCACTCATATCAATGTACCCCTTTCATTTTTAACTATATATTTGTAAAATGACAGCCGACTGCCAACCTTGAGACTTCCTGAATTCCTCCACCACACATCGGGCCTCTTCCTGAATCTTCCACTCATTGCTTCTTTTTCCTAAACCAAAATCTCTTAAAGTCTTGAACGCGAAGGTGCGCATTTTTTTCCAGCGTTCGCCATTAGCCAAACTAAGACCTGGAGGAGTAAAAAACCTTTTAAGTTATTGGCTGATGCAAACTCATTGCATTGAAGCATAAATAAATCTGAGGATGGCCATACAAATTACAATCTGATTGTATAATCTGGGTTCAATATGCTATAGATATATCAAAACTATGTAATAGGGTGCCTGCCTTAACATTTTATTCAGTTAGGAAATCTTCACGTGTGTGGTTGAGGGGCTAAGCCTCACTTTTCATGCACACAAAATCAGCGCTCACTACCAGAAATCCTAAAAGTCCCAGTTCATATAGATATCTTTCCTAAAAAAAGTTCAGTTTTTCCAAATGTAGACCAAAAGCTCCAACACCGTCCTCTCTTGCTATGAATTCTTTGTAGTGTTTCACTCAAGAAGGTGAGAAATCTCAAAAAAAAGAAAAGAAAAGGCCATATAGTGTAGTGTTTCTAATCCAATTGGTATGTTAAACAATGCGTTTATATTGTGCTTACATCAAAATTAAAATATTATTTCACTGGATCGCTGTTGTGTTACACTATGTGATTATTATTGCTCTGTGTCTTTAAGCTATGTTCCCTCTGTCTAAGGCCCCTTTCACACGGGGCGTTTTTCATGCGGTACAGCGCTAAAAATAGCACCATGCTGTAACATCTTTCCATGTTGCTTACAACACCAACGTTTTTCTACCTATGAATATCCATCATTAAACGGAACATTCAAAAGGATTCATCATCTGTCTCTCCATACAGTGAGTTTATTCATTGAGTTAAGCTGTCTGAATTGATGCAAGGGATAAATAGAACACCAGGTCATGTAAGCCCTATATGAAGCTGGAGATAACGTTTATGGCCTTGTAGTTGAGTCAGAACAATCACAATATGTGTTTATATATACTGAATATATCCATACCTTCATATTTCTTATAAATAGCATTCCCTAACACTGCAATGCAGATTTTACTTTGTGTCTTTATCTCCCCTCCAGAAGTATCCTTCCTTCCTCTTCTCAAGATAGGTATTAGAAGCTCCCAAAATGGAATTATAGGCACATAAAGTTGTGCTCATAAGTGTACATACCCTTGCAGAATTTATGATTTCTTGGCCATTTTTCAGAGAATATGAATGATAACACAGCAACATTTCTTTCACTCATGGTTAGTGTTTGGCACGGTACAGTTCAACTACCCTTTCCCGCAGATCCTTTGACAATTCTTTTGCTTTCCCCATGACTCAGAATCCAGAAACGTCAGTGCAGCACTGGATGAAAGATGCAAGGGTCTGTCAGGAGTCCAGAAACTCCTTGACCTTTTATACACACACAGACTAATTACAAGCAAACAGATCACAGGTGAGGATGGTTATGTTTAATAGCCATTCAAACCCCTTTGTGTCAACTTGTGTGCATGTTATCAGGCCAAAATCTCCAGGGTATCTAAACTTTTGATCAGGGTCATTTGGGTAGTTTCTGTTGTGATTGTGATTTAAAAAGAGTAAACACACTTGATTGATAATGAATGGCTAAACACTAACCATTACTAAAAGAAAAGTTTTTGTGTTATCATTCATATTCTCTGAAAAATGTCCAAGAAATCATAAATTCTGCCCGGGTATGTAAACTTATGAGCACAACTGTAGTATAATACTGCACAAAACTTAATTGCCACAAATTAAAATCCATGCTATTCACAAGAGTGTGACTCCACTGTGCGAGTATTGGTGCAGCAATTACTCTATATACCTTACCGAATGTAAGATTAACAATACGCCATCAATTAATCCACTCCGATGGGAATTCCTTGCTCTTGCATCCAAAATAACGAATAAAGCATTAACATGCATACTCCAGTGCCATATCCAATTGTGAAACAGTGTCTCCAACCAACAGATCAGCATGTGGTCACACCATGCACCTTACCAAAATTCTATTCAGTAAGCGCTCTTTTCATGGTAAAGTTGTAACATCAGAACTCCTCCTGTTCCTCAACCATTTATTGTTAGGATTCTCCGATGCAAGACATTTAAAAAGGGTCCATAGTGCAGCAGTATAGTTAAAATCCAATGTTTAACCACTTCAATACTGGGCACTTAAACACCTTCCTGCCCAGACCAATTTTGAGCTTTCAGCGCTCTCACACTTTGAATGACAATTGCGCGGTCATGCAACACTGTACCAAATGAAATTTTTATCATTTTTTCCCCAAAATAGAGCTTTCTTTTGGTGGTATTTGATCACCTCTGCGGTTTTTATTTTTTGCTAAACAAATAAAAAAAGACCGAAAATTTTGAAAAAAAAAAATGTTTTCTTTTTGTTTCAGTTTCAAAACTTTGTAAATAAGTTTTCTCCTTCACTGATGGGCACTGATAGGTCTGCACTGATGGGCACTGATAAGGCGGCACCGATGGGCACCGATGAAGTGGCACTGAGGTGGCATTGATGGGCACTGATAGGCGGCACTGATAGGCGGCACTGATGGGCGACACTGATGGGCGACACGGGTGGGCACTGATGGGCAAAACGGGTGGGCACTGATGGGCGACACAGGTGGGCACTGATGGGTGGCACAAATTGGCACTGATGGCTGGCACAGATTGGCATGGATAGGCGGCACGGATTGGCACGGATAGGCGGCACGGATTGGCACGGATAGGCGGCACAGATGGGCACTGATAGGCGGCATGGATGGGCACTGATAGGCGGCATGGATGGACAATGATAGGTGGCACGGATAGGCACTGATAGGCGGCATTGTTTTTTACTGATGGATGCCAATCAGTGCCAAACAATAATGCATGCCAATCAGTGATGCCCATTGTGGGCACTGATTGGCATCCATTGTGGGCACTGATTGGCATCCATTGGGGGCACTGTGTGTCATCCCTGGTGGTCTAGGGTGGCATACCTTTTGATGGGCAATCCCTGGTGGTCTGGTGGCGTCCCTGGTGGTCCAGTGTGGGCATCCTCGGGGGGGGGCTGCGCTGATAATCGATCAGCACAGACCCCCCCTGTCAGAGGAGCAGCCGATCGGCTCTCCTCTACTCGCGTCTGACAGACGCGAGTGAGGAAAAGCCGATTACCGGCTTTTCCTATTTACACTGTGATCAGCCGTGATTGGACACGGCTGATCACGTGGTAAAGAGTCTCCGTCGGAGACTCTTTACCAAGATCGTAGTTGCGGGGTGTCAGACTGACACCCCGCAACAACGATCGCCGCGATGCGCGCCCCCGGGGGGGCGCGCAGCGGCTCAAAATCCTGAGGACGTCATATGACGTCCTGTCAGGATTTTACAACCACTTTGCCGACGTCATTTGACAATGGACGGGCGGCAAGTGGTTAATATGCAAAAACCTACTTACAAACACTTGTTAAAGATGCCTATAAACCTGAACAAAGGTGGCCGTTATTGCACTTCCTGTGTGTGATGATGTCACTTTCGGCCTCTGACGTCACCTCCAACACGTTTCCTCCAATGGACTTCTTCACAGGAAGTAATTAACAGACACCTGGTCATCTTTAAATACTCATGCTGCCACCCTTAATGGTTACATAGTCCTCCATCTAAACTAATGGAAAAAAGTCACAGAATCCTACAGACAGCCCAGGAGACACCAGACAAGCGGGAAACCTATCAGAAATCCACCCATGTTAATCCCTCCTCCTCTGCTCAGGGGCAGATCCAGGGGGGGGGGGCAACGGGTCAATTGCCCCCCCCCCCCCGAGAAAATAGTGAGCAGGCTGTGCTGATGCCGACCGCCCATCAGGACACAGGGCAGCGGCGCTGAAACTGACAGGCTCTGTGAAGGGACACAGGCAGAGCCGCAGCTGCAGGGGATTTCCACCCCTCCTTCTCTTCCTTGAGGCGAGCAGCTTTCATTCACCTGGCAATGCCCGCTCCTATTGGCTACATTCAGGCCAATGGCTGGGAAACTAATACCAAGAGCATTATGGGACATGTAGTCCCAGATACCAGCAGGCCCAGGACGATTCCCTGAGAGTGCACTGCAGCCCCCAACATGCCGAGCGAGAGAAGGGGAGAGGAGGTCCGTGATAGGAGAAGAGGGACCATAAGGCTGTTGGGTGGAGGGAGCCACAAAGAAAGTGCCAGTGATCTGATTCTACTATATATCCCCCAAGGTAAGAACTTACCTCCAGGTGGGAGGATGAGGGGAGGTGGGGATGCAGGCTTCCATAGAGGTACAGGACCTTATCACTGGCTGCTCCCACTCTGTCCTCCCTTCCACCTGACTGCTCCCACCCTATGCTCCCTTCCACCTGACTGCTCCCACCCTATGCTCCCTTCCACCTGACTGCTCCCACCCTATGCTCCCTTCCACATGACTGCTCCCACCCTATGCTCCCTTCCACCTGACTGCTCCCACCCTATGCTCCCTTCCACCTGGCTGCTCCCACCCTATGCTCCCTTCCACCTGGCTGCTCCCACCCTATGCTCCCTTCCACCTGGCTGCTCCCACCCTATGCTCCCTTCCACCTGGCTGCTCCCACCCTATGCTCCCTTCCACCTGACTGCTCCCACCCTATGCTCCCTTCCACCTGGCTGCTCCCACCCTATGCTCCCTTCCACCTGACTGCTCCCACCCTATGCTCCCTTCCACCTGACTGCTCCCACCCTATGCTCCCTTCCACCTGGCTGCTCCCACCCTATTCTCCCTTCCACCTGGCTGCTCCCACCCTATGCTCCCTTCCACCTGGCTGCTCCCACCCTATGCTCCCTTCCACCTGACTGCTCCCACCCTATGCTCCCTTCCACCTGGCTGCTCCCACCCTATGCTCCCTTCCACCTGGCTGCTCCCACCCTATTCTCCCTTCCACCTGACTGCTCCCACCCTATGCTCCCTTCCACCTGACTGCTCCCACCCTATGCTCTCTTCCACCTGGCTGCTCCCACCCTATGCTCCCTTCCACCTGACTGCTCCCACCCTATGCTCCCTTCGACCTGGCTGCTCCCACCCTATGCTCCCTTCGACCTGGCTGCTCCCACCCTATGCTCCCTTCGACCTGGCTGCTCCCACCCTCTCCTCCCTTCCACCTGGCTGCTCTCACCCTCTCCTCCCTTCCACCTGGCTGCTCCCACTCTGTCTTCCCTTCCACCTGGCTGCTCCCACTCTTTCCTCCCCTCCACCTGGCTGCAACCAACAATACTTTTTC
Organism: Lithobates sylvaticus; assembly: GCA_028564925.1. Classification (NCBI taxonomy): domain Eukaryota; kingdom Metazoa; phylum Chordata; class Amphibia; order Anura; family Ranidae; genus Lithobates; species Lithobates sylvaticus. The sequence goes on along the minus strand of CM053033.1, from coordinate 197,976,649 downwards.
AAGACACTGTGTATTTATGTGTGTGTATATATTTTATAGATGCCCACCTTACTTTTGTCCCTGTTCCTCCCTAAATGTGAAAGCTGGAGAAGCCACTGTCTCTCACCGCCCCCCCTGCATCGCCGCATTCCTGCATCTAAAATAAGACTGCCATTACTGTGCAGGCGCAGGCAGCAGAAAGATGACATCATCTCTCACTGCCCCCCCCCCCCCCCCCACTCTGGAACAACAGGGACACTGTCACTGGCAACTGGCAAGTGACAATCTGCATCTGGTGACAGGAAACTGTAGCAAGTGACAAGCTGCATCTGATAACAGGTGACGTGGCAAGTGACACGCACAGGTCTCCCACTGATTTTGCATTATATTTCATTTTATATTACAATGTATTAATAGAAATAATGCGCTTCAATCATCCTGACACCATATTAACCATGGTGCCGTGATGATTGAAGCGCCAACACCAGCCATTGCCCCGACAAATTGCCCGCAAATATTTTGGCAGTGCCCCGCCCGAGATTAGACTCTGGATCCGCCCCTGCCTCTGCTTAGGTACCAACTCCATGTGGAGTGCTCAGAATTATGTGGATCCTACTGCGGTTTTACAACAACATAATTATATTACAATAATTCTAAGATCAATAAACTACTAAATACATTAAAATAAATGAAAGTAAAATGCAAATAAAATAGATAAGATATGCTCGTAAAACCTATAAACAACATTACAAAATCATTAACTTCCTGGTTTTAAACATATTAGCAGATTAAGTACAGGCACTCCCCTAGTTACAAACATCCGACTTACAAACGACTCCTACTTACGAACAGACAACAAGAAGTGAGAGGAAATCTACCCCTGGGAAGAGAAATTCACTCCTGTAGGAGTTATTATGGGAAAAGGGTACCTCTGCTGATAATTTATCACCAAGGCTTGTTTCCACAACAACCCAAAATTTTCCAAATCCAATTGTCATTGGGACAGAAAATGAGGTGAAATCTTCTGAACATGGACACAGACACCAAAACAAACATTACAGGGGTGTTAACCCTTCCCTATGTTATCCAAAAAGCTTAAAAATTGTTTTTGTGGCTAGAGACTTACAGATTCGACTTAAGAACAAATATACAGACCCTATCTTGTTTGTAACCCGGGGACCGCCTGTATACTGTTGCCATTTATTGTAGTGGGGAGAATGTATATTGCAAGTTCAACTAGTTATTCACATGCATCTGAAATGAAGCTGCCATCTAATGGAGAAACATTGTATTATAAATTATATTAGTAACACTTATGCATCTCAGATGAAGCAATTTAAATCCAATTCTACATTTAACCCTTTGGGTTGTAAACAATTTATCTAAAAAATCCAGAATGTTTCATTCTTGGAGATGTCTCTAACCTGGGTAGACACTCTCTCCAATAAACCTGAATAGTGTATTTTCTTTGCTAAAGATAACAAACATGTTATACTTACCTGCTCTGTGCAGTGGATTTGCACAGAGCAGCCCAGATCCTCTTCTCGGGTCCCTTTTTGGTGCTCCTGACCCCTGCCTCCTGTTGAGTGCCCCCACAGCACGCAACTAGATATGGGGGCACCCGAGCGGAGCCACAGCTCCCTGTGTCCATTCAGACACGGCCCAGCCCCGTACACTTTCTCTCCTCATTGGCTCACTGACTTTGATTGACAGCAGAGGGAGCCAATGGCGCCACACTGCTGTCTCAGCCACTACGAAGGGGAGTCACGGACAGTCGAGTCTCTTGTGCAACATCGCTGGATCTAAATGGATCATAGGTAAGTATTAGGGGGCCTAAGGGGGGCTGCTACACACAGAAGTTTTTTTTATCTTAATGCATAGAATGCATCAAGATAAAAAAACCTTCTGCCTTTACAACCCCTTTAGGACATTTTCTGATATTCTGTACATGTTCACTTAATCTAACATGCAACTGCCTGGTTGTGCGACCCACATACTGTAGGCCGCAACTACACTCAAGCAAATTTGTTACAAACGATGTGTTGCATGAAAAACGTTTTAATTTAGTATGTTTTCTGAGTGATATTTGATCCAAACTCGACTTACGTCTACCAACTCTGATGGTTCTACAGATGTTGCATTTGCCACATGAAAAAAAAACCCTTTTAAATAAAACATGGCACTTTGGTTCTTCTTGAGAGGGAACACTACATTTTTTACCAACCTTGTTTTGAATTTCTGGGTCTTACAATATATAAAATGCGGTTGGAGGGGAATAATAGAGCCAATAATTCTATCCTTCTGCAAAATTGGCCAATACTTCCTAACGATACCCTCAAAATCTTTGTGTTCACAATTTTAGTCAAAAATAAGGGCATACTCTTTATTACTGTTGTTTAACTTCCTATTCTTAGGATGATTCACTTTTCTTATTTTTTTTTTAATTCTTTATTTAATAGAAATAATTTAATATTTTACAATCGAACATACAGATAATACCAATATTCATTGTAGCAGAAAAAACAAAAAAATAATCTAGTAAAATAACATTAAAGTTGTTTTAAAGCCACTGTGTTCTCTTCATAGAAACCACTAGCATTCGATAATGGTATATGCCCAGTGTGTGTGTGCTTTATAAAAAAAATTTGTTTTATATCTTATTTCAGAGCACCTCTCGGCACTCACGTGACTGCCCGCCTCTCTTCTTTCTCGATCTGACAGCTACAGCTGGAGGGGCTGAGAATCCCCTGCTGACGTCAGCCAGAAGGAGAGGAGAACGGCGGGCAGTCACGTGAGCACCAAAAGTCTCTCTGAAATAAGGTATAAAACTAAATTTTTTAAAATAAAGTACATACACTGGGCACATAACATTATTGAACACAGAGGATTGTATGAAAATTGGCAAGTCATTTTAGCAGCAGAAGGGAAAGGGGTGGGGGCGAGGACTGACATAAGCTGACAGGCGGGGGGGAGGACAGAGGAGAGACAGCGGATGATGGAGGCACGTAAACTGACCACTGTAATCAGGGGCTCAGCAGCCGTGAAAAACATAGTCAGTTTACAAAGGGTAGGGCAGCACCAGGCAGGATCAGCCACGTATTTTAGATAATAGAAAGGGCCAAATTACACAGCACAAGCACTGTGCTGTTATTCATGCTTTAAAGGAACAGGATCCATTTTTTTTCTTTTTAGAGTAACAACCGCTTTAATTAATAAATTATTCATTTTTTATCTCTTACATAATTCCTATCTATCTGATATCTTATTTGTTTCAGAACTGCACCTTCATAGCCCTTATTTACAAACCTTTGTTTGATGGTACCAGATTGTTATTTATATTCTGACAATTTTGAGTCGAGTGAACTGCCCTTTGGGTACTATGTCCACCCATTTGGGATGATGGCAGCTTGTTGTAACCAGAATGTAGCTATTTTGGTCAGTACTTTTAAAGTACGTTTTGGTAAACAGTTTATCCTTGTCTAAAGAAATGGTGAGGACTAAAACATTTATTTCCTATGCATCTTCTATTTTTGAAATTGTAAGGCCATACTCATTATTATCAAAATGTTCAAAAACCCTGTTTAAAGATTCCATAGAGCCCTCCCATATTACGAAAATATCTCCTATAAATCGCTTCCAAGTTTTAGCCCCACCCATTTTCTGTCAAAGATTTCTTCCTTGCAAAAGGAAGAATTCCCCCAGAAGGGTGGGGTTTTTAGGCAGCAGAGTATAATGATATGAAATTATATGTAAGGGCAGGTATTGTTTGAGTAATTGACACAAATTTATCAAAAAATTTACTTGTTTATTTATAATGTCACAATTGTGGCAAAATGGATAAAAGACATAAACCCATACAAGAAATACAATATAGCTAGAGAGTACACACAAATACCAGCAGATAGCACTATAAATCTCAACAGATTACTCAGAATATGTTGGTATAGTACAAAAAATAACTGACGCGTTTTGACCCGTAACTATATGGGTCTTCTTCAAAGGATTTTGTCTGCTGGAATAAGAGATAAACAGATAAAATAAGGATCAAAGAGTAAATATAGAATATCAGCATATACGCCACAATTATCTCCTTGTGTATTAACATGGAGTTGGCATATAATGGTGTGCATATTTACCAAAATGTGTGTAGTCGATAGAGTGAATTCTTTGTATGGAAATCCCTTAAAATCAACTTCATTCTCTCCAGGTGGCCCCCGGACACCCCCCGTTTGGGTAGGCCATGGTACGATGATCACCCAGACAATGCGTGGCTTACAAGAGGTCACACTCCAGGTTAGACCACCCATATGCAGGTCGGCAGGGCGCCAAGGTGGGGTCGCTGAGGGGAGAAAGAGATCACACCTGTGGCAAAAAAGATCCCTAATCAGACAATCATAATGCCAAAGACATGGCTTGGGGTATTTTACTCCAACCAATTTTATGTAAACTAACTTTTAATTAATAGCCAGTTACTTTATAGACCATATATTAGGTATATAACAGTGAGTATATATATCTACATCACGTTCGGTATTCCCCTGTCCCCCATATGTATAGATAGAAGGGTATATAGTAATAAGTGTATATATTTACATCTCATTCATATTTCCATGTTCCCCATGTGTATGGACAAGGGAGGGAAGGGAAAGAGAAGAGAAAAATTCTTTATCTAGCCCACAGGTATCTGAATGTTGCTATAGAGTGTTTGTCCTGGCGAATAAGGGATTTTATTTAGTATAGTGTTGGAGGAAAGAAGAAAAGGGGGAGAAAGGGGGAGAGAAGAGTAAAAAGGAGAAACGAAGGGAAGGATAAGAAAAGAAGAAAAAAGAGACTGGAAAAAAGGAGACTCACAGAAAAACATAAAAGAAAGACATGACTGGGGAAAATATATGGCGCGCTCATATGGAAATACAAATAGAGGAAAAACAGGAAGAGAAAAGATGAAGAAAAGAGGAAAAAATAATAGGGCAAAAAGAAGGGGGGGAAATGAGGGGAAGAAAAGAAGAAACCCCCACAACTCCTTTGTGATCCCTTTTTCTTCTCTTTTTTCTTTTCTTGTTTCTTCCATTTACCCTCCCTTTTCCTCAGTTTCTTTCTTCTTTTCTTTCCCTCCTCATTTCCCCCCTTCTTCTCGCCCTATTATTTTTTCCTCTTTTCTTCATCTTTTCTCTTCCTGTTTTCCCTCTATTTGTATTTCCATATGAGCGCACCATATATTTTCCCCAGTCATATCTTTCTTTTATGTTTTTCTGTGAGTCTCCTTTTTTCCAGTCTCTTTTTTCTTCTTTTCTTATCCTTCCCTTCGTTTCTCCTTTTTACTCTTCTCTCCCCCTTTCTCCCCCTTTTCTTCTTTCCTCCAACACTATACTAAATAAAATCCCTTATTCGCAAGGACAAACACTCTATAGCAACATTCAGATACCTGTGGGCTAGATAAAGAATTTTTCTCTTCTCTATCCCTTCCCTCCCTTGTCCATACACATGGGGAAGATGGAAATATGAATGAGATGTAAATATATACACTTATTACTATATACCCTTCTCTCTATACATATGGGGGACAGGGGAATACCGAACGCGATGTAGATATATATACTCACTGTATTATACCTAATATTTGGTCTATTAAGTAACTGGCTATTAATTAAAAGTTTACATAAAATTGGTTGGAGTAAAATACCCCAAGCCATGTCTTTGGCATTATGATTGTCTGATTAGGGATCTTTTTTGCCACAGGTCTCTTTCTCCCCTCAGCGACCCCACCTTGGCGCCCTGCCGACCTGCATGTGGGTGGTCTAACCTGGAGTGTGACCTCTTGTAAGCCACACATTGTCTGGGTGATCATCGTACCATGGCCTACCCAAACGAGTGGTGTCCGGGGGCCACCTGGAGAGAATGAAGTTGATTTTAAGGGATTTCCATACAAAGAATTTAATCTATCGACTACACACATTTTGGTAAATATGCACAATATTATATGCCAACTCCATGTTAATACAAAAGGAGATAATTGTGGCGTATATGCTGATATTCTATATTTACTCTTTGATCCTTATTTTATCTGTTTATCTCTTATTCCAGCAGACAAAATCCTTTGAAGAAGACCCATATAGTTACGGGTCGAAACGTGTCAGTTATTTTTTGTACTATACCAACATATTCTGAGTAATCTGTTGAGATTTATAGTGCTACCTGCTGGTATTTGTGTGTACTCTCTAGCTAAATTGTATTTCTTGTATGGGCTCATGTCTTTTATCCATTTTGCCACAATTGTGACATTATAAATAAACAAGTACATTTTTTGATAAATTTGTGTCAATTACTCAAACAATACCTGCCCTTACATATAATTTCATATCATTATACTCTGCTGCCTAAAAACCCCACCCTTCTGGGGGAATTCTTCCTTTTGCATACATCCTCGGGGTGAGCAGCAACCCAGCCATCTCTAGATGTGTCTTCCCTGTTCTTTTCAAGATTTCTTCCTTTTCCCATTTGCCCTTAAATATGTATGCACATATAAACTATGTGTGAACTTGGTGCCCATTGCAACATTTTTTTTTCTGGATATGATAATTACCACTATACCAGAAATAATTTCTTGACATTCCAAATTCCAAAGCTTGAATAATAAATTTTCTTTTAATTCTTTTCAGGGAACTGTATTTCTTTAAAGCCCACTTAACGGCTTCCACTTAATCATGATGTTTAATATTCGTATTTAACGAATTAACATCGGTAGTAGCTAAAATAACATTCGATCCATCTTCCATTCCCTCAAGCAACCTGATGACATCCTGTCGTCACCCTTACTTTTATTGCCCCACAAACGTTACCACCTTTAGCTGCAGAGGCAACAGCAGGTGCTGTACACATGTGGCAGACACAATGGTTTGCATCATGGCCATGGCAGAAATGATACCCGCTGTTGCTTTTGGGGAGTATAGCGCCCACTGAGCGTGATCTGTTCAAGTTAATGAGGCTGCTCTGCAACCACCCTACAACTGTGTGAAATCCTCGTGATTGCAGCACGGTAGTCCAGCATTTAGGGGATAAAACAGGAAGTGAGGAGGCTATACAATGCCTCCCCACCTCCTGTCTAATGCTCTCTGAAGAGCATATATGCAGATCACGCACATGTGAATGAGACCCTTAGTCTCAGTCAGATACACACTTGCATTACAGTTGGCAGACCCTATGAAGATAATACAGATGGTACAGTATATGGGAACCCCTCAAATCCAGGATACATTATGCTGTCATTATCATTTGTATAAGTCATTTTAAAACCCTCATCCTGGTGCAGGAAATTGGATGTTTTTGTAACCCCTAAAAAAATAAAAAATTTCTGTCAGGGTTGAAATGCCACCTGCATTCCTTCTCTTGCTATTCTGTCTCGGCCTCACTTGTTAGTTCATGGGGACACAGACATTCATCTACTTATTTGGATATAAGACTTTGCTCTTCAGATTGAAGTACAGCGCTCACCATTTGCTTTACCATATTAAGCAATACAATCTGATTGGTGTTCTAAACCTTCTTTCCTAGAGTCTTGCTTCATCTTACAATTTATAAAGGCTCATACCTGTGAAGGTTCTCATTTATCCAGGTCATGGTATATGTAGAAGTAGATTCAACTAGACTTGTTCTGCAATGTTGAAGATGTTTCATTGCTTAGGAGACCATATCTTTAGTTCAAGTGTCAACAAGATATCTCCACATTTATATCCACACCTTATATCATCTTAATCCAAAGTGTGAATACGAAAGTTGGAGTATCTGGCTAACTACTTTTAGATACTGTATACCACAACTTGGATAAATAAGAATATTCACAGACAAGAGCCTTTTTAAATTGTAAGAGGAACCAGGCTCTAGGAAGGAAGTAGAGATGTGCACGACGGAAACATTTGTTTTGTTTCAGGTTTATTTAAGTTAATAATTTAATTTAGTCATATTCGTTATGTTCGAATGATTCATTTTCGGAATTTGTTTAGTATATTTGGATTTGTTTAGTATATCTGTTATTTTCTAAACGAATTTGAATTAATGCGGAGGGCCGGCCGTTTTTTTTTAAAGTAAGAACCTACAAACACTGTAGCTGCTGACTTTTAATGAGGGCACTTACCTGTCAAGCGAGCCCACAACGTTGCCCCTCCCCTCCCCCAGGCTGATCCGTCCACTGGATCGGGTGTCGGCGCCGCCATCCTAACGAAGGGAAACAGGCAGTGGAGTAGGAAGTGGCAGATTAGGACAATCTGCCTAGCAACAGCCATTTCTGGTAAGTTAAATATTATTATTTTTTTTAATGTTTCATGTATTTTAAGGAGCGTGTTTATGTTTTTTTTTTTTTTTAGGGTGGCCCTCCGCTTTAAATTAATTCTAATTCGAAAAACTTCTATTATTTTCGATTTTATTATGTTTATTCTATAATTCGATGCTATTCTGTTTTTTTGTTTTTACTTTACTTTTCTTTTGAGCAGCCAAGTAGTAATCATCATCTTATTTCACTTTCATACCTTACTGTAATAATTGTAATAATTTTCTATTTCAAATTCAAATTCATTTTCCAATTCAAATTCATTTTTGAATTTGAATTCAGATCATTTGTTTCTTTATAATTAATTTGTAAAGAATTACATTTATTTTGGATTCATTGAAATTTGTTACTATTGTGCTTCAGAAATTCGGATGCTACTGTATCTCCAAATAACGAAAAATTTTGTCTGAATTTCGAATCGTAACAAAATGAATTGCACATTTCAAGAAGGTAGGCTTAGAACAGAACCCCGGTCAGAATGTTATTGCTAAATAAGGTACAGCAAACAGTGAGACTTTACTTTCTTTTTTTATTATTGATTACCCAGTTGCATTAATACACCACATGGGATGTGCCCTGTGGGTATGCAGTGTTGTAATGTTTGACTGTTGTTTAGCTATTCACTTCTTCAATACTAGTTGTTAGTTGTAGCTCCCAACTGTCCCTGATTTTGTGAAACTATCCCTGACATGGAACAAAGTCCCATTGTTCCTCTTTTATCTTAATGTGTCCTTCATTTTGGTCCGATAAATATAATTGTATATAAAATGCACTATTTATCTTTCAGAAAGTGTTTCACAATGATAAACCTTCCGTACAATTTCTAAATTGCTGCATTTCGCAATTTCGAACACCAGTATTAAGAAATAGTGGTAAAAAATCTTGTGGGTTTAACTACATTTTTTTGTTTAATACTCCTTTAACCACTTCAGCCCCGGACCAATTTGCAGCCAAAGGACCAGGCCCCTTTTTGCGATTCGGCACTGCGTCGCTTTAACTGACAATTGCGCGGTCGTGCGACGTGGCTCCGAAACAAAATTGGCGTCCTTTTTTTTCCCACAAATAGAGCTTTCTTTTGGTGGTATTTGATCGCCCCTGCAGTTTTTATTTTTTGCACTATAAACAAAAATAGAGCGACAATTTTGAAAAAAAATGCAATATTTTTTTACTTTTTGCTATAATAAATATCCCCCAAAAATATATAAAAAAATTTTTTTTTCCCTCAGTTTAGGACGTATTCTTCTACATATTTTTGGTAAAAAAATCGCAATAAGCGATTATTGATTTGTTTGCGCAAAAGTTATAGCGTTTACAAAATAGGGGATAGTTTTATAGCATTTTTATTAATATTTTTTTTTTACTAGTAATGGCGGCGATCAGTGATTTTTATTGTGACTGCGACATTATGGCGGACACATCGGACATTTTTGACACATTTTTGGGACCATTGTCATTTATATAGAAATCAGTGCTATTTAAATGCACTGATTCCTATGTAAATGACACAGGCAGTGAAGGAGTTAACCACTAGGGGGCGGGGAGGGGCTAAGTGTGACGTGTTGTGTTTTTTTTACAGTAGGGGGCGTGGCTGTACGTCTGACGTCATTGATCGGCTTTCCCGATGACAGGGAACAGCCGATCAATGACAGGCAATGTAGGAAGCGCGGGGAGAGGTTTGTTACACAGACCTCTCCCCGTTCTTCAGCTCTGTGACCAGGTCGGGTCCGCTGGCCCCGCGGCCGTGGTCACGGAGCTCCCGACCGGGCCGCGAGCGCGCCCCCGCGGCTAGGCAATTAAAGGGCACGTATATATACGTGCTTTTTCCTAGCCATGACATTCTGCCGACGTATATGTACAGGCGGCAGTTGGGAAGCGGTTAAGGGGGCGTGGCAAGGGGTGTGTCCTATGCTTACATACTTTTGCTAATAGATGACCCCCATTCCCATCTCAAAACGACGGGAGGTATGCTGACTCATGTACTTGAGTGTGCAAATTCAGCTTGAGCTACTGAGAAATGTAAACAACAGCTTTTTTTTATAACAAAAATTGTGCACCCACTAGAAAACCCAACAAAACTAGCATACAGCTCCAACAGTATGCTGATAATTGTAATGCATTATAGTGATTTGCATTATCACCTATTTACCTACTGTAGCTAAAAGGAGTTAATTCTATTAATTAGTACTAACCATGGCAAATACAGAAAATATATACAAAATCATTCCTTTTAAAACTATTTTGGAATGTCTGTTTTCTTTTTTTTTTCTTCTTACCATAACCTTTGGTGAATTGACCAATTGTTGGCAGTTTTCCTCGACCACCAAACTCTTCATTTTGATCGATGAGTGCTTCCTTTACAGCTTTATAGCCACATATCACAATAATAGGGTTCAAACCAAAATACAGGGTGTACACTGAGCCGTACTGTTCATTTAACTGTAACAAAATTGAAATGAATTTATAAATATATAATTAACAAATCCACATTAATAGTACACAGGGGAACATTGCTCTGTCCCACTCATTTGTATGTTTCTGTGTTGTATTGAACTGCATCGGTTTATTATTGTTCTGAAGTATGCTGACATCTAATAGTTGTTTAGAACCACTACAACTTTTTTTTGCTTATAAAATTAAGTTCCCTAATTGATAATTAGTGTTGTAAATAATAGAACATAATGCCAATAAATATATTGTAAATGTATAGTGAGTGATGACTAATAATTTAATGTACTTGTCATTATTGTTGGAAACAAATCATTTGGTGGAGGGGGGATTATGGTGTGGGGATGTTTTTCAGGGGTTGGGCTTGGCCCCTTAGTTCCAGTGAAGGGAACTCTTAAGGCGTCAGCATAGCAAGACATTTTGGACAATTTCATGCTCCCAACTTTGTGGGAACAGTTTGGGGATGGCCTCTTCCTGTTCCAACATGACTGCGCACCAGTGCACAAAGCAAGGTCCATAAAGACATGGATGAGGGAGTTTGGGGTGGAGGAACATAACTGGCCTACACAGAGTCCTGACCTAAACCCGATAGAACACCTTTGGGATGAATTAGAGCGGAGACCGTGAGCCAGGCCTTCTCGTCGACATCCCTGCCTGACCTCACAAATGTGCTTCTGGAAGAATGGTCAAACATTCCCATAGACACACTCCTAAACCTTGTGGACAGCCTTCCCAGAAAATTTGAAGCTGTTATAGCTGCAAAGGGTGGGCCAAATCAATATTGAACCCAATGGACTAAGATTGGGATGCCATTAAAGTTTGTGTGAGTGTAAAGGCAGGCATCCCAATACTTTTGGTAATATAGTGTATGTCTGACCTATATTATGTTCCTAGGTGGCTTCTGTGACAGACCTAGCCGGGACACAGGCTGTTGGAGGGGACTGAATGCGAGCCGATTACCTTGCGATTATGGGCCCTGGCATTTGGGGGAACAGTGCTCTTTGAGCTGCAAGCCTGGGACCCCTGAGCTGGTGTTACTTGGATTCAGGTCCATGCTGGCCCCCCAATACACATAGAATCTGTATGTGTATTTGGCATATTAGCAAGAGATGCTAATGTCATGAACTCCAGACAGCCTGTCTGTTATGTAATTGAGTATAGTCTGGCTTGACACAGATTCTAAAGAATATTTCACCTATTGTTGTATGTGCTAATTAACCCTGCAATTGAATGAAGGAGTCCAGTGTTGATTAAGATAATTAGCTCATGCTAATTAAGTTAGGTCTTAGTCATCTGGCTGTATAAAATTGTGTGACATGTCAAATAAAGATCAGTCCATGTTGGCACCAAGCAAGTGTTGTCTCGTTTGGTGCTTGGGAGCGGTTGGAATATCTTATACCTATATCCAGACTGAGAGGAAGTGATATATGACGAACGCACTCAAGAGGAGTGTAGGGACGTTTCGTCACATTGGTGGCAAGCAGTGGGATCATACTTCCTGCAGTCTGGGACATCCAAACCTCCACCTGGATCCAAGGTCCGGATAGCAGGAGAGGAGGAGAGGTACAGATACCAGCCGCCATGGAAGACGAATTCAGGAGGAGGTTGCGAGAGATGCAGCTACAGCACAGAGGACCAGTATCAGAGCAGGTCCTGCTGGGATGGTTTGATTCTATTCGCTGCGAACTCTGGAAGGAAGCGCTAGCCCGTGAGCGGCGTCACCAGGGAAAAGTTCTCCCCTCCAACCAGGAAAGGTACTGGTCGCAGTATGGATTGCGGGTGCTGTTTTTGGGAGAGAAACCGCACAAGGAGCAGACAGCTGAATTAGGCAGGCTGATCTGGGCAGAGATGAAGCTGGATGAGAGTTACAGAGCCCTCCGGTGGCATGTATCCCAAGCATGCCCTTGGATAGCAGATGACAGCCCAACGGAAGGCTTAAGCTACGGCGGCCTGGGACTGTTGTATGTGAAGCTGACAGGAGACTCTAACTTTGGGAGTGATTTGGAGTGGCGGTTGGATGAAATCATGGATTTCAGAAAAGGGCTACTGAACGTCTCGGAAGTGCACTGGGCACTGGAAGATTTGGAGTTTCTGGCCGATCAGGAATGGGAGCTGGAAATTGCCTACAGACGGCTGCTAGACTCTGCTCAGTGCCAGGTCTGGGATCCCTTTGCCTGGGACTATCAAGAAATACCAGTGGACAACTCTGGTCTGGCTGAAGAGTCGGCAATGTGGCAGAGTAACAGTGTGCTTTGCCAACCTGCCCCTGCAGCTATAGACGCGGAGGTCTTATGGCGGATGCAGCAAGTGCTGACTGACCTTGATGATCCTGTTTCTGCATGGGATGATCTTGGATGGAGGAATGTGCCTGTCCAGCAGCATGCCAGGGAATCGGCAGTGGAAAATCTGGAAATTGCCACCCCAGAAGCTGAAGTGCTGACAACCGGCCAGAGCTCTGCCAACCTCTGCTCAGCACTGATAGCATCTTCTGGGTTCCATGGACAGGAGATGGTGAATCTATATCCCCAGACACCAGTTGCAGAGACAGGGGATTTGATAGACTTTTCTGCTGAGCAAGAAGAACCTGATGAGCCTCCATCAGAAGAGCTGGTATTAGGGCCAAACTTCACTGTGCTCTGCCTAGCACCAATGGCAGTATCCGTGGAGTTACAAGGAACTTCCCCAGCTGAAGCGCTGGTCACCGGACAGAGGGTCCAAGACCTCTGCCCCACACCTGTGGCAGTTCCGGAGGCCCAGGGTGAGAAGGTGGCAATCACTTCCCAGCAGCAGATACAGGGGGAGAAGGGAGAGGAGGTGTATGTTGTCCCTCCCCAACAGTTGGCCAGGGTGGAGAAAGCGGTCTTTCCTCCCCAGCAAAGATTTGTGCACCTGGGAGACAGTACCAGAGACATGTTGTCCCAGCAGCCAGATGAGGGAATGGAAAAGGAAGCAGCCAGCTCACCTCCCCAATGGCAGCTAGACAGTTTGGAAGTGGAGGAAGACAGCCTCCTGCCACAATGGTTAACCGGAGCGGAGGATGTGGAGGCCCCAGTAGAAGGGCTGCCACTGGGGCAGAGTGCTGCCAACCTCTGCCCAGCAGCGGCAACAACTGTGGAGTTCCAGGAAGCCGGGGCAGTTGGCCCCTCTCTCTGGCGACAAGCTGATGTAGTGAATCTGCTACTCCCAGCTGAATCACTGGCAACAGGGCAGAGTGCCGCTGGCCTCTGCCTAGCACCTACAGTGTCTCTACAGATTCAAGAAGCTGGGGCAATCGGTCACACTGTTCAGCAGCAGACGGCGCCCCAGAATGATAACACCAACCCAGCTAAAGTGCTGGCAACCGGACAGAGGGTCCAAGACCTCTGCCCCACACCTGTGGCAGTTCTGGAGGCCCAGGGTGAGGAGGTGGTGGTCACTCCCGAGCAGCAGCTTGGGACCCAAGGAGAGAATGCAATCTGCACTTCACAACTGCAGCTTGAGCTGATATCGGTGGATGGGACTTCAGTCCCCACTTGTATACCCCAGGGATGCTGGGCGGTCGGCCCAGATCCCCAACAGCATGATGGAGTGAGCCCAGTCACCCTGTCTTCTCTCCAGCGGCTGAAAAGACTCCAGGGAGAAGGGCCGGTCCAGGCCTCTCCCCAGCGCCGGATATGTTCTCTGAGAGAGGCAGAGGTTGGCTGGGTGAGTCGTGCTCTGTTTGGAACAATTTGTTTGGGGTACTGTGTGAGTACAGGCATTAGAGGACTGGAACTATGGACTAACTTCAGAGTCAACCCGTCTGGGGTCTCCTCCTGTGTTAGTCTCCTGCCGAAAGGGGAGAAATGTGACAGACCTAGCCGGGACACAGGTTGTTGGAGGGGACTGAATGCGAGCCGATTACCTTGCGATTATGGGCCCTGGCATTTGGGGGAACAGTGCTCTTTGAGCTGCAAGCCTGGGACCCCTGAGCTGGTGTTACTTGGATTCAGGTCCATGCTGGCCCCCCAATACACATAGAATCTGTATGTGTATTTGGCATATTAGCAAGAGATGCTAATGTCATGAACTCCAGACAGCCTGTCTGTTATGTAATTGAGTATAGTCTGGCTTGACACAGATTCTAAAGAATATTTCACCTATTGTTGTATGTGCTAATTAACCCTGCAATTGAATGAAGGAGTCCAGTGTTGATTAAGATAATTAGCTCATGCTAATTAAGTTAGGTCTTAGTCATCTGGCTGTATAAAATTGTGTGACATGTCAAATAAAGATCAGTCCATGTTGGCACCAAGCAAGTGTTGTCTCGTTTGGTGCTTGGGAGCGGTTGGAATATCTTATACCTATATCCAGACTGAGAGGAAGTGATATATGACGAACGCACTCAAGAGGAGTGTAGGGACGTTTCGTCACAGCTTCCATGCATGCAATAATGCATACTGTACACTAGACTTATCCTTCCATAATAATTCTATAGCAATATAAAAATCTTACCCTTGGGGGGCGTGGCCTGCAACTGAGCTGAATGGCAGCATAGCTCCTCAGCTCCGGCGAACCTGTGGACAAAGCAGCTGAAAACGACTAACCAGCACTTCGTTTTAACTCCAAAACCCGGCGATCTGACCCGGGAAACCGAGGAGAGCATGACCAACAAAAGGAAAGGCTCCTCCAAGCCTCAAAGACTGATGGATGACTTCACAAGGCCGCGGCATGGAGATAGGCAAAATGGCGCCGGCGCTTCATCCACGCCGGCCCATAAACAGCAGCCAGATATACCTAACTAAGCCACATCGCCCCTAAATAACCAGCCACATAGCAGCACAAACTCTCCATCTCCACAATCACCATCAGGGAGCCCGGCCAAGACAAAAATGAAGCTAGATGGCAATGGATTCAGTCCGGCCATGAGCCCTGTATAAGATCCGGGAGAGGACACCAGGGAATTACCAGACTCCATAACCTCATTCCCAACTATGAAACAACCAGTGTTAGACACAGTCCTAAAGGACATGTTGGTCTCACTAAGGAGCACACTGCAAACAGATATGATAAACTGTATGCACAAAATCAGCAGTGATTCCCTTTTAATGTATTAATGGACTTGTCTATGCATGTACATTTAGCAACATACACTATATTGCCAAAACTATTGGGACACCTGCCTTTACAGGCACATGAACTTTAATGGCACCCCAGTCTTAGTCCGTAGGGTTCAATATTGAGTTGGCCCACCTTTTGCAGCTATAACAGCTTCAACTCTTCTGGGAAGGCTGTCCACGAGGTTTAGGAGTGTGTCCATGGGAATGTTTGACCATTCTGCTAAAAGTGCATTTGTGAGGTCAGGCACTGATGTTGGACAAGAAGCCCTGGCTCGCAGTCTCCACTTTAATTCATCCCAAAGGTGTTCTATCGAGTTGAGGTCATGACTCTGCACAGGCCAGTCAAGTTCCTCCACCTCAAATTCACTCATCCATGTCTTTATGGACCTTGTGCACTGGTCCAAATCATTTGGTGGAGGGGGGATTATGGTGTGGGGTTGCTTTTCAGGGGTTGGGCTTGGCCCCTTAGTTCCAGTGAAGGCGTCAGCATACCAAGACATTTTGGACAATTTAATGCTCCTAACTTTATGGGAACAGTTTTGGGATGGCCCCTTCTTGTTCCAACATGACTGCACACCAGTGCACAAAGTAAAGTCCATAAAGACACGAATGATCGAGTTTGGTGGAGGGGGGGTTGCATCTCATGCTCCCATTTTGGCATATTGTTTTGACTTTTTAAATGTAAAGCCAGGCCAATTACTTGCTATGGATATTATTTATATATTATATATACTGTTTAAATGTTAATTTTTTAATTTCTAATAGGAGTTTTTATCATATTTTAGGCTTTCATTCAAAAAAAAAAAAAAGAATTGTGTTGTGTCAGCAAAAAAAAAAGTTTGTGAGGTTTGCCCAGAGGAAAACGAATGCTTAGTGTGGTTTCAGCATGTTGCAATGATATTTGTGCCAGACAATGCTTGGCTCTGATCTCATGTGGGTATGGCATTGGTTATATAATGCTTACCTATGTCCAATGAAATTCCTATAAGGGTAAAAATGTATAAGCCATAGACAATACTTTCTATACAGCGGAGCATCACAATCTTCAGTTACACACTTTAATATTGTATTTGCTGATCAGACTACTTGTTACATTAGTATATGAAAAAGCAAAAAGGTAATTCATTTTCACTTGCGGCATATAGCGAGCACTATAATTTATGACGGGTATAACAACAAAAGGAATCTGAGCTGTATTTAGCCCAGTCTACATTTTTTTCTATACTAAGTCATTGTTTATTTAAACCTACACTATCCAAAAAGAAAACTGAAATGTCAGCTTCTGGTTAAACGGTTCTTTAAAGCGGTATTAAGCAAAAATGTAATAGATGTCAGTAGATATGGTAGCTGCATTTGTTTTCTTTTTTTAGGATTTTTTTCCCCTCTGTTTAACCTGGTGATCTGGCCAGTAACTCACTTCCTGTCTTAGGCCCCTTTCACACCCAGATGTTTTTCAGACGCTACAGCGCTATAAATAGCGCCTGTAATGCGCCTGAAAAAAAGCGGGTCCTTTAACTCCAGTGTGAAAGCCGGAGGGCTTTCACACTGGAGCGGTGCGCTAGCAGGACGGTAAAAAAAGTCCTGCTAGCAGCATCTTTGGAGCGGTGTATTCACCACTCCTATACCGCTCCTACCCATTGAAATCAATGGACACTGCGGGGATACCGCGGTAATACCACCGGCAAAGCGCTGCTTCGCGGGGGGTTTTAACCCTTTTTCGGCCGCTAGCGGGGGTTTAAAACCACCCCGCTAGCGGTCGCATACCGCGGCTAAAACGACGGTAAAGCAGCGCTAAATATAGCGCTGCTTTACCGCCACCGCCCGCACCGCCCCGGTGTGAAACCAGCCTTAGGGTGTCTGAATTCTGGATGAAGTAGTAAAGCAGACACCTTTGGACAGTAGGATGTCCGTCTGGGGAAAGGGTTGCGTTACACTAGCAGATTTAGATGGACTTGTCTAACAAATTAAAGCTGAATTCCAGCTAACACTTTATAAACAGCTAAAATAAAATAAAAAATCCCTTTGGGATAAAGGTTTTACATGGATTTTCTCATCCTTCTAACTGCTACTTTGTCCGGACAGCTTGGTCTGTTGAAGAAAGTTGAAAAATATCAGACTAACTATGTGAATAACCAGCCACCACATCTAATAATCATTGAACTGCAATGTAAAGCCCCATACACACGGTCTGACTTTTTCATGGATTCTGTCCGATCGGACAATGTTGTTGAAAAATCAGACCGTGTGTATGCACCATCGGACAGTGTTCGTCGGTTTGTCCGACGGACAAAGTCTTATCTCCTGCTGGAAAAATTTGCCGTCAACACGGTCCGATCACACCAAATCCGATCGTGTGTACGGTTGTCCGACCGGACAAAGTGCTACGCATGCTCAGATCACATTACAAGACCAAAGCTATTGGCTACTAGCCTCTACGTAGTCCCGTCGTAGGCAACAAACGTCACCACGTTCAGAATGATCGGATTTTCCGACAACTTTGTCCGACCGTGTGTACGCAAAACCAACATCAGACAAAGTATGACGGACATGGTCCGACGGACCTGGTCCACGGATTGTCCGACCGTGTGTATGGGGCTTAATACTTTTTTTTTTTTTTTAGGCTTAATACTGCTTTAATTATTAAAAAAAATCTAACATTAAGCCTTTAAACCCCTTACAAACCACTTTGACCTACAGGTAAGCCTAGATTAAGGCTTACATGTAGGTCCAAGAAATATCTCCTAAACCTACATGGTTTAGGAAATATTTGCCAAAAGACAGGCACCGCTGTCTACGGCGCATGCGCCGTAGACAGCGGCGCGCAGGCGCACTGAGCGTGCCGCTGTTATCGGCGATATGTCGCGAGTGGCAGCTCCCATGCGCATGCATGGGAGTGACGTCATTGCGGCTCCGTCGAATGACAGCGCCGGAGCAGCGAGACCCACCAAGAAGATGGAGGCTCCGTACACAAGGGGACAGCGGTGACTTTGCTGGCTCCTGTGTCAGGTAAGTGACACATAATCGGCTACTATGCGATGCATAGTAAGTAGTCCATTATGCTTTATCTTTGCAGGGAAACAAAGAGGAAGTAAACCCATCAGGGTTTACTTCCTCTTTAACGGTTTAAAAGAAAGTTAAGGATATCTGACCTTTACAAACGAATCGACCATTGATCCTATCCTCATGTTTAGTAAGTTTCCGATCAGGGGCAGGGGTGTCGGACCTGGTGGGAGCCCCTGTTTCCTGTACATTGTCTTCCATGTTGAGAAGATGAAGTAGCAGCAGGAGAGAAGTATCAGCACTGCAGTCAATAGCCCTGTCAGTTCCATGGTGGTACATAGACTGAAACATTTGATACAGCAATGTCTCTTGGTTCACTTAAAAGGGTGGAGTGGTGTTGGATAACATCCAATTGCACCTAATGTGCCACTTTTCTGATGAAGGAGCTAACTCCCTTAAGGCAAATCATTATTCATCAGTACGTCCTTGCCCAGATTATTTTTATAGATAAAAATTGAAATGTATATTCAACACTATAGCAAGGGGGTTTCTTCATCTATGAACAAACTTTCATAGATTTTATGTACTCCGGCATTGATGTAAACTATCTATTGTGCAATGCAAGCATTGCATATTTGGATACGTATATGTTCTCAGAGTGAAAGCCCAGTTAAATAATATACTGTAGTCGTGTAACAAATCAGCACAACCACCCTTAATAGGAATAAAAAATAATAAAATAAACGTTGTCTTATAAATGCAGGCTAAACTGCAGCCAACACTTCCTCGGTGTGTTCACAGCTAGCCACCGTACACATTTCTTAAAAAAAAGTGTGAATAAGTGTAGGCCTACTGAGGAAGCCCAATCAAAGGGTGTAACGTGTACAGGTGGGAGGAGCTGAAGCTCCTGACGTCATACATTGCATACCACTATCAGCTGGGAGAGCTGGAGGTTTTCATATGCCTGTTATCCGAATGTTCTTGTGAGTGTTTTTAATCTTGTTTTTTGCAATAAGTGTGGGTGAATGGAGAGCACTATGGTGTTTCTGTTCTGTTGCATAATATACTGAGGATCGGGGACTGAAGAGTGAGAGGGACTAGAGACATCCCCGGATGGGAAGATAAGTAGATCTGGCTTCATTCTCTATAGGAAGAGTATACTAAAGGTTTATTTGACTCTGTAGTGGGGTCTGACATTTAAGGTGAGTAAGCACTTCACCTGTTGGTGGTGGGACACCAGAAGCACTGTGAAGATTGAAAAAGTCTTATAGCACATTAGCAATTACACAGACTGTTATGAGATGATTATTGTTCACTATTGGCATTAGTTGTATGATACGTGGAGTCGCACTATCATTTACATAATTATTTGTAGGGGTTTATAATATGTTGAGTTGAGGCGTCATTAGCAGGCTCCACACATATATAATACTTTAAAATGTTATGTGCAATTGATTTTATTTGTTCACATACCCGTTGCACTACTTATTCACACATTTTTTAAGCAGTTAAATAATATGTTTGAACTGATTTATAGTCACAGCACTGTGTCCTCATTTAACATGTATTATAAACATATTATTTAAAAGATGGAACTTTAAAGGTACCTGTAATCGGAGCTACAGTACAGTAACAAATAGGAGATAGAAGCCTGACCATTAGACACTAGTGTATGTAATGTCTTATTCATCCACTGGGGGCTCAGTCATCTCCACTATCCCCTCAGCACATTGATGAGGTCTCAGCCACATCACCTGATACCTACTCTTGTTCCTATTTAAACAGCTGCCGCCAATGACTCATCCTTCGTGCTAGGAACCTGTTACCAGGCCTAGTGCACCAGACGCATGTTGCTGCTTACTTCTCCAAGTTTGGTCTGGACAGAGTCCCACTTCATCCTCTTCGTTTGGGCTGGATAGAGCCCCACTTCCTCCTCTTCATTTGGGCCGGACAGAGCCCCACTTCATCCTCTTCGTTTGGGCCGGACAAAGCCCCACTTCATCCTCTTCGTTTGGGCCAGATAGAGCCCCACTTCTTACTCTTCGTTTGGGATGGACAGAGCCCCACTTCATCCTCTTTGTTTGGGCCAGATAGAGCCCCACTTCCTCCTCTTCGTTTGGGACGGACAGAGCCCCACTTCATCCTCTTTGTTTGGGCCAGACAGAGCCCCACTTCATCCTCTTCGTTTGGGCTGGGCAGAGCCCCCACTTACTACTCTTTGTTTTGGGCCAATGAACGGTTCACCACCATCTCTCCAGACCTACGGAGTGTCCTCATCAGCATAACGCAACTCACTGCAAGTATACCTGAACTGCATAAACTTTGTACTTCTGAACTGCTAATGCCTTGCTGACCTTCCTGATACCTAAGTTATGGCTGTATATAAACTCTCTAAATAAACCCCAACTAATCCTTCAACATACCTTTCGTTCCTTTATCTGTAATTTGCCATAAGGTGTAACCACTATAGTATGTATATAAGTCCGAAGCTGTGATCCTCTACAAAAACACTACTAGCTCACTGCCTGAGACATTACAGTGTATCTTTGTCCTGATTCTTTTTGCAGATAAAAATCTAAATGTGTATTCAACACTTTGCCAAAGGGGGTTTCATCATTATTGAGCAAACAAACATTCCTTCATTAATGTAACCTATCTGCTGTGCAATGGAAGCATTGTATATTTGGATATGTATTGTATGTAACCTCAGATTGAGAGCAAAATTTAATAATCTGTTTGGACTGACTTGTAGTCACGGCAGTCCGTGTCCCCAGTTGTACCTTATTACAAATATATTATTTCAAAAGATAGAACTTTAAAGGTACCAGTAATCAAAGCTACATTAACAAATAAAGATATATTTTTTCTACAAAATAGGTTTTCTGTTTAAATTACAACATTATTAAAATTTTATTTTACGTTTCCATTACATAATTAGAGTTCTTTTTTTATCATTTATACCCAGATATCTCTAAATACACTAAGCTCCTCCTGTCTAAAAACCTAAATCGTATACAGTGCAATGAAAAAGTATTCACGCCCCTTAAAATTTTCCACATTTTGTTATGTTACAACCAAAAGTGTAAATGTATTTTATTGGGATTTTATGTGATAGACCAACACAAAGTGGCACATAATTGTGAAGTGAAAGGAAAATGATAAATGGTTTTCAACATTTTTTATGAATGAATGTGAAAAGTGTGGCGTGCATTTGTATTCAGCCCCCCTGTGTCTACTTTGTAGAACCCCTTTTCACTGCAATTACAGCTGCAAGTCTTTTTGGGGATGTCTCTACCAGCATTGCACATCTAGAGAGTGACATTTTTGCCCATTCTTCTTTGCAAAATAGCTCAAGCTCTGTCAGATTGGATTGATTACTAACCCTATCCTATTGCATTAGAGTGTGCACCCCAAAGCTCAAACACATATTGTACGCGTGTGTGTGTGTGCGTGTGTATATATACTGAGGGTGTCAGTAGAGCAGTGGATAGTGTCATAAGGGCAGAGATTGGTGTCAGTAGTTTTTATTTTTATTATTTTTTTACAATTTTATTTTTTTTAACAGAAAAAAGGAAAATTTTCTTTTATTTGGTGAACTATCAGGGGTCGAAACAGAGGGAATATGCACCACGCTGGGTGATTAGGGTGTGCCTAGGAACACTACTAACAAGTAGATACGGTGCCTCATTTATACCCAGATTTCTGTAAATACACTAACCCCCTCCTGTCTCAAAACCTAAATCTTATACAGTGCATTGAAAAGTATTCACGCCCCTTGAAATTTTCCACATTTTGTCATGTTACAACCAAAAACGTAAATGTATATTATGTGATAGTCCAACACAAAGTGGCACATAATTGTGAAGTGGAAAGAAAATGAAAAATGGTTTTCAAAATGTTTTGCAAATAAATATCTAAAAAGTGTGGCTTGCATTTGTATTCAGACCCTTTTACTCTGATACCCCTAACTAAAACTTGGTGAAGCCAATTGCCTTCAGAAGTCACCTAATTAGTAAATTGAGTCCACCTGTGTGTAATTTAATCTCAGTATAGATACAGCTGTTCTGTGAAACCCTGTTCCCTGTTAGGGAACCTTAGCGAACAAACAGCTTAATAAAGGCCAAGGAACACACCAGACAGGTCAGGGATTAAATTGTGGAGGAGTTTAACCACTTGCCTACCAGGCACCAACACCCCCCTCCCATCCAGACCAATTTTCAGCTTTCGGTGCTCTCACGCTTTGACTGACAATTACTCAGTCATGCAACACTGTACCCAAATTAATTTTTTGTCCTTTTTTTCCCACAAATAGAGCTTTCTTTTGGTGGTATTTGATCACCTCTGGTTTTTTTTTATTTTTTGCGCTATAATTGAAAAAGAACTGAAAATTTTGAAAAAAAACACATTTTTCTTTGTTTCTGTGATACAATTTAGGAAATTATTAATTTTTCTTCATAAATTTTGGCCACAATTTATACTGCCACATATCTTTGGTAAAAATAACCCAAATTAGTGGAAATTATTTGGCCTTTGTGAAAGTTACAGACTCTACAATCTGTGGTGCGAATTATACAAAATTGATCACATCTGATGTACTGGTGGCCTATCTCAGTTCTTGTGACCAGAACAAGCCAGGAAAGAACAAATACCCCCCAAATGACCCCTTTTTTGAAAGTAGACATTCCAAGGTATTTAGTAAGAGGCATGGTGAGCTTTTTGATGTTGTCATTTTTTCCCACAATTCTTTGCAAAATGAATTTTTTTTTTTTTTTTTATTTTTTTTCTACAAAATTGTCATTGTAATAGGTTATTTCTCTCACATGGAATGTGTATACCACAAATGACACCCCAAAATAAATTCTGCTACTCCTCCTGATTATTACGATACCACATATGTGGGACTTTTCCACAGCCTGACCACATAGAGAGGCCCAACATGCAGGGAGCGCCATCACGTGTTCTAGGAGCATAAATTACACATCTAAATTGTTGACTACCTATTACACTTTTGAAGGCCCTGGAGCACCAGGACAATGACACGTGACACTGACGTGGCACTGATGACAGATGGTACTAATACGGGGCACTGATGACACGTGACACTGATGACAGATGACACTAATATGTGGCACTGATGAGAGATGGCACTCATACATGGCACTGATATCACGTGGCACTAATATGTGGCACTGATGAGAGATGGCACTAATACGTGGCACTGATGACAGACGGCACTAATACGTGGCACTGATGACACATGACACTGATGACAGATGGAACTGATACGTGGCATTGATGACAGGTGACACTGATAACAGATGGCACGTGACACTGACAGGTGGCACTGATGACAGATGGCACTAATATGTGGCACTGATGACAGATGGCACTATGTGGCACTGATGACAGATGGCACTGACTACAGGTGGCACTGACTACAGATGGCACTGGCAGATGGCACTGGCAGATGGCACTGGGGATGGCACTGGGGATGGCACTGGCAGATGGCACTGGCAGATGGCACTGGGGATGGCACTGGCAGATGGCACTGGGGATGGCACTGGGGATGGCACTGGCAGATGGCACTGGGGATGGCACTGGCAGATGGCACTGGGGATGTCATTGGGCACAGATGGCATTGGGGACAGATTGCAGTGGTGGCAGTGGGCACAGATGGCATTTGATTTTTTTTTTTAAAACTTACGGCGCTGCAGCCGTTCATCTCCCCCTCCTCACACGCTGTCTCTGTGTGAGGAGGAGGAGCGGCGCTGAGAGATGATCTCATATGTTTACATATGAGATCATCTCTCATTGGCCAGGGCGATCGCGCTGTAAACGGCCGCTGTTATTGGCCGTTTACAGCGATCTGTGATTGGCCGTGTCCGAGGGACACGGCCAACACAGAATTTCCCTGCTGAGCGCTCGTGAGCGCGCACAGGGAACGAGGAAAGGGGAGGCTGTCATATGACGGCCTCCCGGGATTTGGCATCCGCGCTGTGGCCGTCATTCGGCTATGGCCGGATGTGAAGTGGTTAAAGCAGGATTAGGTTATAAAAAAAATATCCCAAGCTTTCAACATCTCCCGGAGCACTGTTCAAGCCATCATCCAAAAATGGAAAGAGTATGGCACAACTGCAAACCTACCAAGACATGACCGTCCACCTAAACTGACAGGCTGGGCCAGGAGAGCTTTAATCAGAGAAGCAGCCAAGGTAACTCTGGAGGATCAGCAGAGATCAGCAGAGATCCCCAGCTCAGGTGATATTATCTGTCCACAGAACATATATTAGTCATGCACTCCACAAATCTGGCCTTTATGGAAGAGTGGCAAGAAGATACGAAACGAACGAAAGCCATAAGAAGTCCCGTTTGCCGTTTGTGAGAAGCAATGTGGGGACACAGCAAACACATGGAAGAAGGTGCTCTGGTCAGACTTTTTGGCCTTAAAGCAAAACTAAGACTGCTCATCACCCTGAACATACCATCCCCACTGTGAAACACGGTGGTGGCAGCATCATGTTGTGGGAATGCTTTTCTTTAGTAGGGACAGGGAAGCTGGTCAGAGTTGATGGAAAGGTGAATGGAGCCAAATACAGGGCAATCTTAGAATAAAACCTGTAATGCCCTGTACACACAACCGTTTTTTCCGACAGAATTCCGCACAAGCTGTCTTGCTTACACACGGGCACACCAAATTCCGACCGTCAAGATCGCGGTGACGTACAACACGTACAAAGGCACTATAAAAAGGAAGTTCAATAGTCACTGCGCCACTCTTTGGGCTCCTTCTGCTAATCTCGTGTTTATCTTGTGTTAGTAGAAGTTCGGTGAGAGACGATTTGCGCTTTTCAGACTCTGGCTTTTTCTACAAAAAGGACAGTTTGTTTGTGTGTAGGCAGGTACATTTCAAATAGACAATGTCAAATTAACAAGGGACACCAACCTCATTGAGGTTAAAAAATACAAGATAATAATGTTATTGTGGTAACTTGACACACAAAAAAAATAATTATATATGGAGATCACTAGAAAAGAATTTTTCAATAATCCAAAAAAAGGAGATCTTGATGAAATAAAAAAATAAAAAATAAAAAAGATGACTATAAAAAATAATTCTAAACATAATTATGGAGATCTGACTTTAAAAAAAATAAAAGATTATTCTTGAGATCACGAGAAATAATAAAGAAATCAGTTTGTGAGAACTCTGTGTGAATATCAGCAGCAAAACAACTTAATTATTTTAGCATTATAAAGCACAAAAAAATGTGCTGCATTAAAAGATCACAGAATTTGAAGCTTGAGGAATGTGCTATCTCCATTATGAATGCTAGTTTTACCAGACCGAGCGCTTCTGTCTTGTACTTGCTTCAGAGGATGTGTGGTTTTTGGTGCGTCAGAACAGCAGACGAGGGTTTTTTCCGATAGGAATTTTTTCCGTCGGAAAAATATAGAACATGTTCTCTATCTAAGTCCGTCTGAATTTTCGACAAAAAAAGGCCGATGGGGCATACACATGGTCAGAATATACGATGAAAAGCTCCCATCAGACTTTCTCTGTCGGAAATTCCAACCGTGTGTACGCGGCATTAGAGTCTGCCAAAGACTTAAGACTGCACCTTCCAGCAGGACAATGACCCTAAACATACAGCCAGAGCTATAATGAAATGGTTTAGTTCAAAGCATATTCATGTGTAAGAATGGCCCAGTCAAAATCCAGACCTAAATCCAACTGAGAATCTGTGGCAAGACTTGAAAATTGCTGTTCACAGACGCTCTCTATCCCACCTGACAGAAAAATGGGCAAAAATGTCACACTCTAGATGTGCAAAGCTGTTATGCCCCGTACACACGGTCGGATTTTCCGACGGAAAATGTCCTATCGGACCATGTTGTCGGAAATTCCGGTCGTGTGTAGGCTCCATCAGACTTTTTCCGTCGGAAACTCTGACGGAAAAAGTTTGAGATCCTGCTCTCAAATTTTCCGACAACAAAGTCCTATCGGACTTTTTCCGATCGTGTGTAGCGAATTCCGACGGACAAAGTGCCACGCATGCTCAGATCACATTACAAGACCAAAGCTATTGGCTACTAGCCTCTACATAGTTCCGTCGTACACAACGAACGTCACCACATTTAGGATGATCGGATTTTCCGACAACTTTGTCCGACCGTATGTATGCAACACTAGTGTCGGACAAAATCCGTCGGATTTTGTGGTCGGAATTTCCGACCGTGTGTACGGGGCATTAGAGACATCCCCAAAAAGACTTGCAGCTGTAGTTGCAGTGAAAGGTGGTTCTACAAAGTATTGACTCAGGGGGGCTGAATACAAATGCACTCCACACTTTTCAGATATTTATTTGTAAAATATTTTGAAAACCATTTTTCATTTTCCTTCCACTTTATAATTATGTGCCACTTTGTGTTGGTCTGTCGCATAAAATCCCAATAAAATATATTTAAGTTTTTTGGTTGTAACATGACAAAATGTGGAAAATTTTAATGGGTGTGGACACTTTTTCAAGGCACTGTATATATATATATATATATATATATATATATATATATATATATATATATATATATAGTTGTGCTCATAAGTTTAAATACCCTGGTAGAATTTATGATTTCTTGCCCATTTTTCAAAGAATATGAATGATAACACAAAAACATTTCTTTCAATCATGGTTAGTGTTTGGCTGAAGTCATTTATTATCAATCAACTGTGTTTACTCTTTTTAAAATCATAATGACAACAGAAACTACCCAAATGTCCCTGATTAAAAGTTTACATACCCCTGGTGATTTTGGCCTGATAACATGCACACAAGTTGACAAAGAGGGGTTTGAATGACTATTAAAGGTAACCATCCTCACCTGTGATCTGTTTGCTTTTAATTAGTGTGTGTATAAAAAGTCAATGAGTTTCTGGACTCCTGACAGACCCTTGCATCTTTCATCCAATGCTGCACTGACGTTTCTGGATTCTGCGTCATGGGGAAAGCAAAAGAATTGTCAAAAGATCTGCAGGAAAAGGTAGTTGAACTGTATAAAACAGGAAAGGCATATAAAAAAATATCCAAGGAATTGAGAATGCCAATCAGCAGTGTTCAAACTCTAATCAAGAAGTGGAAAATTAGGGGTTCTGTTGAAACCAAACCACGGTCAGGTACACCAACTAAAATTTCAGCCACAACTGCCAGGAAAATTGTTCGGGATGCAAAGAAAAATCCACAAATAACTTCAGGTGAAATACAGGACTCTCTGAAATCGTGTGGTGTGACTGTTTTAAGATGCACAATAAGGAGGCACTTGAAGAAAGATGGTCTGCATGGCCGAGTCGCCAGAAGAAAGCCATTACTACACAAATGCCACAAAGTATCCAGCTTACAATACGACAAACAGCACAGAGACAAGCCTCAAACCTTCTGGAACAAAATCATTTGGAGTGATGAGACCAAAATTTAGCTTTTTGGCCATAACCATAAACGCTACATTTGGAGAGGAGTCAACAAGGCCTATGATGAAAGGTACGGAGGTGGATCACTGATGTTTTGAGGATGTGTGAGCTACAAAGGCACAGGAAATTTGGTTAAAAAATGTTGGCAAGATTCAGTATGTTATCAAAAAATACTGGAGGAACATTTGCATTCATCAGCCAGGAAGCTGCACATGGGACGTACTTGGACATTCCAATATGACAATAATCCAAAACACAAGGCCAAATCGACCTGTCATTGACTACAGCAGAATAAAGTTAAGGTTCTGGAGTGGCCATCTGTCTCCTGACCTCAATATCATTAAGCCACTCTGCTGAGATCTCAAACGTGCAGTTAATGGAAGACAGCCCAAGAATTTACAGGAACTGGAGGCTTTTTGCCAAGAGGAATAGGCAGCTTTACCATCTGAGAAGATAAAGAGCTTCGTCCACACATACCACAAA
Organism: Lithobates sylvaticus; assembly: GCA_028564925.1. NCBI lineage: Eukaryota > Metazoa > Chordata > Amphibia > Anura > Ranidae > Lithobates > Lithobates sylvaticus. The sequence continues at coordinate 197,947,881 of CM053033.1, read as the reverse complement.
AGACTTCAAGCTGTCGTTGATATTAAAGGGGGTAATACACGGTATTAAGAACTGGGGTATGCAAACTTTTGATCAGGGTAATTTGGCTAGTTTCTGTTTGTCATTATGATTTAAAAAGAGTAAACACGGTTGAGTGATAATAAATGGCTTCATCCAAACACTAACCATGAGGGAAAGAAAAGTTTTTTTGTTATCATTCTTATTCTCTGAAAAATGGCCAAGAAATCATAAATTCTGCCAGGGTATGAAAACTTATGAGCGCAAGTGTATATATATTCATGGTGCGCAGTCATGTTGGAACAGGAAGGGCCAATCCCAAACTTTTCCCACAAATTTGGGAGCATGAAATAGTCCAAAAGGTCTTGGTATGCTGACACCTTAAGAGTTCCCTTCACTGGAACTAAGGGGCCAAGCCCAATCCCTGAAAAACAACCCCACTTCATAATCCCCCCTCCACCAAATGATTTGGATCAGTGCACAAAGCAAGGTCCAAATGTTACCAAGAAGAATATGACTCCATTGAGAAATGTGCTTTCATTGTGGTCACTACGTGTAGCATTCTGTAAATAGACAAGATAATCCTGTGACTGATCTCCTCCTTTCACAGATTGTAATGGAAATTCAGCAGCAGTAAGAGGACAGGGCATCCCGGCACAGAAGATTATTAACATGATCCATTAGCCTGCACAACATGAGACATACTTCATTACAGATAAGTTAGATCAGTAAAGCTATACAGAATGTTTCTTTTAGCTAAAAACTTCAGATTTAATATAAAGATTCATATAAAAAATAAAACATGAAAATGACAGACTGCAAGTTTCTGTGCTTTCCTAGTATTGTCAATAGGATTTAGATCAGGGCTCGTAGAAGGCCACTTGTCCAGAGTTTTGTTGCCTTTAGCTGTGTGTTTTAGGTCATTATCCTGTTGGACGAACCATCAGCTGAGACAGATATAAAGATTTCTGACACTGGGCAGTACATTTCCCTCCAGGATTCCTTCATAGTCTTGAGATTTCATTGTGTTCTGCATAGATTGAGGAAACCCTGTGCTTGATGCACAAAGCAACCGGAGGTACCAGCTGATTGGAGAAAAGCCAATGTAGCACAAATCTTTAAAAAGGGATCAAGATATATCCCTGGGAACTACAGACCAGTTAGCCTAACATCAATAGTATGCAAGCTCTTGGAAGGGATGATAAGGGACTATATACAAGATTTTAGTAATGAATCATTAATGAAACATAGTTCTTGCCAAACAAATCTATTAACCTTCTATGAGGAGGTGATTTGTTATCTAGATGAAGGAAGGCCCGTAGAAGTGGTGTATCTGGATTTTGTAAAGGCATTTAAAACAGTTCCCCACAAACGTTTACTGTACAAACTAAGGTCTGTCGGCATGGACCATAGAGTGAGTACCTGGATTGAAAACTGGCTACAAGAGCGAGTTCAGAAGGTAGTGATAAATGGGGAGTACCCAGAATGGTCCGGTGTGGCAAATGGGGTCCCCCAGGGTTCTGTCCTGGGACCAATCCTATTTCATTTATTCATAAATGATGGGATAAACAGCTCAATCTCAGTATTTGCAGACAATACTAAGCTAAGCAGGGCAGGATGTGGAAACCTTACAAGAAGATCTGAACAAATTAATGGGATGGGAAACTACATGGCAAATGAGGTTTAATATAGAAAAATGTAAAATAATGCATTTAGTTGGCAAAAACATGAATGCAATCTACTCACTTGGGGGAGAACCTCTGGGGAAAGCTAGGGTGGAAAAGGACCTGGGGAGTCCTAGTAGATGGCTCAGCAATGGCATGCAATGCCAAGCTGCTGCAAGCAAAGCAAACAGAATATTGGCATGCATTATAAAGGGGATCAACTCCAGAGATAAAACAATAATTCTCGGAGGAGACTTTAACATGACCATGTCCGCAGATAGGGATAGACACACACTATTTCCATCAGCCTCACCCCCCAGGGCCAATCGCCTATCTAAGTAATTTTGTAGATTAATGAGAGCCAAAAACCTCTTAGATATTTGGAGGATTAAACACCCTACCCACAAACAATATACATTCTTTTCACACCCTCACAAACTTTATTCTAGGCTAGATCATTTTTTTATTTCCACACCCCTCCTAACATCAACGGTTTCTTCTGAAATCAATCCCATAACATGGTCGGACCACTCTTCCGTCCAGCTTGATGTTCACCTCTCCTCTGCCTCTCCCAAAACCTGTCATTGGAGACTAAATGAAACATTTCTCTGCTCCCCTGAACCTAAAGAACTTTTATCCAATGGACTGATGGAATACTTCCAACTTAACAAGGGCACAGTCGAGGGGTCCTCCACCCTGTGGGAGGCACACAAAGCTGTCTTCCGAGGACAATGTATAGCTATAGGCTCCCGTCTTAAAAAAGACGCTACATTTCAATACTCATCTATCACGACTAAACTACGCTCAGCAGAGAAGCTACTATTGGCCTCTGCCACGGTGGCTGGACTCCGGACTGTAGTGTCTCTGCGAAACCAGCTTAAATCCCTAACCATGAGCAAAATAGACAAGTCCCTTCTCTGGTCCAAGCAGAAGTTTTATGAATACTCAAACAAACCACAAACTGCTAGTAAACAAATTGAAACCTCGTCCCTTTCAATCTTTTCCTGATTTCCTTAGACATCCCGACGGATTTCCCACCTATTGCCCTCTAACTATGTCCAAGCTTTTTGGAGAATTTTATCACCAATTATATAACTGCCTACAAACATATCCAAATTATAGCTTTACACAAGAGAAATTCGATCTTTTCTCCAAACACCTACAGCTACCTAAACTTTTACCTGAACACCTTATAGACTTGAATTCAGAAATAACACCTGAAGAGTTGGAAGAGGTGGTTACAGAGCTCCCCAACCAAAAAGCCTCTGGCCCAGATGGACTACCCTACTCTTATTACAAGACATTCTTACCAATTCTAAGTCTTCATATGATTTCTCTATATGCTTCACTACTTATGGGGACAATACCACACCCACAATTTCTCCATGCTCATATCTCGATCATTCCGAAACCTGACAAAGATCCCTCCCTACTTGACTACAGACCCATTGCATTATTAAATTCGGACTATAAGATTTTCACAAAAATACTGGCTAATAGACTAACTTACATAATCCCTAGACTTATACATAAAGACCAGGTTGGCTTTTTACAAGCCAGACATGCAGGAGACAACACAAGACGTACAATAGACCTCATAGACCTACTAAACAAGACATCCCACCCGGCCCTAATCTTAAGCCTCGACGCACAAAAGGCCTTTGATCGGCTTAGTTGGCCATATATGTTCGCTACTCTCTCCAATTATGGATTCAAAGGCCCCTTCATAACAGCGCTAAATGCCCTCTATTCTTGTCCTTCTTCCCAAGTTCAACTAGCTTCTTATTTGTCATCACCTTTCTCGTTAAGTAACGGAACCAGACAGGGATGTCCCCTGTCCCCCCTCCTTTTCATTCTCTGTCTGGAACCCCTGGCGGCAGCTATTCGTATGCACCCTGATATTGGGGGAGTCTCACTACGGCAAAGAGAGTATAAGCTGTCCATATTTGCGGACGATGTCCTTCTAACCCTGACAAAACCCCACATCTCCCTTCCTAATCTTACAGCCCTGTTGAAAGACTTCAGCTCTATATCTGGATACAAAATCAACACTAGTAAAACAGAAGCTCTACCCTTACATATCCAACCCCCAGACCTTACCAACCTCAAACAAAACTATTCTTTTCATTGGTGCACGGACTCTCTCAAGTATTTAGGTGTTAACATATCTTCCTCATATTCAACCCTATATCAAGCTAACTACCCCCCACTTTTTAGAGACATCGACAGACTTTTGAAACAATGGGATGCTTACCCTATCTCTCTTCTAGGTCGCATCAATGTTCTAAAGATGTCTGTAATGCCAAGACTTCTCTATCTCTTTGACACACTCCCAATTCCCATTCCCATGTCACAATTAAAAGCCATGCAAAGAACATTTCTTAACTTTATCTGGCACTACAAGACCCATAGGATAGCGAGCTCGGTAATGCTAGCCCCCAAGGTGCGAGGCGGATGGGGGACCCCGGACCTTATTAAATACTACTTTGCTACCCACCTTAAAACAATTGTTACTTGGTCATACAGAATGGCACCTACTGTCTGGGCAGAGATTGAGATGAGTATCACTAAACCAGTAGACATCTGCGCAATGATTTGGACAGATTTAAGCTCTTCTATGTGCCAACTCAGAAACATATGCCTAGGCCCAATGCTATTCTCCCTTGACCTATGGAAGAAATGCTTGCGGCAATTTTCCCTTGCTTCTCCATGTCCTCCGCTGTTAAATGTACTGTTTAACCCCGATATCCCTGACAGTTTGACATACGAAAGAATGCTTCCATGGACACAAGCAGGTATATTCCAGCTTCAAAACATTGTACACCCCCTTACCAGAATGCTCCTATCATTTGAAGAGCTGCAAAAGAAACACCAGATCCCTAAACAGCTATTCTATTCATATTTGCAAATTAGACACTATTTTGCCTCTAAATCCCCTACTTTAAGCCTGCTGGACAAGCCTACCCTATTTGAACTTCTATGTGCTCAGGCACCATACCAGACCCACATGATTACCGACATATACAGATTCCTTCACGACACTACACCTATCACTGACACATCTGATTCTTATATGCGGATATGGTCCCAGTTGATAAACCGCTCCATCCCACTTCCCCTTTGGCAGAAGATTTGGGGAGCTATCTCCAGATCATCGCAGTGTGTAGAACAAAAAGAGACGGCCTATAAGATATTGTTCTTCTGGTATAAAACCCCTGAAATCATACACAAATACGATCCAAAGATCCCTAGGGCATGCTGGAGATGCCAGGGAGACATAGGCTCCCACTTTCACATTTTTTGGGAATGCCCCTTGATACGCCCATTCTGGTCGACTATTCAGACCTTTATCCAAGATCTGTTCAATATTTCCCTCCCACTAGACCCAATGCATTTTCTATTAAGCCTGCCAATCCCTGGACTCTCCAAACATGCCCAAAAACTCGCTACTTTTATTCTACTTGCTGCCAAAAGGGCTATTCCCTTGCGGTGGCTCTCTTCTACCCCACCCTCCCTCTCTCAAGTCCTACAAGCGCTGGAACAAATATGTCGAATGGAACATCTCACTGCGATCATACATGATACCCTTCCGCAATTTTCTAAAATATGGGACCTATGGGACCATTCAGATCTTAATCCTGGTACCTGCTCCATCTCTTCCAATGATATATCACATACCTAAAGCTTTCTATCTGTCTGCCGAACATCCCTTTATTTGCTTTTAATGTCTTAACCTGCTGTCCTCTTTTTAGACACACACTTTCTTTTGCCTATATTTTCGTAGTGAAATATAAGTTACGATTCAAGTCTTTGCTGTATTGGTAGTGCTGTGACTGTTTCGATAATTTTATTTTTATTTTATTTTTCTTATACTCTTTTTCCAAATACGTTGTGTAAGTGTATGCAAAACCAAATGTCTGTTTATTTACGTACCTATGTTTATGTACTATTGTTATCTTTCCAATTTCAATAAAAATTACAATAAAAAAAAAAAAAAAAAACAATAATTCTCCCGCTCTACAAGACTCTGGTCCGCCGCACCTGTATATGCCGTCCAGTTCTGGGCACCAGTCCTCAGGAAAGATGTGCTGGAAATATAGAGAGTACAGAGAAGGGCAAAAAAGCTAATAAAGGGACTGGAGGATATTAGTTATGAGGAAAGATTTCAAGCACTGAACTTATTCTCTCTGGAGAAGAGAAGCTTGAGAGGGGATATGATTTCAATATACAAATACCGTACTGGTGACCCCACAATAGAGATAAAACTTTTCCGTGAAAGGGCATTTAAAAAGACTTGCGGCCATTCACTAGAATTAGAAGAAAAACTATTTAACCGGAAACTGCGTAGAGGGTTCTTTACGGTAAGAGCGGTAAGAATGTGGAATTCTCTTCCACAAGCAGTGGTTCCATCAGGAAGTATAGATATTTATAATTAAAAAAAAACTATTATATAGGCACCTTAATGACCACAACATACAGGGATATACAAGGTAATATTGACATAAAAGCACACACACAGGTTGGACTTGATGGACTTGTGTCTTTTTTTCAACCTTACCAACTGTGCAACTGACTTGGAATTTTATACATAGGTAATGCCTATCCTCATATTGATTAGTGGTTCCAAATTAATAATAACTACTGCAGTAGGAAACAGACACAAAAGTTGCACTCCGCATCTTTCCAAATAACCGTTCCCTACTGCAGTAGTTACAGTGGTGTGAAAAAAGTGTTTGCCCCCTTCCTCATTTCCTGTTCCTTTGCATGTTTGTCACACTTAAGTGTTTCGGAACATCAAACCAATTTAAACAATAGTCAAGGACAACACAAGTAAACACAAAATGCAATTTGTAAATGAAGGTGTTTATTATTAAAGGTGAAAAAAATCCAAACCATCATGGCCCCGTGTGAAAAAGTGATTGCCCCCTAAACCTAATAACTGGTTGGGCCACCCTTAGCAGCAACAACTGCAACCAAGCGTTTGCGATAACGTGCAATGAGGCTTTTACAGCGTCCTGGAGGAATTTTGGCCCACTCATCTTTGCAGAATTGTCCTAATTCAGTTACATTAGAGGGTTTTCGAGCATGAACGGCCTTTTTAAGGTCATACCACAACATCTCAATAGGATTCAGGTCAGGACTTTGGCTAGGCCACTCCAAAGTCTTCATTTTGTTTTTCTTCAGCCATTCGGTGGTGGACTTGCTGGTGTGTTTAGGATCATTGTCCTGCTGCAGAACCCAAGTTCGTTTCAGCTTGAGTACACGAACAGATGGTCGGACATTCTCCTTCAGGATCTCTTGGTAGACAGCAGAATTCATAGTTCCTTTTATCACGGCAAGTCTTCCAGGTCCTGAAGCAGCAAAACAGCCCCAGACCATCACACTACCACCACCATATTTTACTGTTGGTATAATGTTCTTTTTCTGAAATGCAGTGTTCCTTCTACGCCAGATATACTTGGATACACACCTTCCAAAGAGTTCCACTTTTGTCTCATCGGTCCACAGAATGTTGTCCCAAAAGTCTTGGGGATCATCAAGATGTGTTGTGGAGAAATTGAGACGAGATTTGATGTTCTTTTTGCTCAGCAGTGGTTTTCTCCTTGGAACTCTGCCATGCAGGCCATTTTTGCCCAGTCTTTTCCTGATGGTGGAGGCATGAACGCTGACCTTAACTGAGGCAAGTGAGGCCTGCAGTTCCTTGGATGTTGTTGTGGGGTCTTTTGTGACCTCTTGGATGAGTCGTCGCTGTGCTCTTGGGGTAATTTTGGGCGGCCGGCCACTCCTGGGAAGGTTCACCACTGTTCCATGTCTTCGCCATTTGTGGATAATGGCTCTCACTGTGGTTCGCTGGATTCCCAAAGCTTTGGAAATGGCTTTATAACCCTTTCCAGACTGATAGATCTCAATTACTTTCTTTCTCAATTGTTCCTGAATTTCTTTGGGTCTCGGCATGATGTGTAGCTTTTAAGGATCTTCTGGTGGACCTTACTGTGTCAAGCAGCTCCTATTTAAGTGATGCCTTGATTGTGAACAGGTGTGGCAATAATCAGGCCTGGGTGTGGCTAGAGAAATTGAACTCAGGTGTGGACAACCACAGTTATAGTATGTTTTAACAAGGGGGGCAATCACTTTTTCACACAGGGCCATGATGGTTTGGATTTTTTTTCACCTTTAATAATAAACACCTTCATTTACAAATTGCATTTTGTGTTTACTTGTGTTGTCCTTGACTATTGTTTAAATTGGTTTGATGTTCCGAAACACTTAAGTGTGACAAACATGCAAAGGAACAGGAAATGAGGAAGGGGCAAACACTTTTTCACATCACTGTATTAATTTGGAACAAAATATGAATTTGTTTTGTTTATTTATGTACAAATTTAACAATGAAAAATGTGAATACATTTGAATCCAGACACCTTATTGCCTCTATTGGAGGAGGCTGGAGACAAAGAAAAAACACGTGTTAAATTGATGACAATTGATGGAATCAGCTGCTGTGAGCCCAGTGCAGGATCCACTCCCTGAAGACCCAAATATTAATTTTTTTGTAGTTTTGATCCCGGTTTTATATGGATGCACACCTCCCAACATTTTTAGATGGGGAATGAGGGACACCTACTAGCAAATGTATGTGGGCATAGGACACGCCCAATGCCATGCCCCCTTAAAGGGGAAATAACTTTAAAAAAAGGTTAATTAAATCCACAAGTGCTTTTTTTTTAACCACTATTATTCCTTTATATTGGCTTTTAAAATAGAAAAATGCAGCAATTTAGAATTTGGATGAAAGGTTTAGCACTGGGAAACACTTTTTGAAAGAGAAAAAGTGCATTTTATATACAACTTTATAGATCAGACCAACACAAGGGACAAATGAGGAGGAATGAGGGGCAGGGGGACATTGCTCCAAATCAGAGACAGTCCTTCAAAATCAGGGACAGTTGGGAGCTATGCGGATGGCAATACCCATACTGAGTATGCAGTTTATCACCCAGAAGGATACTCTGTATTCAGAGTCATTGGATCCTTTTTCCCCAGCTCAAGAAGCAAAGCTCCATGTTTTAGCAAAGCCTGTGAACTATAAAAAGAGTATATATATATATATATATATATATATATATATATATATATATATATATATATATATGTATATTTATATAGATAGTCGAGATATAGAGAGCTTTTGGTTCCATTTGAAGGGCCAGAAGTTTGTTTTTGCTTCGGCAGGTAAACCAATCAAGTATGCCAAGTTAAATTAATTGGCTGTTTTCACCCTTCCAGCTTCTTGCTGAAGTAGCCATACTAACATTAAAACTCACGCATGGAAGCAGACCAGGCGAATAAGGATGCTGCATTACAGCCCCAGACACTTGCTGGGTCTGTGCAACTCACAGATTCCACCCTAGTTCTGGCCCAGTATAGCTGAGATTAATAATTCTAAGTCACAACTATGTATTATCAGCCCTGTTGGGGGGGCTTTGGTGAGATATCAGGGGTCTAAACAGACCCCTGACATCTCCCCTTTGAGACAGGAAAAGGGACTGAGGACACAGATTCCCCATTCCCTTTCTCTGCAGCCTCAGCATTGAAGATGAATAGATAGGAGACAGCGGCTCCCGTTCAATCATAAACTGAATCAGAGCAACACACAGTTTACTGTGCCCAGTTATTTCAGGACACGGGAATGATCGCTCACTGTGTTCAATTCAGAAAAGGAAGGGGTCGGTAAATATGTCTTTTTCCGCTCTCCATTCTGACATCCCCCACAGCATCCGGTGGGAAGATGGCTGAGGGGGGGTATTGGGAGGAGCACACAGCAGGGTGGAGGAGGGGGACACAGGGGTCCAGAGAAAACGGGGCGGAGGTGGAGGATGACAGGGCGGACATTGGGGGGGTGATCGGTGCGGCGGGGGAAAGTTGCTAGCACTGATCTCCCTGTATTGCATTTTAGCTGACAGCCGCAGGGGGAGAGGAGGAGAAGCTGCTGTCTGAAAAGCCACGCAGATAGATCCGTGCTTGGAACTGTCCCCCCGCCACACCGGGGGGGCCCGTGTGCAGTGAACACCCTGCACACATGGATGATATGCCACTGCTCTTGGCGCCGGTGCCTCACAGCCTTTTAAGGGGTTTAGGATGCCAGGAGGAGGGGATTATAATCAGGAGCGTTGCGATCATGTAACCGCCGTGACAGCCAATCACGGCCGTTACATGATCAAAATGCTCCCAATCTAGATAATTCAAAAAACATTTTATTGGGGGGCGTGGCGACCGAGCTCCGAGATGGCGGCGTGATCCGGAGCTCCGCTCGCCCACAGAGAACAATCGTCAGCGGACACATTTAATCGTCGGTAAGACGACCCCAATTAGAAGGTACTTACCTGCATTCTCCGGGGGCACGTTCGGGTGATGGCCAGGCACCGCAAAAATCCCCAGCAGCCACAGAAAATGTCGGGATATTATGCCGCGAATGGCGCGTCTCAAAATGGCGGCGGCGGGGGAGACGCTAGTACCTCACAGAGCTCACAGGCACAAGCGGCAGACGCTAAAGAGCCTCAGGTACCTCATACTCCTCCTCAACGGGGTCACAGTGATTCCTCCTCTGGGCCTACAACCCCCACCACCCGGAGCCCTGTCAAATCCAAGCCGAGGAGGGAATCCCCTTACAGGCCACAACAGCCTCTAGAGATGGAGGTAAGCAGCGGAGCCATGGCGGCGGCCTTCCCCCACACTCAGGCAGGAGATTCCATTGCAGACTTCCCCACTGATAACAAGCCAGTGTCAGACACAGTTCTAAAGGACATGTTGCTGTCATTACGCTCGTCCTTACAGGCTGATGTAGTCAGGGAACTTGCTGTATGCAGGAGAGATGTTGATTCACTGGGCATGAGAGTGGATAGAGTGGAAAACAAGATGGAGGAATTTACCTCATCATACAATGTAATGGTGGACTCTAATAATGCTCAAGGGACTGAAATTGGATGGATAAAAGATAAATTAGCAGACCTCGAGGACCGTTCTAGGAGAAACAATTTAAAACTAAGAGGGGTACCTGAAGATATACCCCCAAATCAATTACTAGCTTATACGCAAGCCTTTTTCTCCACCATATTGCCTCAAGCTTCCACTCAGGACTTACTTATTGACAGGATTCATAGAATCCCCAAGCCTTCTTTCCTTCCTGCTGAAATACCTAGAGATGTACTATTACGGGTACATTATTTTCATGTAAAAGACCAAATTCTACAGACCTACAGAAGACTGGAAAACATCCCTCCACAATTTACCAATGTAAGGCTGCTACCAGACTTATCCAGGCACACATTGCAACGCCGACGCAATCTTCTTACTGTGACAAAAGCGTTAAGAAACCATAATATTCCTCATAAATGGAAATACCCTGCTACCCTGTTCATCACCTACAATGGTACTAATGCAATGATATCCTCTTTAGATGAGGGCTTGAAACTGCTCCGCACATGGAATATTTTGCCCACCATGGATACACAATATGCCAATCAAGCTGGGCCTTCTTCTATACAAAAAGAATGGCAGGCCGTATCTAGAAGTAGACCTACTAAAAAACCCGCCGGTTGACTCTAACTAATCTGTGATTGTCTCTAAGGGAGAGTTTATATAATCTCTTCTCTTCCCCCCTACTTACCATCAGCAGTTATAACTGCTCTTGGATCAGTTTATGGATCCATTTATTATGTTTTACATATGTATCTTAATATTTTTTCTTTCTTCCCTTTTAAAGCGGTTCTGCACTCATTTCATTTAGTAAATCTCTTTGCCTTCCAAATCAGGCAAAGAGTAATAAATTAAATTTTTTTTTTTTTTTTTTTTTTTACTTACCTTGTAATTGAAGACTTCCGGTCTTCTCCCTCTGCGGCGGCGGGCGGGGTCTTGCGTCGATCGTCGTCACGCCGCACTGTCTCCTGGGATCTGGTGTCATTGATCCCAGGAGTCAGTGCGGGCATCTTCCGAAATCTCGCGAGATTTCGGCCACATCTTCCGAAATCTCCCGAGATTTCGGCCGCATCTGCCGAAATCTCGTGAGATCTCGGCAGATGAGCCGTTACTGCGCACGCGCGAGTAACGGCAGTGCATGCTGGGCCATCTAAAGTCCCTGTGGGTGTTTCACATGCCCACAGGCAAGATGGCCCCCAGCACTAAAGAAGAAGACGAGGAACTTCATCGGACGAAAACCGGCGGCGATCGAGATGGAAGATGGAACAGGTGAGTCCCCTAATAAAGGTAAGCACACTTTATATTACATCCTAAAAAAAAAAAAAAATTTTTTTTTCAGAGTGCAGAACCGCTTTAAGTTTTTTTTTTTTTGATATGCACGATCCGAATTACCTCATCAACTGGATGCCTTTTCTACGGAATGATCTATACAAAATACATAGTGCCTTCTTGATCGCAGTGAGTTTTATTTTTCTTTTTTCCATCTCAGCACCACATAATTTTTTTTTCATGCTTGTTCCATGACGATATCCTGTTTGTCTATTAATGCACATGGACTAAATCATCCAACCAAGCGTTTCTCTCTATGGAAGGAGGCTTACAACCATAGAGCTGATATCCTTTGTGTTCAAGAAACGCACTTTCAAACTGACAAAAATCCACAATGCTCTCACAAAGATTATCCACATATCTATTTGGCTTGCAACCCAAGGAAAAAAGCTGGAGGTGTCCTCTTAGCGATTAAGAACACTCTCTCATTTCAACAAAAGGACTCCTTCACAGACACTGAGGGCAGGTTTATTATTTTAACAGGTGACATTAATTCTCAACCATTTACTCTAGTTACTCTATACGCCCCAAATAGGCATCAACTGCGCTTCTTTAAAAAAGTTTTACGCAAGCTTGATTCTTTAAAATATGGCAGAATACTTATCTGTGGAGATTTCAATATTACTTCGGATCCTAAAGTGGACACATCTTCAGTAAAATCTGACCAATCACCAGCGCTTCAAGAAGTTCTACACAGTGAAGAACTATTTGACGCCTGGAGATGTCTCCATGCGAATGAACGAGACTTCACTTTTTTCTCTAACAGACACAAATCCTACTCTCGCATTGATATGTTTCTCACTGATAGAATGCTACTGCAAGATATTGATGTGGCTACTATACATGACATTACGTGGTCTGACCACGCAGCAATATCGATACGTATAGTAGAGAGGGGTGTCTCCTCTTCACCTCCCATCTGGCGTTGTAATAATAGGCTGATTCAGGAATCTTCCTCAGGTAAAATATTGTCGCAACACCTTACAAATTTTTTCCAGGACAACTTTGGCTCAGTTACCGACCCCCATATTTTATGGAACTCCCATAAAGCATATATGCGGGGAATATTCATACAGATGGGCGCCAGAATAAAAAAGCAAAGATCTCAGCAACTATCTAATATTCTTGCTGATATTAAAAATTTTGAATCTCAGAATAAACTGTCACCTACCACATTAATATCGGATAAACTGACCTCTCTTAGAGAACAACTTAGAACACTTCTCTCCCAACAGTTTGATAAACACCTTAGACGTTTAAAATTAAATCACTATAATAATGCTAACAAACCTGGTAGACACCTTGCCAATAGGTTAAAAGCTGCAAATGCCAAAACACGGATTGCTTTTCTTAGACATGCTACCCTATCTCATAAAATTATTCACCCAAAAGAAATAGCTAACCAATTTGCAGAATACTATAGCTCCCTTTACAATCTGAAAGATGATCCGCATACACACCAACCAACAGAGGAAGCTATCCAGTCATTCCTGCATAACATACAATTACCAAGTCTTTCTACACAACACCTAGAAACTTTAAATGCACCATTCACGATCCGAGAAATTGAAAAAACCATCGATTCACTTCCAACTGGTAAATCCCCAGGCCCTGACGGGTTTTCTAATGAATATCTCAAATCATTCAAACACATTATATCGCCTCATCTGGTTAATTCTTTTAATACGGCCACTGAATCTGCTTGCTTCCCCCCTGATATGCTAAAAGCCTTCATTATTACACTACCTAAACCTGGTAAAGATCCAGATACTCCGGCCAATTTTAGACCGATATCCCTCTTAAATTGTGACACTAAGGTATATGCCAAATCATTGGCCATTCGTCTATCACATATCATTCCTTCTCTTATTAAAAACGACCAGATGGGATTCGTGAAGGGGAGACAAACCTCTGATGCAACTAGACGAATTGTGAATATTTTACACTATGCTAAATTGCATAGAACGCCTTCTCTGCTGTTATCTATTGACGCAGAGAAGGCGTTCGATAGGGTCCACTGGATGTACATGCGCATGACCTTAGAAAAATTCAGTTTTCAAGGACGTATTTTGCAAGCTATTATGGCGCTCTATTCATGCCCTACAGCTCAGGTGTACACGAATAACACTTTATCTAATATGTTTAGTATTGGCAATGGAACTAGACAGGGTTGTCCTCTGTCTCCTTCCATTTTTAATATAATGATTGAACCTTTGGCTGAAAAAATTAGGACGCACCCTTCTATCAGAGGCTTCCGGTTTGGCACACAGGAACATACTATTAATCTTTTTGCGGATGATATTATACTATTAATGACTGACCCGCTTACTTCTTTACCTGGAGCTCATACTGTTCTTCAGGCGTTTGGTAAAATTTCTTACTATAAGATAAATTTCTCAAAATCTTTGATACTTGATATAAATATTAAGTCCAAACAGAAACTTGACCTTCAGGCTTGGTTTCCATATACGTGGAATAACAGTGGTGTGCCTTATCTGGGGATTATCCTGAAGCCCAAGACTTCTGACCTTGCAAGAGCTAATATGATTCCACTTATTGCCAAACTGGAAGCTCAACTGAAATCTTTTTCGATGAAGGAGGTGTCCTGGTATGGAAGGATGGCGGCATACAAAATGTTGATTCTGCCTCAAATTCTGTATATTTTTCGATCTTTACCGATCCATATTCCTCAACATTTTCTCTCCAAATTAGCTAACATGGGAAAGAAATATATATGGAATGGCAAAAAAGCTAGGTGTTCCAGGTGCAACCTTACTTCTCACAAAAAAAATTGGTGGGGCTGGCCTGGTAGATATACATGATTATTACTGGGCTGTTCGATTAGACCAAATCAAACACTGGTTCCAGACTGTCAATGCACCTTCATGGGTGTCTATGGAGAATTCCATAGTACCCTTGCAAGAAGCTTCTACTTTCTTACTTACAGATAGTTGGCTTAAATGGGACTTAAAAAGTTTAGCCCCCACTATTAATATTTCTTTGAAGGCATGGAGGCATATCATAGATAACGTTCATAGAGAAACCAATGATGTTCCCTATGATGTACCTCTATACATACTTGAGAAATACCTTCCATCACTCGCAGTCGATGACTTGATCACTAAAGGAATTACTACAGCATCAGAACTATATAATGATGGTCAACTTAAATCCATGGACACTTTATTGTTGCAATATAACTTAAATGAAGATGAGATTCTTAAATGCTATAACATAATACAATTTTTTGAGTCAAAACCGATTCCGTTAATTAGAGTTCCATTTAAACTTTGGCAATTCTATTTTACGGAAAAACGTGATGCGAAAGGTATATCGTATTTTTATAACATCTTTGGGAACAAAATTACATTTACTAAAACTTCAGCTATGCTCAAGTGGGAAGGTGATATAGATTCGGAATTTTCAGAATTCCAATGGCGGCAGGCCTTTTCGGAAATACACACGGCCTCTCACTGTGCTAAACACTGGGAACTGACTATTAAATTAACTAACAGATGGCACTACACTCCGTATAGAATAGCATCCTTTTTCCCAGGTACATCACCACATTGTTGGAGGGGATGTGGACAAATAGGAAATCTAATGCATATGCTTTGGCATTGTCCTACAATCAAAAGTCTATGGAACAGTATATTCCGATTAATATCTTCTATCACTGGTGTATTGACCTCTCCAGATCCTGCTTTGGGTATTCTTCACTTAAACATTGACAAGTTTGATAAAAATTTCAGACCAGTAATAACCCATATCCTGTTGGAAACACGGCTGCTGATTCTTTGCAACTGGAAATCCTCTGTTGCTGTGAATTTGTCTGATGTCACATCAGCTGTGAGTAGAAATCATTCTTTTGAGCGTTTATTAGCGGTTTGATTCACAATGGTCTATTTGGCCTATAGCTATTACATAACTTATTCTTAGTATATGTAAGACTGTTAGCTTTACTATTGAGGACTCAGATATTACTGTGCATATCTTTGTATGTTATTTTTTTTTTGATTTCTTTTTCCTTGTACCCTGTATTTATTTATGTTCTATGAAATACTCAATAAAAACTTTAATGATTAAAAAAAAAAAAACATTTTATTATCATTTAATACAGATGTTTATGTCAGTGACTGAGCTACTTTATCAGGTGGAAGAGTCCAGTAGATCTAGCGAGGAATGAACGACAGCTCATACTTTATGGGTGTATTTAAGAACCCTTTCAACTTAGGAGCCACATCATCTTCAGAGAATTCCGTCTTAGAAGTCAATGTGAAGTTTTGCAAGATGGTGGTAAGAAAGATAAATATTTCCATCCGGGCCAAACCTTCTCCAGGGCAGGTCCTCTTACCTACAAAGAGATTTCATTTCAGTTTCCATCCCATAGTAGGATAATGTACACGACCACACCTGATTATTTCACTACAAGATTTGTAATCCTACGTGTTTGATATGTGAATGGTGATCACTGATCAGCTATGAGTCAATTTCTGTCCATGAACAGAATAACTTTCTACAGATTATGGGCATATATATGTATGCACTATATTACCAAATGTATTGGGACGCCTGCCTTTACACGCACATGAACTTTAATGGCTTCCCAGTCTAGTCCATAGGGTTCAATATGGAGTTGGCCCACCCTTTGCAGCTATAACAGCTTCAACTCTTCTGGGAAGGCTGCCCACAAGTTTTAGGAGTGTGTCTATGAGAATGTTTGACCATTCATCCAAAAGCACACTTGTGAGGTTAGGCACTTCTTGAGAGAAGACCTGGCTTGCAGTCTCTGCTCTACTTCCTCCCAAAGGTGTTCTATTGGGTTCAGGTCAGGACTTTGTGCAGGCCAGTCAAGTCCCCCCACCCCAAACTCACTTATCCATGTCTTTATGAACCTTGTTTGTGCACTGGTGCACAGTCTTGTTGGAACAGGAAGGAGTCATCCCCAAACTGTTCCCACAAAGTTGGGACCATAAAATTGTCAAAAATGTCTTAGTATGCTGATGTCTTAAGAGTTCTCTTCACTGGAACTAAGGGGCAAAGCCCAACCTCTGTAAAACAACTCCACACCATAATCCCCCTCCACCAAATTATATGGACCAGCGCACAAAGCAAGATGTATAAAGTCATGGATGAGCGATTTTGGGATGGAGAAACTTGACTGGCCTGCACAGAGTCCTGACCTCAACCCAATAGAACACCTTTGGGATGAATTAGAGCTGAGACTGCAAGCCAGGCCTTCTCGTCCACATCAGTGCCTGACCTCACAAATGCACTTCTGGAAGAATGTTCAAACATTCCCATAGACACACTCCTAAACTTTGTGGACAGCCTTCCCCGAAGAGTTGAAGATGCCCTTAAAGTTAATGTGTGTGTAAAGGCAGGTGTAACAATACTTTTGGTAATATAGGGTATATATTTTTTTTTATTTAGTTAGCAAACGGTTCTTTTAGGAAGCACCTATGGCAGCCGGATCCACCAGCATGTTGCCCAACCAAGTCTCAAAAGAGACTTAAAAATCTCTCTAAATAAAACATCTGATGATTGGTGGCACTCTTGTGAGATATTGGAATCGGTTGATTATTGCAAGTGATCAAATTAGTAGCATATTGGACTAATATCAAACTGTTTTTGACATGGTTACTCCCACCATATGATAATTAATCACAACATCTTGTTATTTATAAGTTGACCCACCTACGGAGAAAGCCATGAAGGCATCATTTTTTTTGAATTGGCCGTTTTCATCCAGGAATTGGCTGGGATTGAACTTGTATGGAGTAGCGAAATGCGTGGTTCCACGGTGGACAGTGCAGAGCAAAGTGTAGACATCTGTGCCCTGAAGAAAGCATATAAAAAGGTCAATCAAAGGGTCAATCAAATAAAGGGCCCAGTTTGGGGACTGTATACCCTATTTTTTCGTATATATACTTGTAAAAGGTTACACAGATCGTGGCCTGCTCCTTCCACAGTGGCTGTGATTGACAGCAGCAAGAGCCAATCTTGCTGCTGTCTCTGAGCCAACGAGGAGGGAGGGAGCCAAGAGAGCTTCTGCTGTCCTGCACAGCGCTGGATCGATATCGGGCTCAGGGGGGGGGGGGGGCTCAGGGTGAGCTGCAATCAGAAGTATTTTGCTTTTAGAACCACTTTAATATGTTTTAATGTTTCCTACCTTGGGTATATAATATCCTCTAAACAATGTGTCTTTTGTCACCATATGTGGCACATTGAAGGGAACGATGTCACAAAATCTCTGAACCTCATGGATTACAGCTTGTGTGTATGGCATTTCAAACCCGTCGTCCATGTTTACTATTCTGTCTCGTCCAATCACCCGATCAATTTCTTCATGAAGTTTATCTGGTAGAAAAAATGCACATAAAATAAAAAAGGAAAAAGAACAGAAACATTATTATTATTATTATTATTATAGTGGTTGTAAAGCTAGAAGGTTTGCATTAAGGTAAAAAAAACATGCTGTGGTCTGCTTTCTCCCCAGCCCCCCCTTATAATTACCTGAGCCTGATCTTGATCCAGTGATGTGCATGAGAGCAGTGGTTCTCTCCCTCCTCATTGGCTCAGAGACAGCAGTGGGAGCCATTGGCTCTTGCTGCTGTCAATCACAGCCAGTGAGGAGAGGTGGGGGGGGGGGGCAGGGCTGAGCCACGCTTTGTGTGTGAATGGACACACTAGAGTGAGGCTCCGGAGCGAGCTTGCATGAGTGCCGTATAGCAGGCCGCTTGCTATGGGTGCACTTGCCAGGGAGAGGGGCCAGGAGCTGTGGGGGAGGACCTGAGAAGAGGGGGATCGGGTATGCTCTGTGAAAAAACATTGCAAGAGTAGCACCATCACTGTTGGTAGTGTAGATACATTTTGTTTGACTCCCCTGTTTGCATAGGAGCATGTGTTTATTTTGTTTAGGAGGCTGTGCAGTGCTTCAAAGGCTGTGGCTTTGTTACATCCCCATGTCTTCTGGAACTCTCTGGATATTTCCAGAACATAGTGGGTGGAGGGACAACGGCTGCAGCCTGAATATTTATGGAGTTTCCACCAATACCTGGGGGGGGGGGGGGGCCGGGCCCAGAAGTTGGGGAAACAACCCATAAATACTCAGAAGCCTGGCAGTCTAAGAGCAGAGTCTGGGTTCCAGTTTTCTGGAGGAGACCCCTGTGTTGGGGGCTCTGTTCCTAGGGCAGAAGAAAGCTGCAGACACCAAGCCAAGCCAAGCCAGGAACAGCCTACACAGTAGAGAGGCCAGGGCAGCCGCTTTCTGGATTTAAGAAACTACTTAAAGGGAACTGAGTGAGTACAAACCAGCATCAAACCCAAAGCCACAGAGAACAGTGCCGTGCAATACCACACATGTCTGGGGACTCCCTTAAATTGCAGGGATTAACGTTCACTTCCTGTTTTGGCTATGGGACAGGAAGTGAAGGGAAATCTCCCCAATCACACACAGATGGCAAAAAATAAGCTGACAGGTATTATGACCCTCTCCCATTTGATCCAAAGTAAAAAAATATTTTTTTTGGCCTATAGTTCTTCTAAAATGTTAAAGCATCCAGCAGACAGACTGGGATTGTCTCATAATGGCCACAGCAGATGTGGAGACTCAGGAACTTAACACAGAGATCCTTATAATACACGTCAAACACAAGGCCTGCGGACCATTCAGCCCTCCAGGCCATTTCATGTGGCCCTCAAACCCCTCCTGCAGCTCCACCTCCAGCTAGAACACCATGGCAGAACAATTTTCTGCCTGTGCAGTCTCCAATAAAGTTTCTTGTGGATGATACCAGTGGTGTGCGACCCTCCTTTTCAGACTTGCATCATCTGTTACAGGTGTGTGAGTGAGCTTCATTATTCAGGGATGATGTTCTAATTTAACCCGAAAATGGGTAACTCTCCCTAATCTTCATAAAGCCTCGGAGATGTCCGCATCAATAAAATATTTAGGAGTGAAGATCGCCCCCACATTTGGGGCACTATATAGAGAAAACATTCCACATTTATTTAAATCCATATATGCAACCCTCGCTCATTGGAAACGTCATCCAATGTCCTTTTTAGGCCGTATCACTTGTATCAAAATGAACATCCTCCTCCAGATCCTCTATCTTTTTGGAACGTTACCCATACCTATTCCCCCTACCCATCTTAAGAAACTCCAAACAGACATTTTAGTTTTGTTTGGGATTACAAAAGGCACATAATATCAGAACAATGTTGGACTAGCACTTCTAAACGTGTTGAAATACTATCAAGCGACTCAACTACGAGCTATTGCTTCTTGGTTTATCTTATTTAAAGAGGAGTTCCCATTCTAAAAAAAAATTAAAGGTCAGCAGCTACAAATACTGCAGCTGCTGACTTTTAATAATCGGACACTTACCTGTCCCAGGGTCCAGCCATGCGGGGGATCGAAGCCCCGCTCATCTCCCCCTCCATTCGGCAGCACCGGCATTGTAACTGTGGGCACCCGGCTGTGGCTTCACAGCCGGGCACCCACTGCGCATGCATCGTGATTGGCCATGCAGTCATCTGGGACCTGTCACGTGTCCCAGAGGATTGACAAGAGGGAGGGGCAGAGCTGAGCCCTTCCTGCGCCGAGGGGAAGTGATGTCACCAGCCCAGGCACTGAAGGAGGCAGACTACGAGGGACCCCCTAGCAACAGGCATTTAGAGGTGAGTAAAAAAATATTTTTTTCCATATGTTTTTTTTCTTTTTTTTTAGGAAGATTTATGCATTTTTTTATTTTATGTGCAACACCACTTTAAGTATAATTGCTGGATGAAAATAGAAAAGCTCTGGCTCACACCTGTTCACTCCAATAGTTTGTTATGGAATGCAATTGTTGACTCCTCCAATCTCCTTCAGTGTCCTCCGCATCTGTGGAGGACACTGAAACATAGACATATTCTTATGTCGCCAGTTTCTTTAATAACAGCCTTCCTCTTCAACCTCAAAGTGGCAGATATGCCACGTACACACGAAGGGACTATCCCGCGGGATTATCCTCTGGACTCAAGTCCAGCGGACAATCCCCTCGTGTGTGGGCGTCGGCGGACTTTTTGGCGCCAAAGTCCGGTGGACCAAAGTTTTAAGTTTGGTTTTAAAATTATCCGCTGGACTTGGCAGTCCGGTGGACAATCCCGCCGTTAGTAGGCTAGTCCGCCGGACTTTTGAAAAATGAACGGACTTGCCGCTCATCGGCAAGTCCGTTCATTTAGCACGTGACTTCAGGTTACGTAGCTAGCGTAGGCAGTAAATGCCGCCGCGCTAGCTCCGTAAGCTGGCATGGATTTAAAGGGACTCCCCACGCCGAAAAACGGCGTGGGGGTTCCCCCCAAATCCATGTCAGACCCTTATCCGAGCACGCAGCCTGGCCGGCCAGGAAAGGGGTGGGGACGAACGAGCGCCCCCCCCCTCCTGAGCCGTACCAGGCCGCGTGCCCTCAACATGGGGGGTGCCCTGGGGAAAGGGGGGCCGTGCGCCCCCCCCACCCCAAAGCACCTTGTCCCCATGTTGATGAGGACAAGGGCCTCTTCCCGACAACCCTGGCCGTTGGTTGTCGGGGTCTGCGGGCGGGGCTTATCGGAATCTGGGAGCCCCCTTTTATAAGGGGGCCCTCAGATCCCGGCCCCCCACCCTATGTGAATGAGTATGGGGTACGATGTACCCCTACCCATTCACCTAATGTGAAAAATGTAAAGTACAAAAACACACACACTTTTGAAAAAATATTTTATTGCACTGCTCCGGGGGTCTTCTTCCGTCTTGGAGGTCTTCTCGCCGGACTCCTCCGCCATTTACCAAGCTCTTCTACCGAGCGGAGAAGTCCGGCTACCTTTTTCGTCGTCGCCGCCGTTGTCTGGGGGTTTAGATCCGCCTTTGGGGGTCTTCCGGGGTCTTCCAGGGGTCTCTTCTGTTCTTGCGGCGGTCGTCGTCTTCCGCGCTGCCGGCGCCTTCTTCTTGTTCTTCTTCTTGTTCTTCTTCTTGTTCCGATGTTGACCCGTCGCTCTCTCTGCCCGGAATGGCAGAGCCGCGCTGCGCTGGGACTTATATAGGGACATGGGGACAGGGTCACATGCTCATGTCACATGGTGACCCCGCCCCCTTGCGATGTCACAGTCCCAGTATCCTCCGGGACTGTGACATCGGAACAAGAAGAAGAACAAGAAGAAGAAGAACAAGAACAATATAAAAACGTATAAAAGGGGGCTCCCAGATTCCGATAAGCCCCCGCCCGCAGACCCCGACAACCAACGGCCAGGGTTGTCGGGAAGAGGCCCTTGTCCTCATCAACATGGGGACAAGGTGCTTTGGGGTGGGGGGGCGCACGGCCCCCCTTTCCCCAGGGCACCCCCCATGTTGAGGGCACGCGGCCTGGTACGGCTCAGGAGGGGGGGGGTGCTCGTTCGTCCCCACCCCTTTCCTGGCCGGCCAGGCTGCGTGCTCGGATAAGGGTCTGACATGGATTTGGGGGGAGCCCCCACGCCGTTTTTCGGCGTAGGGAGTCTCTTTAAATCCATGCCAGGTTACGGAGCTAGCGCGGCGGCATTTACTGCCTACGCTAGCTACGTAACCTGAAGTTACGTTCTAAATGAACGGACTGCTCCGTGTGTGGGCAAGTCCGTTCATTTTCAAAAGTCCCGCGGACTTTGGCCGGGGGATTGTCCGCCGGAGAAGTCCGCGCGTGTGTGGGCAAGTCTGCACGTGTGTGGGCAAGTCCACACGCTCGGAAAGTCCGGTGAAGCCAGCTGGAAAGTCCGGCGGAATGTCCGCTGGACTAAGTCCACCGGCAAAAGTCCGCACGTGTGTACGCGGCAATAGTCTGACTTCTCCAATGTGCCATCCCTGGATGTCGGAGAAATTATTTCAATTTAGCCACCTGGTTGACTCCAGGACAAGGAAACTGCTATCTTGTGATACACTTAGAGATAGATTTAATTTACTACATCCAGTGTTCTATGGATACTTATAGATACATCATTACGAACAATCTATTACTCCCACCCCAGTTCTCTGAATTTACTCCCTTCGTGAGGACAGTGCTGGCAGGTCCCTCTCAGAATGGTTTATAACATTTTAAATATATATCCCAAGCAAACCCAGGGAAACACCCTACATGTGCAAGCGAGCGTGGGCTGTCAGTGTATTTCCCCCGCTCGTCCCTCTTCTTCTGTCAAGCAGCGCTGGGCAGGGACAGAGCAGCGCTTGCAGAGATCGCTGCCTGCTCTTATTCCTCCTGCCTCCCCATTGGCTGCAGCCAGGGTTCAATGAGGAGCCAGAACAAGTGCACCATGGGACATGTAGTCCCGGAAGACTATGGGTCCATTTTAGGAGAGAGACTGGAGCAGCACGCTGTGAGCCAGGGGACAGAGCGGCTGCAAGGATACCACCCCTGCAGTGCCAGTTGTGGATGTCACCACAGGCAACCGAGAGTGAGAGGACATCTGTTCGGAGTAAGCGTTGTTGCTGTGTCGCAGGGATTGGTGAGAGGTCCTTGTGGTCATTATCTGTGGATGTCACTAACTGCAGTGTTGGCACTTTGAAAAAAATAAGTTGGTTTTGTGTTGCAGTTTGGGCACTCAGGCTCAAAAAGTTTTGCCATCACTGCCCTAGATGGACTCTAATACTATGTATTGATTTTCTTCTTAGTAGGGGTTCAGTGGTCAAGAGGGAGCAGAGTGTGATACTTATCCTTATACACTTTTTTTTTTCTTTTTTATCCTTTTTTGATCTTCTCTTTTTTTCTGTTTATTTTGTCACAAAACTTTTTTTTTCATTTTGGATAGCATAAGAGAAGGTTATAACACCTGTCAGATTTTTTTTTTTCCCGCCATCTGTGTCCTATTGTGGAGATTTCCCTTCACTTCCTGTCCCATAGCCAAACAGGAAGTGAGAGAAAAGCCCTGTCCCCATTGAAAGATTTCCCCAAAACTAAAAAATAAAATGTAGCGCTGGTATCTTTGCCTGCTGATGTGTATTAGCATTTACAATGAAAGTCTATGGACGTTTCTATGGCTTAGTGTTTGGCGCCATTTAGCGGCCAAACACTGATAGTGGACTTAAACAATTTTTGCTTTTACAGAGCACTGAATTATTTACAGGAAGTGACTGTTATTTACCTTGTAGAGTTGACCTTTTTACCCAGGATGCCGGGTGACCTACCCATGGACACCCTCTCGGACAAGGCATGCTGGGTAGGACATAAAAGGAGCCCGAGTGGCCATTTTAGGTCTCTTGGGAACGCATGGCCTGCCTGTGAGGACTGGTGAGGAGGCCTCCCAGAGGAAACGGCCTACAGCCATTACGGAGCACAACCCCGCTCGATTGTGTGAGTGACCTGACGGCGCCAGAGACACAGTGACCGGATTGGGA
Source organism: Lithobates sylvaticus (assembly GCA_028564925.1). Lineage (NCBI taxonomy): Eukaryota > Metazoa > Chordata > Amphibia > Anura > Ranidae > Lithobates > Lithobates sylvaticus. Next base: position 197,923,530 of record CM053033.1, on the reverse strand, counting down.
AGATCCAGAGACACTCATTTGAGCATCGGAATACCAGGTCCACATATCGGAAGGGAACGGAGTGACGGAGCCGGCTGACATAGAAGCCAGCTGCAACCACCGGACCAGAGCTGTCATCCAGAGCTTCCGATCCAGTTAGTGAGCGGGTTGCGGCCCACAGTTTATTAACTTTTGCACCTAGTCAGACTTATATACAGGCCTCGCTGGGATCCATAGTCCTACGGAGGAGGAATATAACAACTGACACTAGCCAGGCATAAGGCCTATCTGCTATTGCATCTAAAGCCTTGTATCATAGTTACTGAAGCAATACCATGATCATCCTTAACTCAGCTTTATTTACTTTAACCCTTGGATTACAAATCATAAGGAATTATCCTAGCTAGCAAAGACAAGAAGACTAAAGACTGAGTACTTTAAGTGAGATCTCACACATACCTATAAAGTGGGGGGAGCTCCCTGGTAATTATATTATATTGTTTGTAATTGTTATACCCAAATTCATTGTTCTGTCATTCTATGTTGAGATGACAGCACAATTATTGTAACCACCTGTTTGCCAATACCTATAGTAAAGTATATTTTGGTTAAGTACCCCGTTGTGTGGAGTATTGTTTTCTCCCAGCAGGTGGAGCCAGTGGACCCTGAAGTGACAATACAGGTATATTGTTTTATATTATATTGTACTGTATTGTATTGCACCTCAGCTGTGTCAAGGGGACTGAGTCAAGTTAGTGGGGTTTCTTAGCAGAGTGCAGGCCCAAATCAAGTCAGCAGCTCCTTCGGGGGTCAGTGCTACAAAAAGTTTTGCCTTTAGTTATACTTTAAGCTGTACAACTGACACAGATATGACCTATGTTAGCTCCCCCACAATTTTACCTTTATTAAGCAGAGAAATGGCTTGTTTAATGGATATATCCTATAATGTCGTTCTCCACTGAATAATACGTAATGTTATAAGTACTGTATACCTAGACATCATCTTTCATCTTACTTCTCTGCCTTTTGCTTTCTTTATGAGGTATACTGACTACAAAATGCTTGATGTTGTAGGCCGCTTACAGTTTCTTAAAGTTTCTCTAGGAAGTAAATATTTGACATTTGATACTGATCAAATTTTGCATTGCAGAGTGCTGTGTATCTAAATAAATCAATAAAAATTGTAATTAATTGTAAAAAAAAAAGAATACGCAATAGATATAAGAAACTGTTAAATGTTTTACTGGTCCAGCATCTGCAAAAAACTGAGATATTACTGTGTTTGTGATGTGTTTGCAACCTTTCTATCCTTTCACTTACCTTCTACGTCAGGATACTTTAAGAGGATAAGCAGTGCATGCCCAAGAGTGGTTTTCAAAGACTCAGTTGCTGCAATAAATAGGTTGTGGATTGTATACAGGAGATTTTTCATATTAAACTCCGTATTAGGGTCATTCTTCTCCTATGGAGACAACAGTGACACTTTTTAGACCATTGGAGGGCATATTCAGTCAAGGGCTAATCAATCTCTTCTAGGGAAGAGTCACCAGAGTTTTAAGGAATCAGTAATGAATCCATTGACAACACAAAAACAGACAACATAGGAAAGGGCTGAAAAAGTGACAGTTAGGGTCCTTTCACACAGGCTTTCCAATCAGGTCCGCCTGTCAGTTTTTCAGGCAGACCTGATCAGACCCTCCAGTCTCCCCTATGGAGTGGCACATGTCCGCTGACACCCGCCGCAATCTGATACTGCCTGCAAAATCCAGACAGATGGTGGTCCTATTTTCCATCCATCTGGCGGATCGGATGATAACAGACAGGCGCTCTGCACAGCGGAGCGGACAGGATGTGATTCCTCACTGAGCAAGCGGAACCCGCAAGATGGAGGCACCTGTGTGAAAGGGGCCTTAAAGGTTTTTTATTTGCCACAGAACCTGGGGTTTATCCAGCTGTTCCTGGTCAACCACTACAAAATGTAACCAGTGGGGATTGTCAAATTATCTAGAGAAAAATTCTGGCAAAAATTGTTGTTTGAACACAGTTCTGTAAAATTGCAATAAATGCACTAGAAGTTTCCAAAAAATGATTTCAGCTTCTCAAACAGATGCTATCATCTTCCGTGCCAAGCCACAGAGCCCCTATAGACCAAGAGAGAGCAAATTCACTTTTAGAGCAAAGTAACAGTACATCCTAATAGTCCATCATCCCACAATGTATACATACCCATCCATGCTCAATCGCTGCCTCTGCACTAGAGTAGTTCACCCTGGAAAAGGGCATGTCAAATGCCAGGCTCAGAGCTTACCCAAGTTACCCAAGCTTACCCAAGTTGATGTCACTGCTACCCCAATGTGACATTGTTTGGGTGGAAGCATTTGCCGTGGGGGGACGTCAAGACCTAGAAGCCCATTAGAACAACAGGCTCCAATGAATTGGGGAGGCAGTGAGTAGACATGTGCAATTTGTTTTGGTCCAAATACAAATTCAGCCAAACTTTTGGTTATTCGGAGACTAGGATGTATCCGAATCTCCGAATGAAATAGTAATGAATAGTAATGAATTTTGTCGAAATCTGTTAAAATTTGGTTTCCAACTTTTGAGAACGATTAGAATTCTGTGTGAAGAAATAGCTGGTCGTTGAGAAGCAAGCCGGGAAGCCGTCCGCCCACGTCCCTAACAACCATGAGTCATCATCTGTCAGTGGGCTTCCCCACTGACAGATGAATGTAGAGATAAAGAATGCTGTTAAAAATAAAAAAGATAAAGAATGCCGGCAATAGCCCGGCAATAGTAAAATGTTAAAAAAAACAGTGTTGGGTCCCCCCACGCCAATATCCATACCAAACCCTTATCCAGGCATGCAGTTCGGTGGGTCAGAAAAGGGGGGGGCAGGCGAGCACCCCCCCTCCTGAACCATACCATGTCCTCAACATTGGGGGGTGGATGCTTTGGGGCAGGGGGGGGCTTTGCACCCCAACCCAAAGCACCTTGTCCCCATGTTGATGGGGACAAGGGCCTCTTCCTGACAACCCTGAGCTGTGGTTATCGGGGTCTGCGGTAGGGGGACCCCCAGGTTCTCCCCTCCACATGAATGGGTATGGGGTACCCATTCACTAAAAAAGTGTCAAAGTAAAAACCACAGCAAACTGTTTTTGACAAGTCCTTTATTAAAAAAGAAAAAAAATGTAGATGTAAATCCATTGTCCATCATGACGCCCGCCGTCCTGAAAAATTGCAAAAAAACGCTTTGCCTCCTAAGAGGCTACCAGCCATATGCTCTCACTTCGGCTTTGACAGTTGCTATATAGGCAAGGGGCAGGGCCACCTGTTTATGTCACCCAGATGTCACACGTCGTGATGGAAAATGGATTTACCTGCTTTTTCCTGCTTTTATGACATGCTAGGCTGCATGGTTGGATAAGGGTCCGGTATGGATTTTGGGGGTGGACTTTTTTACATTTTGGCATGAGGTTCCCTTAAAATCCATACCAGACCCAATGGGCCTGATATGGATTGGGGGGGAACCCAACGTCTTTAAAAAAAAAAAAAAAAAATTCTAACAGATGATGTCTCATGGTTGTTAAGGACTCAGGCGGCTGGCGTCCCGGCCCGCTGATTAACAACCAGCTATTCTTCACACAGAATTAGAATCGGTCAATAATTTTTCGACCAATCCGAATTTTCTGAAAAGTTGGAATTCCTTAGAAAATTAATAAATTAAATGAATTTTAACTAAAATTAAACTAAATTTAATGAAAACTAAACCAAACAAAAGAAATTTCGAAACCAAACTAAACTAATTCCATAATGAAACTAAATTTGTAACATAACAAATCTTTACGAAACTAAACAAATGTTTCTGTTCTGCACATGCCAAGCAGTGAGGGATGGTGAATTGGTGAGTGCTTGGTGGGGGTTATCAGAAGACACTGCCATTGTGCCCTGAATGGTTTGTTTCAATGGTAGACATCAAGCTGTCCCATTGGGTATGAGGTCTAGAGTATATAGATCAAGTATACTCTGCAGGGCTGGGTGGAGTTTGCTTCACTTTATACCGCAATGTATTGGGGTTGATTTACTAAACTGGAGAGTGCAAAATGAGGTGCAGTATTGCATAGAAACCATTCAGGTTCCAGTTTATTTTGTCAAAGCTTAATTGAACAAGCTGAAGTTAGAAGCCGATTGGTTACCATGCACAGCTGCATTAGACTTTGCACTCTCCAGTTTTAGTAAATAAGCTCCATTTTGTCTTTGAAATTATAATCTGATTATAGATCTGTGATACCTTTTCCATCTTGATCAGGAAGCAATCTACAAAATGTCTTGGCTTGCTGAGATCCAAAGTCTGCTGGCAGGATTTCACTATTTCAGCAACAAATTCAACCATCTCTTTTGAAAGTGAGACTGCCTTGTGGTGAGGTCCAGGAACTTAGCTCATCAGTGTTGGGAAAATGCTCTGAACCTGCATGAGCATAAAACAAGTATTAATTAATGGTCCACAAGCCCATTCATGCAGCTAGCTGGAAGTGTGCAGTGCATTTGTGGGTAGCACAATGATCTTACAGGGCAGGGAGCCTGACCTCAATTCTTATCAGAGGCACTGGTTGCATGGGGGCTGTGTTCTTCTTATATTGAATTGATTTTCTTCTGGTCATTGTATTTTCTTTTCAAAATCAAATACATTCTGTGAGAGGCCCTGTCATTGTGAGAATATAGGAAAATGGGACACAGGATTCGCATTTAGAGTAAATGCGATGTTCCAGACTAGTGTTTCTGGGCAGAGAAAGCTGTGTATTTGTCTTTCTTCAGATTTTGTAATTTTGGATCGGAACATTCAATCCTGTGTCTGGGTTTTGCTAGAAGCCCGCGACCTAGCTGAGTATTCAGCTGTGAAAGGTCATTATATACTCATGTCTGAGGGTAGCGCAGAGCTTCCAGTTTGGATAACGCTCCCAGTGTGGGAGACAGGAGATCTCACTCAGGGGGCCCTCAGCCTGAAGCCACAAGCTAGAGGGTCTCACTGAGGGGTCAGAGGTGTCCACCTAGAAGCCAAGTGACAAAGGGTCTCCATCTAGGAGTCAGGTTGGCTCCTATCAGGGTGTCAGGAGAACCCCAATCCATAGGCCAGAGGTGGACCATGCAGCAGAGCACTGCAATTACAGGCTAGAGAGCCAAGTATCCAGGAGAGCTGGAAAACCCAGTCAGAGAGACTGGTAGGAGGTGTAGTGTGGTACTGCAGTTGAAGCTGAGTGAGCTTATGAGCCAGGTGGCTTGACATTTTCCAGTGTTTGTATTCTGCTGAAGCTGGAGAAGATCCCCTGCGTGGGAAACTTTGTTGGACTATTGTTTTGCTTTCTGCCGTTTTTAATAAAAGGGATCTACCATGCCCTTACCTACCATGAGAGCTAACTATCCAATGTCCCAATACATCAGTTAATTATCTTTGGCCCAGATACGTCCTAAGGCCCCATTCATCCTTGAGCAATTTGAATCAATGGATTTCCATTATATCCAGTGATGCTTCTTTCTGTTTTGAGTTGTGTGCTTTGCTTCCAATAGTCTTCAATGGTAGCACCTCAAAAATACATAACGCACATTTTTCGTGCACTTTTCTGCTATTACCTAGCTCTCCATTGGCCAAAAAAAACCACTCCAGACTGAAATGTAGGCAAAAACTCCTCTACAAAAGATAATAAAAGCCTAAAAAATGACCAAAGACACTCAATGCAAGTGTGAATGGGGCCTAAAGTGTGCATGTGTATGCCTATAGAATCTACTGTAAACAATATTTGAGAAGGAAATTATATAAATGGTTTAGTGGCCTCTGTAAATATTTGTAAATCAAAGGTTACAGAAATTATTACAATTATTCAAAAAACTAAAAGGATTTCAAGAGGAAGTACACCCTGGACCTTGTTTTCCTTTTTATATTAACCTGCAATGTATTTATAAGTTCTACACATTAACCACTTGACCACTGGGCACTTAAACACCCTTAATAACCAGACCAATTTTCAGCTTTTGGTGCTCTCACAATTTGAATGACAATTACTCCTTCATACATATACACATGAAATTTTTGTCCTTTTTTTCACATAAATAGAGCTTTCTTTTGGTGGTATTTAATCACCTCTGGGTTTTTTATTTTTTGCGCTATAAAAGAAAAACGACTGAAAATTCAGTAAAAAAATGAATTTTTCTTCGTTTTTGTTATAAAATTTAGAAAATTTGTAATTTTTCTTGATAAATTTTGGCCAAAATTTATACTGCTACATATCCTTGGTAAAAATAAGTACAAATTGGGGTATATTATTTGGTCTTTGTGAAAGTTATAGAGTCGACAAGCTATGGTGCCAATATCTGAAAATTGATCACACCTGAAGTACTGACGGCCTATCTCATTTCTTGAGACCCTAACAAGCCAGAAAAGTACAAATACCCCCCAAATGACCCCTTTTTGGAAAGAAGACATTCCAAGGTATTTAGTAAGAGGCATGGTGAGTTTTTTGCAGTTGTCATTTTTTCCCACAATTCTTTGCAATAGCAAGATTTTTTTTCTTTTTTTTTTTTTTTCACAAAATTGTCATATTAGCAGGTTATTTCTCACACACAGCATATGCATACCACAAATTACACCCCAAAACACATTCTGCTATTACTCCCGAGTATGGGGATACCACATGTGTGAGACTTTTACACAGCGTGGCCACATACAGAGGCCCAATATGCAGGGAGCACCATCAGGTGTTCTGGAGCACCCGGGACAATTCTGACATTTCTCTCCTACATGTAAAAATCATCATTTATTTGCTAGAAAAATTACATAGAACCCCAAAATATTATATATGTTTTTTAGCAAAGACCCTAGAGAATACAATGGCGGTCGTTGCAACTTTTTATCTAGCACGTTACTTGCGCAGCAATTTTTCGAACGTGTTTTTTTTTGGAAAAAAAATGTTTTGTGCTTTACAAAAAACAAAACTGTAAATTTAGCCCAATGTTTTTGCATAATGTGAAAGATGAAGTTACGTCGAGTAAATAGATACCCAACATGTCACCCTTCAAAATTGCACACACTCGTGAAATGGCGCCAAACTTCGCTACTTAAAAATCCCCATAGGCTTTAATTTTTTTTACTGGTTACATGTTTTGAGTTACAGAGGAAGTCTAGGGCCAAAATTATTGTTCTCGCTCTAACGTTCGCAGCGATACCTCACATGTGTGGTTTGAACACCGTTTTCATATGTGGGCGGGACTTACGTATGCGTTCGCTTCTGCATGCGAGCACACGGGGACAGGGATGCTTTAAAAAATATATATATATTTTATTGTTCATTTTACTTTATTTATTTTAGTTTGACCCTTTTTTTCCCCCCAAAAATTTTTTTGATCACTTTTATTCCTATTACAAGGAATGTAAACATCCCTTGTAATAGGAATATGGCATGACAGGTCCTCTTTACAGTGAGATATGGGGTCAATAAGACCCCACATCTCACCTCTAGGCTGGAAAGCCTGAAATAAAAAAAAAAAAAAAACGATCCTGGCTTTGATCGTAGCGAGTATCGCAGGGTATTGTTGGGTATCGCAGGGTATTGTTGGGTATGGTAGAGTATCGCAGGGTATGGCAGAGTATCGCAGGGTATGGCAGAGTATGGCAGAGTATCGCAGGGTATGGCAGGGTATGGCAGAGTATGGCAGAGTATCGCAGGGTATGGCAGAGTATCGCAGGGTATGGCAGAGTATCGCAGGATATGGCAGAGTATCGCAGGGTATGGCAGGGTATGACAGAGTATGGCAGAGTATCGCAGGGTATGGCAGAGTATAGCAGGGTATGGCAGAGTATCGCAGGGTATGGCAGGGTATCGCAGAGTATGGCAGAGTATGGCAGAGTATGGCAGAGTATCGCAGGGTATGGCAGAGTATCGCAGGGTATGGCAGAGTATTGCAGGGTATGGCAGGGTATGGCAGAGTATCGCAGGGTATGGCAGAGTATCGCAGGGTATGGCAGAGTATCGCAGGGTATGGCAGGGTATGGCAGAGTATCGCAGGGTATGGCAAGGTATGGCAGAGTATCGCAGGGTATGGCAGAGTATCGCAGGGTATGGCAGAGTATCGCAGGGTATGGCAGGGTATGGCAGGGTATGGCAGGGTATGGCAGAGTATCGCAGGGTATGGCAGAGTATCGCAGGGTATCGCAGGGTATCGCAGGGTATGGCAGAGCATCGCAGGGTATGGCAGAGCATCGCAGGGTATGGCAGAGTATTGCAGGGTATGGCAGAGCATCGCAGGGTATGGCAGAGCATCGCAGAGTATTGCAGGGTATGGCACAGTATTGGAGGGTATGGCACAGTATTGGAGGGTATGGCACAGTATTGGAGGGTATGGCACAGTATTGGAGGGTATGGCACAGTATTGGAGGGTATGGCACAGTATTGGAGGGTATGGCAGAGCATTGCAGGGTATCCATCCATCCATTATCAGCCATCCCTCCATACCCTGCAATACCCAGCAATACACTGCAGGCTATTGCTGTGTATTGCAGGGTATGGAGGGATGGCTGAGCATGGATGGATGGATGGATGGATCGGTGGCATGCAGAGCAGGCTGTGGGCACTACAGATCCCGCCCACAGCACTGCTGCCACCGATCCCTCCCCCTCTCCTCTCCCACTGTACCGATCGGTACAGAGAGAGGAGGAGAGAGGAACCGGCGTCATCAAATGACGCCGGTTTGCTTACATGTGATCGCTCCGTCATTTGACGGAGCGATCACATGGTAAACGGCCGCGACGAGCAGCCGTTTACCGTGATCCATGATCCGCCGGGTCCTCTGGACCCGGCGATCATGGATGTTCTCGAGGGCGCGCAAGAGCAGCATTCTGTGAGGCCGTTAATTAACGGCCTCCCAGAGTTAAGCAACCGCCCTGTAGCCGTTTTTCGGCTATGGGCCGGTTGTTAAGTGGTTAAAAGGCCAAAAAAACAAGCATTGGAAATACCTTTTTTTGGTTTTATAAAATATTTCTTCTTCCGGGATTCGGCCGCCCCATCTTTACTATTGACTGCTGGCTCCTGTGTCATTTCCGCCCCCCTTCCTTTCCTCCCCTGTCTTGCGTGTAAACCAAGCCTAGATCTAGTTTGCCATTACTATGGCAACCGTGCTAATCCGTTCATAGCGCAAATCACTTCCATAGAGGTATTATATATATAGTGAACAGCATAATTAACATAATTTTAGTACTAATATATTTAGTGGTGTAGTTGCCACTAGTAACAAACATCCACCATATCACCCTGCTGCCCGACCTCCATATATCACCCTTGCTTTGTTTTGTTTTTGTTTATTGAGGGGTATAACTTGTGTGGTGGGGATTTTGAAATCCATTTTTATATCAAGGAGTTCCAAGAAAACAGGGACTTGGATTGCCATGCCCCATCGGATGTAAAAAAATATATATCAGGGAGATGTGCCTGTGTTTGTATATGTAATGTGGTCTATGATCGCATGGTCTGTGATGTGTACCTGCTGGAGATACAATGGCCTCGTAAGAGCCATTGAATGTCCCCAGGTGCTAATTGAATCCCCTTTGTTTCAACAGTCATCTTCACAGACAGGACAGCACCTTCTCCCCAGGGGTCATTAACATACTAATGTCGGAACTGGTTGGGCTAAGGGATCAAAACTAGTGGTTCATTAATTCATAGACTGAATGGCACCAGTAGTTTGGACTTCAGAATTAGCCAATTAGAGGGTGACCCAATGAGTACCAATCAGAGGATGAGCCCACGAGAGCCAATGAGCCAATTAGAGGATGACCCAATGAGTACCAATCAGAGGGTGAGCCCACGAGAGCCAATGAGCATTTAGACTCCAGAATTGGCCAATTGGGTATATAAACTAGAGGAGAGCTAGCTGTTGGCGCTCTTCAGTTCCAGACCATCGGAATGACTTGATGTCCGTGTAATGTATAATTGTATCTCTAACCTATTTCCATCTTTAACCTACCGTATATACTCGAGTATAGGCCGTCCCGAATATAAGCCGAGGCCCCTGATTTACCACAAAAAAACTGGGAAAAGTTATTGACCCGTGTATAAGCCGAGGGGGGGAAATGGAGCAGCTACTGTAAGTGGAAGAGAGGGTCAGCAAATGCCCATCTGCATGTCCCCTGTGTCCTATACAAACCCCCCCTGTGTCCCCAGTGCAGCCTACCTGTGCCGATCGATCTGTCTCCCGCCGATCTGCCTCCTGTGTCAGATCGCTGGCTGTCGCTGGCTGTCCGGTGTCCGCTGTCCCGTCACCCGTGTCCCGTGTCCGGTGTCCCCCCCATGCTGATCCTGGCGATCAGCGTGTATGGCGCCATTACATGTTTGAAAGCCGCGCCTCCTCCTCCTCCTCGTCCGTGATAGGAGAAACACTCGATTTTCAAGGCAGTCAGTGTGCAGTGTTCCGCCTATCACGGACATTCTCTCATCCTCGTCCATGAGATGAGAATGACAGGACATCCGTGATAGGCGGAACACTGTACTGCTGGGAAAATTAGTGTCCGCCTATCACGGACGGGCGGGAGGAGGCGGCGCGGCTTTTGAACACTGCCGTCTGTCTGCATGACAAGCTGTTCATGTAGGCAGATGGCACTGACTCGAGTATAAGCCGAGAAGGGGACTTTCAGCCCTAAAAAAAGGGCTGAAAATCTCGGCTTATACTCGAGTATATACGGTATTTCTTTCCTAGGACCATAATGATAGTGTATGTCTGTTGTAACCATAAGGCCTAAATTATCTTTGCAGCCTAAGCAACACTGTACCTGTAACATCACTTGAGTTATATGATAAGTTCTAAATTATTCTAACGTTTCTTTCCTGTATAAATAAATGTAATTGTTTATCTTTTCGCACTGTTATTGTTCGTTTTTATTCTTATACAGACAAAGGTTTAATCACTTTATTTTTTTGTATCTATAATCATTTAAGTAAGCTATAAATTTAGCTACAACACTTGGTTGGGGGAAAAGGGGTATATGGGATGCCCATAGATCAAATTTCTTTGCCATCATATTGTAAATTAGAACTTGGTTTGAGCCTGAAAGAAATGATGCGCATGTATAACAGCTACAGTCTTTTCCCTGCATTACCATGCAGACCATTGCTCCTCCTCTAACTCCTGCATACTATTGCTCCCAGGAACTCCTCATCAATGACCGTGTAAAGATGAGAACTTCACCCAAGACTGTGTAAGGGTGAAGCTCCCAGGAATCCCCACCACCTGCACAAACTTATACTGTAGCACATTAATTTCTTGTCACATTTTATTCTGTATGCAAAAGAACCCACTCTGAATAGTCTCTAATACTGACTCTGATTGGTTGCTGCTACTAGGCCAGAGGCCTGCAATACCTCTCCACCGAGGCCTAGTAGTTTAAAAGCATGTTCTGAATGGTGGACTACTGTTCCCAGCTATCCCAGCTTGCAAATCCTGTGGCCTTGGGACACATCGATTTGACATTATTTCCCCACAGTCTCTCCTCTGATCCAGGACTCCTCATCAATGACCGTGTAACGATGAGATCTTCACCAATGACTGTGTAAAAATGAAGTTACATAGTTGCATAGTTACATAGTTAGTCAGGTTGAAAAAGACACAAGTCCATCCAGTCCAACCACAAAAAAAAATGTTAGTACCCAGCTATATTATTTACATTTAGGAAATAATCCCTCACAGATTTCCTGGCATGTCTCCACATCCAGCCCTCCACTGTGGTACACTCACCGACCTTTCTCTGCCCCGAGTCCAGGATGGAGAACTTAACCGGACCATATGTTCCCACAGCTTCTCCTGCCCATCTGCTCCAGGAATTCCTCATCAATGACCATGTAAAGATGCGGACTTCACCAATGAACGTGTAAAGGTTAAGTTCCCTCACAGTTCTCCCAGGCCTCCTCCTGCAATCGGCGTACCCCCCCCCCCCCCCCCCAGATGGGGATGGCCTCCTGCTGCTGTCTAGTACTCCATTCTCCACTTCTCTCAGCTGACAACTCCACCCAGTGGCTGGTTACCTCAGCTTATATAGGAGGCCCGCCCCCTTCCAATTCCAATTGGGGATCTTTTGCTAATTTCAGGGTTCCTTCTGCTAATTTCATGTTAGTAGAAGTTTGGTGAGTGTTGATTTGCGCTTTTCTTTTTCACATTTTTCCTTTAGCGCTTTTCAGTTCGCGCTTTTCAGTTCACGCTTTTCATTTCCTGCTTTTCAGTTAATTTCTGAACGGCCGTTCGCCAACCCGCCATGTTGTGGAATCGGAGGAGATAACGTGTTATTTATTATTGGCCTTGGAGTTATTGCTTTGACATAATTTTTGGGTTGAATAATGATTTTATTTGGTATATTTTCTATATTTTTGGATGCATAGAATTCACTTTTTGGTTAAGTTCTATTAGCAGATAGCATGTCTAATTGTATTTGTTTTCTTTTTTTAATGCACAATAAAAAAAATGTGTAGAATAATACTTGGCTATGTGTTTTACTTCAAATGACATTTTAACCACTTCCCGACCGGCGCATGATGATGTACGTCGGCAGAATGGCACGGACAGGCATAAGGGCGTACAGGTACGTCCCTTTAAGAATGCTGCCGTGCCATCGCGGACCGTCGTGAGTCCGGTCGCGGGTCTCGCAGACTCGATTGCCGCGGGGATACCTGTGATCCTCTCATGGGAAGGCTGAACGGGGAGATGCGGAAGTAAACAGCATCTCCCCGTTCTGCCTAGCAACAAGTGACACTGATCTCTGCTCCCTGTGATTGGAGCAGAGATCAGTGTTCACTAAAACACAGCCATGCCCCCCACAGTTAGTAAAACGCTCCTAGGAACACTTAACCCCTACACTGCCACCCCCTGGTTAACCCCTTCACTGCTGGTGTCATTTACACAGGAATCAGTGCATTTAAATAGCACTGATTGCTGTATAAATGACAATGGTCCCAAAAATGTGTCAAAAATGTCCGATATGTCCGCCATAATGCCGCAGTCACATTAAAAATCACTTTACTAGTAAAAAAATAAAAATATTAATAAAAATGCTATAAAACTATCCCCTATTTTGTAAACGCTATAACTTTTGCACAAACCAATCAATAATCACTTATTGCAATTTTTTTTACCAAAGATATGTAGAAGATTACGTATCGGCCTAAACTGAGGAAAAAACATTTTTTTTTGGTATATTTTTTGGGGATATTTATTATAGCAAAAAGTAAAAAATAATGCGTTTTTTTCTAAATTGTCGCTCTTTTTTTGTTTATAGCGCAAAAAATAAAAACCGCAGAGGTGATCAAATACCACCAAAAGAAAGATCTATTTGTGGGAAAAAAAATACGTCAATTTAGTTTGGGACCCACTTCGCACGACCATGCGATTGTCAGTTAAAGCAACGCAGTGCCGAATCGCAAAAAGTGGTCTGGTCTTAAGCCAGCAAATGGTCCGGTTTGAAAGTGGTTAAAAAATACAATGTAAAATTGACAAGGGACCCCAACATAGTTGTATCTTTGATCTTAAAAACTATGGGATAATGGTGTTGTAAAAAACATAATAATATTATTCTTGATATCACTAGAAAAAAAAGCCTTTAAAAATCAGTTTGCAATAACTCCATCAGTATCACCAGCAAAGCAGCTTCATTATTATCCCATTAAAGAAGAAGAGAATGTGCGCTGCATTTGGAGATTTCATAATTTGCCACGTCACCAATGTTAATTCTCCATTACGAACGCTAGTTTACAAGACCGACCGCTTCTGGCAAGTTCTTGCTTCCGAGCATGCGTGTTTGTACTTTGGACTTTTGTCTGATGGACTTGTGTACACATGCTTGGAAAATCCGACAACACACATTTGTCCACGGAAAATTTTAAAACATGCTAGCCAACGTTTGTCCTCGGAAATTCTGACAATTGTCCGGTGGAGCATACACACGGTCGGATTTACCGACAACAGCCTGTCATCACACATTTCCTGTCGGAAAGTCCGATCGTGTGTATGGGGCTTTAGGTGTGACACATACTGCTACTAGCTAGTAGCAGTATTAATTTTCTCATGACAATACTTGGGGTTGTGCATGCGGCCTGGTATGGTTCAGGGGGGGGGGGGGGGGGGTTTGGGCCTGAAGGGCCTGGTATTGACCTGTTTTTCGGAAATGTGAAAAATTTTAAATTTAAAAATAAAAAAATTCGGAATTTGGAAATGAATGAGTCCTGGGAAGAAGTGTGACCCTCTCTTTCTGCCCAGTCGCCTCGTGGTCTCCCCTTCGGGGTGACTGCCCTTCTCCCGTAGGCATGCATTGCTGGGTACTGAAGTTTTCTCCCCAGGGCTTAGAAAAGCAGCCGCTGGTCTTCAGCACTACATGTCCCATGGTACACTAGTCCTGGTTGCCTATTGGTCCCTTTCTGCAGCCAATGGAGGAACCGAGCTGTGGTGAGCAGGGATTATATAGATTCTGATATTGTCTCCCGCGTTGCAGACAGGGGGGGGGGGACAGTGGGAAGAACAGAGGCGGCGGGTAGTACCCACTAAATGTATATTGTGACATATTAGGTATATATTCATTGGATATATAGAGTTACTGAAAAGTCTACTTTAAAGACTGTTTACCTGACCCCAAGGAGAGCTGGTTAGTCTGAATACCTCCTCCGTGATAAAAAGAAGTTTTTTGAATCTCTTGTCTGTATAGTCATAACGATCTCCAAACAAGATGGAACAGAGGATATTGGAAGAAGCTTCCATAAATTTCTTTGAAGGGTCCAAAGGGTGTCCTGAAAGAAACAAAGTCTTCTTGTTACATTATCAGCTCAAAGAAGCATTGCAGTCTTAAAGGCTTTGTAAACCTTCCTACATACCTTATGTTTTTTCACCTGTATAAGATGTGCCACCCTTAAATTACTGCAAAAATGATGCCACATCCCAAAATGTGTCAATATATTGAAGATAAAATAGCCTAAGATGGGACTTTGGAGACACAACATTTACAATAAGCATGTTTTATAATCCATAATAGACAAAACATTTACACACTACTGCAAAACATTTGAATAAAAATTGTAGGAAATCACTTCATGGGCAATAACATATAATATTTCTTTCTTGGACATAATCCACAACATCTGGAGCCATTAGTATTGACTATTGTAATTACTAAAAAAGATATACAATAATATGTATTTTTATTAGTGCATACAATAGACAATACTGATTTCTCCTGAAGAAGTGAATTATGTCTAAGAAATGCGTTGAGAAAAGACGAATCAGTATAGTCAAGATAATATACGTTATTGCCTATGAAGTGATAGTAGTAGTATGTAAATGTTTTGTATTTGGACTATTATGGAATAATAAATGTAAAGTCTTTATTGTAAATGTCGTGCCTCCAAAGTCCCATCGTAGACTATTTTATCTTCAATATATTGCATTTGATGAGCATTGATCATGTCGTTTTATGGAGTCATTTATTGGCCTATAGTAGACTAAACATACCTCCCAACTTTCTGAGATGGGAATAAGGGACATCTATTAGCAAAAGTATGTAGGTAAGGGAACCCCCCCCTTTTAACCACTTGCCTACAGGGCACTTACACCCCCTTCCTTCCCAGGCCATTTTTCAGCTTTAAGCGGAGTTGCGCTTTGAATGACAATTGCGCGGTCATGCTACACTGTACCCAGATGAAATTTTTATCATTTTCTTCACACAAATAAAGCTTTCTTTTGGTGGTATTTAATCACTGCTGGGTTTTTTATTTTTTACTAAAAAAAAATAAGACCAAAAATTTTGAAAAATTATTATTTTCTGTCAGTAAATTTTGTAACTAAGTACGGTAATTTTTCTCCTTCACTGATGTGCGCTGATGAGGTGGCGCTGATGGGAACTGATAGGTTGAACTGGTGGGCATTGATGAGGTGGCACTTATGGGCACTGATGAGGTGGCACTGATGAGGAGGCATTAATATGCCGCACTTATGGGCACTGATAGGTGGCACTGATGAGCACTGATAGGCGGCACTGATGGGCACTGATAGGTGGCACTGATGAGCACTGATAGGTGGCACTGATGGGCACTGATAGGTGGCACTGATGAGCACTGATAGGCGGCACTGATGGGCACAGTTAGGTGGCACTGATGGGCACTAATAGGCGGCACTGATAGTCGGCATGGATAGGCGGTACTGATGGGCATTGATGGGTGGCACTGATGGGCATTGATGGACAGCACTGATAGGCGGCACTGATAGCCAGCACTGACCGACATCGCTAATGGGCACTGATTGCTGGCAATTGTGGGCACTAATTGGTGACACTGTTGGCGCTATATTGTAATCAGGGCACTGATTAAACGACTCCTGAACGTGATATTATGGCATTCAGAAAACAGCCCATAAACGCCACTGCTGATAAAAGTTCAAAAACGTCCATGGACACATAGGTTTACATAGAGGGGAGTTTATGGGCTGTTAAAAAAAAATGCCCAAACTCCAAAAAAACGTCCGTTTATGAGCTCCAGCGTGCATGGAGCCTAAGACCCCTTTCACACTGAGGGCATTTTGCAGGTGCTTTAGCGTTAAAAAGAGCACCTACAAAACGCCCTAAAACAGCTGCTCCATGCACTCCAGTATGAGCCCGAATGCGTTCACACTGGAGCGGTGCACTGGCAGGGCGTCAGAAAAAGTCCTGCCAGCAGCTTCTTTGGATCGGTGAAGGAGCGGTGAACTCACCGCTTCTCCACCGCAGCTCCCCACTGAAATTAATGGGGAAGCGCTGCGATACCGCTGGCAAAACGCTGCTCCGGCAGCGTTTTGCGGGCGGATTTAACCTCTGTTCGGCCGCTAGTGGGGGTTAAAACTGCCCAGCTAGTGGCCGAATAGCCTAAGGTGTGTATATGTGTGAAACATGCCTAAACGCTATTCATGTTTAGCACTTGATTCATTCTAAATGGTCAGAATACATTTTTATTCTGGGCAATGGAATGAATAAAATCCCAAATGCTTGACACACCTAGACAAAACATTTGGAAAACACAGCTTTGAGCACATTTTTTAAGCTGCTGTTTCCTCCCCTGGAGCAAAAGCATCCGGGGAAGGAAAAAGAAGAAAAAAAAATGTCATGTGTGTCTGAGGTCTTAAAGTTAAAATTTAACTCCAGGCAGATATAAAAATATTAAGGCAGCTCTTTATGTAAAAAATGCAGTTTTAATGCAACTGGTAATGGTTAATTCAAATTCATTGTTAACTTAAAGTGCACTATATTGTCAAAACAATTGTGACGCCTGCCTTTACACGCACATGAACTTTAATGGCATCCCAGTCTTAGTCTGTAGAGTTAAATATTGGGTTGGCCCACCCTTTTCAGCTATAACAGCTTCAACTCTGGGAAGCCTGTCCACAAGGTTTAGGAGTGTGTCTATGGGAATGTTTTGACCATTCTTCCAGAAGCGCATTTGTGAGGTCAGGCACTGATGTGGAGGAGAAGGCCTGGAGCGCAGTCTCCACCCTAATTCATCCCAAAGGTGTTCTATTGGGTTGAGGTCAGGGCTTTGTGCAGGCCAGTCAAGTTTCTCCATCCCAAACTCATTCATCCATGTCGTTATTGACCTTGCTTTGTGCATTGGTGTGCGGCCGACACTGGTGTTGCATACACACGGTCGGACAAAGTTGTTGGAAAATCCGATCATTCTGAACGTGGTGACTTGCGACAGAACTACATAGAGGCTAGTAACCAATAAGCTTTGGTCTCATAATTTGATCTGAGCATGCGTGGCACTTTGTCCGTCGGAATTCTCTACACGCAATCGGAAAAAGTCTGATCGGATTTTGTTGTCGGAAAATTTGAGAGCAGGATCTCAAATTTTTTCCGTCGTAAATTCCGACAGAAAAAGTCCAATGGAGCCCACACACGGGCGGATTTTCCGACAACATGGTCCGATCGGACATTTTCCGTCAGAATTTCCGACCGTGCGTACGGGGTTACCAAGGAAAACAAAGGTTTCTTTAGCAATTTGATGCATGTACATGTGACAGGTGAGATAGCCTCTTGCAGGAGGAGTTGTTTTTGGCACTCCCCCCATGAGCAGGTCCCTCTCCTATAGCAATGGGAGCAGATTATCACTGCTGAGATCCCCAGCCTGTGCACAGGTATGAAAGAAGAAGAAGAGGTAACTAAGTACATGCATGAAGTCCAGTATTTTGTGTCTAGTGTAGTCGCCCACATGTATACCTGGCAGGACTGGAAAGAAATTCAAATCCTTTGGCAGGTAAGACAACTTCCATATACTGTACGTAGTTCACTAATGTATTTAGCTGTTACCTATAGTTCAGTTTTAAAGCAGAAGTAAGGGCAAAACTTTCTTTTTTTTTCCCTCCTAAGGGTTATTATTCCTGCCAGGTTTTTTTTTTCCATCTTTGTCCCATTGGGGAGATTTCTCTGCACTTGCTGTCCCGTAGAAAATGAGAGAAAATACCTCAAAAGTGAGGGAATCCCTGGTTCTCACCAGAATCTCCATGACCTGTTCTGGTGACAACCCAAAATTTGGGATTTTCGTTAGTGACAACAGTAAACATGACAAGATTAGATGAAAATCCCTAATGGGGACAAAGACAGCAATAAAAAACTGACCAGTGTTCTGATCCATCTCTACTCTATCCAAAGCTAAAAACAAGTTTTGCCTTTGGTTATATTTTAGGACATTACCTGGGTTTTAGCCTAGCCACATTTTTACATCTCCAATGTCCAGAATTCATAAAGTGACGCAACATCTGTGTCACTTATGCCAATCTACCCCTTTCATGTTTAGTTTTACATTGGTAAAATGACAGCCAGTCTGGTTAGCAACAGCAATGTATGCGCTTTATTGCCAACCTTGACACTTCCTGAATTCTTCAACCACGCATTTGGCCTCTTCCTGAATCTTCCACTCATTGCTTCTTTTTCCTAAACCAAAATCCCTTAAGATCTTGAATGTGAAGGTGCGCATCTTTCTCCAGCGTTCACCATTAGCGAAACTTAAACCTATGGGGTAAAAAAGTCTTTCCAATTATCGGCTAATGCAAACTCTAAACCAGTGAAGAATAAACTGAGGCTGACCATACAAATGACAATCTGATTGTATAATCTGTATTCGATATCCCATAGATCAAAACTATGCAATAGGGTGCCATTCAGTTAGTCTCCTGACAGATACACCCTTGCATTACAGTTGTTGGTAGAGCCCATGGATATAGTTCAAACAACTTATACAGTGTATGGAAACCCTACAATTCAGATTACATTATGCTGTCCTCATCATTAGTATAATTATTTTTCAAATCCTCATCCTGGTGCAGGAAAGGGTTTGTCTTTGTAACCCACAGAGAACAAAGAATTTTTAATGCTGTCCTTGTCCCTGTTTAAGAGATTTCTTTTTGCCAGGGTTGAAATACCAGATTCCTCTCACTTGCTATTCTGTCTTTGCCTTACTTGTCACCTGAACAGGAAGTGGAGTGAACAGGAGGTGAGGAGAAGTCTCTGTCCTGGAGACACAGACATACTGTAAACATCCATATAATTGTATATGCGACTTTGCCCTCCAGACAGAAGTACAGACTCACCATTAGCTGTACCATATTTAGCAATAAAACCTGACTGGGGGTCTGCCGATTCTTCTTACATTGTATAAATGCTCTTAGGTTCTCAAAGGTTCTCATTTGTCCAGGTCATGGTATATCTAGTGGTTGGACACATTCAACTAGACTTGTTCTGTAATCTTGAAGACATTGTGTAGCTTCTGCAAGCCACTTCTTCAGTTCCATTGAGTGTCAGGAAGATACCCCAATGTTTGTATCCACTCCTTGGATTAAGATCTTCAAAGGTGTGGATATAAATGTTGAGGTATCTCCTTGACACTCACTGGACCTGAAGATGTGGTCTGCTAAGCTATAAAACATATTCAGCAATACAGAACAAATCCAGATGAATGTGACTAACTGCTACCAGATAAAGCATGCCCTGGATAAACGAGAACCTTCACAGGCGAGCAGGGCAGCCATCAGAAATTTGAAACTTGGAAGGAGCTCCCCAGTCTAGGGGGGTGAAATTGGGCTGGGCTTGGGTACGGACGGGACCCTCCCACAACACACAGAGGTGTCCTGGCCAAGAGGAGCAAGGAGAGGACAGGGGGAGAGAGCACTGCCAGGCAAGTCTCCAAGGAGGAGCAACAGGTCGCAGCCAGGAGGGCTGGTGAGTGAAGCACAGTTGAGAGGACTGGGGAAACGCGCCTGAGAGAACTGATAGAGAGCAGTCTGAGATGGGTATAGAACCAGAGGAGAGGACTGGGGAGGCCACCCTGAGAGGAGTGGGAGATTACAGTCTGAGATGGGTGCAGAACAAGGTAAGAGAACTGTGGAAACATGGGCAGTGGAGAGAGGCAGCCAGGAGGGCTGGCAGGGCCTGGAGATGTGGTACTGGGCTCAGTAGCCACACAAGCAGCTAGCACTAAAGAACTACCTTATTTTTGTTGCTACACTAAAAGGGGCCTGCGGTCTCTGCCTGCAGAGGGAATCTATTTTGAGCCTGGTTGAGTCAGTTCCGGCCTACAAATCAGTGCTAGCTGGTCCAAGAAATATAAGCAAGTGAAGTGCTGGAGGTGTTGAGGAGTAATAGTCTGCAAGCAAGTGTTGTGCTAGAGTGAAGACTGGAGTGTATATACAGAGAGTGTATATAGTTGTGCTCCATGTAAATTTTCTTAAATCAACTGGGCATCCCATATAGCCTTACCCTATCCAAGTTAATTCCCCTCAATAAAAATACAAAACAAAGTGCCTGGACTGTTTTCTGTTTAAGTGACTGGAAATCGTGTGCCTGGCTGGGCAGGGTGACATGTGAACTACTTTACTCAGCAGCCCTCATGAGGGTACCACTACAACTAAACACAGTGTTAGATTGTTCACGTGACCATATAGTCTCTGCCTGGTCCGCCTCGTTGAGCGCACTCATGCCAAAGGTACCCCCCTCGAGCAGGGTGAATAGGCCCTGCCCACATGTTGTCCAGCCATTCACATCTTTAAAGTGGTTCTAAACTTATAAAAAATGTTTACTTAATGCATCCCTGTATTAAGATAACAAAAGCCCCACTAAATGCCCCCCTCATTCTAAAACACTGTCTTGACTGCAGCATCGCTCTTCTCTAGTTTTACAGGAGACTCTTGCTGCTGTTAGTCAAACTGCTGTGAGGAGAGAGTGGGGGCATGGCAGCCTGGCTCTAGAGCCCCTTTAGCACTCTTAAGAGGAAGGAACAGACAGCGCTGGGAGGGGGGGAACTGCCAAAATAGAGGCGGTAGGAGACCACTCTGTGCAATAATTTTGCAAAAAGTAGGTAAGAATAACATCGCGACAGACCCAACCAGGGCAGGGGCTTTTGGAGGGGACTGCAGGCTAGCCTCGTACCTACTGAATATATGGGCCCTGCCATTTAAGGGAGCTATAGTCTTTGGGAGGTGTCTGCCTGGGGGACCTTTGGAGTAGTTTTACTTTAGATTCAAGTCTATGTCTCCCTGAAACACACAGACTCTGCAAACTGGAGAACTCAGATACAGATTTTGGGCCTCTGTGTTTTGTTAGGGTATAGAAGCAACAGCCCAAACAGCATTGACTGCTTCAACACTCACAGAGTCAAAGCAGAAGATTATAATTGGCTCCAAAATAATCTGATGTTGGGGTCTCCTGCTGTTATGTGTAATCTGTTTATTAAGGTTTTATGTATTTACTGTTACTGTTACAATGTATACCTGTGTTTGCCTATCCTGTCTACTGTTTTCCACATGTTGTCTTTGTCCCATTGTGTAATTTCCCCATTGCGTGCCTCCTTGTGTGAACCCCCATTGTTAATTGAGTAACCTATTGTTCCTGTCTGTTTGCTAATCCTCCTGTGTGACATGTGACATCAACCGGTGACCCCGCCCCTTGTCCCTATATAATTTGCTGCACAACAAGTCCCAGCCATTACAGGCGGAGAGAGCGTCATGGCAACATCGGAAGAAGAGAAGAAGAAGAAGGAAGAAGAACAAGGCGGCAGCGACAACAGTGACGAACCAGAAGACCGGGCCAACGCTAGTAAAAGAGCTGCAAGAAGATAGCGGAGGCCCAGCAGAAGAAATGAAGAGCGGGACAAGACCCCCGAAGTCGGAAGAAGACCCCCGAAGTTGGAAGAAGACCCCCGAAGTCAGAAGAAGACCCCCGGAGCTGTCTAATAAAGTACTTTAAAAACCTGTGTTGTGTGTTTTTTTTTTAACACTTTTTCCCTCAGGTGATTGGGTTGGGGTTCCATGTACCTCATACTCATTCACATAGGGTGGGGGGCTGGGATCTGGGGGCCCCCTTATTAAAGGGGGCTCCTGGATTCCGATAAGCCCCCGCCCCCGCCCGCAGACCCCGACAACCAGTGGCCAGAGTTGTCGGGAAGAGGCCCTTGTCCTCATCAACATGGGGACAAGGTGCTTTGGGGTGGGGCCCCCCTTGCCCAAAGCACCCCCCATGTTGAGTGCACGTGGCCTGGTACAGCTCAGGGGGGGGGCGCTCGCTCGTCCCCACCCCCTTTCCAGACCGGCCGGGCTGCGTGCTCGGATAAGGGTCTGCTATTTCGGCGTATAGGTTACCCTTTAAATCCATACCAGGCGACGGGGCTAGCAAGGTGTCAATCTCGCCGATGGAGGCAGCGGCATTGACTTATCCCGTCTACCTGGAGTCACGTTCAAAATGAACGGACTTTACTCTGTGTGTGGGCAAGTCCATTCATTTCAAAAGTCCGGCGGACCTCCGCCAAAAGTCAGTAGGATTGTCCGCCGGAAAAGTCCAGTTGTGAGTGGGCGTGTGTGGGAAAGTCCGGCGGATTGTCCGCGGGAATAAGTCCGCCGGATAGTCTGATCGCGTGTACGCGGCATTAGAGTCTGCAAAAGACTTGAGACTGGGGCGGAGGTTCACCATAAAGCGAGAACTATAATCGAATGGTTTAGCTCAAAGCATATTCATGTGTTAGAATGGCCCAGTTAAAGTCCAGACCTAAATCTAATTGAGAATCTGTGCCAAGACTTGAAAATTGCTGTTCACAGACACTCTCCATCCAATCTGACAGAGCTTGAGCTATTTTGCAAAGAAGAATGGGCAAACATTTCACTCTCTAGATGTGCAAAGCTGGTAGAGACATCCCCAAAAAGAGTTGCAGCTGTAATTGCAGTGAAAGGAGGTTCTACAAAGAATTGGCTCGGGGGGCTGGATACAAATGCCCCCCCAACACTTTTCACATATTTGAAAAGAGTAAGTGATCCACGCTTAGGAAAGTATAAATGGTATGCAGCCTCCCCTGAATGGACCCCCTAAGGAGCCAAGTGATAATTAAAAAGTAAAGTGTGGGTGGTAGTGGCGCTCCCTCTAGATAAGGCAAAAGTGAAATGGTATAATAGTAACCAGTAATATAATCCAACACACACAGTACATATACCTGACGGATTCATTGGACTGTTTGCAAGACTGTATGATTTCAGTTATAATTACACATGGGTAATATGTACTTATAAGAGCCCGTTCACACTACCGCGACTTGGGGGGCGACTTGTCAGAACGCAAGTCGCCCCAAGTCACTTGACATTAGAAATTACATGCAAGTGAATGAGAGCCATCTTAATGAACACTACTGAAGTCGCTCCGACTTCAGAAAAGGTTCCTGTACTACTTCAATCCGACTTCTAGGCGACTTGTACCCATTGATTTCAATGGAAGTTGCCTCCAAGTCGGATCCCCTGTCTTAACTGAAGCAACTTTCCAGGAAGTATAAATAGTTTTCTAGGCAAACCCCTCCCTCCCACAGAGCTTATTATTATGTGATTGGCCACTGCCAAAGTCGCCTGGCCTGGGGACGACTTGAAGTTGTGTTGTAAATAACTCAAAGTCACGTCCAAGTCACGTCCAAGTCACGTCCAAGTCACGTCCAAGTTGCCTTGCTAAGTCGCGCTGTAAGTCGTGTTGCCCCAGTGTGAACCGGCACTAACGGTTTATGACACAACCCTTATATCATTGTGTTAATCTGGTCTACCAACTGGTTGGGTGATTGGTGGTACTTAATCTTATTATACTTTCACTGTGTGTGTTGGATTATATTACTGGTTACTATTATACCATTTCACTTTTGCCTTATCACGATGGAGCGCCACTACCCCCCACACTTTACTTTTGATTTTTCACATATTTATTTGTAAAATATTTTGAAAACCATTTATCATTTTCCTTCCACTTCACAATTATGTGCCACTTTGTGTTGGTCTAACGCATACAATCCCAATAAAATACATTTAAGCTTTTCGTTGTAACATGACAAAATGTGAAACATTTCAAGGGGTATCAATACTTTTTCAAGACACTGTATATTTAAAATTATTTTGCAATGAATTTTTTTTTTTCTTACCATAACCTTTGGTGAATTGATCAATTGTTGCCTGTTTTCCTCGACCACCAAAGTCATCATTTTGATCAATGAGTGCTACTGTTACAGCTTCATAGCCACATATCACAATAATAGGACTTGAACCAAAATACAGGGTGTACACTGAGCCGTACTGTTCACTTAACTGTAACAAAATTGAATTAGTTTAATAAATATATATGACCTCAGGAAGGTTTTCCCTTCTTCATGAACAGACCATTTTTTTGCGATTCTGCACTGCGCTACTTTAACCACTTCAGCCACGGAAGGATTTACCCCCTTCCTGACCAAGCCCTTTTTTGCCATATGGCACTGCGTTGCTTTAATTGACAATTGCATGGTCGTGCGATATTGTACCATAACAAAATTGACATCCTTTTTTCCCCACAAATAGAGCTTTTCTCTTGGTGGTATTTGATCACCTCTTCAGTTTTTATTTTTTGCGCTATAAACAAAAAGAGAGCGAATGTTTTGAAAAAAAGCAATATTTAAAAAAAAAAATTCTATAATAAATATCCCCAAAAAAATATGAAAAAACAAATTTCCTTCTCAGTTTAGGCCGATATATATTCTTCTACATATTTTTGATTAAAAAAAAATGCAATAAGCGTATATTGATTGGTTTGCGCAAAAGTTATCATGTCTACAAAATAGGGGATAGATTTATGGCATTTTTATTATTATTATTTTTTTTATTAGTAATGGCGGCGATCTGCGATTTTTATCCTGACTGCAACATTGCGGCAGACAGATCAGACACTTTTGACACTATTTTGGGACCATTGGCATTTATACGGCGATCAGTGCTATAAAAATGCACCGATTACTGTGTAAATGTCACTGGCAGGGAAGGGGGTTATACACTAGGGGGCGATCGAGGGGTTAAGTGTGTTCCCTGGGTGTGTTCTAACTGTAGGGGGGATGGGCTCACTAGAACATGACAGACATCACTGCTCCCGATCACTGGGAGCAGTAGATCCCTGTCATGTTGCTAGGCAGAACAGGGTAATGCCTTGTTTACATAGACATCTCCCTGTTCTGCCTCTCTGTGTCACGATCGAGGGTCATCGGCGGACATCGAGTCCGCGGGACCCGCGGGCATGCTCCCGCAGTTCACATGCGCGCTGCCAGCAGCGCATATATGCCCGCTAGCTGCCGATGACGCAACGACGTACTGGTGCGTTGTTTTGCGCACCTGTGCCACTTTTCCGAAGTATATAAGCATGAGCCGGTCGGCAAGTGGTTAACTGGCAATTGCATGCTCATGCAACACCACGTAAATTAAATTTTTATAATTTTTTCACACAAATGGAGCTTTCTTTTGGTGGTATTTGATGACCACTGTTTTTTTTATTATTATTTATTATATAAACAAAAATAGATGGAAAATAAAAATAAAAAAAATATATTTTCTACTTTTTGTTATAAAACATATCCAATTAAAAAAATTATTCTTTATAAATTTAGGTCAAAATGTATTCTGATACATGTCTTTGGTAAAAAAAATAAAAATCCCAATACGTGTATATTAATTGGTTTGTGTGAATGTTACAGCATCTACAAACTATGATATATACAGTACATACTTGAATTGACACAGCTATATGGTAGATACTATACTGATAATGGCAGTGATCAGCGACTTACAGTGGGACTGGCATAGTGTTGCAGGCAATCTGGCACTAACTGACATCGCTAGTGACACTTAAGCCTCTGTTCACACTGGTGCGACTTGTCATGCGATTTGAGAGGCCCAAACCACATGACAAGTCACACCCTGTTGCCGTCAATGGAACTGTTCAAATCAGTGCAATGTCGACTTTGTGTCGTGACATGCAGCTTTAAAATTGTGCAATTTCAAGTGAAGTCGGATTTGGTGTGAATGGGAGCTAATACAGCGATCAGATATACAGTGGTGTGAAAAAGTGTTTGCCCCTTCCTCATTTCCTGTTCCTTTGCATGTTTGTCACACTTAAGTGTTTCGGAACATCAAACCAATTTAAACAATAGTCAAGGACAACACAAGTAAACACAAAATGCAATTTGTAAATGAAGGTGTTTATTATTAAAGGTGAAAAAAAATCCAAACCATCATGGCCCTGTGTGAAAAAGTGATTGCCCCCCTTGTTAAAACATACTATAACTGTGGTTGTCCACACCTGAGTTCAATTTCTCTAGCCACACCCAGGCCTGATTATTGCCACACCTGTTCACAATCAAGGCATCACTTAAATAGGAGCTGCTTGACACAGTAAGGTCCACCAGAAGATCCTTAAAAACTACACATCATGCCGAGACCCAAAGAAATTCAGGAACAATTGAGAAAGAAAGTAATTGAGATCTATCAGTCTGGAAAGGGTTATAAAGCCATTTCCAAAGCTTTGGGAATCCAGCGAACCACAGTGAGAGCCATTATCCACAAATGGCGAGGACATGGAACAGTGGTGAACCTTCCCAGGAGTGGCCGGCCGCCCAAAATTACCCCAAGAGCGCAGCGACGACTCATCCAAGAGGTCACAAAAGACCCCACAACAACGTCCAAGGAACTGCAGGCCTCACTTGCCTCAGTTAAGGTCAGCGTTCATGCCTCCACCATCAGGAAAAGACTGGGCAAAAATGGCCTGCATGGCAGAGTTCCAAGGAGAAAACCACTGCTGAGCAAAAAGAACATCAAAGCTCGTCTCAATTTCTCCACACCAAATCTTGATGATCCCCAAGACTTTTGGGACAACATTCTGTGGACCGATGAGACAAAAGTGGAACTCTTTGGAAGGTGTGTGTCCAAGTATATCTGGCGTAGAAGGAACACTGCATTTCAGAAAAAGAACATTATACCAACAGTAAAATATGGTGGTGGTAGTGTGATGGTCTGGGGCTGTTTTGCTGCTTCAGGACCTGGAAGACTTGCCGTGATAAAAGGAACTATGAATTCTGCTGTCTACCAAGAGATCCTGAAGGAGAATGTCCGACCATCTGTTCGTGTACTCAAGCTGAAACGAACTTGGGTTCTGCAGCAGGACAATGATCCTAAACACACCAGCAAGTCCACCACCGAATGGCTGAAGAAAACAAAATGAAGACTTTGGAGTGGCCTAGCCAAAGTCCTGACCTGAATCCTATTAAAATGTTGTGGTATGACCTTAAAAAGGCCGTTCATGCTCGAAAACCCCTCTAATGTAACTGAATTAGGACAATTCTGCAAAGATGAGTGGGCCAAAATTCCTCCAGGACGCTGTAAAAGCCTCATTGCACGTTATCGCAAACGCTTGGTTGCAGTTGTTGCTGCTAAGGGTGGCCCAACCAGTTATTAGGTTTAGGGGGCAATCACTTTTTCACACAGGGCCATGATGGTTTGGATTTTTTTTCACCTTTAATAATAAACACCTTCATTTACAAATTGCATTTTGTGTTTACTTGTGTTGTCCTTGACTATTGTTTAAATTGGTTTGATGTTCCGAAACACTTAAGTGTGACAAACATGCAAAGGAACAGGAAATGAGGAAGGGGGCAAACACTTTTTCACACCACTGTAATACTGTACACTGTACCAAGGGCACTGGCTGGGAAGGGGGTTAATACAAGGGGCAATGAAGGAGTAAACTGTCTGCCTAACAAGTGTACAGTGTGTAATATGTACTGCTTTTACTCCCAGACCTGGCTGTTTTTTCTCCCTGCATTTCAGGGAGAAGATTCAGCCAAATTGCTGTTCTGTGTACACATAGTTCTGTGTGTTTGTAAACACAGAACTCTGTGCTGTGATTTGACACAGATGATCAGCAGGTTTCAGTCAAAATCATTGGCTGAAACCTGCTGAAAAATTCATGCTGTGACCAAAGCCAGAAGAAAGCTGGCAACGTACATGTACCTGCACCTGCTGCCCACTTGCAGACTAGGCGGCACAGTGGTGTAGTGGTTAGCACTCTCGCCTAGCAGTAAGAAAGGGTCACTGGATCAAATCCCAACCACGACACTACCTGCCTGGAGTTTACATGTTCTCCCTGTGCCTGCATGGGTTTCCGGTTTCCTCCCACACTCCAAAGACACGCAGGTAGGTGGTTAATTGGCTTCTGTCCAGAAATTGGCCCTAGTATATGCATGGGGACCTTGGATTGGGGGCTCCTTGAGGGTAGGGACCAATGTGAGTGTGTAATGTACAGGGATAGGGACAATTGTGGACACTCACTAAGGTTGGACTGGTGTCTTTATTCAACCTTAATAACTATGTAACTATTTACTGTAAATGGGTCAGGCAGTGATTGAATATTGATAGGTTTAGTTTCTAAGGCACCCTTCACACGGGCTGTCTGATCAGGTCCACCTGTCAGTTTTTCAGGCAGACTTAATCAGACATTGCAGTCTCCCCCGGATGTCAGCTGACAAACGCTGCTAACTGATCCGATCCTGTCCGCCAAATCCAGACGGACGGTGGTCCTATTATCTATCCGTCTGGCGGATCAGATATGATTGGATGAAAATGGACAGTCATTTTCACCCGATTTTCCCATAGAGGAGAGCAAGACTGGGTCTGTCTCTGCTCTGCACAATGAGCAGAGCAGTGGCATCGGTGGGGGGGGGCTGACAGTGGCTGAACCCCCGAGTGAGACACCAAAAAGCCCGGGGTCTCGGGTGGGCACTGTTCTATTGTTAGCCCCGAGCGTCGCCGCCTGCCGCCGAGCGGGGATTGATCTGATCCCGAGCGCCGTAGAGTGCGGCCGAGTCACATAGCAGGTCCCGCCTTCTGGAGCCTGCAGTGCCTATGATGGACGTCCCACTGGTCCATGGTGGTGGTGACCGTGGGACGTGTGATGTCTATCATAGGCACTGCAGGCTCCAGCAGGCGGGAATTACAATGTGGCCGCCGCGCCACCTCGATCCCTGCTCGGCACTC
Source organism: Lithobates sylvaticus (assembly GCA_028564925.1). NCBI lineage: Eukaryota > Metazoa > Chordata > Amphibia > Anura > Ranidae > Lithobates > Lithobates sylvaticus. Next base: position 197,894,178 of record CM053033.1, on the reverse strand, counting down.
GGGCGGGAGGCTCTCGCACACCACGGCTCAGCTGAGCTGCTGCAGGACACGTGACGTCTGTCTCCTGGTCAGGTAGGTCAATGTGTTTATGTCAGGTAGGTAGGTCAGTGCATGTCAGTGTATGTCAGGTTGGTCAGTGTGTGTCAGGTAGGTCAGTGTATGTCAGGTATGTAGGTCAGTGTATGTGTCAGGTAGGTAGGTCAGTGCATGTCAGGTAGGTCAGTGCAGTGCATGTCAGGTAGGTCAGTGTATGTGTCAGGTAGGTAGGTCAGTGCATGTCAGGTAGGTCAGTGCAGTGCATGTCGGGTAGGTCAGTGTATGTGTCAGGTAGGTAGGTCAGTGTGTGTGTAGGTCAGGCAGCAAGTGAGCTTTCCCACCGCCCAGCGAAAAAACCCTGCACCACTAACGCCCCCTCCCCTCCCGGTGCCAACCTTGGACTTGAAGCCCCTGGTCTTTTTGCCACCTAGCAACGCCCCTGGAGCAGAGACAGGCTTGTCATTCGCCTACTCAGTGGGGATCTGCTGTGGATCGATCCCCCGCTGAGCAAGCAGAGTCTGCCAAACGGAGGCGTCCGTGTGAAAGGGGCCTTATAGAAGTTTCTGTCAGTTTTTAGGTTTTCAGTATCTGTAAATTTTCTCTTTTTTGTCAGTAAAAAAAATTGTGGGGGTTGTCCAGACAGAAGAAGGCCGATACTCACTGTGGATTGAGCATGTTGCAATGATATGCAAGCCACAATATTGCTGGCTCGCAATGTTGGTGTGACGTTTGGCTATCACACCTACTTGTTATTAGTATATGCAAAGCCAAATACTCGAGTATAGGCCGTCCCGAGTATAAGCCGAGGCCCCTAATTCACCACAAAAAAATGGGGAAACGTATTGACCCGTGTATAAGCCGATGGTGAAAAATGCAGCAGCTACTGTAAGTGGAAAAGTGGGTCAGCAATGCCCATCTGCAGCTGCATGCCCCATGTCCCCATTGCACCCCGTGTCCCCATTGCAGCCTACCTGTGCTGATCCGCCGATCTGTAGGTCCTAGGTCCGGTGTCCGGTGTCGGGTGTCGCTTCCACCATTGCAGCCGATGTAGCCTTGCTCTGCCCCCCCCCCCCACATCGTGTACGGCGCCATTCCACCATTACAAAAACCGCGCCTCCTCCTCCTCCTCGTCCGTGATAGGAGGAACACTTTTTTCCCAGCAGTCAGTGTGCAGTGTTCCGCTTATCACGGACGTCCTCTCATCCTCGTCCATGAGATGAGAATGACAGGACGTCCGTGATAGGCGGAACACTGCACTGACTTACTGCTGGGAAAATTAGTGTTCCTCCTATCACGGACGAGAAGGAGGAGGAGGCGCGGCTTTTGAAAACTGCCGTCTGTCTGCATGACACGCTGTTCATGTAGGCAGACGGCGGTGACTCGAATATAAGCCGAGGGGGGCACTTTCAGACCTAAAAAAAGGTCTGAAAATCTCGGCTTATATTCGAGTATATACGGTAATTCATTTTCACTTGATGAATAGCATGCACTATAATTAGTGTTTGGACTAACACCAAAAGTAGTCTGAGGTGTATTTAGTCATTGCTTTTTTTTAAACTTACACCAATCGAAAAAAAATTAGATGTCAGCTCCTGGTGAATTAATTTTTTAATTATTAAAAAAATTAGATGATAAATTCAGCACTAAATCTAATTTTAAGCTTATAATGGTTTCAAAGAATGTCCAGATTATCTGACCTTTATGAGTGAATTGACCATTGATCCCATCTTTATGTTCAGGAGGTTTCCGATCAGGGGCAGGGGTGTCGGACCTGGTGGGAGCCCCTGTTTCCTGTACATCGTCTTCCATGTTGAGTAGATGAAGTAGCAGCAGGAGAGAAGAATCAGCACAGCAGTTAACAGCCCTGTCAGTTCCATGGTGGTACGTAGACTGGAACATCTGATACAACAATAGTGTGTTTTGGATTATGTAAAAAGGGTGGAACGACGTTGGATAACGTCCAGAAGATTCTGGTTTATTGCTGTCACTGTTTTGATGTATTAACCCCAGTTAAAGCGGTTCGGCACCCATTTCATTTAGTAAATCTCTTTGCCTTCCAAATCAGGCAAAGAGTACTAAATGAAATGTTTTTTTTTTTTTTACTTACCTTGTAATTGAAGACTTCCGGTCTTCTCACTCTGCGGCGGCGGGCGGGGTCTCTGCGTCGATCGTCGTCACGGCGCACTGTCTCCTGGGATCTGGTGTCATTGATCCCAGGAGTCAGTGCGGGCATCTTCCGAAATCTCGCGAGATTTCGGCCACATCTTCCGAAATCTCCCGAGATTTCGGCCGCATCTGCCGAAATCTCGTGAGATGTCGGCAGATGTGCCGTTACTGCGCACGCGCGAGTAACGGCGGTGCATGCTGGGCCATCTAAAGTTCCTGTGGGTGTTTCACATGCCCACAGGCAAGATGGCCCCCAGCACAAAAGAAGAAGACGAGGATCTTCATCGGACGAAAACCGGCGGCGATCGAGATGGAAGATGGAACAGGTGAGTCCCCCAATAAAGGTAAGCATCCTTTATATCCCGTCTAAAAAAAAAAATTTTTTTACAGAGTGCATAACCGCTTTAAGGCAGATCATTAGTCTTTAGTGCATCCTTGCTCTGATTCTTTTTGCAGATAAAAATATAAATGTATATTCAACCCTATAACAAGTGGGATTTCATCATCATTAAACAAACAAACATTCCAACATGAATGTAACCTATCTATTGTGCAATGCAAACATTACATATTTGGATATGCATAGCTCCCAACTGTCCCTGATTTTGAGGGACTGTCCCTGATTTGGAGCAATGTCCCTCTGTCCCTCATTCCTCCTCATTTGTCCCTCATTTTGGCCTGATCTATATAGAATATAAAATGCACTTTTTATCTATCAAAAAGTGTTTTCCATCGCTAAAACTTTCATCTAATTTCTAAAGTGCTGCATTTGGAAATTCCAAAAGCCAGTATAAAGGAATAGTAGTAGTAAAAAAAGCACTTGTGGGTTTAACCAATCTTGTTTTTTTTGTACAATTCTCCTTTAAGGGGGCGTGGCAAGGGGGTGTGTCCTATGCCTGCATACTTTTGCTGATAGGTGTCCCTCATTCCCATCTCAAAAAGTTGGGATATGTATACACTATATTACCAAGCGTATTGTGACGCCTGCCTTTGCATACACATTAGACATGTGCAATTAGTTTTGTTTTTATTCGCTTTCCGTTATATTCGTTCATTCGTTATCGTACGAATGATTCGCTAAAAATTTTAACGAATAACGAATTATCGAATCGAACGAATATGAAAAACAACGAAAATCTGAAGTAACCAAATTAGAAACAACGAAACTACGAAAGAAGAAAATCCGAAAAACGAAAACAGGAACAACGAAAATCAAAATGAACGAAAAAATTCGTACATTCGTAATTTTTTTTTTGTTGAATTGGTAACTTTCTGCATCCCTTACAATGGCGCTGCTTAACGTGCTTCGAATGGATTGAACGAAAAAATTCGTACATTCGTAACTTTTTTTTTTTTTTTTTCGATTTGTAATTTTCCGTGTCTCTTACAATGGCGCTGCTTAACGTGCTTCGAATGGATTGAACGAAAAAATTCGTACATTCGTAACTTTTTTTTTGCAATTTGTAATTTTCCATGTCTCTTACAATGGCGCTGCTTAACGTGCTTCGAATGGATTGAAAGAAAAAATTCGTACATTCGTAACTTTTTTTTTGCAATTTGTAATTTTCCATGTCTCTTACAATGGCGCTGCTTAACGTGCTTCGAATGGATTGAAAGAAAAAATTCGTACATTCGTAACTTTTTTTTTTCGATTCGTAATTTTCCGTGTCTCTTACAATGTAATAATAGCATACACATTACATAAAATTATGAATTATGCTCCGATTACGAATCTACGAAAACAATGTTACGAAAGTACGAATAAATCAATCTTGCGAAAGTATGAATGTAACTAAATCTACGAAAATATGAATGCGTCCGAATAAACGAAAATTAAACTAACTCTCACGAAAATACGAATCGTTATGAATACGAACACCGACGACTTATGAATTTACAAATCATTACGAATACGAACACCGACGACTTACGAAATTACGAATCATTACGAATCAACGGAAACGAACAGAAACAAAACAAAACTAAACAAATTTTTCTATTGTGCACATGTCTAATACACATGAACTTTAATAGCATCCCAATCTTAGGCCATAGGGTTCAATATTGAGTTGGCCCACCCTTTGCAGCTATTGGGGTAAGGATTTTAACAAAACAAAGAGTTTACTGGGGAATGTTCATTTTATTGTGCTAAATGTGTTAAGCTAAAAATAAATAAAACACAGGTTTTATTTCTACAAATTAGTCATTTTTAATCATTCTTTACTATAATTGCATAGAAAGAATGTCTGTTGACGATACACTCTATTGTTAAAAGTATTGAGACATCTGTCTTTACACGCACATGAACTTTAATGGCACCCGGTCTTAGTCCATAGGGTTCAATATTGAGTTGGCCCACCCTTTGCAGCTATAACAGCTTCAACTCTTCTTGGAAGGCTGTTCACAACGAGTGTGTCTATGGGAATGTTTGACTGTTCTTCCAGGAGCGCATTTGTGAGGTCAGGCACTGATGTGGCTGAGAAGGCCTGGCTCGCAGTCTCCGCTCTAATTCATTTTAAAAGCGTTCATTTGGGTTGAAGTCAGGCCAGTCAAGTTCCTCCACCCCAAACTCGCTCATCCATGTCTTTATGGACCTTGCTTTGTGCACTGGTGGAAATGTTGGAAAAGGAATGGGCCACCCCCAAATTGGTCCCAAAAGGTTGGGAGCATGAAATTGTCCAAAATGTCTTGGTATGCTGACGCCTTAAGAGTTCCCTTCACTGGAACTAAGGGACCAAGCCCATCCCGTGAAAAACAACCCCACACCATAATCCCCCCTCCACCACATGATTTTGACCAGTGAACAAATCAAGGTCCATAAAGACACGGATGAGCGAGTTTGGGGTAAATTAACTTGACTGGTCTGCACAGAGTCTTGACCTCAACCCGACAGAACACCTTTGGGAAGAATTAGAGCGGAGACTGCAAGCCAGGCCTTCTTGTCCACATCACTAAAACCCTTTGCTCAGCAGAATGTATTTTGGGGTGTAATTCTTGGTGTGTACATGCTATGTGTTAGAATCCTGAAGGTGCAACTTGCATGTTGGGCCTCTATGTGTGGCCAGGTAGTGGAAAAGTCTCACACATGGGGTATCGCCATACTCAGGACGAGTAGCAGAATGTATTTTGGGGTGTCATTTTGGCTATGTACATGCTATGTGTTAGAAAGATCTTCTAAATTGAAAACTTTAAGAAAAAAAGTTTTCATTTTCTTTCCACATTTTCCAAAAACTTATGGAAAGAAATTACATGTTCAAAAGACTCATTATGCCTCATAGAATATATATTGGGGTGTTTTCTTTCCAAAATGGGGTCATTTTGTGGGTAATTCCATTGTCCTTGTGCTCCAGGGCCTTCAAAATTGTGATAGGTACTCAGGAAATGAAATGTGTAATTTATGCCTTTAGAACATGGATGTTGGGCCTCTGTATGTGGCCAGGTAGTGGAAAAGTCTCACACATGGGGTATCGCCATATTCAGGACAAATAGCAGAATGTATTTTGGGGTGTAATTGCAATTATGCCTGCACCGTGTGTGAGAAATAACTTGTAAATATGACAATTTAGTGAAGAAAAAAAAAATATATATATATTTCTTAATTTTACAAAGCATTGTGGGGGAAAAATTGCAACTTAAAAAAATTCACTATGCCTCTTACTAAATACCTCAGACTGTCTTCATTCCAAAAAAGGGGTCATTTGGGGGGTTATTGTACTGTCCTGACATTTTAGGGCCTCAAAAAATGAGATAGGCCATCAGTGCATTAGGATCGATACATTTTCAATAATGCTTAGCATGGCTTGTAGACTCTATAACTTTCACACAAACCAATGATCATACACTTATCAGGATTTTTTTTAACCATAGACATGTAGTAGAATACATTTTGGCCTAAATTTTCAACAAAATTTGATTTTTTTGGTTTCTTTTAAAAGAGAAAGTAGAAAAAAAGGTTTTTGCTTAAATCACACAAAATTAAAAATCAAGTGGTGAATAAATACCACCAAAAGAAAGCTCTATTTGTGTGAACAAAATGATAAAAATGTCATTTGGGTACAGTGTAGCATGACTGAGTTATAGTCATTCAAATTGAGAGAGCACTGAAAGCTGAAAATTGGTCTGGGAAGGAAGGGGGTGAAGGTGCCCAGTATTGAGGTGGTTAAAGGCACAGGGGCACCCTGGACACACAGCACATAGCACAGTGGCAGCAAAGGGGTCCAGTTTGTCCCCTCACCAATATTACTGCAGACACCCTAGGAAATAAAATGGCGGTCGTTGCAACTTTTTATCTCACACGGTATTTGCGCAACAATTTTTCAAACTTATTTTCTTGGAAAAAAAACTGTTTCATAATCTAAAAAATAACAAAACAGTAAACTTTTTTTTGTAAAATGTGAAAGATGATGTTACGCAGAGTAAATTGATACCCAAAATGTCACACTTATGGAATGACGCTAAACTTTGGTACTTAAAAATCTCCATAGGCGATGCTTACATTTTTTTTAACAGGTTACATGTTTAGAGTTACAGAGGAGGCCTAGTGCTAGAATTGTTTCTCGCGCTCTAACGCACATAGTGATACCTCACACAGCCCTCACATTTTCCACTCGCCTACTCGCATGTTGCGAGTGGAAAATGAGGGCTGGCAAGGAGCTGGGCTGCCTGGGGGTGGGGGGGGGGGTGAGCACCGCCGGCAGGGTTGACCAGGAGCCAGGAGTGCATGGAGAGGAGAGCCACGGGATCACCAAGCGGTAAAACACGCTGTAACAGCTTACATTGAAACTGTCTCCGGTCTCTGCTCACACTGACACAGCCCCGCCTTCTCCTAACGCCTCCTCCAATGCTGGGATGCATTCTGTCTATTACAGGCACGGCGTTAGGAGGAGGCGGGGCTGTGTCAGAGTGAGCAGAGTGGGGACAGTTTCAATGTGAGCTGTTACAGCGTGTTTTACCGCTCGCGGCTCTCCAACTCCAGTCACGATTCCGGCCACCCCTCTCACTGCGGGCAATGCGAGGCTGCAATGTGGGGCACGGTCAGGCTGCAATGTGGGGCACGGTCAGGCCACAATGTGGGGCTGGGTCAGGCCGCAATGTGAGCACGGTCAGGCTGCAATGTGGGGCACGGTCAGGCTGCAATGCGGGGCACGGTCAGGCTGCAATGTTCCAACAACTTTGTGCGACCGTGTGTATGCAAGACAGGTTTGAGCCAACATCCGTCAGAAAAAAAACTATGGATTTTGTCGTCAGAATGTCCGACCATGTGTATGGGGCATAAGACTAAACAAAATCAAAATTTGCTGCCAAAATTAACACTGTATAATAGTACTTGGTTCTATTTGGTGCATTTAAGTGGGCTCACCATGTCATTACCTTGAGGGATTGGCATTTAGGAGGTTAAAATAGGCAGTGAGGAAATGTGATGTGAGGCAAACTGCAGTGAGGCAGTTTTCCTGGTTTCCTGGTTATAGCCACAGTCCCATAGACTACTATTAGGTTGCACGTTTTTGTAGGGTTTTCTGAAAGCACCACCAAAGATGCAGCATGCAGGACTGTTGGTGCACTTTCCGAAAATGTGTCAAAAATGTAAAAACAAATTCTTTCAGCAGGGGGCAGCCATTTTAATCACTTCCAGCCCAAGGCCGTCATATGACCTCCTGGACTTTGAGTGGAGATATCTGATTGATGCCTGCAGCTGCAGGCATCATTCAGATATCATCTTTTTCAGCCGGCAATTTCAGTTCAGCCACTTGATTGTTTTTACAGGCAGCGGGAGGGGACATCCCCCCTGTCCCACCGCCTTCCGGTGCTTCTACCGGCTCACCCGTGCGATCGGCGAGCCAGAGAAGGAATCAGCTGGTGGTGGAAGTTTGCCATAGAGAATACTGAGGACCAGATGGTCCCCTGCAGTCTCTATGATCTTCGAAGGCCCGTGCGTGATGTTATGATGTCACGTTCGTCCCGGCAGATGTAAACACTGTCATGTACTCAGCTGGAAAGGCTGAGATAAAAAAAAATTCTCAGTCTTTCCTGCCTAGAGGAGAGATGTGGGGTCTTATAAACCCTACATCTATCCCTAAAGGGGACCTGTTATGCCCTATTCCTATTACAAGGGATGTTTACTCTTCTTGTATTAGGAATAAAAATTATCAAAACTTTTTTTTAAAAGGAAAGTGTAAAAAGAAAAATTAGATAAACAATAATAATAAAAACACATTTTAAGCGCCCTTGTCCCTGCATGCTCGCATGCAGAAACAAACGCATACGTACATTGTGCCCACATATGTAAATGGCTTTCAAATCACGCATATGAGGTATAGCCACGAGAGCAACAATTATTATTACTATATTAGTAGAGAGAGACTTGTATGTATTGGGTTTGGCATTGCTAATAAAGATCAAATATTAATTTTATCAGACCCTGATAGCTATATGTAGGTTAATCGTGAAGATTAAATATGTGTATTGCATCAACTATATAGGAGCTTATAATTAAAAAGAATTGGAGACATGAACTGCAAATTACAGTTTTATTACTTTAGGGTTTTAATTAGGTGCGCTGAAGTTCTGGTTGTTTCACAAGAGTTAGGGTTCTGGAGACCTGCCACAATTGTGCCTGTGCTGCTGTACACAGTGTACTTGTTTTAAATGAACTGACAAAAACAAAGAACTGTCAGACAAATGTAATGAGTATATCTGGCTAAAAGTCATATATTATTATTATTATCATTATACACGATTTATATAGTGCCAATAGTTTACGTAGCGCTTTACCATGTAGAGGGGGGGCAGCACAATTACAGTACCGTTAAATACAGAAGGGACAGGAGAGCCCTGCTCGTAGAGCTTACATTCTAAAGGGAGGGGGTGGTGGTACAAAAGGTAATAGATGCGGGGAATGATTTGGTGGGGGTGGCTCGGGACAGTTGTTAGGTGGGTGTGGCATAGGCTTCCCTAAGTGAGTTTTCAGGGATCTCCTAAAGGTGGACAGGTTAGGGGCTGATCAGTTATGCCGGGGCAGGGAGTTCCAGAGGATGGGAGATGCTCTGGAGAAGTCCTGAAGGTGAGCATGAGAGGAGGTAACAAGGGAACTAGAGGGCAGGAGGTCCTGGGAGGAACGGAGGGGACGATATCTGCAGATGAGGTTGGTGATGTAGCTGGGGGCGATGTTGTGAATGGCCTTGTATGTTGTGTTTTTTTTTAAATTTTATATGGTGGGGTAGGGGAAACCAGTGAAGGGATTGGCAGAGAGGGGCAGCAGTCACGGATCGATTAGTGAGGTGTATTAGTCTGGCAGCAGCATTCATAATAGACTGAAGGTGGGATAGCCCGTGTAAGAGTAGGCCATTAAGGAGAGAGTTGCAGTAGTCAAGGCGGGAAATAATCAAGGAGTGAATAAGTTGCTTTGTGGTGTCATTAGTCAGAAAGGGTCGAATTCTGGAGATGTTGCGGAGGTTAAGGCAGCAGGATTTAGCCAGTAATTAGATGTGGGGGCTGAAGGAGAGGTCAGAGTCAAGGATTATACCCAGGACCCTGGCATGTGTGCAGGGACCAATGGTTGTGCTGTTGATCTTAATGTTAAAGTCATAGGGGTGGACCAGGAAGGAGGGAATATTACAAGCTCACTTTTAGAAAGATTGAGTTTGAGAAAGTGGTGTGACATCCATACCGAGATGTCATTCAGTAAGTTTGAGATCTGTGAGGAGATTAAGGGGGTGAGTTGAAGAGTGGAAAGATAGATATGGGTGTCATCGGCGTAGAGGTGGTATTGGAAGCCATGGGAGGTTATCAACTGGCACAGGGAAGGGGTATAGAGTGAGAATATAGAGCCTTGGGGTACCCCAACAGAGAGAAGAAGAGGAGCAGAGGAGATAGAGTTGTAAGTGACACTGAAAGTGCGCTGAGATAGGTAGGTAGGAGGAGGTCCAAGGGAGTGTAGTTTGCTGAGGAGGAGCAGGTGGTCAACTGTCTCAAAGGCAGCAGAGAGGCCTATGAGTATGAGTATGGAGTATTGGACATTGGTTTTTGCAGTTAGTAGGTCATTGGTGAGTTTTAGTAGGGCAATTTCAGTTGAATGTTGTGGACGGAAGCTGGACTGTGGGGGGTCTTTAAGGTTCTTGTCCATGAGGTAGGGACTCATTCGGTCATGTACAAGGCGTTCGATGAGCTTGGAGGCAAATGGGAGCAGGGAGATGGGTCTTAAGTTATTGAAACATGTGGGGTCTAGTGAGGGTTTTTTAAGTATGGGAGTAAACAGTGCATGTTTGACCAGGGAAGGAAAGGTGTCAGAGGAGAGGGAGAGGTTGAAGATGTGGGTTAGGGAGTTTAGGATAGAGTGGGAAGGTGGTCGCAGTAATTGTGAGGGGACAGGGTCCAGGGGACAGGTGGTTAGGTGGGCCATGGAGAGGGGTTTATCAACTTCATCGGTGGTAACTGGGCAGATAGAGGAGAGTATTGAGTGTGGTGTTGGACCTGATGTGTTGGGTAGGGGAGGAAGTTGAATGCTGGATATCTCCCTGCGAATGTGTTGATTTTGCTTTTGAAATGGTTGGCAATCTGTTGAGCGGTAAGCAAGTTGGTGGGTGGGGGCAGTGGGGGGTGAAGTAAGGAATTAAGGGTAGAAAAGAGTTGACAAGGTTTGGATGAGAGGGTTTTGATGAGGGTGTTGTTGTAGGTTTGTTTAGCAGTGGGGAGGCAGGAGTTGTATTTGAGAAGGGCAGATTTTTAGAGGGTAAAGTCTTACAGGGACTTAGATTTACACCATGCTCGCTCAAGAGCACGGCTGCGTCTCTTGAGACTTCTGGTGTCGTTTGTTTGCCAGGGTTGTGGCAGATGGGGCCTGGTTCTGCGTGTAGAAAGAGGAGCAGGTATGTCTAGGAAGGATGACAGCGTGTTGTTGTAGATGGAAGTGGTTAGGTCTGGGCAGGACAGGGGTGCGATTTTGTCGTAAAGGCCATCAGTAACAGAATGAAGAAGGGAAAGGTTGAGGTTGCGAAGGTTTCTGCGGGTAGTTGTTTGTGGGTTGGCAGCATGGGAGGTAGGAGACAAGGAAAGTGTGAAATGGATAAGGTTGTGATCAGAGAAAGGAAAGGGGGAATCATGAATCATACAAGCAGCAGCGTTCAAGGTTATTTTAGTGTCGGTGATGTGTTTGATCTATTTGATAATTTTTGCTCAGTAGTCAAGGACTGGGGGACATTTACATCAAATGTGTATAAATGATCCAGTATCTTTGCCACAGCGCCAACATATATCTGAGGTAGTGTGAAACCATTTCCTGGTCTTTTGTGGTGTTATATACCACTGTGTTAGAATCTTATAAGAAATCTCCTGATAGTTGGTGCTTAAGGAGCATTTGTGTGTCAGGATACATGCCTTTTCCCATTGGGCATCACTGATTTTTATACCCAGGTCAAGTTCCCATTTTTCTTTGTATTTGTTATGGTTTTCATGTGTTGGTTGGTTCAACCACTTTGAAGCCATAGATGTAGATTTCAAGACCTGGGATCTTTTATAACATATAGATTCTAGGGGTTTCAGCGGTAGGCAGTATGAGGACTTATGTTTACTGTTTAGTAAGAAATCCTTCAGCTGAATGTAGAACCAAAAGCCAGGAAATGATTCACCCAGTTCTGCTTGTAGTGTTTATAGTGTTTTGACTTTAGTACCGTTTAGGCAGTGGGTGGCTAGTAGGGATGAGCCGAACACCCCCCCGTTCGGCTCGCACCAGAACCCGCGAACGGACCTAAAGTCCGTGCGAGCTTTAGAACCCTATTAGTTATAATGGATGCGAACGTTCGAAATTAAAAGTGCTCATTTTAAAGGCTAATATGCATGTTAATGTCATAAAAAGTGTTTGGGGACCTGGGTCCTGCCCCAGGGGACATGTATCAATGCAAATTTTTTTTTTCAGGAGCAGTGATTTTAATAATGCTTAAATTGAAACAATAAAAGTGTAATATTCCTTTAAATTTCGTACCTGGGGGGTGTCTATAGTATGCCTGTAAAGGGGCGCATGTTTCCCGTCTTTAGAACTGTCTCTGCGCAAAGTGTCATTTTTGAAAGTAAAAAAGCTATTTAAAATCACTCGCGGCTAATGTTAATTCACGGCTCCCGTAACACAGAGAACAGTGATTCATTGAAACTCGTTCATAAAAAAAAGTCATTGATAGAAAATAAAAAAAATAAAAAAAATGAAAAAAAAAAAAAAGCGTAGGGGTCCCCCCAAATTCAATAACCAGGCCCTTCAGGTCTGGGATGGATATTAAGGGGAACCCCAGCCAAAAAAAAAAAATGGCGTAGGGTCCCCCTCAAAATCCATACCAGACCCTTGAGGTCTGGTATGGATTTTAAGGGGAACCCTAGCCAAAAAAAATGGCGTGGGTCCCCCTCAAAATCCATACCAGACCCTTATCCGAGCACGCAACCTGGCAGGCCGCAGGAAAAGAGGGGGGGACGAGAGTGGCCCCCCCTCTCGCCTGAACCGTACCAGGCCACATGCCCTCAACATTGGGAGGATGCTTTGGGGGTCTAAGACCCCTAAAGCCCCTTGTCCCCATGTTGATGAGGACAAGGGCCTCTTCCCCACAACCCTGGCCGGTGGTTGTGGGGGTCTGCGGGCGGGGGGCTTATCGGAATCTGGAAGCCCCCTTTAACAAGGGGACCCCCAGATCCCGGCCCCCCCCTGTGTGAAATGGTAAGGGGGTACAAAAGTACCCCTACCATTTCACCAAAAAAGTGGCAAAAATGGTAAAAATGACAGGAGACAGTCTTTGACAATTCCTTTATTAAAATCTTCTTTCTTCTTTCTTCATCCTTCGGATTCTTCATCTTCTCCTTCCTTCATCTTCTTCCATCTTCTTCTTCCATTTTCTTCTTCCTCCGATCCGCTTCTTCTTGCGCTGGTCTTCTCGTCCTTCTCGTCCGGCATCTTCTTCCGTCGGCGTCGGTGTCTGTGTCTTCTTGGGCCGCTCCGCGCAATGGGAGGCTCCCGCTGTGTGAGGCTCCGCTCCATCTGACAGGTCTTTTAAAACGGAGGGCACCTGGTGACCCCGCCCCCCTCTGACGTCATGGGGAAAGCCATCATGGAATTCCCCATGACGTCCCTGTGCGTCAGAGGGGGCGGGGTCACCAGGTGCCCTCCATTATAAAAGACCTGTCAGACGGAGCGGAGCCTCACACAGCGGGAGCCTCCCATTGCGCGGAGCGGCCCAAGAAGAGACAGAGACACCGACACCGACGCCGACGCCGATGGAAGAAGATGCCGGACGAGAAGGACGAGAAGACCAGCGCAAGAAGAAGCGGATCGGAGGAAGAAGAAAATGGAAGAAGAAGATGGAAGAAGATGAAGGAAGGAGAAGATGAAGAAACCGAAGGATGAAGAAAGAAGAAAGAAGATTTTAATAAAGGAATTGTCAAAGACTGTCTCCTGTCATTTTTACAATTTTTGCCACTTTTTTGGTGAAATGGTAGGGGTACTTTTGTACCCCCTTACCATTTCACACAGGGGGGGGGGCGGGATCTGGGGGTCCCCTTGTTAAAGGGGGCTTCCAGATTCCGATAAGCCCCCCGCCCGCAGACCCCCACAACCACCGGCCAGGGTTGTGGGGAAGAGGCCCTTGTCCTCATCAACATGGGGACAAGGTGCTTTAGGGGTCTTAGACCCCCAAAGCATCCTTCCAATGTTGAGGGCATGTGGCCTGGTACGGTTCAGGCGAGAGGGGGGGCCGCTCTCGTCCCCCCTCTTTTCCTGCGGCCTGCCAGGTTGCGTGCTCGGATAAGGGTCTGGTATGGATTTTGAGGGGGACCCCACGCCATTTTTTTGGGCTAGGGTTCCCCTTAAAATCCATACCAGACCTCAAGGGTCTGGTATGGATTTTGAGGGGGACCCTACGCCATTTTTTTTTTTTTTTTGGCTGGGGTTTCCCCTTAATATCCATCCCAGACCTGAAGGGCCTGGTTATTGAATTTGGGGGGACCCCTACGCTTTTTTTTTTTGTTTTTTTATTAATGAATGACAGCTCTCTGTGTTACAGGAGCCATCAATTCATTAGCCGCGAGTGATTTAAATAGCTTTCTTCCTGCAAAAATGACACTTTTTTGCAGGGAAAGTTCTAAGCACAGGAAACCTGCCCTCCTTCACAGGCCACCTATAGACACCCCCCAGATGTGATACTGCAATGCTGTTCTAACAGCATGCACACACATATCCCCAGAAATAAAGCACATATTGTTGTCAGCAGTCAGCAGCACACTGACACGCTGACACTGTCTGAAACATAATATGCGAGGCCGCCGGCGCGGCGGCCTCTTATACCGTGGGGCATGTACTAAAGCCCCTGAGCTATAATTGGCTACAGGCATCCTGCCTGTAGCCAATTATGGCTCTCCTCGCTGCCGGCGCTGTGATTGGCCAAGCATGCGGGGTCACAGTGCATGCTTGGCCAATCATCAGCCAGCATTGCACTGCGCGGGCCGCAATGCATTGCGGGGCCGCTCGCATCACACGAATTTGATGCGAGCGGCCCCAATAGTTCTGGGCTCGCCGAGCGAGCGAACACCGGTGCTCGATTCGAACATGGGTTCGAATCGAACACCGGGCTCATCCTTAGTGGCTAGTAGTTTGGGACTGTGGTCGGGGTTCGACATTCTTTTTTGGTTTAGACCTGGTATGAAGTCAGGGTTGTTGGCAATTGGAGTCAGTGGACCTGATATTGTGGCCAGTTTATCCAAGGGGGAGATTTTATGCCAAATGTTTAACCACTTCAGCCCCGGACCAATTGTCAGCTTAAGGACCAGAGGTCTTTTTTTCAATTTCGCACTGCACTACTTTAACTGGTAATTGTGCGGTCATGCAATTTTGTAACGAAACGAAATTTGCGTCCTTTTCTTCCCACAAATAGAGCTTTCTTTTGATGGTATTTGATTGCCTCTGTGATTTTTATTTTTTGCGATATAAACGGAAAAAGAGCGAAAATTTTGAAAAAAAAAGAGATTTTCTACTTTTTGTTATAAGAAAAATCTAATAAACTCAATTTTAGTCAAACATTTGGGCCAAAATGTATTCAGCCACATGTCTTTAGTAAAAAAAAATGCCAATAAGCGTATATTTATTTGGTTTGCGCAAAAAGTTATAGCGTCTACAAACTAGAGTACATTTTCTGGAATTTACACCGCTTTTAATTTATGACTGCCTATTTCATTTCTTGAGGTGCTAAAATGGCAGAGAAGTACAAAACCCCCCCAAATGACCCCATTTTGGAAAGTAGACACCCCAAGCTATTTGCTGAGAGGCATGTTGAGCCCATTGAATATTTTTTTTTTTAGTCCCAAGTGATTGAATAAAGACAAAAATAAAAAATAATTTTTTTTTTCTTCAAAAAGTTGTCACTAAATGATATATTGCTCACACATGCCATAGTTATATGTGGAATTGCACCCCAAAATACATTTTGCTGCTTCTCCTGAGTATGGGGATACCACATGTGTGGGACTTTTTGGGAGCCTAGCCGCGTACGGGGCCCCGAAACCCAAGCACCGCCTTCAGGATTTCTAAGGGTGCAAATTTTTGATTTCACTCCTCACTACCTATCACAGTTTCGAAGGCCATAAAATGCCAAAATAGCACAAAACCCCCCCAAATGACCCATTTTGGAAAGTAGACACCCCAAGCTATTTGTTGAGAGGCATGGTGAGTATTTTACAGCTCTCATTTGTTTTTGAAAATGAAGAAAGTAAAGAAAAAAAATTTTTTTTTTCTTCTTTTTTCAATTTTCAAAACTTTGTGACAAAAAGCGACATCTGCAAAATACTCACAATACCTCTCAGCAAATAGCTTGGGGTGTCTACTTTCCAAAATGGGGTCATTTTGGGGGTTTTATGCCATCTGGGCATTCCATGGCCTCCGAAACTGTGATTGGCAGTGAGAAGTGAAATAAAAAAATTACTCCCTTAGAAAGCCTGAAGGCGGTGCTTGGTTTTTGGGTTCCGTACGCAGCTAGGCTCCCAAAAAGTCACACACATGTGGTATCCCCGTACTCAGGAGAAGCAACAGAATGTATTTTGGGGTGTATTTCCACATATGCCCATGACATGTTTGAGCAATATATCATTTAGTGACAACTTTTTGTAAAAAAAATATATATATTTTTTTTTTTTTCATTATTCAATCTCTTGGGACAAAAAAAAAAAATATTTAATGGGCTCAACATTGCTCTCAGCAAATAGCTTGGGGTGTCTACTTTCCAAAATGGGGTCATTTGGGGGGGGTTTGAACTGTCCTGGCATTTTATGCACAACATTTAGAAGCCTATGTCACACGTCACCCACTCTTCTAACCACTTGAAGACAAAGCCCTTTCTGACACTTTTTGTTTACATGAAAACATATTTTTTTTTTGCAAGAAAATTACGTTGAACCCCCAAACACTATATATATTGTTAAAGCAAAGGCCCTACAGATTAAAATGGTGGGTGTTGCATTTTTTTTTTCCACACAGTATTTGCGCAGCGATTTTTCAAACGCATTTTTGTGGAAAAAATACACTTTTTTTTATTTTAAATGCACTAAAACACACTATATTGCTCAAATTTTTGATGAAATAAAAAATATGATCTTAGGCCGAGTACATGGATACCAAACACGACATGCTTTAAAATTGCGCACAAACACGCAGTGGCGACAAACTACATACATTTTTAAAAGCCTTTAAAAGCCTTTACATGATACCACATTAGATTCACGGAGGAGGTCTACTGCTAAAATGACTGCCCTCGATCTGACCTTCGCGGTGATACCTCACATGCATGCTGCAATTGCTGTTTACATATGACGCCAGACCAACGCTTGTGTACGCCTTTGCGCAAGAGAAGGGGGGGCAGGGGTGCTTTTTTTTTTTTTTTTTAGTTTTTTTTTATTTATTTAGCTTTTTTATTCTATTTTTAAACTGTTCCTTCCATTTTTTTTCTTTGTTATGATTTTTTATTGTTATCTCAGGGAATGTAAATATCCCCTATGATAGCAATAGGCAGTGACAGGTACTCTTTTTTTGAAAAAATTGGGGTCTATTAGACCCTAGATCTTTCCTCTGCCCTCAAAGCATCTGACCACACCAAGATTGGTGTGATAAAATGCTTTCCCAATTTCCCAATGGCGCGGTTTATATCCGGGAGGGGGGACATTCCCTCCTACTGCTTGTAAAAGCAGTCTAGAGGCTAATTACCCGCTAGAATTGCTTTTACATGAAAGCCGATCACTGGCTGAAAAGAATGATACCAAGATGATACCTAAACCTGCAGGCATCATTCTGGTATAACCATTCAAAGTCCAGCAACATACTGGACATATATTGTAATCTTTTTTTTTTCATGCAGCCTCTTGGCTGAACGAAAAAAAGAGATTGATTGGTGGGTATGCCCACCATTAGAATACCTCCCTTCATCCACCCACTTCTAATGATGGGCATACATGCACCATTTATATATGCCGATGCATGGGGGCATCCTCCCGCAAAAGTTATGCCGTGTACACACGGTCGGAATTTCGACCGTATGTACGTGGCATTAGGAGCCAATCGCTCCTCCGCCCCCCCTGCTGCCCCCATGCTTCGGCATATATGCTCTTTTTTTTAACTGTGGTGGTGAAATCACCTCCTACAGCGTTGGAGTCGCGGCTTTATGTATCGTGGGAGCAAACGCTGTTGCTGTCAAGATAAATAAATCCGCGCTGCAACTGAATGGCGCACCTGAAAACAAAAAAATGCTTAACACTAAAACACAGTAAACAAAATTACATACCTGAAAAGCAAGCATGATAAAACATGATAAAACATAATAAAACATTGCAGAATAGAATGGAGTAAAAAAAGAGCAACAATAGAGAGAGAGAGAGAACAATAAAACGACAACTATTTTTGTTTTTTTTATTTTTTTGAGATTCACAGGTAAAAAAGCTCCTGACTGTTAGCGACTGAATCAAAACGCTACCACAAAAAAATGTTAGCGATCGCAGGGATCAGGCCTGACTCTGCGAACACTGCAGTTATGTGTGCTTAGTGTTTTGTAAGTGACAGTGATCGATCGATACTGCACTTGGGTGGGCTGGGCTGGGCGGAGGGGGGAAAACGCAGGTGCTAGCAGGTATCTGGGCTGATCCCGCTAACAATGCGTTTTTTTGGAACCCTAAACTGCTGGGACGCTAGTATAGATCTATCAGATCAGATATTGATCTGTTCAGATACTATACCACTAAGGGAGGTGTATGCTTTGCGCGTGGGTGTTTGCGGTACTGGCACTAACCTGGGGCGACGCAGACCTTATTTGACCCTAAAACCTAATTGATATCACCCGCCGGGCGATCAGGGGTTAAACCGTTATTGGGTAATAAATGGCGGGTGCCCTGACAGTATAAAAAACAAGCTAACTAACCAGCGTCACCCGTAACAGTAATACAAAAAAAAAACTGGTTACCTAGCAACACTAATGCAGCGATCAGAAAAACGATCGCTTAGTGACACTGGCAAAAGGGGGTGAAAGGGTTAACTAGGGGCAATCAGGGGGTTAAACCTTTATTAGGTAAATATATGGGGGTACCTGACGCTATATAAAAACCTGACGGGGAACCTAAATAACGAAATAACTAACTGGCTAACCAGCGTCACCAGTGACATTTTATACGGTGATCACTGGTGAAAGGGTTAACTCTAGGGGCAATCAGGGGGTTAAAACCTTTATTTAGGTTGTAATATGGGGGTACCTGACCTATAAACCTATTTATGAACCTATATAAACATGGCGGTTAACCTAAAAAAAACTGGTTCCCTACTGGGGTAATTTCCTATTAGACATGTGTGGTTCGTTTTCTAATTAAAATTTTAGCTTTTTGGAAATTCGGATGTATCCGAATTTCCAAATTACAATAGTACCGAATTTATACGAATCTGAAATAACGAAAGAAAAATTCGGACAAAATTCGAATTCAACAAATTTTTTAGTAATTTTCGAATTCTAATAGTTTTCAAATTCTAATTCGAAAAGTTTTCAAATTTTGGATAGTTTTCCATTTTTCTAACAGAACAGAATAGATTAGGAAATAAAAGAACAGAATAGACTAGAATATAATAGAATAGAAAAACATAGAAAGAATATAACCATCTTCTGAAATTTAAATTTTAAATAGAATAAAGTTTAATTTTAATACATAAGAAAAGAATATAATAGAAAAAAAAAAGAATAGACTATAATAGAATAGAATTAAAAAAAACAATAGAATAGAATAGAAATAATATAAACATTTTTCAAAATTCAAATCGAATCAATTTGAATTTGAATAGAATAGAAAAATATAGATTAGAATAGAATAGAAAATAACAGAATAGTATAGAAAAAAAACAATAGAATAGAAAGAATATAACCATCTTCTGAAATCTGAGTTTCAAATAGAATAAATGTGAATAGAAAAGAATATAATAGAATGTAATAGAAAAGAATAGAATAGAATATTAGAATATAATAGAATAGAATAAACAAATAAAAGAGTATAATTTAAAAAAAACAATATAGAATAGAATAGAAAAAATATAACTATTTCCCAAAATTCAAATAGAATCAATTTGAGTTTGAATAGAATAGAAAAGAATAGATTAGAATTGGAAGATGGTTATATTAATTTTATTCTATTCTGTTGTTTTTTTTTATATACTATTGTGTTCATTTTTATTCTATTCTGTTCTTTTATTTTCTATTCTATTTTGTTCTGTTTTACTCTATTATATTATATTATTTTAATTTCTGTTATATTCTTTTTTATTCTATTCTATTTTTTATTCTATTCCTTTTTTTTATTTTATTTTAATCTCTTTGGAAATTGGAAAACGTTTCGAATTCGAAAACTTTTCGCATCGATCCAAATTCAAATTAAAACAATTTGAATAGTTTCGAAAGCGAATAAACAAAATTAATTCCAAAAATGAATTAAACGAATGAAACCAATTTAACTAAACAAATTTATGTAAATAACGAATCAAAACAAAACACATTTTTCCATTCTGCACATGTCTATTTCCTATCAGGACATCGAGGGAGAGTTTTTAATGTGCTCTACAGCTTCCTGTACAGACTGTAGAAAAATCTCACCTTGTGAAGATAAATGTGAAATAATTGCTTTTTGTGATTTTCCTGGTCAGTTCACCAAGAGTAGGCAACTAAGGTCCTCCATCTTTTCTGGAACTACAAGTCCCATCATAGGACTGTAGGAGTAACTGTCAATCTTGCCATCATGCCTCTGTCATACTTGTAACTGTCAGTCTTGCAAGTCTCAATTGCCCACCACCTAGGGCTTTCAGATGTATTATGGAAGATTGATGGCCTCCCCCTAATTTGCCCAGCCAGTGCAGGACATCTGATAACATCAAAACCATCCTTCAAAAATGCATCAGGAAAACTATTCTGACTCTGATTGTTGTGAAGCGATTTATCCCTTGTCAGACCTCTATGCCTGGCCTGTATCAGATAGTTTGAACTCACCAAATATTGATTCCATCCACAGAAGTGCTTTTATTCTGAACATCAGGTTACAGCAGATGACAGGATACAAACAGAGGAATAGGTTGTAGTATTTATGCGGTCAAAAGATGATATTGCCTGTAGCTTACAATGCAGAATACATGTGCCCTGCTACATGTGGCTTGTAGCTGCATCCATGACACAGGAAGTACAATAACAGGAAGAAGGGTGGAGCATTACATATAAAGGAAGTGTGTCATAACATCAGGGAAAAAGAACATAAGAAAACAAGTGCATTACCACAAAAGGTCACTAGATGGCAGCATGTGAACTAAATATAAAACATCCATAGAAAATGGTTAAGCAAACGATCTATATAAATTCTGTGCCCCGTTGGGGCAGCACAAAGACCAAAGAAACTTTTTGGAATGGAAGTCTTAAGCTGGCCATACACTGAATTTCATCTGGTTCCTGATGAACTAACCAATATTAGTTAAGTGAGTGGTCCTCTCAGCAACTTTCCACCTAACATCTTTTGATTAAAAAATTGAAACAGCTAGGCTAAAAATTGTTGGCCAAACAGAGTTTGCATTTCATGCCTATAGACGGAATAATTAAACATCTATGTCTGTAGTGATCAAGTTTCTTACAATTTTAGATCTTTTTTTGCACTGTTGCATTTTTGGTCTTTTTTTTGTTGGGCTGCTCAAGTACATAGTTTACTTTTAGACATTGGGTTACTCGAGAGGGTTGACACATAGGAATTTCCATTGCTAAAAAAAATGTGCAGGCTCCATATTCATTATGCTTCTCTACCACTTGAGTCTTTTAGCCTAGGTTCACACTTTTGCGATGCGCGAACCAGCGCGATTACATTGCCGGTTCCCGCATTGCATCACTCCCGCAGGCAGTTCACACCGCCCTCTGCGAACCTCTGCGGGTGTGAATACATTGTTAATGACACCCCCAGATCGGTTCACAGATTGCAGTGCGAACTGTGAACTCCCACAGGAATCAGATCGCATAGGTGAGAACTCCGATGCGATACGATTTCAGTGGGGGGGGAAGTCCCTGCACTTTTTTTCTGCAAATCTAATGCAACTGCTCGCATCGCACAGACATCACATGTTATTGGCACCTGTGGGGCGGGTGCCAATCACATGCAATGTCTGAGGTCGCACGAGTGTGAACCTAGGCTTAAACTGGCCTTAGACATTTTGTTGGGCTGAATAAAATAAATCAGATTCATCCACCCACACAAATGAGGTAGATGCAATAATCCAGCTGGGGCATTGGGGTTGATTTACTAAAGACAAATGCACTGTGCACTTTGCAAAGTTGCTCTGCAAGAGCAGTTGGTCCAGAGCTTAGTAAATGAGCAGAAGCTCTGGTGACTTCCATCATCCAATCATGTGCAAGCAAAAATGCAGTTTATTTTTATTTGTTTTGATTGTGTGCTCTTTGCAAAGTGAAGCTTTAACTCATTTACTAAGCTCTGGGGCAACTGGCCTTGCAGGCGCAACTGCCCTTCCCAAAGTGCAGAGTCTATTTGCCTTTGGTAAATCAATCCCATTGTGTTCTGCCAGCAGGACCCGTCTTTGTCAGAATACACTGATCAGTGGCTGCAACCACTGATCGGCAAACATTTTCCAACTTTCCCATTCAACAGAAGTTGATCTGACAATCAACTTCTTTCAAACACGGAGGAATACAGACTGATCTAGTTTTTGATCCATCTATGGCCATCTTTACCTGGAAAATGTAGTCATAGTTCAGAGGTACAGACTTTTGAAACTTTACTAGCTGCATACTTGTTCCTAGGTAGTGAATCACAGATAAATATGATGTCCTTGGAACCAAAAGTGATCAGTGGTAGCTCCCATTTTGTTGTCCCCACAGATTCCCTCTAAAGCAGAAACCAAAAAGTTGACTGTTGGGGTTTTTTTTTTATTTTAGATCAACAAAGTTGAAGTGTTACCTTTTAACTTTTCATTTAACCAGGTAAACGGGTCTGTGCTGGAGAGGGACTGGCTAAGATGGAGCTCTTCCTGTTTTTCACCACCATCTTGCAGAACTTCAAGTTAACCTCAAAGATGAAATTTACTGATGCTGACATCAGTCCAAAGATGACTGGATTCTCCAACATTCCAATCCCTTACGAGCTCTCGTTTGTCCCTCGTTAATTCAGCACATGGAGAATTTTCATATGGACAGCCTCATTATACAAGCTGCTGAAGATTGTTATCCCTATATTTTGTGTTGTAAAAATATTATATGCAATTTAATACACAGTATGATCCATACTAGCCTTTTCAGCCAGGGTGCCCAGGCATACTGGGGTGCTTTCAGGTTTCTTCAGGGATACTTTGGCAAAATTAATAAAATTGGCCAAAAATTGTATACAAGTCAGCGCGTGGATTGTGTGTGGATTAATTACACAAAGCCACACGTTTTTATTGCGCACCATTATAACCTTCTAGCCGCCGGCGTCCTAACAACCAATGATGACATTGGTTGATAAGGAGGACATTGGCATCTGCACAGTATCCTTGTATGCCCCACCCCTGCCCATCTCCATTAACCTTGGAGTCAAATTAGCCGGGTAAGGCAGAGAAACCGAGGTGTATTTGCTTTGGAAGAATAAATCACCTCTAATGTTGAGTGTCCTACGTGTATGGATGTTGCTGCATTATGTAAAACTATTTGTTTAGTTTTTTACATTTTGGAATGAGATTATGCAGAATCTGAAAGGGTCCCTTAAAAAAAAAAAATGTTGAGAAACACTGATCTATACAAATGATTAATGGGGGTGAAACACTGAGACCAGTTGGCAGTTCTTCTGATTCAGAGTCCACCCAATTCTCTTATGAAAAAGTATTGGACTAAATAGTGAATATTAGAGGGAATTGGCTGATTGGGTAGATCAAAGACTGCCCTGAATGCTTTTGATGTAGCTTGGCGAAGGGGAGGAAAATACTTTGGGAGTGGCCACCCCAGGGTATGTAATTACACCTGGATGCCAAGAAGACACATACAGGAGACAATTGAGGAGTCTTTGAATCTTTAACTGAAAATGCCAACACATTGCTAGGACATAGGGCCCTCTATTCTCAGGGTTGTCCAATCAGAGAGCTAAGTTGTCATCTGTTCACAAAGTTCACAGTGGTCTACTCTAGCAAAGTAATAATGTACAATGTAATACATGGGCACCAAAATGGATTAAAAAAAATAGCCTCTGATTTCCTTTTTAGATAGTGCTAGTTGCTCACACATAGTGACTCAGTACCTGTGGGGAGAGAGCTGACAGCACAGTACCTCTTCTGCATTGAAATCCCAAGCAGTGTTTTCAGCGCTGCCTGGATTCTGCCTGCTGTACTACAGAAGAACCCCCTTATGTTATGGAGATCATATGGGCAGATGTTCTTTAGTCCACATGTTGATGCAATGCACCAGTGTGAATGGGACCCTAACCCCTCAATGGTGCCTCCTGGCAGCCTTTTAATTGGGCTTTAATACCTGGGAAGTGGCACTGCTTCTGTAGCAAGTGATCACAGTGATTGATTCTCACAAGGGTCACATTGTTGCTGGCTCCTGATTAGAAGCCTTGTCTAAGACCCCATACACACTATTCAATTTTCTGCAGATTTTTGTCTTCAGATTTACCAAAACCATATAATATGAGGTCGAACTTTAATGCCGCGTACACACGATCGGAATTCTCATCGGAAAAAAATGACGTTTTTTTCCGACGGAATTCCGCTCAAGCTGTGTTGCCTACACACGATCACACCAAATTCCGACGGTCAATAACACAGCGGAATAAAACACGTTCGACAGCACTATAAAAGGGAAGTTTAATGCTTCCGAGCATGCTTTGAATTGTTTCCGAGCATGCGGCGGAATTTTGCGTGTCGGAATTGCATACACACGATCGGAAAATCCGATAGAAAGGTTTTCCGTCTGAAAAATTGAGAACAGGTTCTCAATTCAAAGTCCGTCGGAAATTCCGACAGAAAAAGACCGTTGGGCATACACACGGTCAGAAAATCCAATGAAAAGCTCCCATCGGACTGTTTCCATCGGAAATTCCGACCGTGTGTACGCCGCATAAGAGTTTTAATTTGTATGCAATCAGGCAGGCCCTTGCACTACATGGTTTTGGTAAATCTGAAGACAAAAATCTGCAAAAAATCGAATAGTGTGTATGGGGTTTAAGAGATGTCGGTGACAGCTCAGCCAGTGTACTGGGAGAGTGCATTGAATGTGCTCTCAGCACACAATCTCATGCCACCATATATGCATATGTTTAGCTGCTGGTCGCTAAAGCCCACCTTTCTTGCCACTGCATATATGCATTACACAATCAACAAGGGGTTAATGTTAGAAATAGAATACAATTTTTTTTTGTGCTAACTAGTTAATAAAATGCTGGCAATTTTTATATTTTTGTTAAAACAGTAATTATATACTGTATGTATTTAACTGTATTTTGAGCTGCTCACCTGAAGCCTTAATATTCTTTTTTTTGGGCAGATAAAAGTAGATTTTGTCCTCACTTTGTTCTGCTGTCATAACCTGTACCTATATTGGATATCATAAAACAATTTGTTCAACACAGAACACAGTAGAAAAAGAACTAAAATTACACAATTAACCACATGCCAACCGGGTCATAGCCGAAAGACGGCTACAGCGTGGTCGGCTTATTCTGGGTGTACGTCCATGGGACTTCCTCATAGAATTGCACTCCTGGCTATAGATCCATAATATGCAATACTCTGCAATACTCTGCAATACTATGTAATACTCTGCAATACTATGTAATACTATGCAATACTCTGCAATACTATGTAATACTCTGCAATACTTTGCAATACTTTGCAATACTATGTAATACTCTGCAATACTATGCAATACTATGCAATACTATGCAATACTCTGCAATACTATGCAATACTAAGCAATACTAAGCAATACTATGCAATACTAAGCAATACTATGCAATACTATGCAATACTATGCAATACTCTGCAATACTATGCAATACTATGCAATACTATGCAATACTCTGCAATACTATGCAATACTCTGCAATACTCCGCAATACTTTGCCAATACTATGCAATACTCCGCAATACTTTGCCAATACTCTGCAATACTCTGCAATACTATGTAATACTCTGCAATACTATGTAATACTCCAAAATACTCTGAAATACTCTGAAATACTCTGCAATAAATTGTAACAGAAACAACAAATTTTTTTTTTTTTTTACAGAATTTTCTGTCTTTTTTGATTTGTAGCACAAAAAAAAACAAAAAACAACCTGATTAAATACCACCAAAAGAAAGCTCTATTTGTGTAAAAAAAAGGACAGACATTTCATATGGGTATAGTGTTGAATGAGTAATTGTCATTCAAAATGTGAGAGCACTGAAAGCTTAAAATTGGTCTGGTTATTAAGGGGGTTTAAGTGCCCAGTGGCCAAGTGGTTAAACTGTTTTGATGTCTGATTAAAGAGTAACTTTTCCTCAAGATATTGTATCTAATGTTCCTCTATCACAAGATAAACACCTGAAAAAATATATATATATAATTTTGTTTAACGCTGAGTTTACACTGGTGCAATGTTAGACATTGCATGTGATTCGTATTTAGGAACTGGGTGACAAGAGATCAAAATTCCGTACCACATCCCATTTATACAAGAAAATAAAAAGAAGGGGCAGGCAGGACTTTTAAGGCACCAAGGAGTAGAATGAGCAATCAATTTGGAAAAATATACATTTTATTTAAACAATTCTTTAAAATCGCAGTAAACATTTACAAGAATCACGTATTATTTCTTTGGACATATACAACCACTTCTTAAGCCCCATACACACGGTCGGATTTTCCGATGGATTCTGTCCTATCAGACAATGTTGTCGGAAATTCCGACCGTGTGTAGGCACCATCGGACAGTTTCCATCGGATTGTCTGACGGACAAAGTCCTATCTCCTGCTGGATAGATTTTTTGACAACAAAGTCCGATCACACCAAATCCGATCGTGTGTAGCGAATTCCGACGGACAAAGTGCTACGCATGCTCAGATCACATTACAAGACCAAAGCTATTGGCTACTAGCCTCTACGTAGTCCCGTCGTAGGCAACAAACGTCACCACTTTCAGAATGATCGGATTTTCCGACAACTTTGTCCGACCGTGTGTACGCAAAACCAACATCGGACAAAGTATGACGGACATGATCCGACGGACCTGGTCCTCGGATAATCCGCGCGTGTGTATGGGGCTTTACTCTACATCTTTCACTCAGAGGAGCTTCTCCAGGAGTTTTTTGAGAAGTGTTGCATGAAGTTTTATATAGTATAAGAAAAACAACAATTGTAAATGAATATGCTTAAAAATTGCCATGAATAAAATCACATGGCATGTCAATAAGACATACCTATATATATTTTATAGAGAAATAATCATACATTTTATAAAATACATTTTATACACAATAATGATAAACTGAAAAGGAATGCCTACCGGATGCTTGTATTCATAAAACACAAATCTTAGATGCAGAGACTGAAGCCAGGGTTTACAAAAATGGGATGACCTTTTGTAACCAAAGAGAGAGGATAAATTAAAACATATTCGTAGAATTTATTTTTAAATTTGAATGATCCTATAGAGACTATATTAGTAAGAAAGGCAAAGCATTTACGGTACCTCAATTCTAAATTAAAAGAAAAATTGAACCAAAATAATCTTCCATCCCTGAAAATAGAGGGATGATCTGATAACACGGACAAAACGCAGAAGGACTGAAGATAGAAAATGCTGCCCCTTGTTTTTACCCTTGCAGCGTCTAAAGACGCACCAAAGGTATGCCTACTGAAGGGTTCCACTGTTTGGGAAAACAGCCTGGTTTGTCCTAAGGAATAAAGAGAAGATAATAAATTAATTTAATATGTCGCTATTATTCTCTGTAGGAAAACTAGACATATTCCAAGCTTCCCACCTGTCCACAGAGTCACTTGTGAGGGAGGGGGGGATGAAGGAAAAACAGGGGGGAAAGGGAAAGGGGAAATAGGAAGAATCAGAGCCCATGGGGATCAGGTGGCATTAGAATCCTCCAAGGCTCAGCACAAACCACCTCCCTCCTACCTGCATAGGCAGGTCACTGAACACCAATGGTAATCAATCCAAACAACATAGTGGCTAAACAGAGGAATAAGTTCCAAAGATACTTACTGATAATAGAAGAGGTCTCAATGAAAATTGTCTGAAGGGGGGAAAAGGAGAGAGACATCAAAGCAGTCTCTCTCTTGCAGATGATGTTTCCCTGTCAGTGTAGGGTGCACAAATGGCACCATTTATACCTCCCTCCATCCCGCCGACATCTGACATAGCCAGCGGGGTGTGGACGCATTTAGTGGTGTCCATGATGCAAGCGGTGGAAGTGACTTCACACGCATAGCGCGTCTGGTCACCCTCCGCCATCTTGGATGCTCCACATCCGCCCGGTTCACGGTCGGACAGTAAAAAACCTATCTGAACAGTGAAGCAGATGGATGGGCTCACACTGGGTGTGACACCGGAGCTGACAAGCAGCCCATAGTCAAAGTATTGGAAATAGGAGAATGGGCAGGCTAATGAACAGCGCCTATGGGCCCAAGTAGGAAACAAGGTGATTGGTTGGGCACTGTAATTGCAAGTGCCCGGGGCTACGTCAGATGCGGACGGGACGGAGGGAGGTATAAATGGTGCCATTTGTGCACCCTACACTGACAGGGAAACATCTATAAATAAATAATAAATGTCTGCAACCACCCTTAAGAGCAGGCACCCCCCTTAAGATTCTAGTGATCTTTCCTTTGACATGGTCCTAGGTGGCTCCTTTTCATATTGTGCATCTGCACCATGGCCTCAAGCACTTCTATGGGTAAGGCTACCCATAATAACAAATGGGGCTAAGGCATGCATGTGCAGCATAAAGGAGAGCCAGATGGGACCGCGTTGACAGGAAAGACTGTTGAAACAGGGACAAAGGTAAGTATTGGACCAAGCTACCTTTACTCAGTTGGGGATTGGAGCATTTTTTAAAGACAATACAATCACAGTTCCCTTCCTTAATTGACAACTTCACATTTGGTCAAGTTGTGCTTTAATAAATTCTACTATCGACAACCCCCCCTCCCCCTTCCTTAAGAGCAGGCGCCCTCATTCACATTCCACTTATCTTTCCTCTGACATGGTCCTAGGTGACGCCTCTTCATTATGTGCATGTGTGCCATGGCCCCAGACATTTTCAATGGGTAAGTTATACTCCGACTGCTAGAGGCTATCAAGAGTATGTCTGCTCATAATAACAAATAGGGCTAAGGCATGCATATGTAATATGCGGAGAAGCCAGCAAGGGCCATATTAGAGGAAAGATTGCTGAAACAAGGACAAAGATAATAATTGAACCCAATTGCCTTTACTCAAGGGGATGAGGATATTTATTAAAGACAAAGGTGAAGTCGTCCTTTAAAACTATTGTAAGGGCTCATTTACACTTGCTTCTGCTTCAACACACATCAACGGCTAGTTTGCACTTGCTTCAAAACAAGGCTTGGGACACGCTTTGTTAAAGCTCTCTGAACGCCAGTCAAAGCTCCTGTCACTAAATAAAATGGTTAGCTTACAGTCATGTTTACACCTTGCTTTTACTTTGCTTTGCTTTGCTTCGGCTTTGCTTCAAAAATTATACCCATTGTATCTTTAGTGGTGCTTCAAAGCATCTTCAAAGCCTCCATAGAAGTCTATGGCAAAGCTTGCTTTAAGCCCCACTGAAACCCCATCGAAGCCCCATCGAAGCCCCACGAAGCTTCACCAAAGCCCCACCAAAGACTCATCGAAGCTCCACCAAAGCCTCATTGAAGCCTCACCGAAGCCTCTTTAAAGCATCAAGCAAAAGCAAGGTGTAAACAAGGGCTCTGACTGGCATTCATAGAGCTTTAACAAAGCGTGTGCCCAAAGACATGTTTTGAAGCAAGTGTAAACTAGCCCTAACTGTCTTGTAGACAGGTTTCCTAGAATCCCTGCCCCCTGTTCATTTGCTTGCTGTCTCTATCTCCAAAAGTCCAAACCTTGAGATAAAGTTATAGGCAACCCAATTAAAAGGATATGGAATCTCCATCAATACCATTGGGTCTACTGTACTGGGAATTTCATCAGAAAATCGTATGAAAAATACCACTTTCGAAGCGATCGTACAATAATCTGATCATTAGTACACAGCTTTCGAGAGCATATCACGATAATTCATTCAAAATTATCCAATGGGACAAGCACAAAAATGTTTCTACTACAATGCCAGATCGTAATGCCAGATCGTATGATTTTCGTTTTATCAGTACAGTGGTCTTCTGAAAATACAAAAAAAATAAACAACATCACTTCCGAATTTTTATTCTGTCGTATGAGAATTTTCGTAACCTTTTATTTTCGATCCGAGACTAGCATGCAAAAAAAAAAAAAAAAGAACAATCATTTGTCTGATAATCTCATCATGTGTACCAGTAACCACTTCAGCCCCGGACCATTTGGCAGCCAAAGGACCAGAGGTCTTTTTTTCAATTTCGCACTGCACTACTTTAACTGGTAATTGCGCGGTCATGCAATTTTGTAACCAAACGAAATTTGCGTCCTTTTCTTCCCACAAATAGAGCTTTCTTTTGATGGTATTTGATTGCCTCTGTGATTTTTATTTTTTGCGATATAAACGGAAAAAGAGCGAAAATTTTGAAAAAAAAAGAGATTTTCTACTTTTTGTTATAAAAAAAATCTAATAAACTCAATTTTAGTCAAACATTTGGGCCAAAATGTATTCAGCCACATGTCTTTAGTAAAAAAAAAATGCCAATAAGCGTATATTTATTGGTTTGCGCAAAAGTTATAGCGTCTACAAACTAGAGTACATTTTCTGGAATTTACACCGCTTTTAATTTATGACTGCCTATTTCATTTCTTGAGGTGCTAAAATGGCAGGGAAGTACAAAACCCCCCCCAAATGACCCCATTTTGGAAAGTAGACACCCCAAGCTATTTGCTGAGAGGCATGTTGAGCCCATTGAATATTTTTTTTTTTAGTCCCAAGTGATTGAATAAAGACAAAAATAAAAAAGATTTTTTTTTTTTTTTCAAAAAGTTGTCACTAAATGATATATTGCTCACACATGCCATAGTTATATGTGGAATTGCACCCCAAAATACATTTTGCTGCTTCTCCTGAGTATGGGGATACCACATGTGTGGGACTTTTTGGGAGCCTAGCCGCGTACGGGGCCCCGAAACCCAAGCACCGCCTTCAGGATTTCTAAGGGTGCAAATTTTTGATTTCACTCCTCACTACCTATCACCGTTTCGAAGGCCATAAAATGCCAAAATAGCACAAAACCCCCCCAAATGACCCCATTTTGGAAAGTAGACACCCCAAGCTATTTGTTGAGAGGCATGGTGAGTATTTTACAGCTCTCATTTGTTTTTGAAAATGAAGAAAGTAAAGAAAAAAAAATTTTTTTTTCTTTTTTTTCAATTTTCAAAACTTTGTGACAAAAAGCGAGATCTGCAAAATACTCACAATACCTCTCAGCAAATAGCTTGGGGTGTCTACTTTCCAAAATGGGGTCATTTTGGGGGGTTTTATGCCATCTGGGCATTCCATGGCCTCCGAAACTGTGATTGGCAGTGAGAAGTGAAATAAAAAAATTACACCCTTAGAAAGCCTGAAGGCGGTGATTGGTTTTTGGGGTTCCGTACGCAGCTAGGCTCCCAAAAAGTCCCACACATGTGGTATCCCCGTACTCAGGAGAAGCAACAGAATGTATTTTGGGGTGTATTTCCACATATGCCCATGACATGTTTGAGCAATATATCATTTAGTGACAACTTTTTGTAAAAAAAATATATATATATTTTTTTTTTCATTATTCAATCTCTTGGGACAAAAAAAAAAAATATTTAATGGGCTCAACATTGCTCTCATCAAATAGCTTGGGTGTCTACTTTCCAAAATGGGGTCATTTGGGGGGGGTTTGAACTGTCCTGGCATTTTATGCACAACATTTAGAAGCCTATGTCACACGTCACCCACTCTTCTAACCACTTGAAGATAAAGCCCTTTCTGACACTTTTTGTTTACATGAAAACATATTTTTTTTTTTGCAAGAAAATTACGTTGAACCCCCAAACACTATATATAATGTTAAAGCAAAGGCCCTACAGATTAAAATGGTGGGTGTTGCATTTTTTTTTTTTTCCACACAGTATTTGCGCAGCGATTTTTCAAACGCATTTTTTGTGGAAAAAATACACTTTTTTTTATTTTAATGCACTAAAACACACTATATTGCTCAAATTTTTGATGAAATAAAAAATATGATCTTAGGCCGAGTACATGGATACCAAACACGACATGATTTAAAATTGCGCACAAACACGCAGTGGCGACAAACTACATACATTTTTAAAAGCCTTTAAAAGCCTTTACACGATACCACATTAGATTCACGGAGGAGGTCTACTGCTAAAATTACTGCCCTCGATCTGACCTTCGCGGTGATACCTCACATGCATGGTGCAATTGCTGTTTACATATGACGCCAGACCAACGCTTGTGTACGCCTTTGCGCAAGAGAAGGGGGGGCAGGGGTGCTTTTTTTTTTTTTTTTGTTTTTTTTTTTATTTATTTAGCTTTTTTATTTTATTTTTAAACTGTTCCTTCCATTTTTTTTCTTTGTTATTATTTTTATTGTTATCTCAGGGAATGTAAATATCCCCTATGATAGCAATAGGCAGTGACAGGTACTCTTTTTTTGAAAAAATTGGGGTCTATTAGACCCTAGATCTTTCCTCTGCCCTCAAAGCATCTGACCACACCAAGATTGGTGTGATAAAATGCTTTCCCAATTTCCCAATGGCGCGGTTTATATCCGGGAGGGGGGACATTCCCTCCCACTGCTTGTAAAAGCAGTCTAGAGGCTAATTACCCGCTAGAATTGCTTTTACATGAAAGCCGATCACTGGCTGAAAAGAATGATACCAAGATGATACCTAAACCTGCAGGCATCATTCTGGTATAACCATTCAAAGTCCAGCAACATACTGGACATATATTGTAATCTTTTTTTTTTCATGCAGCCTCTTGGCTGAACGAAAAAAAGAGATTGATTGGTGGGTGTGCCCACCATTAGAATACCTCCCTTCATCCACCCACTTCTAATGATGGGCATACATGCACCATTTATATATGCCGATGCATGGGGGCATCCTCCCGCAAAAGTTATGCCGTGTACACACGGTCGGAATTTCGACCGTATGTACGTGGCATTAGGAGCCAATCGCTCCTCCCCCCCCCCCTGCTGCCCCCATGCTTCGGCATATATGCTCTTTTTTTTAACTGTGGTGGTGAAATCACCTCCTACAGCGTTGGAGTCGCGGCTTTATGTATCGTGGGAGCAAACGCTGTTGCTGTCAAAATAAATAAATCCGCGTTGCAACTGAATGGCGCACCTGAAAACAAAAAAATGCTTAACACTAAAACACAGTAAACAAAATTACATACCTGAAAAGCAAGCATGATAAAACATAATAAAACATTGCAGAATAGAATGGAGTAAAAAAAGAGCAACAATAGAGAGAGAGAGAGAGAACAATAAAACGACAACTATTTTTTTATTTTTTATTTTTTTGAGATTCACAGGTAAAAAAGCTCCTGACTGAAGCGACTGAATCAAAACGCTACCACAAAAAAAATGTTAGCGATCGCAGGGATCAGGCCTGACTGCGAACGCTGCAGTTATGTGTGCTTAGTGTTTTGTAAGTGACAGTGATCGATCTATACTGCACTTGGGTGGGGTGGGGTGGGCGGAGGGGGAAAACGCAGGTGTTAGCAGGTATCTGGGCTGATCCCGCTAACAATGCGTTTTTTTTTGGAACCCTAAACTGCTGGGACGCTAGTATAGATCTGATCAGATCAGATATTGATCTGTTCAGATACTGTGCCACTAAGGGAGGTGTATGCTTTGCGCGTGGGTGTTTGCGGTACTGGCACTAACCTGGGCGACGCAGACCTTATTAGACCCTAAAACCTAATTGATATCACCCGCCGGGCGATCAGGGGGTTAAACCGTTATTGGTAATAAATGGCGGGTGCCCTGACAGTATAAAAAACAAGCTAACTAACCAGCGTCACCCGTAACAGTAATACAAAAAAAAACTGGTTACCTAGCGACACTAATGCAGCGATCAGAAAAACGATCGCTTAGTGACACTGGCAAAAGGGGGTGAAAGGGTTAACTAGGGGCAATCAGGGGGTTAAAACCTTTATTAGGTAATATATGGGGGTACCTGACGCTATATAAAAACCTGACGGGGAACCTAAATAACGAAATAACTAACTGGCTAACCAGCGTCACCAGTGACATTTATACAGTGATCACTGGTGAAAGGGTTAACTCTAGGGGCAATCAGGGGGTTAAAACCTTTATTTAGGTTGTAATATGGGGGTACCTGACCTATAAACCTATTTATGAACCTATATAAACATGGCGGTTAAAAAAAAAAAAAAAAATGGTTACCTAGCGACACTAATGCAGCGATCAGAAAACCGATCGCTTAGTGACACTGGCAAAAGGGGGTGAAGGGGTTAACTAGGGGCAATCAGGGGGTTAAACCTTTATTAGGGGGGGGTAGGGGGCTACCTTGGACCTAAAACTAACTGCCCTGACAGTTATTACAGTCACACTGACACTAAATGCAGTGATCAGTAAATAAATGATCACTGCAATTAGTGACACTGTGACTGGGGGGGGGAGGGGGTGATCTGGGGGGTGATCAGGGGGTGACAGGGGGGTGGAATATGTGCCTAACTGTACTGGTGTCAGTGTACTGTTGTGCACTAACCTTTACATGTTCACCGCTCGGCGTCTCCGGTCACATAGACCGGCGCACCGAGCGTGACATCACTTCCGCCTTCCTGTCTATACAATAGACAGGAAGGGGAAGCTTTTCATTGGCCAGGAGCGATCGCGAGGGGGTGGCCAGAAACCACTGGCCGTCCCCTCGTCCCGGATCGCTCCTGAAGCCATCCCGACCGTCCCCGCCGGCGGAGGGGGGTCCGATCGGACCCCCCAACCGCCTGAAGAATGTCACGTACAGGTACGTGATTCTGCCTGTACGTGCCATTCTGTTGACGTATATATACATGGGGCGGTCGGGAAGTGGGTAATAATAACTCATAGCGCAGTTTTCTCAAACTTTTTTGTCTTGCGGTGCACCAAAAAGATCCCAAAAATACGTTGCGTTGAGGCGCACGGTGCTCAGCACCTCATTGGCTGGAAGCGCCTGTTATGGCACCTGTCCCGGCACACTAACCGTATTCGCGTTTCCGGATTGGCGGGGTCTGGTGGTGGCAACTGGCAAACATCAACCGATCCAACAGGCAAGGCAGCACAGATGACCGTGTCCGTGTGAGGCCTGCACACTTGCTCAGTGAGTGACAGATAGTCAGCACTATGCTGATGGAGCCGCAGAGTCTCAAGGTGTGGAGTCGGCGCAGCCACCGCCGGGCCCGGTGAAAAACATAAATGATCCCATGGCACACCTGTGAATCTCCACGCCGTGGCACACAGTTTGAGAAACACTGTCATAGTGTAACAGATCTATCCTCTATATATTAAAAGTAATGACTCCTAGTTACAAAAAAGGCCTAAGGGTGGTTACAGTATTTATCTCTACAGCAATTAAAATCTTTGTAATTGATATAACTGTCATGGAGGAAATTTTTTTTTTTTTTTAAAAGAAACCCCCCAAAAAATAGAAAGTTCATATTTCCTCATTGTGTGTTCATAATATGTGTGTTAACCTGTGTGTCTCAAAAAAAATAAAAAAGTTTTACCACATTAAATTTACCTATGGATCCCTTTACAAACTAAGACATTTTTAAATTCAGTTTGTGTAATTGCTTAAACTGATTCTAGAGGCAGAAGCTTTTTTATCTGAATGCATTCTATGCATTCAGATAAAAAAAAACTTCTGTGTGCAGCCCCTCAGCCCCCCTAATAGTTACCTGAGCCCGATCTTCCTCCAGCAATGGTGGGTGCAAGATGATTAAAGTCTTTCTGTGCCAGACACTTCTTGAATGCAAAAGAAAGTTTATTTCTCTTAACAAACTTTTTGGGGGTGAGAGGGTTAGGACCAGGACACCCTTAGGTAGTTGCAAGATTAATTGGCAGACTCCGAGACTTCAATAGGACGAGAGCCATGCAGGGAAAGGCATCCAGCAAGACGCCACATCTGCATGTGTAGGAATGCTGTCTCCTATGGCAACAGTTTTTAACAGTTCCTAACACAAAGGGGTTTATTTACTAAAGGCAAATGCACTTTGCACTGCAAGTGCACTTGGAAGTGCAGTCACTTAGATCTGAGGGGAAGATCTTAAAGCAGGGGATGCTCTGCTGATTTTATCATCCAATCATGTACAAGCAAAATGCTGTTTTTTTTATTTTCCTTGCATGTCCCCCTTAGATCTACAGTGACTGCACTTCCAAGTGCACATGAAGTGTAAAGGGGATTTGCCTTTAGTAAATAAACCCCAAAGTGTAACAGTTCCTTTCTATTCCACTACAATCACTCCTTGTAGTTCTTCAGCCCACTGAGCTCCCAGTCTCTCACTAGACCCTCTGATTCACTGCCACTGAATCCCTTGAGCTCCTCCAATCTTTATGGTGGTATCTTCCTCAAGCTCCACCCCCGCTTCTCTGCTGGGTCCCTAAGCTTGGCACTCAAGATACCTCTCAAGCTTCACCCCAACTGGCCTGCTCGGTCCCTGGCTTGACACACACGGCTGCTCTGCAAGCGTCTCCTCCGCTGGCTGGGTCCCTGGCTTGATACCCACTGAAGTTTCCAGATTCTTCACCGTCCCCGGTTGGTGAGAATGCTGCTCCGGTACTTGCTTCAGTTATTCACTGTGGTCCCTGGTAATTAGGTGGATAGTCCCTTACTGGCGACAGCTTCCCCTCTACCTCCGACCATGACAGGTTCTCCAGGTGGCAGAACTGTCACTTTTGGTTGGACTGCAAGCCGAAGTCTCAACCCTGATCTGCTCTCTTGCTTCTGGATAGGCCCTCAGACAGTCTCGCAGCCAGATGTGCCAGGGGTAGGCCCAATCTCCAGCCCAGGCAGTACAACACGTGTCCACCCAGACAGCTGTCCAGGTGGCACAGAACACAGATAACCTGACTCCACCTGAATATATAGGCTCTCCCAGCAGGCCAAGGGATTCAAGAAAACCCCTGCCCATTGACTGAAACACCCCATATACACATAACCTGACCTTGTGTTGCCCTTCTCATAGCCGGGGGGTGTTTCCTGATGCACAGTTTGGCCTATTGCAAAATGCAGCAACAGATTGTTAGATAGTGGGGGGCAGGAATGAAGAGTCATGGTACTAATAACTAGGGTAAGGTTCAGGTTCATTGCTACCATAGGTTTGTGGTGAATCCTACAAATTGTGAGGTTTTCAAAGTTCATAGGTTCCCTACAAGAAATAAAGGACAACCTATAGTGTAGTGCATAGATGATTCCCATTTGAATAATAAGAGCCATTTGTAGAAATTGATAACCCAACCCCGTTTCTATAAAAGGGTGGGCTCATAGCAATCATATTGTTAGTTTGTTTTGCAGCTACTAGGTAGTTAACAATTCTGTACAGGGAGAGACACTATTATTGTTTTTATTTCTGTGTTTAATTTTTTTATTTTAGCATTGATACATGATCTTATGGCAGTGTTCAATTTTCCATGCCATTTGTTTGAAATATCTTGTTTAGTAGCCCTACAGATGGCCAGAATTTAATAAAATGAATAGCCCTCCATAGACTTTAGGCTGGGTTAACACTTTTATGCAAATTAGATGTGGGTTTCCCCGCAACCAATAAGCATGACAGGAGATTGTGACCGGCTCTCAATGGAGCCGGTTCACACAGCCCCGGGGCAGCTGCAGAGCGGATTGTACAAGGGACCTGTGCATCTTTGACTCTGTTTCAGGTCGGAATTCAAGCAAAAATTCTGATTCATTCCTGAAATGAAGAACAGGGACGCACCGGACCCCTGCTGTGAGCCGCATCCATATTAAGTGTAAACCCAGCCTCAATAGACTCAGTTGCAAAATCCAAATGTTTGCAAAATCCAAACTTCAAATAGACTTCATAAAACTATTCGAGAATAGAAAAAAGGCAGATTCAATCATCCGTACCAATGACAACATTTTGGCAAGATGGAATGTTTCCAACATTTTTTGAGAATTGAGAGATAAACAAATCCTTGACCTCCAAGAGGATATTTTTAGAAAATACTTCAGGTATATTTAAATCTTTTATGGAGTTATATATATTAGTTTAGCATGGGATGGAAGGGTTTGGGCCCTTGGAGATCCAGGCTGACATCTAAGTTAGTTACAGGTTTTATGCATTTTAAAGGGAAATAATATAGGTTTTTGGGTCAGTCCCAATGGTGAGCACCAATAACATGATTTTTTAGAGTGGTGTTGTAGAGAGGAGGTGAATTGTGTGTAGAAGATACTGACAGCTTTAACAGCAAGTAGGGCATATTTAAGGGGAATAGACCTAATATTAATATCATTATTATTAATATTATTGCCTGGAGTTCCACCTTAACTCCCAGATATCATTTACAAATTTAAAAAAAAAAACTCTTTTGTCACAGTACATGGTGTATCTTTGAACACATACTTGCAGCACAACACAGTAAATGATAACAATTATATAGGGCTATACTTCAACAGCAAACAGAAATTGGTCCCACGCAATCACATACTGTATATCTCAGTCTTGGATACCCAACTAAACAAACACACATACTTTGGCTCAGGTTTCAGTGATTGGTACGGGTATACTTAATACGGATTAGGATTAAGGGTTTAAAGAGATCACAATAAATGGTTGGTGATACTTGATATGAGCGCCATGTCCTGTTAAAATCCTCTCTTTCAATTTACAACAAGGGCCTGCTATGAAATTACTTCTTCTATAGGCAAAATTGTTATATAATAGAATTAAGAATCCTGTGAATGTTACCTAAAGTCTTTGATGACCCCCCCAGATTCTCTGTATATATAGAGAGATTCCATAGTATACTTGTTGACCAACTGGCAACAAGATGGATCTGACTGCGCTCGGAACCCTGATCTTGGCTATTTTAATCTCATGTCTCGTCGTTTACTCTACATGGGACAAATTATACAGAGGAAGGAATTTACCCCCAGGACCAACTCCTCTACCCTTGGTTGGAAACCTGCTACAGATCAAAAGAGGAGAGATGGTAAAATCTCTTATGGAGGTTAGCAATCTATTATTTTTTTTTAGTCTATCATAAACTTGTATTATTTTTCTATTGATGTGGCACATCCACACTGTAGGTCATACATATTAGTGGTGTTCAGATGGCCTTATAGGAGAATATGTGACTGGTGCCATAAAGCAGTATGGGGTATATGGGGAGAATTAATGGTGGTTTGGTACTCTCTGCCATGGTCACAGGTCAAGATATGAAAAACGAAAAATTTCCAATAGAGATTAGCTTGATATACCAGTCATACAGGCTATAGTCCCCTTCAATATTGATAGCACCCCTTCCATCATCAGAATCAGCAGTGCAACTTCAAAATTCAAAAATTGGCCTTCTCTCTCAAGATAATGTGGGAATATGAGTCAATCTGCCCTTACCCACTCACCACAACATAATTAAAATAGAAAAAAATTGATTAAAATCACACACCTTTAAATGACTATATAACAAGAATGCTTTTTTCTTTATAGTTCTTTATGGCCTTTATGGCCATCTACCTACCTACCTTTATAGTTCTTTATGGCCATCTACCTGTAGTAATATAAAAGACAACAAACAAAACGTGTCTACAGAAAAATTTTAAATCTTCCTTCTCCCCATACTCATCTTGTAGATGTTGAAGAGTCCATAAAATGATCCCAAAAATATAAAGTATACACTTAGGGGTCTATCTATAGGTGTTTACATCCAAAATACACACAACTTTAACCCAAGAGTCACAAATGTTTCCATTAAATCCAATTAGAAAATGTGTGAATATTGGTTGAAATTTGTGTGAATTTTGGTTAAAAACATTTATCAAATCGTATACATTTATCAAATCTAAAATATATTGCAGCAATGCATTTTGGGGCATAGCAATTAGGAACTGATTCATATTACCATTAGCTAAAAATACTGAGGTTTCAAAGTCATACTTTGTTAATAATCTTTTCATGTGCATATTTCTGTTTCTCTGTATAGGTGGGAGCTCGCTATGGTCCAGTGTACACCCTTTATTTTGGCCATCGGCCAATAGTAGTCCTAAATGGTTATACAGCAGTAAAAGAAGCTCTTATTGACCAAGGAGAGGAGTTCAGTGGCAGAGGGAGGATGCATTCAGTGGACAAAATCTTTGACGGGTTTGGTCAGTATTTGATAATTTCTTTTAACAAACTGGCAATGATTATGGTGACAAGGTGGGTCCAGCATGAATAGCTGGCAGTGAACAGTCTATAGTGGTATATTTTCATTTAGGCCCCTTTCACACCGGGGCGTTTTTCATGCGGTGCGGCGCTAAAAATAGCGCCTGTTCACCGCATGAAAAAATCCGGCCCCTTTAACTCCAGTGTGAAAGCCGGCGGGCTTTCACACTGGAGCGGTGCGCTAGCAGGATGACAAAAAAAGTCCTGCTAGCAGCATCTTTGGAGCGGGATAGGAGCGGTGTGTTCACCGCCCCTATACCGCTCCTTCCCATTGATTACAATGGGAGACCGCGGTAAAACCGCGGCAATACTGCGGTTACCGCGGCAATACCGCGGCTACGGCGGCGCTCTGCGGGGGGTGTTTAACCCTTTTTTCGGCCGCTCGCGGGGGGTAAAACCGCACCGCGAGCGGCCGAAAACCGCAGTGAAAACGACGGTAAAGCAGCGCTAAATATAGCGCTGCTTTACTGTCACCGCGGCTCACCGCCCCAGTGTGAAAGGGGCCTTAAAGCTGTGAAAATTGCTGATATGCACTCTTTAAATCTTCGGCACTCTGATGGTATAGCCTATACCAAGGGGGAACCTAGGAGGGGAGGGTCAGAGTTTGAGTAAAGATGATGATTGGATGGGTCTGATTGAATGCAAAATTGATCATTGCACTGGTGTCAGAGAGCAAAATAAAACCATGGATTTGAGGATTTGAGGGGACAAGTGGTTGGGGGGGGGGGGGGGGGGGGCGTGGCAGGGCCATAGCCAGAAAACAGCACAGCTGTTTTGAGGGGTCCTGTATTCATGCAGTAGTAATTGAGGGTGAACACAAATACCTCAAAATATCTTCCACAGATCTACTTTTAGTAGAGTTTATAAATAAGTATACATCTGCTTTAATGACAGCATGCAAAGTGCAATGGCCATTTGTACAGTGCAAGCAGCCAATCAGTTTTTAGTCCACTGTTGGAATATACAATATGTATGCAACTGAAAGACTCTGCTTCCTCCTCCGAATCTTTTGCTGTGCTTGGCCTGTGCTATATATCAAAGAAAAGATTCTTCTTCTTCCAGAACTAAGATGTCTCAGACAGTAGGGTATAGAAAAGTAATCAGTACAGAAAGGTAATCTGCTCTTCTCAACTCCAGCCAGCAATTATCAGGATCTTTATCTAAACTAAGTGGGCATTTTCTTTTTTTAGGCATACAATGGGCATACTCTGCTCCAGGCACCAAAGGAGCCACATCAGCTGACATGCAATCCAATGGCCTAAAAAACAATCACAAAGGTCATAGATCTAAAAGTAAAAGGTCATGAATATATAAATGTATATACAAGTAAAAAAATAATGAATGTAAACGTCAAAGGGTATATACTGTAACTATGTATTTATGACCTTTGTAGGTGTAAGTGGGAGCATGTTTGGCCCCTGAAACATGTTGGAATGTTTCTGCTATGAATCAATTTTATTATTAAAAACCTTTTGTTTGTTTGCGGATTCAGAACTCTGGGTCCTTTCCATTTTGTGGAGTGCTGCTGAATTGAAGCCAGTGTGCACAGAGAAATCAGATACCAGTGCCCTGTTTGTTCTTGTATTTGGACATGGGCTGGTATGGTTGTGATTTTCCCTTTACGTAGAGCCCTGTTAAAATTCCCAATTAGTTTCATGAATCCCCTGACAGTGCCTTAGCCTAGCCTTACACAGACAGATATCTCTCCAAGAACACAAGCTGGTAAGATATTTGCACATCCCCACATGAGTAACCTGAGTTCTCGAACCCCTGTGATACTCTCCTGTTTATGCACAGTACTTTAGGTCCTAACCATTGGTGAGTAAAGGATTGGACCTACTTACAGGGTACAGTACAGTACAAGTACAAGTACAACAAATCAACATAAGTGAGCTCTAACTTTCCCAGGTGTTTCTTTGTCCCCACTTGAACATCACAAATGGGCAAATAATCAGAAGCAGAAATCTAGCTGTAAAATGTAACTCCTAATAACTCCAGTTTTTACCAAACCCTCGAACCGGTGGCGGTAGTGGGCAGTCATTTGTCTTATACTGAAAGGTGCTCATGTAAGGGCATGTGAGGGTCGTTCAGTGCAGTAATTTTCAGAGCCCAGGCTAACTTGATAATGTACCCTTGGAAAAGTCCATTCATTGAGTTTATTGACTGACGTTGGCTGTCATTTAACTTAAGGCAGGGGCAGTAACAAACTGAAGAGTATTGCAGCATTTTCTCCTGGTCCATATATTTTCATTATTGGATCATAAGCTATTCTGTCTGAATTTGTGTTGCAGGTGTTGTGTTCAGTAACGGGGAACGCTGGAAACAGCTCCGTCGTTTCTCCCTCACCACCCTGAGGAACTTTGGGATGGGGAAAAGGAGTATCGAGGAGAGAATCCAGGAGGAAGCCCAGTGCTTGATTAAAGAGCTTCACAACCTCAAACGTATGTATTTACACAGGATCCGTTCATATATGGGCAAACCTAAAATCTATCAGTTCCTTGGGAAGTCAATGGTCATTTGTGAAATTTTAATCTTTTTTGTAAAAGTCGTGAGGTTTTTCACTATTTTTACCATGCTTTGCCAACGACTTATTGTTTGCAAATTAAAATAATTTTTCACCATTTCATGAAAAACTGATGAAACTATTTACCAGAAGATGAAATGTGGACAAGAGACACATTTTACTTTAAATTAAACCCATACTTTGTCCTCAGAATGACTTGGCCTTTCAGCTCCTAAGCAGATGGCATTTATTTTTTAAGTTTTATAATCTCTCTAAGGGGCAAAACTGGTGGCAGAGCTACCGAAGTGTCCAGCAGGCCGGCTGGCACCTTTACAAATAAAAAGTATTATTCTCTTAATTCCTCTATTGATAGTCACTGACCTGTTTGTACACTCAAGTTTTACTGTACAATTTATATTACATTTTGTATTTGATTTCATTCACAGAAAAGCCTGGAGATCCCAGGAATATCCTTGCTCAAGCCATTTCCAATGTCATCTGCTCAGTTGTCTTTGGAAACCGCTTTGAATATGAAGATCTGAAGTTCCTGAAGCTAATAAACTTATTCAATGAAACATTCCTGATATTGAGCTCTACCTGTGGGCAGGTACCTGCATTCACTACAGACATCCTCATTTATCTGTATTTCAATTCTAACCAGTTTTCAAAAAAAAGTTTTACTATGCATTATAGGGCAGCCCAATGGCTAGCGCTTCTGCCTTGGTTCGAATCTTGGTCAGGATACTTTGTTGGCCCTAACTCATAACATGCATTGCATTAAAGCCCCACTCTAGAATCAATGTAAATGTAAAGAGAAATTGTGTTCACTTCAATCATGTGCAAACAAATTTTTATTTTTATTAATTATGCTTTCACGATTGTGTGTTCGAATTGAACAAAGCTTCACCTTGTTTATTAACTTTGCAAATTGCTAACTGAACAGTCTCTACTTCTTTTGTAAATCAAACCCTATTATAACAGCTTTTCAGGGGCAATTTGACAGGTGGTGAGGAGGCCTTATATGGTCTCCCAACTGGTTGCAGGGTGGTTTTGGCATGGCCCCATACATTTGATTGGTTTGCTTTTGACAGCCTGTACCACTCACTAACACGACAAGGGGATACATTTTGCTTTGCATAATGTCCGACTGAATCTGCAGCTTGGGGGGTATGAAAAAGTAGTTAGACTGCCTGTTATTACCAATCCCACCCCAACCGTAACTGTAAACTAGGCCTAGGTCCATGCTTCAGCTGAATCAAGTGATGACAGGTGCTGCAAGTTAATCTAGATAGGCCCCTGTTGGGGTTTAGGTCCTACTTACGTGAAAGATTTTATTAAGAACAAAAATTCATTTTTTTCACAAAGTTCTGCTGAAAGTATATGTAAGTCCAATCACTAAAACCTTATATAAGATTTTTGTGTATCAAAGTAATATCAAAAGTAATTTTTCTTATCTTTATATATGCCGCTTTCATAAAATAATTCCTGGTAATCCTTTCATTAGGTGCTTGTTTAGGCACTTTCTGTTATAGAGTGTGATCATTGTTTGTCTCTTCGCTGTGCACCACGGTTGTCACCGTTACAGTTCCAATGGTGACTACAAGTGACTATTTCCTTGTTAAAAAAGTTTATTGATTGCCCAATAAAATGAAAGTACATTGGTTACATATACAAGGATGTATACAAGTGACTATTTCAACAAAACATATGTAGACATGGTCCACTGATTACACCATCAGGAAACCTGCCCTGAGAAATGCCATGTGATTCACACAACTTTCACCCTTTCCCCCATATGATTCAATTAGAAAATGGGTAAATCTTGGGTAAAGGTTGTGAGAGTCTTGAATGAAACATTGATAAATAAATCCCTAAGCATTTTATTATTTGCC
Source organism: Lithobates sylvaticus (assembly GCA_028564925.1). Classification (NCBI taxonomy): domain Eukaryota; kingdom Metazoa; phylum Chordata; class Amphibia; order Anura; family Ranidae; genus Lithobates; species Lithobates sylvaticus. The sequence goes on along the minus strand of CM053033.1, from coordinate 197,849,493 downwards.
ATTTTAAACTTTAGGTTGTAAAAGTATTGATTGCTTTTAGGAAATGCAAATAGTTATTCCGAAAGAAACTTTGTTAAAGCAAGTCTTTTTGTTTTTTAGCTGCAGGAAATAATCCCAAGGATAATGGATTACGTTCCTGGACCACATCAGAGAATCAATCCCATTATGGAGAGGCTGCTGGTATTTGTGTCCGAGAGGGTCAAGATGAACCAAGCATCACTGGACCCAAGTTCACCAAGAGATTACATTGATTGTTTTATCACTAAAATGCAGCAGGTATACAGAGTCATTTCTAAAGCAGAGCTTCCATAAAAAAAATTCCCACTTACAAAATGCCAAAAGCGTAAAAATGAAGATCAAAATAAAGGATTAAAAAATCCAGGAGATACAGGTGATATTATTATACCTCACCAAAATCCCACAAGAATGCACCCCATTAATGTGCCGAATGCATGTCTTTTGGGATTTTAAGCTTTACACTTTACCAGGAGGCAGTAGTGAGGCACTGTGACACAGTTAAACTTCCCAGAAGCATCATAAGTGAACGCCAAGGTATTTAAGACATTTTATTGCAAAAGCCTTAAATATGATTGGCATTTTAAGCTGCTAATATTGGGGGGGGGGGGGGGGTACTGTCAGTAAAGTAGGCATTACATTTTCATGGCAGGTCTGCTTTATTATCACAGCCTTTAGGCCTTTTCTGTTCTAGGATGTAAGAGCTTCTGAACTATTCTAGGCTCTGTGAACATCTGAAGATTGAAAGTGGTGGGAACCATTGTCTAACCCCCTGGTCTGCAGTCATTTGACCATTATTGTGCTGCAGAGAGTAGTCTATGTTTTCCTTACCTATGGGCTTACTCAAGCCAGTAAAGGAAATATATTTTTTATTCTACCTTCCACACTATCCTGCACAGTCCATCAATTTTTTTCTGTTTATGGTTTTAAAGTGGACCCTGTGGAGAAAGATATCATGTGTTAAGGATAGTGTTTTTTATCAGTTTCAAGTAATACTGTATATCTCCAGTCTTAATTGTCTTCTATAGTCTCCAGCAAATCCTCTAACATGAATCACAGTTACTGAATATTATGTGTGGCACTTTGGATATGTCAAGGACTGCACTTGAGGCCTATAACAAATGAGTTGACCACCACTAGTCTAAACCATTAATAATGTACTAGAATGGGAAGTGCAGTGAACATGGGCCAATGTGTTTCCAATGGATTACCATATTTTGTACTTATTACTTCAGGACAATGAAGACCCTGCATCTGAATTCAATATGAGGAACTTGCTTCTGACTGTCCTTAATTTATTTTTTGCTGGGACAGAGACAGTTAGTACTACTCTAAGACATGGATTCCTCATTCTCCTTAAATATCCAGAGATACAAGGTAAGATCAATTAAATCTTTTTTTCCTGGGGTCCCACTGAAAATTGAGCCCATGTGTGCCCCCTCCGGAAACATACTAGATCACATAAGCTGAAGATGTAGCCTGACTGACCAGGAAAGGGAGGTGCTCCTGAACTACATACCCTCAACTTAGGAGGATGCCTAGCCTGGTTGATGTGGGGATCTGCAGGGGGGCTTATAGAAATCTTGAAGCCTCCTTTAAAACAAGGAGGTCTCCAGTTATCAGCCCTCTCCACGTGAATGATTATTGAATATTTAGTACCTCTTGTTAGTAATTCACATAAAACAAAGTATTTAAACACAAGACACCATAAGAAAAAAAATTGTCCCACAATGTAGGCTCAACAACAATCACATTTTCCAGTGATGTGAAGTCATGATGTGAAGTCAATGATCCACCATCACAGGCACAATGACCTGCACCTGGACAATCCTCTGTTGTCCTATTCCCAATGCGAATGACAGTTTTCCAGTCTGCTGCTGAATGTCAACAAATCATCAGGTGGTCCCAGGAAACAGTATTGACCAACTGACTAATTTCTAAACAAGCGGACGGTTGGAAGGCTAGAAAATTTAATTTAGTGGCAGTAGTAATACCACCACTAAGTTAATAATTTTGGGCTGTAGTAGCCAGATATGTATGTGGGTATACTGCTCAATTCTGGCTATTTAGTTTACTTGTTTGGTTTGGGCCAATTTAAAGATCAACCCTACATGTTTTGTGCATGTGCAAAATGTAGGACAGTGTAGAAGCTACATCATTACGCCCGCTCGGTGAACCAAGATGAACTTATACTAAAGTGATCATGCAGATAGCGTGTTTTTTTACCTTAATGCATTCTCCGCATTAACAACTTCAGCCCTGGAAGATTTGGCTGCTCAATGAGCTTTCTTTTGATGGTATTTGATTGCCCACTGAATATTTTTTTTTTTTTGTTTACATGAAAAAATATATATTTTTTTGCTTGAAAATTACTTTGAACCCCCAAACATTATATATTTTTTTAAAGCAAAGGCCCTACAGATTAAAATGGTGGGTGTTGCAAAAAATGTTTTCACACAGTACTTGCGCAGCAATTTTTCAAATGCAATTATTTTGGATGAAAAACACTTTTTTTTAATTTTAATGCACTAAAACAGACTACATTGCCCAAATGTTTGATGAAATAAAAAAAGATGATCTTAAGCTGAGTACATGGATATCAAGCACGACATGCTTTAAAATTGCGCACAAACGTGCAGCCTCGACAAACTACATACATTTTTAAAAGCCTTTTAAATCCTTTACAGGTTACCACTTTAGATTTACAGAGGAGGTCTACTGCTAAAATGACTTACCTCGATCTGACCTTCGTGGTGATACCTCACATGCATGGTGCAATTGTTGTTTAGATATGACACCAGACCGACGCTTGTGTACGTCTTTGCGTGTGTGCATGGGGGGACAGGGGTGCTTTTTAATTATTATTTATTTTGCTTTTTTATTTTATTTTTAAACTGTTCCTTTCATTTTTTTTTATAATTTTTATTGTTATCTCGGGGAATGTAAATATCCTCTATGATAGCAATAGGTAGTGACAGGTACTCTTTTTAAAAAAATGGGGTCTATTAGACCCTAGATCTCTCCTCTGCACTCAAATCATCTGACCACACCAAGATCGTGTGATAAAATGCTTTCCCAATTTCCCAATGGTGCTGTTTATATCCGGCGAAACCTAAGTCATGAAATGCTTGTAGCTTCCGGTTTCTTAGGCCATAGAGATGACTGGAGCCATTCTGGTCTCCGATCAGCTTTATGGTCAGCTGGCGGAACCACCGGCTGCATTCTCGGGTTCCCTGTTGGGACAGGAGAGCCTAAGAAAACCATGGAAGATGGTGGGAGAACGGGACGTTCCCTCCCACTGCTTGTAAAAACAGTCTATAGGCTAATTAGCCGCTAGGATTGCTTTTACATGAAAGCCAACCGCTGGCTGAAAAGAATGATAGCTGGCTATAAAGAATGATACCAAGATGATACCTAAACCTGCAGGCATCATTCTGGTATAACCACTCAAAGTCCAGCAACATATCAGTACATTGCTGGTCCTTGTTGGGCATATATTGTAATGTTCTTTTTTCATGCAGCCTGTGGGCTGAACGAAAAAAAAGAGGTTGATCGGTGGGTATGCCCACCGTTAGAATACCACCCTTCATCCACCCACTTCTAATGTTTTTTTTTAACTGTGGTGGTGAAATCACCTCCTACAGTTCTGGAGTCGCTTATTTTCGTATCGTGAGAACAAACACTGATGCTGTCGAGATAAATAAATCAGTGCTGTAGCTTAATGGCGTACCTGAAAAGCAAAGAATGGTAACGATAAAACATTAACTCAAAAAAACAACTTGATTTTTGAAGGCAATCTAAGCGTAAAAAATATATGCAAAAGCATGGGGGCAATCCTCCCCTAATGTTAGGAGCAAATCCCTCCTCCACCCCTGCCCCCATGCTTTGGCATATATGCACTTCTTTTTAACTGTGGTGGTGAAATCACCTCCTACAGCGCTGGAGTCATGGCTTTACATAACGTGGGGGCAAACACTGTTGCTGTCCGAATAAATAAACTCGTGCTGCAGCTGAATGGCAAATGATAGTTAACAATAAAACAAAGTAACATTACAGTAAAACAGTAATGCCGCGTACACACGATCAGACTTTCCGGCGGACTTTGTCCGTTCCTCCCAAAAGTCCGCCGGACCTAGATTTAAAACATGTTTTAAATCTTCCCGCCGAAAGTCCGCCGGACTCAGCTCCTGTCGGGAAGTCCGCCCGTCTGTATGCAGGTCCGACGGACTTTCGAAATGAACGGACTTGCCCACACACGGAGTAAAGTTCGTTCATTTTGAATGTGACTCGAGGTACGACGGGACTAGAGAAGGAAGTCAATCTCTTTGATCTGCGAGATTGACACCTTGTGAGACCCGTCACCTGGCATGGATTTTGAAGGTAACCCCCTACGCCGAACAAACGGCGTGGGGGTCCCCCCAAAGTCCATACCAGACCCGTATCCGAGCATGCAGCCTGGCCAGTCAGGAAAGGGGGTGGGGACGAGCAAGCACCCCTCCCCCTCCTGAGCCATACCAGGCCGCATGCTTAAATGATAGTTAACAATAAAACAAAGTAACATTACAGTATAACAGTAATGCCGCGTACACACGATCAGACTTTCCGGCGGACTTTGTCAGTTCCTCCCAAAAGTCAGCCAGACCTAGATTTAAAACATGTTTTAAATCTTCCCGCAGAAAGTCCGCCGGACTCAGTTCCTGTCGGGAAGTCCGCCCGTCTTTATGCAGGTCCGACTGACTTTCGAAAGGAACGGACTTGCCCACACACGGAGTAAAGTTCGTTCATTTTGAACGTGACTCGAGGTACGAAGGGACTAGAGAAGGAAGTCAATCTCTTTGATCTGCGAGATTGACACCTTGTGAGACCCGTCGCCTGGTATGGATTTTGAAGGTAACCCCCCTACGCCGAAAAAAACGGCGTGGGGGTCCGTATCCGAGCATGCAGCCTGGTCGGTCAGGAAAGGGGGTGGGGACGAGCGAGCGCCCCTCCCCCTCCTGAGCTGTACCAGGCCGCATTCCCTCAACATGGGGGGGTGGGTGCTTTGGGAGAGGGGGGCGCCCTGCGGCCCCCCACCACAAAGCACCTTGTCCCCATGTTGATGAGGACAAGGGCCTCTTCCCGACAATCCTGGTCGTTGGTTGTCGGGGTCTGCGGGTGGGGGGCTTATCGGAATCCGGGAGCCCCCTTTAATAAGGGGGCCCCCAGATCCCGGCCCCCCACCCTATGAGAATGAGTATAGGGTACATGGTACCCCTACCCATTCACCTAGGGAAAAAAGTAAATAAAAAAACACACTAGACAGGTTTTTAAAGTAGTTTACTAGGCAGCTCCGGGGGTCTTCTTCCGACTTTGGGGGTCTCTCCACGCTTTCCGGCCTCTTCTCTCGCTCTCTGATTGTTCTGCCGGGCTCCTCCGCTATTATCTTTCAGCTCTTTTACTAGCGTTGGTCCGGGCGTCTGGTTCGTCGTCACCGTCGCCGCCGCCGTCTTCTTCGAAGTCCGTTCGTCCGTGCTCGTGTGTGGGCAAGTCCGCTCGTTCGGAAAGTCCAGCGGACCTCCGCTGGAAAGTCCAATCATGTGTGCGGGGCATAAGACATACAATACCTGCAAAGCAAATACAATAAAACTTAGTAAAAATAAAACATTACAGGTCTAAAATACAGTAACAATAGAGAGAGAACAATAGAGAGCGAACAATAGAGCAGACAATAGAGCAGACAATAGAGAGCGAGCATAAGAGAGAGAGAACAATAGAGAGAGGAGAAAAATAAAACCACAGCTATTTTTGGCTTTTTTTTTTTGTGTTTTTGTGTGTTTTTTTGCACTTTTATATAAACTGTAAACGTTCCAGAGTTCCAGATTAGGGTCTCTCAAAATGTGATGGCCATCTCATCCTTTTGAGATCCTGTGTAAGTGTGCCCTAGGACTGTGCAATGCTGTACCCTACGCTAATACTCCACTAGTGTGTGGTAGCGTTCAAAACATTCACCAATGCAAAGACCAGGTTGGTCAGGACAGGAGGGACAATAAAAGCGGGTGTCAGGCCTATATCCGCGTTTTCTGCAGACACATCTTCTTTGGGGATTTCTTTGGATAGAGGTACCAGGGAGGACATACGGAAAATGCCTCTTATGCAGCCGGCTCACTGCATTTGTATTGGGAAGTTTGGCCATAGCACCGTCTGGAAACAGAAGGGCTGTGATGTTCTCTTCCTAGAATTTAAGGAAGGATCCAATTCGTCCTGAAGCTTTGTATAGCAAAAAGCATTCAGCAGAGCCAATTGGAATAAATATACAGACACTTTGTTATACCCATGTCTGGTCTTACAGGCAATTACTGTATGTACAGCGCCAACAACTGGTCATTGAGGTCCACCCCTCCCATGTTAAGGTTGTATTCATGGACACAGAGGGGTTTCTCCCCAACACCAGTCGCCGTTTGAATTTGGACTGTCGTGTCTGCGTGAAGGGAGGACAGAAGACATTCTTATTATCCCTCCACTTCACAGCGAGCAAATTATTACATCTCAAGCAGGCTCTCTCACCCAGCCTAAGACGGGAATCTACAAGCCGCTGGGGAAAGCCCCGGTGATTAGATTGCACGGTGCCACATGCGCCAATTCCATGATCAAACAAAAAAGGCGCTTGTGTAATAATTGTCCACATACAAGTGGTACCCCTTTCCGAATAAGGGTGACACTAAGTCCCACACAATCTTACCAGCGCTCCCTATGTAGTCTGGGCAGTTCTCCGGCTCTACGTAATCTTGTCTCTTGTAAACCATAAAACTATATGTATAGCCTGTTGCCCTGTCACAGAGCTTATACATCTTGACCCCATATCTGGCACGCTTGCTGGGAAGATACTGTTTGAATGACAAGCAGCCAGAAAACTTAATCAGGGACTCATCAACGCAGACAACTTGATCAGGAGTAAACAAGGCTGCAAACTACTGGTTTAAAAGGGTCGCTGGTTCGAATCCCAACCACGACACTACCTGCCTGGAGTTTGCACGTTCTACCTGTGCCTGCGTGGGTTTCCTCTGGGTACTCCGGTTTTCTCCCACACTCCAAAGACATGCTGGTAGGTTAATTGGCTTCTGTCCAATATTGGCCCTAGTATATGAATGTGAGTTGGGGACCTTGGATTGTGGACTCCTTGAGGGTAGGGACCGATGTGAGTGTGCGATGTATGTGTAAATTGACAGCGCTATATGGGTACCTTGAATAAAATAATAATATAATAGATGAGCATCTTAATGAGATGCAATGTACAGGGATAGGGATAATTGTAGACACGCACACTCACTCAGGTTGAACTGGATGGACTGGTGTCTTTATTCAACCTTACTAACTATGTAACTATGAGGGGCCAGATTTTGTAGAGCCGATCGTATTCAGGGACACCCTGAGGACGACAGAGTTCATTGTCATTGAAATGCATGAACAGCAAGATATGCTCATATCGTGTCCTGGTCATGGAGGCAGAGAACACGGAATATGGTGAATTGGGTCAGTGGACCAATATGACCGCAACTCACATTTTTTAGTTATGCCCATTAGGAGGTATAGGCCCAGGAAAGTCTTAAATCTGAAGACCGTAATATGTCTCCAATCTCTGGCAAGGGTCAACTGAGATTAGCGGCGATGAATTGACCAGCATACAAATTGCTTTGGTCCACAATAGATCTGTAGAGATCTTCAGTGAAAAACAGCGAATTAAAAACAAGTGATGTAAAATCAACTGTTTCCCGAATTCTGGGTTGGCCAGTGAATGGGGGAAGTATGGGTGCTGCAGAAGTGGTGGGCTCCCAATTTGCAAATGGGCAGCTTTTATTCCTATGGGTCTCTAAGATACTCAGGAAATAAAGATATGATTTGCACACATTGGAGAGCAGGCATTGTGTAGGCTGACCTGTAATTTTCTGGGGAATATGGTAGTGTTGCAGACATTACTATAAAACTGTATACAGTGTTATAAGCTTTACTATAGTTGAGATTTTGACCATGTGTTTTTCTCGTAATAGATAAGTTACAAAAGGAAATCGACTCAGTGATTGGTCAAAACCGCAGTCCGAGTATTGAGGACCGGAGCAAAATGCCTTATATGGATGCCGTTATCCATGAGATACAGAGGTTCAGCGATGTCATCCCATTGAATGTTCCCCATACTGTCATTAGAGATACAACATTCCGAGGATTCACCATCCCCAAGGCAAGAGGCACAACTTCGATTCCAGAATATGAATGTTATTAAAGCACAACATATTCAAAAGTCACAGAAACAATGGAGCCAGTGTACTGACTTGAAGTTTAACATTATTCTCTTGTTGTTTAGCAGGAGAGCTAATAGGGCCAAAAGAGCACTAAATGAGTATTGAAACTATGGTGAAATCCTATAGCCATTCACAGAACAGGCAGGGACAGTTGCATGTACTGTAGTCTTTAAAACTGCAAGTGCTTAAAAATGTTTTGTTTCTGGCGTGCATCCATGTAGCATAGAAGCATAGACGGTCCCTTACATAGGAATTATATATTCTTTATAAAAGCTGGTCAACCATTATGTTTTTTCATTACCGGTATGTATTTTTTGTGAACACAGTTGGTTATAGTCCATGCTATTTTTTTACTCAACATAGTATTTCTTAATACTTTTATCTGCTTTCTGTTGGGAAATTAGTGAGAAGGTCAGTCTACGGAGTGAGAGAAAGAGAACACGAGAGAAAACAGAATAGGTAGCCTATTTTAAAGTATAAAGTAATAATGTTATATTAGCTGATTTTAAAGAATTTAAAAAATCTAGCTATTAAGTTATTTATTTAGTTAATCATCTATGTATTTCAACATAAAGACATAAAACATAACAATAGTATGTTATCTACCCACAATCCTCAGCACAAATATTATGGGAGGTTATGCGCTGGGAGGCAATCATGACTCTACTACATTGTAAAACGCTAGATAGGACTTGTTCATTAAAGGTAGTAGTGCTACAAAGATGATGCTTTTCAGTTAGTCCAGTAAATCTACAATAGGAAAGATCAGCGTCACTATCCTGGCTGTGTAGTGTGGCAGGGATATGCATATTACAAAAAAGGTTTAAGTTTATTACAAATATTTTGACAATTAAAACTATTAATAAACTGTGTACATTTATTAAAGTGGTTCTAAAGGCTGAAGGTTTTTTACCTTCATGCATTTTATGCATGGAGGTAAAAAATCTTCTGTGTGCAGTGCCCCTCCCAGCCCCCTAATCCTTACCTGAGCTCCCTCCGATTCAGCGATGTTCACAATAGCCCCGGCTGTCCCAGAACTCTCCCTCCTCATTGGCTGAGAGCCAAGGAGGAGAGAGCGAGGGGGTGGGGCCGAGCCGTAGCTCTATGTGTCTTATGGATGCATAGAACAGCGGCTTGGGAGCGAGCACTCAATGGTGCCCCTAAGTGGCTTTCTCTGGGGGCACTGCTCAAGGGGGGAGGCGCCAGAAGCGCTGGCGGGGGGATGGACCCAAAAAGAAGAGGATTGAGGCTGCTCTGTGCAAAACCCCTGCACACGGCTGGTAAGTATAACATGTTTGTTATTTTTAATTTTTTTTAAACAGGTTAAGCTTTAATACCACTTCAAGAACATAATTTGTTTTATATTTATATAATAATATAAAATATATATTTATATATATACAGTGGAACCTCGGTTTACGAGCAACGCAGTTAACGAGCATTTTGAAAGACGAGCAACTTTTTTTTTTTTTTTTTTTATTATGACTCGCGATTGTTGTCTCGCAAGATGAGCAGAATTCAAGCTAATATGGCCTGCAGTACCGCATTTGGCCTGAGGTGCGGGGGCGCCGGAGCAGAGAAGACCCGAACGGCGCCGATTGGCTGTAATCGGCGCCGTTCGGCAATGCTCGGAAAGACAAGGAAATACTCAGTTTCCAAGCCTTTCCCAGGTTTGCCGAGGTCAGCCGAGATCAGCCGAAGTGTCCTCTGGCTTTTCCGGATGTTTCCGAGGCTCTCTGGCACCCCCCCCACCTCTGGCCGCATGCGGTATTGCATGCCATTGAAGTCAATGCGGAACAAATTATTTTCATTCCCATTGACTTCAATGGGGAAACTCGCTTTGATGTGCGAGTACTTTGGATTACGAGCATTCACCTGGAATGGATTATGCTCGTAATCCGAGGTTCCACTGTATATATATATATCTATATATATATATCTATATATATATATATATATATATATATATATATATATATATATATAGATATATTTATAAAATATATATTTATTTTATTTTAAGTATAACAATATTTAAATAATTATTCTGTAATAATTATAACTTTTCTTAATTAACCTCATCTTCAACCCAGGGTACAGATGTCTTCCCTCTGCTGTGCACTGTCTTGAGAGATGCCAGTCAGTTCTCCACACCTGACAAATTCAACCCTGGCCACTTCCTTGATGAATCTGGAAGTTTTAAGAAGAGTGATGCTTTCATGCCATTTTCCATAGGTAAAACCATATATAATTCATGAGAAAAAGTAGAATAAAATAAAATAATAATAAAAAAAAAACGAAAAAAAAAAAGGTAGACAAAATAAAGACATGACAAGCAAGTATGTGAATTTATAACAGAACTAGATCTGGCACTCTAGCCTCCTTTCTACATTTATTCTAGCCTATCTATCTTGATCTGCTTGGCTATGAAAACTAAAGCCAGTTCAATAGTTCAAGTGGAAATTTTACCTACAGTAGTAAATATGTAGGGATGGGCGAACGGTTCGGCCCAAGCATAAGTTCGGGCCGAACTTTGGTTGTTCGGGTGTTCTGCAGAACACCAAACAATATGCGGTGTTCAGGGCAAATTCGAAAGCTGGCAGAACACCATTAATGTCTATATAACATTAACATGAAAAATCAAAAGTGCTAATTTTAAGGGTTAATATGCAAATTATTGTCATAAAAAGTGTTTGGGGACCGGGTCCTGCCCCAGGAGGCATGTATCAATGCAAAATAAAGTTTTAAAACTGAATTTTTTTTGGGAGCAGTGATTTTAATAATGCTTAAAGTGAAACAATAAAAGTGAAATATTCCTTTAAATTTCGTACCTGGGGGTGTCGGGTGTCTATAGTATGCCTGTAAAGTGGCACATTTTTCCCGTGTTTAGAACAGTCCCTGCACAAAATGACATTTCTAAAGGAAAAAAAGTAATTTAAAATTACTTGCGGCTATAATGAATTGTCGGCCCCGGCAATAGAGATAAAAGTCATTATAAAAAATGGCATGGGATTCCCCCAGTCCATTACCAGGCCCTTTAGGTCTGGTATGGATATTAAGGGAAACCCCGTGCCAACATTTTTAAAAAAAATGGTGTGGGGTCCCCCTCAAAATCTATACCAGACCCTTATCCGAGCACGCAACCTGGCAGGACGCAGGAAAAGAGGGGTGGATGAGAGAGCGAACCATACCATGCCACATGCCCTTAACATGGGGAGGATGCTTTGGGGTAGCCCCCCAAAGCACCTTGTCCCCATGTTGATGGGACAAGGGTCTCATCCCCACAACCCTTGCCCATTGGTTGTGGGGGTCTGCGGGCGGGGGGCTTATCGGAATCTGGAAGCCCCCTTTAACAAAGGGACCTCCAGATCCCAGCCTCCCCCACTGTGTGAAATGGTAACGGGGTACAAATGTACCCCTACCATTTCACAAAATAAGTGTCAAAATGGAACAAAAGACAAGACACAACTTGGGACATGTCCTTTATTAAAAAAGAAAAAAAGAAAAATGTCCCACGAAGTCCATTCATCTTCTTCTATCGCTCTGCTGATGGACTGAAAAAAAAACCTGCACGCCGCCACCTGCCACCGATCCACCTCCATGGGAGGCACCCGCCGTAATGACAGTCCTCTCAGGTGACAGTTCTTTTATAACTGAGGGCGGGGCCACTGCCCCCCTCTGATGCACGGGGACTTTCCCATGGCTTTCCTGGGGCTTCAGAGGGGGGTGGGGCCACCCGGTTACGTAAACAGGTGGCCCACCCCCCTCTGATGCCCCAAGTTTAGTAACATTTTAGGTGCAGATGCCTCTGTCTGAGGTTTAGGCTAGAGAAATGTGCACACACTTGTCCCAGGTCATTGACTTACTAGGCATTGAATAAAAGATAAGGATTGGAGCATCAAACCTGCACCCTCCAAAACCGATTGGCTACTGCACCTCTTATGTTTCTGTCCTGACAAATTTTACTTTTAAAATGATCATTTGTTTTTGCATTTCCTTGCAGAATAAAGCTTTTTTTTGCAGCAAGTTCATTATTTTGGAATTTGTTCTGTGTTTCAGGAAGGAGGATTTGTCTGGGAGAAGGTCTGGCCAGAATGGAGCTCTTTCTCTTCTTGACAACCATTTTGCAGAACTTTACGCTCGTCTCCGAGACTAAATTTACAGAAGAAGATATTGCTCCACGAATGACAGGATTTGCCAATGTTCCCATAGACTATAAGCTATCCTTTATACCTCGCTTAGTGTAACTTAGAACAGAATTCAGACATAGACATTAGTAAGAATCTAAATCTCCACTCTTAAAGGCTAATTATTATTATTATTCTTAAATGTGTCCTTTAATGTAATTCCCCTATAGTGGATGTCCTGAGCAATTTGAAAATGGGGATTTCGATTATTACAGATGCCTGCTGCTAACTGGCCTTCTTTATTATAAAATCAAGCTCAGTTTTTCATATACAGAATAAAATTACTTATGTAAAAAATAACTTTGCTGCTATTTAAGAGTCCTCAGCATTATACATAGTCATCCTTAGATGTTTTCTTTTTCTTTACTATGCATTATCCATTTTTACAAATATAATAAGTTACTTTGCTTTCCTTGTTGATTACTTCATAACTTAAAATCGAAATCGAACCTGTGCTAAGAGAAATACATAAGTTTAAGTTGCCGACCTTCTTCTGAAAATAACAAATTGCCTGACTCTCTCTGGGTTTAATATTTTCTTAGTCACTGACCTACAGTAGAACAAGCATGTAGCAACTAAAGCTAATATCAAGTCAGTATGATGTCTACTCAGAATGCAGAAACTATTGGATTACCAGGCACTTTGCAAGATGGCGTAGTCAGCAGGATCATGACACAATGATAAGAGAGAACTGTAAGCTCACCAAATTGGAAATTTACAGAGCGGTTTGATCAGTTTGATAATTTGGCAGTTTGACACCAAGACACTTCAGACATGCAACATACGTATATTGTTCAGGCTGGGACTAAAGAGTCTAAATAAAATGAAGAAAAAGATATGTAAAAGCTCTGCTGCCACTACAGGAATCATGTTGCAGCCAGGCTTCTCTCCTTCCTCTGACTCCACAGCTTTGTCCAGTTCTTAGCTCAAGATTCATACACACAAATGGAGTCCATGAGCAGAGATGAGAACCATAAGATCATACACACAAATGGAGTCCATGAGCAGAGATGAGAACCATAAGATCATACACACAAATGGAGTCCATGAGCAGAGATGAGAACCAGAAGATCATTTACACAATTGGAGTCCATGAGCAGAGATGAGAACCAGAAGATCATACACACAATTGGAGTTCATGAGCAGAGATGAGAACCAGAAGAGCATACACACAAATGGAGTCCATGAGCAGAGATGAGAAGCAGAAGATCATACACACAATTGGAGTCCATGAGCAGAGATGAGAGCCAGAAGATCATACACACAATTGGAGTCCATGAGCAGAGATGAGAGCCAGAAGATCATACACACAAATGGAGTCCATGAGCAGAGATGAGAATCCACACAATTGGAGTCCATGAGCAGAGATGAGACACAGAAGATCATACACACAAATGGAGTCCATGAGCAGAGATGAGAAGCAGAAGATCATACACACAGTTGGAGTCCATGAGCAGAGATGAGAACCAGGAGAGCATACACACAAATGGAGTTCATGAGCAGAGATGAGAAGCAGAAGATCATACACACAATTGGAGTCCATGAGCAGAGATGAGAGCCAGAAGATCATACACACAAATGGAGCTCATGAGCAGAGATGAGAACCAGAAGATCATACACACAAATGGAGTCCATGAGCAGAGATGAGAACCACAAGATCATACACACAATTGGAGTCCATGAGAAGAGATGAGAGCCAGAAGATCATACACACAATTAGAGTCCATGAGCAGAGATGAGAACCAGAAGATTATACACACAAATGGAGTCCATGAGCAAAGATGAGAACCAGAAGATCATACACACAATTGGAGTTTATGAGAAGAGATGAGAGCCAGAAGATCATACACACAATTGGAGTCCATGAGCAGAGATGAGAGCCAGAAGATCAGACAGGACCTTCGCAGACTGTAATGCAAAACCCTTCAAAGTACTTTTAAACGCTGTTATATGCCTTCTTGAAAAAAAAACCTCCCAATTCTCATCTCTGCTCATGGACTTTATCTGTGTGTATATATTTAAAATGAAACAAGCGCCAGCTGGTAAAAGTGTAAAGATAGTGCTGAAACCCAAAGTTGTCTGACTGGTATTTCTATCCAACAGTATTGTTATGATGTTGGTGTATGTGATTTGGTTACCAACAGGCAGCTTCTGCATTCCAGCAGATCTCCACAGTTTCCTATGTTTCTAGCGCAAAACAGCAAGAAGAAAAATTAAAGCATCATACCACTGTTCAACAGACCAATTTTATACAATTATATTCAAGTAGGGGTCATAGAGACACTAAAAGGCCCACACTGGATAAAATACTATTTAAAGTTCAGTAATTTTTCAGTCCTGATATACTATTTCCTTTTGTAAGCCTTATTTAAGGGGGTTATACGCAATGGACACTTTGGCCCTTACTGGAATAAAATTGTAACAGTGGTGTGGCACTTTAATTCTTCCCCTAGCCAGTAAATGAAAACAATTATCACCTATCTGTTTTGCTGCTCATGCCATTGAACTCCACTGTGTTGAAGAGATATGCTTGCTTAACCGCTTGCCGACCAGCCGCCGCAGTTGTACTGCGGCAGAATGGCACAGGCAGGCGAATTGGCGTTATTTGATTTTATTTGATATGGGAATTGTACTGCGCTAAATGCATTTTGTTATGTTACGTCGGTTCCGCGCGCCGCCGGAGGTGCTCACGCCTGCCCGCTGTTCGCCCCCGGAGCCGATGCGAGTGCCAGTGAACACAGAGATCCCGGTTCTCTGAGGGGAGAAGTGACAGATCGTCTGTTCATACAAAGTATGAACAGCGATCTGTCATCTCCTTTAGTCAGTGCCCTCCCCCCTTCAGTTAGAACACACATTAGGGAACACAATTAACCCCTTGATCCCCCCGTAGTGTTAACCCCATTCACTCCCAGTGACATTTTTACAGTAATCAATGCATTTTTATAGCACTGATCACTGTATTAATGCCAATGGTTCCAAAAATGTGTCAAAATTGTCCGATGTTTCCGCCATAATGTCGCAGTCCCGATAAAAATGCAGATCGCCGCCATTACTAGTAAAAAAAAAAACAATCCATATATGCTTATTGCAATTTTTTTTTACCAAAAATATGTAGAAGAATACATATCAGCCTAAACTGTGAAAAAAATTGCTTTTTTTTTTTTTTAAATGGGGATATTTATTATAGCAAAAAGTACAAAATATTGTGTTTTTTTCTAAATTGTCCCTCTTTTTTTGTTTATAGCGCAAAAAATAAAAACCGCAGAGATGATCAAATACCACGAAAAGTGGTTTGTAGGAAAAAAATTTGTGGGAAAAAACGGACGTCAATTTTATTTGGGTACAACGTCGCACAGCCGCGCAATGGTCCGTTAAAGCGGCACAGTGCCGAATCACAAAAAGTGCTCTAGTCAGGAAGGGGGTAAAATCTTCCGGGGTTGAAGCGGTTAAAGATCTTGAATGTCTGGTACACTTCTGGGTGGGTCAGGTGCCTAGTCTCCCTTGCAGTTCCTACATCACCGCCATGTCCTGTAGAGATGTGAGGGTCAATGGGAGAGACCACAACGTTTTCAGACTGAGGTAGCTCTGCAATAGAGCAAAGGCCGATGGTGTGGGCAGCTTGACAGGTAACTATTTACTGTTTTCTTTTAAAGGCTGACCTTTGTTTTATTTTTTGTCACATGTGACAGAAGTGGCACAGAAAAAAAGATTAGGAAGTGTGGGGCTGTGCGTTTGGAGCTATGCAGGAGGATTATGAAACATTGAAGTATATAGCTAATTAAATCATTTAGAGGGACTTCTATAATATGGAGAAGATATATTTAAGAATTGATTGTTAAATAAAGGACATAACCCCCACAATCTTCTATATCAAGCTGTTTTCAGTAGAACTGGCCTTTTTTCTGATGTTTTTATGCAATGTGCAGACTCATATAGATTGAATCTCATGAGGTGTGAAATTATATTGTACACTATGTTGTTAAATAAGATACAATTGTTTGAATCATTGCTTTGTTTTTTGTAATAAATTATGTATTTGTTTTATTTTATGCCTTGACTATTATTTTTATTGCTTTATGAAACCCATACAATATATATTCATACAGATAGATACATGATTATTCTACAGGATTTATATAGCGCCAACAGTTTGTGCAGCACTCTACAACATATAGGCAGACAGTACAGTTACAATACAATTCAGAACAGGAGGAATCAGAGGGCCCTGCTCATTAGAGCTTACAATCTAACAGTGATTCAAAAAGTAATAACTGTGGGGGATTAGCCGACGGAGATAATAAAAGTACAATTGTTAGATGGCGGTAGGATAGGCTTCTCTGAGGAGAAAGGTTTTCAGGAATCGCCTAAAAAGGGAAAGAATAGGATATATTCGGAACACATTGGGGTAGGGAGTACCAAAGGATAGGAGAGGCTTGGGAGAAGTCCTGGAGCGGGGCATAGGAGGAGGTGATAAGGGAGCTAGAGAGCAGGAGATCTTGGGTGAAACGAAGAGAACAATTTGGTTGATATTTTGAGACTAGGTTAGTGATGTAGCTGGGAGTTATGGATGGCTTTGTAAGTTGTTGTTAGTATTTTGAATTTAATTATTGGATGAGCGGAAGCTAGTGGGAGCATTGGCAGAGAGGAGAAGCAGACACTGAATGGTCGTTAAGGTGGATGAGTCTGGCAGCAGCAGTCATGATGGACTGAAGGGGGGATAGCCTATGTAAAGGTAAGCCAGTGAGGAGGGAGTTGCAGTAGTTGAGGCGAAAGATGACCAAGGAGTGAATTAGAAGCTTTGTGGTATCCGTAGTTAGAAAGGGACATATTTTGAAGATGTTGCATAGATTGAGGTGGCAAGCTTTGGACTGTGATTGCATGTGAGGCCAAAAAGTATAGTTCAGAGTCCAAGAAAACATCTAGCTCCTTGGCATGTGAGGATAGGTTGATAGTCGTGCCATCGATCTTGACAGAGTAGTCAGGGGAAGAGGCACATGGGGAGGAAATATTATGACCTCGGTTTCGGATAGATTGAGTTTGAGGAAGTGGTGTGACATCTAGGCTGATGTGTCTGTTAGTAAATTAATGATGCGTATGGAGACTGATGAAGTGAGTTCAGGAGTAGAGAGAAAGATTTGGGTGTCATCAGTATAGAAATGGAATTGTATCAGCTGACCCAGGGAGGAGGCGTAGATTGAGACTAGGAGAGGTCCATAATCTTGGGGGACCTTGATGGAGAAAGGAAGAGGTGAGGAGGAAGTAAAGTTGTAAGTGACGCTGAAGGTGCGGTGGGATAGGTAGGAAGAGCACAGTCACAGAGACCAAAGGAGTGGAGTTTTTTTAGGAGAAGGGGGTGATCCATCGTGTCAAAAGCAGCAGAGAGGTCCAGGAATAGGAGTACAGAATTGTGTCTATTGGTTTTAGCCATTAGTAGATCGTTTGTGAGTTGTGGAAGAGCAGTTTCTGTGGAGTGTTGAGGTCAAAATCCAGACTGAAGGGGATTAAGAAGGTTATTCTCAGTAAGGTGGTCGCTCAGTCAGTTGTAGACCAGACGTTCAAGGAGTTTGGAGGAAAAGGGGAGCAAGGAGATGGGGCATAGGTTGTTATGATTTTTGGAGATCAAAGATGGGTTTCTAAGTGGGGGGGGTGACTAATGCATGTTTTAGAGGGTTGGGAAAGATGCCAAAAGAGATGGAGAGATTGAAGATGAGAGTGCAGGAGAAATACTAGCAAAAAAATACAGATTTTTACATGTAAGCAAAAAATTTCAGAAAAAAAGGAATGGTCTTCAAACAGTATTGGCACTTATTTCTAATGTTTTAAATAGCTATACCTGCAAAAAAGGACCAGCCTGAAGGGATCTAGTAAGGATACATTTTCTGACTAAGACTGGCATACATTATACAAATTTCTTGTACAATTTTCCTTTAGATTTACCAAAACCATATAATATGAGGTCAAACCTAAACACTTTCAATTTGTATCCAATCAACCAATCAATCCAATGTACTACATAATTGAAGGTAAATCTAAAGGGAATTGAATAAGAAAATTGTATAATGTATGGCCAGCTTAAGTTTGCTTTTACCATTAAAGCCTGTTTTTGGAAAAAAACTTAAATGATGCCCCAGAAGGTACAAAATAAAAATGTACACCTTCTCTTTGTTCCTTGCGCAGAATCATTGTAGGAGTTACTTTACCCTGTTTGTAGTTACAAAAAAAATAGCTGAAAGGTAAAACCTATAATAATCCCTCAAAATATGTACTTGTTGAGAATATATTATACTTTCCCTTTAACCACCTGAGATCTGCGCTATAGACGAATGACAGCTACAGTGCGGATCTAAGATGCCGGGACGACGTCTATTGACGTCGTCCCGTTCACGAGCGGCCTGCGCGCCCCCTGAAGGGCGTGCGCGGCACGCGCTGTGATCAGCGAGTCTGTGAGACTCGCTGGATCACAGATCCGAGTAAGGGGGCGATCCCGGCCCCTTACCACATGATCAGCTGTCAGCCAATGACAGCTGATAATGTGATAATAACAGAGCCGGTAATCGGCTTTTTTTCCTCCTCGCGCTGACAGCGCAAGGAGAAAAAAAAAAGCCGATCACCAGCGGCAGTGAGAGGGACATCAGTCCCTCTCACTGCAATGTGCCCAAGGTCCATGGTGCCCACCTGTGCCCTATAAAAGTGCCGCCTACCAGTGCCCACTAGCTTCACCTGTCAGTGCCCACAGTGCCATCTGTCAGTGCCCACAGTGCCATTTGTCAGTGCCCACAGTGCCATCTGTCAGTGCCCACAGTGCCATTTGTCAGTGCCCACAGTGCCCATCTGTCAGTGCCCACAGTGCCAGTGCCCACAATGTGCCATTACAGTGCTGCACATCAGTGTCACCTACCAGTGCTCATCAGTGTCACCTACCAGTGCCCATCAGTGTCCCCTACCAGTGCCCATCAGTGCCACCTGACAGTGCCCATCAGTGCCACCTATCAGTACCCATCAGTGCCATCTATCAGTGCCCATCCGTGCCACCCATCCATGCCACCCATCCGTGCCACCCATCAGTGCCATCTTTTCTGTGCCCTTCAGTACCGACTTATCTGTCCCCACCAGTGCCACCTTATCTGTGCCCACCAGTGCAGCCTATCAGTGCCCACCAGTGCAGCCTATAGTGCCCACCAGTGCCGCATCAGCGCATATCAATGAAAAATTACCTGTTTGCTAAATTTTATAACAAACTATTAAACATGATTTTTTTTTTTTGTTTAGCAAAAAATAAAAATCACAGCTATGATTAAATACCACCAAAAGAAAGCTCTATTTGTGGGAAAAAAATTATAAAAATTTCATTTGGGTACAGTGTTGTATGACCGTGCAATTGTCATTCAAAATGCGTCAGCGCCGAAAGCCGAAAATTGGTCTGGGCAGGAGGGGGGTTTAAGTGCCAGTAAGCAGGTGGTTAAACTAAGTTAGTAAACTATACCCTCTAACCTATAATAAACATTTCTTGTATGACTAACTAGAACAAGCAAAGCAAAATACAACAATAAATCTTTATTGCATTGAAGAACTTTTGAACCACATGCATTCCTATAATTTCTATAAAGACAACTCCAACCAATGGCTGGAATCAGACTGCTCTAGTAAATATCAAGGAAAACAAGCACAACTGGATACTTTTCCCTAACAAAGATGGACGCCACATGGCTAAGCACCCTACTCCTGGCTCTAATCGTCTCTTGTATTATTTACTGTGCATGGAACACAATGTGGAGGAAGCATAACTTACCACCCGGGCCAACACCACTACCTATTGTTAACCGGAGTAATTAATAGTAATGCCACTCAGGAGAAAAAAAAGGAAAAGCATATTGGAGATTGTGGGGTTAATTTACTAAAGGACAAAAGGCTGTTTACTTTTCAAGGGGAATTTACCCTTAGCTTAGTGAAGTTTCTAGCCTATATTGTGCATCAACTCATATGTATCACTATGCTGCATATGGCCCTTTTTGTGTGACCTTTAGACCCCAGCAGTCGATAGTGTATAAACAAGGTATAACAGCAATGATTTCTAGCAGTCTCTTGTAACATGTCCTTACTCTCTGGTTGTCTCCTGCAGCATGTCTCAAGTCTTAAGCCGGCCATACATGGATTGAAATTTGACTGGTTCAGCAGTTCCAAATTTCGATCCATATATGGGCAGGCCGATTGTACCCAAGTTGATCCATCGAACGACTTGGGTATAACCACCCTGTCCGATTTTTCTTTCTTCAATTGTTGCCAGTGGCTATAGCCACTAGCAGTAATCATCGTATTCTGCCAGTCGGTAAGTCTCCTCACCCCCTGGCAGAATACAATAGCACTGCGGGAGGCATTATCTCATCAACAATGACCGTGTTGATGGGGAAAGCGGGTGATTTTCTTTCCTTCTACCAATAGTGGAAGGAAAGAAAATCGAGTAATCTGCAGACTTCTTCAAACCATACCTATAGCATGTCTGAACTGGAGTATGTGCACAGTTTCTGACAGTCTTCTGTAGCATTACATATACTGATTATGTTTGGTCTCTTGGTGATATTGGAACCTCATTCGTTGACCACCATTGCCCTAACCTATTGATATTGGTATTGCTGTGTAGATTTACTCTAAAGCCCCATACACACGCGCGGATTATCCGAGGACCAGGTCCGTCAGACCATGTCCGTCATACTTTGTCTGATGTTGGTTTTGCGTACACACGGTCGGACAAAGTTGTCGGAAAATCCGATCATTCTGAACGTGGTGACGTTTGTTGCCTACGACGGGACTACGTAGAGGCTAGTAGCCAATAGCTTTGGTCTTGTAATGTGATCTGAGCACTTTGTCCGGTCGGAATTCGCTACACACGATCGGATTTGGTGTGATCGGACTTTGTTGTCAAAAAATCTATCCAGCAGGAGATAGGACTTTGTCCGTCAGAAAATCTGATGGAAACTGTCCGATGGTGCCTACACACGGTCTGATTTTCTGACAACATTGTCTGATAGGACAGAATCCATCGGAAAATCCTACCGTGTGTATGGGGCTTAAGAAGGTTTGAACCCTAAATACGACTGTGCCAGGCTAAACAGTTTTTTTTTTTTACCACACCCAGTGTCTGGGGAGGAGAGTTCAGTCACTGTTGGGATCCTGGTGACAAGTTGGAGCCAACATCCTTCGAACAAAAATCCATGGTTTTGTTGTCGGAAAGTCCGATCATGTGTACGGGGCATAACAGTATTTCTAATACTAGCTCTCTCTGAAAAACGAACCCTAACCCTTCCCGGTAACCCTACATCCTTATGCCCCGTACACACGGTCGGAAAATCCGACCACAAAATCCATCGTATTTTTTCCGACGGATTTTGTCCGACACTGGTGTTGCATGCACACGGTCGGACAAAGTTGTCGGAAAATCCGATCATTCTGAACGCGGTGACGTTTGTTGCCTACGACGGGACTACGTAGAGGCTAGTAGCCAATAGCTTGGGTCTTGTAATGTGATCTGAGCATGCGTGGCACTTTGTCCGTCGGAATTCGCTACACACGATCGGAAAAAGTCCGATAGGACTTTGTTGTCGGAAAATTTGAGAGCTGATAATATCCCTCCAACACCCCCCCCCCCCCCCCCCCCATGCCCTCCTCCATGACTTTTCCATCAAGATCAATAACACAACTATAATAAAACTATCAGTCCCTCCCCTCATGCCGGGGGTACTAGGTGTAATCTGTCCTTTCAGCCCCAAATCCAATCGTTGTCAAAAGCTTGTAGATTTCTCATCCATAACATCTCTAAAATTTGCTGCTTTTTAACTAAGGAAACCATAAAGCTATTCACTCCCTCGTTATCTCTTGTCTTGACTATTGCAACTCCGTTCCCATAGGCCTTCCTCTACACAGGCTATCCCCTCTTCAGTCTATCATGAATGCCGCTGCCAGAGGTACGCACAATTTTTGTTACCCCCCTGAGATCAATAACCCACAATTCGCATCTGGATTAACACCCACTCATTAGCCCTTTCAACAGGGGAAAATCCGCAGAAACACCAATAGAAGCAACTATGACTCACCCTCATCCTCTAAAAGTGCTAAAAGTCAGAGGCTAAAATAAGCAAGACATAACTGAGCCTTTTACACACTCAGAATCCTCAGCCCATTACTGGTTCATGCTTGTTGTGAGTTGCTATTTTTCTTTAAATAGTTATGTTTTTTCACACTTTCTGCTTTATGTACCTTTTTTACACACCTTTTCATGATGTTCCTAATATTACAAGCTCATGGGAACTGCAAAAGGAAAATAACTCTGAATAATAGGAAAGACATAGACTACCTTCCATGAACACCCACTAGAGAGTGCTAGTACACAAGTATTGGCTCTATTACAAATTTGCTTTACTGAACTCATTCCTAGACGTCACATGCGTCCGGAGGTCCGTGCTGTAGTCCTTCATCTTTCTACAGCAGTTATGATGCCAAGTTCTGTTTGACTGCCAAGGCGCCAACAGAGTACCAGCAGATTATGGCTGTCCTAACAAACTGGTAATCTGGCGCGATCCAATCGTCTCACTGGCTACCCCGGCCGGGTCTGGCTCCTATCGGGAATAAGCCGCGATTGGTCTACCGCGGCACGTGCGGATATTTAGATAGAGGCGTGTATGGGTGCTTAGTCACATGAATGACCAGATGAATTAAATGACGTATGCAAAAACCCTGATGAAGCAATCTGTGAAACATGTTGGTTTCCCTGCTTATCAACATTTCTGATTGATTATGTCAAGTATCATCGTATGGTCGAATTAAATGTGTACTTTGATTATGTGTTTTTATATTTTATATTAATAAATCTATATATTTTTTCTTATTGAATTGCCTTATTGGTGCTTACCTCACTTACAGACAATTGTTCTCAATTAAAAATCCCATTTTATTTGCAAGAGATTTTCTCTTCTGTTCTTTGCTATTACTAATGATCTGTGGCCTGGGATTGGGCTTCTTGAATAAAAACTAGGCACCTAGTATAAGGATTTTGGTTACTGTTTTTATAATCATATTAGATACCTGAGCTTGGTAAAATAATTGATCGATTTGACCCACGTTGGTATAGATGTATACTGCTTAACAACTCCTTTCTTTTTTTTTTTTTCTGTTATTCATAAAGATCTTTCCTTGCCGGGGGCTGGAGAACAGCATAAGTAGATGCATTTCTACACTCTGGCCGTTCTCACTTCTCGGGCATCCTGTGTCCAATTTGCTTACTGTTTAATTTAGGTTGAAAACTGTGAACCTGCACTCCCTCATTAGGAGCCCTTGTAACAAATCCAGCTGAACAGTGAGTACACTAAATAATCACCTTATATCTGAGTTGTGACAAAAATACCAAACACATGAATAAGATATGTCGATATCTACTGAATTGGAAAGGCTCTCTTTGTCAAGAGACACTTATCACACAGAGCTGCCTTTCTACTCACTCTCACTAGATGGCACCCTACCTCCTGTTTTTCATGCAATAGCCTTATTCTTCATGAGATATAGAATACATTACTTTGCATATTCTAAGAACTAAGATAGCTGCGTAACGAATATAATATTCTAAAAATGAAAATGTTACTGCAGCCACCTTAAACCATACTAGCTGCTGTTCTAGACCTAAGTCTTTACACCTACATTAAAGGAGAATCAGAACAAACAGTCACCAGCTATTGCTATGTTTTGCTTCAACTCCAGGGGAAACCTACTATTACAATTTCCTATGTTCATAATTTTCCTTCTTATTTTCTCTGTTTTAGGCTCGATTCACATCTATGCATTTTGCTTTTGAGCGTTTTTACAGTGCTTTTTGCCGTGCTTGCCGCGTTTTTAGACACACGTTTTTACTGCGATTTTGCCGCAGTTTGCATTTTTTTTTACACTGTGGTTGCTTAGCAACCATCTATATACAGTGTAAAAAAAAATGCCAAAAAAAAAAAAAACGCAAATCGCGGCAAAATCGCGGTAAAAACGCGGCATTTTGCATGGTGTTTTGGATGCAGATCCATTGACTTCTATTACATGCAAAACACTGCATTTTGCATGAAAAAAAGTCCCAGACCCTTTCCAAAAACGCAGAGGCACAAAAATGCATTGATGTGAACATGTTCCATAGGAACCCATGTTAAAAGATTTCCCTGCATTTCTGCAAAATGCAAAATGCATCAAAAAACGCGCTAGTGTAAATGGAGCCTTAGGCCCCTTTCACACATGCGGACCGTACATTAGATCAGTTCAGTCACATTTTTTTATCATCAGTTGTTGTCAGTAAGGCTCGATTCATATCAATGCATTTTGCTTTTGCGCGTTTTGCAGTGCTTTTTGCGGTGCTTGCCGCATTTTTTGCCACGCGTTTATACTGCGTTTTTACCGTGATTTTGCCGCAATTTGCTTTTTTGTATCTTTTTTTTTTTTTACACTGTGTTTGCTTAGCAACCAGCTATATACAGTGTAAAAAAAAAAAACGCAAATCGCGGTAAAATCGCTGCAAAAACGCCGCAAATACGCGGTAAAAACGCGGTACTTGCGTTTTGGATGCAGGTCCATTGACTTCTATTACATGCAAAACGCTGCATTTTGCATGAAAAAAAGTCCCTGACCCTTTCCAAAAACGCAGAAGAACAAAAATGCATTGATGTGAACATGTTCCATAGGAACCCATATTAAAAAATTTCCCTGCATTTCTGCAAAATGCACCAAAAAACGCGCTAGTGTGAATGGAGCCTAAACATCAGTTTTCATCCATGTTCATTTTCGTTTTACATCCGTTGTCATCCGTTTTTTATTTTTTTTTTTAAAACAGTTTTTCATGAATTATGGGAATTTTCCCATGATTCTTTGTTTTTGGGTCATAGGTTATTTGTAATGTATGCATATAAAACTACATATTTTGATGAAAACCGGATGTCAGCCGATCGGATGTGAATGGATCGTCCGCTAACGTCCATTTTTCGTCCGTTCCGTTTTTTTTACGGAAGACAAAATAGGGTTTTCTTCCATCCAGAAAAACAGAGCTTAACGGAGACGGATATTAACGGACGTTAGCGGATGATTATCCGCTAACGTCTGCTTTTCCATAGAGAAGCATTGATGTCCATTTTGATCCGTAAACGGACGTATGAAAAAACAGACGAACGGTCCGCACGTTCATTTTTGTCTCATGTGGAAACCACATAATGCGGTAGCCAAAAGGGATAAATAGATTGAATATCTCCTGGCTAAAGGTACATGCACTACCTCATGTTCTTTGGCCCCTAATGCAGAACATTGCTCTCTTTTGCCAAATATGATAGTTATTTTTTTTTTTTTTTTAAACAGACGGTTTAAGATTACTTTACGTTGTTGCAAACACAAAATCCCCAGGTCTCTCAGTTTCACATGAGACAGATTCTAAACTTTAGTTCACAACAGCAATATATTTTTGGTAATCACCACATTACTGATGAACCTCCATTACCGCACCTCCCACCTACCTCTCAGAGTCTTGTTTTTCTAGGCTACTAACGACCTCTTCACCTCTTAGGTGAGATTTGAGCACCCACTCAACTATCTCTCCCTGTTTCTTACTCTCTTTAACCCTCTGTTCTCACTTAACCCCCCCCCCCCCTGTTTTTTCTTTACCCAGCTTCACACTTTCCCTACTCCTTCTTTTACATATCCTACAACACACCCCACCCTTGGAGCACAATAGAGGATATCAGAGCAACCCATAAGCTAATCTTCATTCAGCTAAAACTTGCTTGCTTAAACTTTTTTCGCTAACTGTCTCCAACTACAACATGGCATACACATTTTTGGGGAAATACCCAACCCTAATCTCTCACAACATTAATGGCCTTAACATACCCGAGAAGAGGTCTAAATTGCTAAAAGAACTTAACCACTTTCAGACCTGACCATTTTGCCGGCCTCAAGACCAGACCACTTTTTGCGATTCGGCACTGCGTCGATTTAACTGACAATTGCGCGGTCGTGCGACGTGGCTCCCAAACAAAATTCATGTCCTTTTTTTTCCCCACAAATAGAGCTTTCTTTTGGTGGTATTTGATCACCTCTGCACTTATTTTTTGCGCTATAAACAAAAAAAGAGCGACAATTTTGAAAAAAACACAATTTTTTTTTTGGTATAATAAATATCCCCCAAAAATATATAAAAACATTTTTTTTCCCTCAGTTTAGGCCGATATGTATTCTTCTACATATTTTTGCTAAAAAAAAATGCAATAAGCGATTACTGATTGGTTTGCGCAAAAGTTATAGCGTTTACAAAATAGGGGATAGTTTTATAGCATTTTTATTAATTTTTTTTTTTTACTAGTAATGGCAGCGATCAGTGATTTTTATTGTGACTGCGACATTATGGCGGACACATCAGACATTTTTGACACATTTTTGGGACCATTGTCATTTATACAGCAATCAGTGCTATACAAATGCACTGATTCCTGTGTAAATTACACTGGCAGTGAAGGGGTTTACCAGGGGGTGTCAGTGTAGGGATTAAGTGTGTCCTAGGGGCGTGTTACTAACTGTCAGGGGCATGGCTGTGTGTTACTGATCACTGATCTCTGCTCCAATCACAGGGAGCAGAGATCAGTGTCACTTGTTGCTAGGCAGAACGGGGAGATGCTGTTTACTTCCGCATCTCCCCATTCGTACTCCACCTGAGACGATCGCGGGTATCCCCACGGCGATCGAGTCTGTGGGACCTGCGACCAGTGCGCGCGTGCACCGCCGGCGGTGCTCACGCAATGGCACGGCGGCATATTCAAAGGGACGTACCTGTACGCCCTTATGCCTGTCCATGCCATTCTGCCGACGTACATCGTCGTGCGCCGGTCAGGAAGCGGTTAAAAAAGCCCGCCCGTCAATTGTATTCATACAAGAGACACACTTCAAAAGCAAACATGTCCCCAAATTTACAGACAACATATTTACAAAAATGTTCCATGCCACTAACCCCTTAGCTAAAACGAAGGGACTCTCTGTCTTAATAAACAAAGACTCCCCTTTTAAACTACGACAGCAACCTATAGACCCTGAGGGACGTTATCTTTTCCTAAAAGGCGATTGGGCAGGATCTCCTATCACATTGGCGAACGTATATTTTCCAAACAAGGCCCATATTCCATTCTGCCGTAAGGTTATAGGTGAACTAAAATGGTTTGCAGAAGGATGCATCATCCTCGGAGGAGATTTCAACATCCCTCTTTCCCCTCTTAAAGACACATCAACAGGTCATACCGCAGTAACATACAGGATCCTTAGACAAATCAAAACGCTTCTAAGTTCCTTATCCTTAGTAGACACATGGAGGTTAATTCCCACTACCGAGAGAGACTATATCTTTTTTTCCCCTCCACATAATTGATACTCTCGGATTGACTTAATTCTTATTTTGCAGAGCCAACTACAAACAGCTGAGATAGGTATTATTTCCCTTTCAGACCACGCTCCCACGGCTATCTCCATGAGACTCGATCCTCCCAAACAATCAACCTTTAACTGGAGACTCAATGCCTCACTCCTGACTGACCAAACTGTGAAGGACGAAATACATGACACAATAAATGAATATTTCAGAACTAATGTAGACACAGACACTAATCCTTTAGATAATTAGGAGGCCCACAAAAGCGTTATAGGAGGGAACCTTATGAAGTGGGTTGCCAATTGCTAAACTGACTTCACAAATTGCTAAACTGGAATCACAACGTAAGCAATCACTCTCAATCATAGCAGAGGAACAACTGACACGCTGTAGGAACTCCCTAAAACTAATACTTGGCCTAAAAATCAGAAAGGCACTTTTCTTTTAGAAAAGCATCTACTTTGAACATGAGGATAAAAGCGGGAAACTACTGGCCAAAGCACTTAAAGATACGACAATGGCAAGAAGCGTTTATGCTATAAGGGACAAAGACGGAATACCTAGACACAAACCTACAGATATAGCAGACCTTTTTCATAAATTTTATTCAAGACTATACAATCTCGAAGAACAACACAAACCTCCACATCTTTCATCCACGAAACAGGAAGCAATTCATCAGTTCTTACAAGACAGTAAAATCCCCTCATTAACCCAAGAAGATGCGATTAAGCTAGAAGAACCCATATCCACTAGTGAACTATTAGAAGCTATCAAAGATCTAAAAACAGGGAAAAGTCCAGGCCCAGATGGCTTTGCCTCACAATATTACAAAACCTACACACATTTACTAGCTAAACCCCTCTTATCCGCATTCAATTAGTTAGCGAAAAATAAACACAACTATGACTCTTTTCTCATGGCGCACATCATGGTCATTCCCAAGCCTGATAAAGACCATATGGAATCTGCAAACTATAAACCCATCTCTCTACTGAATATTGTTTTGAAGCTCCTAGCCAAAATACTAGCCAACAGATTGAAACCCCTTCTATGAAAGATTATAGGACCAGAACAAGTAGGATTCATGCCAGGTAGAGAAGTGCAAGATAACATCACTAAAGCACTAAATTTTATTAATTGTACCCGTAATTCTAAGACAAAAGGCCTTCTACTCTCTACTGATGCCGAGAAGGCTTTTGATAGGGCCTCCTGGGATTACATGATGACCACTTGCTCTCACATTGGACTAAATGAGAATATGTTATCCTGGATCTCGGCACTCTATCAAAACCCCCAGGCTAAAATTAAAGTTAACAATATTTTCTCTGAACCTATTAAAATATAGAATG
This sequence comes from Lithobates sylvaticus, assembly GCA_028564925.1. NCBI lineage: Eukaryota > Metazoa > Chordata > Amphibia > Anura > Ranidae > Lithobates > Lithobates sylvaticus. The sequence continues at coordinate 197,820,248 of CM053033.1, read as the reverse complement.
GCACACGACAGGGATGTCCCCTCTCCTTTTCATTATTTCTTTGGAACCCTTAACCGGTCCCCGACCAGTGTACGTCGGCAGAATAGCACGGACAGGCATAAGGGCGTACAGGTACATCCCTTTAAGAATGCTGCCATGCCATCGCGTGCGCACCGGTCGGGACCCCCATGAGTCCAGACGCGGGTCCCGCGGACTCGAACGCCGTGGGTATACCCGCGATCATCTCACAGGAAGGCTGAACGGGGAGATGCGGAAGTAAACAGCATCTCCCTTTCTGCCTACCAATAAATGACACTGATCTCTGCTCCCTGTGATTGGAGCAGAGATCAGTGTTCACTAACACACAGCCACGCCCCCCACAGTTAGTAACACACCCCTAGGAACACTTAACCCCTACACTGCCACCACCTGGTTAACCCCTTCACTGCCAGTGTCATTTACACAGGAATCAGTGCATTTAAATAGCACTGATTGCTGTATAAATGACAATGGTCCCCAAAATGTGTCAAAAATGTCCGATGTGTTCGCCATAATGTCGCAGTCACAATAAAAATCGCTGATCGCCGCTGTTACTAGAAAAAAAATATCAATAAAAATGCTATAAAACTATCCCCTATTTTGTAAACGCTATAAGTTTTGTGCAAACCAATCAATAATGGTTTATTGAGATTTTTTTGGCAATAATATGTAGAAGAATAAGTATGGGCCTAAACTGAGGGAAAAAAAAATGTATATATATTTTTAGGGGATATTTATTATAGCAAAATGTAAAAAATAATGCGTTTTTTCGAAATTTGACGCTTTTTTTTGTTTATAGCGCAAAAAATTAAAACCGCAGGGGCGATCAAATAGCACCAAAAGAAAGCTCTATTTGTGGGAAAAAAGGACGTCAATTTTGTTTGGGAGCCACGTCGCACGACCACGCAATTGTCAGTTAAAGCGACGCATTGCCGAATCGCAAAAAGTGGTCTGGTCTTAAGCCAGCAAATGGGTCCGGTCTGAAAGTGGATACTAAGAACAATAAACCTAACTGAGGACATACAGGGATTCAAGGTCGGGAATAGAGAGTATAAAATAGCCGCTTAGGCGGATGATCTCTTATTTTTTATAGCACATCCACATGTCTCTATTCCCAATCTCGAAAAAATCTTTGAAACCTTCGGATTTATTTCTGACTTTAAAATTAACAAATCAAGGTCAGAAGCTCTAAATATCAACCTTCCACCAAAGCAACTTAAATGAATGAAGGACAATTATAATTATAAGTGGGAGCAAAATACACTGAAGTATCTAGGGATAAATTTGACTAGCAATATAGATTCACTTTATCACAATAATTACAAACCCCTACTAGCCTCGCTGATTAGAGATCTTCAAAAATGGTTATCCAAACCTTTTTCGTGGTTTGGAGTTTCTAAAAATGACAGTTCTCCCGACATTACTGTATCTCTTCAATGCCCTTCCTATTATAATTCTTGAGGTCTTTTTTACCAGCCTTCTCAGAGCACAGATATGCTTTTTGTGGGCAGACAAGAAACCGAGAATCAAGCTCAATTTACTGACACTACCCAAAAACAGAGGAGGAATAGGACTTCCGAATTTCAAAAAATATTACCAAGCATCCCACATTACAAGAATAATAGACGGGCATTGCCATGGCTCGAACAAAGATTGGATCCAATTAGAACAAAACTTAACCCCAACCTACTCTTCTATCCTTGGTCAATACACTCCAAAACAGATAAAAAATTAAACCACCCTTTAGTGACGAACACACTCAACATTTGGCATAAAATGGCAGGTAAACACAATCTTGCCTCTATACCCAGCCCACTGACTCCAATCACAAACAACCCTGACTTCATCCCAGGCTTACAACTGAAGAAAATACTGACTCACACGGCCTTTCACCCTCTAAGAGACTCCAAGGTCAAAGCTCTAGATGCTTTACAAGCAGAATGGGATGGACCATTTCCTGGCCTCTGGTTCTATATACAATTAAAGGGTTTCTTGACAAACAGCAAACATAGAGCATCATACTGCCTACCAATGTTCCCTCTTGAGAATCTTTGCTTCAAGAGATCTCCAGTAGCTAATACAACTTCTCTAGCCTACTCCTGGCTAAACCAGGCTCAGCATACAGATGATAGAAAACATAAAGAAAAGTGGGAAAGTGATGTAAAAACTAAGATTTCTGCTAAACAATGGGAAAAGGCATGTATCATGACTCACAAGTGCTCTCTGAGCATCAAATATCAAGAGATCTCATACAAACTCATCACCCAATGGTATATTACACCTCAAAGAGCCAGGAAATGGTCCCTCACAACCTCAGACACTTGCTGGAGCTGTGGCGAAGAAACTGGCACCTTTCTCCACATTTAGTGGGAGTGCCCATTAATCCTTGAATACTGGGTTGAAGTTAAAAAATTGATTAAATTCATTGCAAAAACCAAACTAGAACTTACCGCAGCTGCATGTTTGATTAACGTGAATAACTTTACTATAAGCAAATACAAGAGGTCTCTTACCAGACATCTTTTATTAGTAGCTAAAACACTTATCCCCCTCCACTGGAAGACCACACATGTACCCAATTTTTTTCCTCAGTTTAGGCCGATACGTATTCTTCTACATATTTTTGGTAAAAAAAATCGCAATAAGCGTATATTGATCGGTTTGCGCAAAAGTTATAGCGTCTACAAAATAGGGGATAGATTTTTTTTTTACTAGTAATGGCGGCGATCTGCGATTTTTTTTTCGTGACTGCGACATTGCGGCGGACACTTCGGACACTTTTGACACATTTTTGGAACCATTCACATTTACACAGCGATCGTTGCTATAAAATTGCAATGATTACTGTGTAAATGTGACTGGCAGGGAAGGGGTTAACACTAGAGGGCGCTGGAGGGGTTAATGTGTTCCCTAATAGAAGTGATTCTAACTGTAGGGGGAGGGGACTCAAGGGGAGGAGACCGATCATGTGTTCCTCCTTACTGGGATCACATGATCGGTCTCCTCCCCGCTGACAGGACGTGGACGTTACACACACAGCTCCACGGTCCCGCCCGGTCCCGTTGTTTTAACGGGCAATCGCGGGTGCCCGGCGGACATCGCGGCCGCCGGGCACTCGCACCGGGTCCCGAGCCCCCCAGGCGGCCGGGAATCCGAGGACGTCATATGACGCCCACCCAGGATGGTAGATCCACCTTGTGGGCGTCATATGACTATACAGCGGTAGTGAAGTGGTTAAAGTGGTAGTCAACATCAGCCAATGAAATCTGAATAAAGCAAATATTTCTGTAGTGTTTACTTGCTTCTCTCTCTCCAAAGCTCTGAGTGCCATTTCTCTCTGGTGCTTCGTTCCTCTGTTATCAGTATCGACGAGTCACTTCTAACAAGTTTTCCCGACACCTGAGATAAAATGGTGACAGGGAGGAGAGCTCAGCATACAGCTTGTCTATTCACAGCACAGCTCTGCATTGCTCCTGCGTTCCTGTGTAATGTGTGAATGGGGTGTCCTTTTCCTCCTGTAGCACTACCCCCATAGTCACTGAAGTTAGGGTTCCCCACTGCTGCACAGCCAGACACATAACATTTCCTTTACTCACTCAACACAGAAAACAGTCCTTGGCTTGATTTTTTGTTTTTATTAGGGGATGATAATTTGGATGGGGTAGGGAATTATGGGAACTTCAGGGACAACTTCCTCCCTATTTACAGATTCCTCCTCTCACGTCCTCCTGCGCATCCTTTGTTCCTCTATATATAGCTCCTGCTGATACACTCCTGGTAGAACTAACAGTTTTAGTTAGTTCAGCAAAGGTCCATTATAGGCAGGGACTCGCAGCCCCTTTGACACAATAGCACAAATGGAGTGAACAGCAAAACACACTTCCTTCTGCCTTCCCGTGGCCACTGATCCCAGTTACAATTGTTTGCAGATTGCTAGCCCACCTGGCTGCCACCAGCCTCACCTGGCTGTTTTTCTTCTCAGTCCTGACTGGCTGTCTGACCCAGTCCTGCCCAAATAAAACATACACATGGAGATTCCCCAGGGCAAGGTTGGATGAGGACTTGACACACCAATGTCTTCAAGAAAGATCTGCTACAGATGACAGTCTCTCCCCTTGTCTGTCCCTGCACTGTGATGATCTACTCACTGTCTCTCCTTGCTCTCTCCCGCTGCCTCTCCAGCATGAATCCCTCCATACTGCCTCCTGAGGTGGGATCCTTCCAGGCATGCTTTGCCCCCCACCACCCCAAAGCACCTTGTCCCCATGTTGGTGGGGACAAGGGTCTCTTTCCCACAACCCTGGGCTGTGGTTGTGAGGGTATGCGGGCAGGGGGCTTATCGGAATATGGAAGCACCCTTTAGGACGGTGGCCCAAGATCCCACCCCCCTTATGCATCGTACCCCTACCCATTCACCAAGAAAGTATCAAAAACTAATAAAAACACGGAGACAGTTTTTTTTTACAATTCGTTTATTAACCACTTGCCCATCAGCCGCCATTATACTGTGGCAAGGTGGCGCAATTCCGCAAATCGACGTAGGTGTACGTCGGCTCGGGAACTCGCTTTTGTAGGTGCGCTCACATTGGCCAGTGGGGGACCCAATCAGTGGGTTTGGCGGACTCGATATCCGCCCGCCACCGACGATCAGTCCCTTGTGTAAACAAGGCAAATCTCAGTTTTGACAAGGGAGATCACACAGATCCTGCCTTTCTGCTAAGCAGGAAGATGGATCTGTGTATTTCCCTAGTCACACAGTCCCCCATATAGTTAGAAAACCCCTGCACGGAACACATTTAACCCCTTGATCGCCCCTGATGTTAACCCCTTCCCTGCCAGTGTCATTAGTACAATGTCAGTGCATATTTTTAGCACTAATTAGTGTAATAATGTCACTGGTTCCCAAAAATGACAGTCAGGTGTCCGATCTGTCCACCACAATGTCACAGTCCTGCTAAAAATCACTGATAGCAGCAGTTACTAGTAAAAAATAAATAAAAAAAAATAATAAAAATGCTATAAAGCTATCCCCTATATTGTACACACAATAGCTTTTGTGCAAACCAATCAATGAATATATAAAAATATAAAATATGTAGCAGAATGCATATTGGCCCAAACTGATGAATACATTTGTTTTTTTACTTTTTTTTGGGGGGGGGGGTGTTTTATAGCAGAAAGTAAAACGTATTTATTTATTTTTTTTAAATTGTCGCTCTTATTTTGTTTATAGCGCAAAATATGAAAACCCCGGAGGTGATCAAATACCATCAAAAGAAAGCTCTGTTTGTGGAAAAAATAGGACACACATTTTGTTTGGGTACAGCGTTGCACGACTGTGCAATTGTCAGTTACAGCAACGCAGTGCCGTATCGCAAAAAATTGACTGGTCAGGAAGTGGGTAAATCCTTCCGGGGCTAAAGTGGTTAAAAAATAACAAAACAGTGTCCACCGGTGTAAATCCATTGTCAATCATAAGGCCCGCCACATCACTGGTCCCAAAAAATACTGGCTTTCAGTTTAACAGTTCTTATATCGGTAAGGGTGGAGCCACCTGGCGACATCACCAGGTGACTCTGCACCTTACCTATATAAGAACTGTGAAACTTGCCATTTTCCCCAGTCACACCAGGCATTTGGCAGTTTGCCTTAGTTGACAGCAGAGCATTTTAATTTTTTTGGGTCCGGCGGTGGCGGCGGCATCGTGATTGAAGATGGATCTACATGGGGGGGACAATGTTTTTTAATTGTGGGGTCCCCACGCATTTTTATTTATTTTTTGCTTCTTAATTGACGGCAATTTTTTTTTTCAGCTGTCAGTGGGGAACGGATTGACAGCTGATGACTCATCGGTTGTTCAGGACTAGGGATGAGCCGAACACCCCCGGGTTCGGTTCGAACCAGAACCTTCGAACGGACCGAAAGTTCGCGCGAATTTTCGAACCCTATACGTTATAATGGACGCGAACGTTCGAAATCAAAAGTGCTAATTACAACGGCCAATATGCATGTTAATGTCATAAAACAGGTTTGGGGACCCGGGTCCTGCCCCAGGGGACATATATCAATGCAAAAAGAACTTTTAAAAACTAACGTTTTTTCGGGAGCAGTCATTTTAATGATGCATAAAGTGAAAAAAAAAAAGTGACATTTTCCTTTAAATATGGTACCTGGGGGGTGTCCAAAGTATGCCTGTGAAGTGGCATGTGTTTCCCGTGTTTAGAACTGTCCTTGCACAAAATGACATTTGTAAAGGAAAAAAAGAAGCCATTTAAAACCACTTGCGGCTTTAGGTTTGATCTTAAGTAGAATCTGAACAGGTACATTATGAAGTGTAGCTCCATCCCAAAAAAATCTATTTTTAAGCTTTTTGGAGAACATAGGGAGGGGTTATCACCCCTGTAACATTTGCTGTCTTTGCACATCTGTTCAGAACATGTCACCTCACTTTCCGTCCCAATGACAAATGTTTTTGGAAAAGTGGGGTTTTAATTGAAACAAGGATTGGTGATAAAGTATCAGTAGAGAGGAGATACCTTTTTCCCAAATTAAATCTAACAGGATAGAATTTCCCTTCCTAGGGGTAGATTTCCTCTCACTTCCTGTTTTCTCTTTCCATTTGCAAGTAGGAGTCGTTTGTAAGTTGGATGTTTGAAAGTAGGGGCCTGGCGTATATACTCTGCAGAAATTTGTCCTATTAGATGTTGGTGTAGCCACAAGACTGGTGGGCACAGGAATGGGCCCTGCTGTGAGTTAATAGATCAAGATTTGTAATTGCATGCACCTGTTGAACAGGGCAGAAAAATTGGGGGTGGTGGACGGTTTTGCCACAAGACTGTAAGCTCTCACAGTTACTCTTGGTGGGCGCAGGAATGGGCCCTGCTGTGAGTTATTAGATCAAGATTTGTAATTGCAAGCACCTGATGAACAGGGCAGAAAAATTGGGCCTTTGGCGGTGGTGGTGGACGGTGTTGCCACAAGACTGTAGGCCCTCATAGTTACTCTTGGTGGGCGCAGGAATGGGCCCTGCTGTGAGTTATTAGATCAAGATTTGTAATTGCAAGCACCTGATGAACAGGGCAGAAAAATTGGGCCTTTGGCGGTGGTGGTGGACGGTGTTGCCACAAGACTGCAGGCCCTCATAGTTACTCTTGGTGGGCGCAGGAATGGGCCCTGCTGTGAACTATTAGATCAAGATTTGTAATTACCCGCCCCTGTTAAACAGGGGCTGAAAAATTGTGCCTTAGGCACTGGTGCTGGTGCCACAACACTGCAACCCCTCACAGAGACTGTACTTGGAGCACAGCAGTCACACGTGTTGCGAAGCATTTTTTTAAAAAATTGTAAGTACACGCCCCTGTTAAACAGGGGCTGAAAAATTGTGCCTTAGGCACTGGTGCTGGTGCCACAACACTGCAACCCGGCCCTCACAGATACTGTACTTGGAGCACAGCAGTCACACGTGTTGCGAAGCATTTTTTTTTAAAAAATTGTAAGTACACGCCCCTGTTAAACAGGGGCTGAAAAATTGTGCCTTAGGCACTGGTGCTGGTGCCACAACACTGCAACCCGACCCTCACAGAGACTGTACTTGGAGCACAGCAGTCACACGTGTTGCGAAGCATTTTTTTTTAAAAATTGTAAGTACACGCCCCTGTTAAACAGGGGCTGAAAAATTGTGCCTTAGGCACTGGTGCTGGTGCCACAACACTGCAACACGGCCCTCACAGAGACTGTACTTGGAGCACAGCAGTCACACGTGTTGCGAAGCATTTTTTTTAAAAATTGTAAGTACACGCCCCTGTTAAACAGGGGCTGAAAAATTGTGCCTTAGGCACTGGTGCTGGTGCCACAACACTGCAACACGGCCCTCACAGAGACTGTACTTGGAGCACAGCAGTCACACGTGTTGCGAAGCATTTTTTTAAAAAATTGTAAGTACACGCCCCTGTTAAACAGGGGCTGAAAAATTGTGCCTTAGGCACTGGTGCTGGTGCCACAACACTGCAACACGGCCCTCACAGAGACTGTACTTGGAGCACAGCAGTCACACGTGTTGCGAAGCATTTTTTTAAAAAATTGTAAGTACACGCCCCTGTTAAACAGGGGCTGAAAAATTGTGCCTTAGGCACTGGTGCTGGTGCCACAACACTGCAACACGGCCCTCACAGAGACTGTACTTGGAGCACAGCAGTCACACGTGTTGCGAAGCATTTTTTTTAAAAATTGTAAGTACACGCCCCTGTTAAACAGGGCTGAAAAATTGTGCCTTAGGCACTGGTGTGGTGGCATGGATCATTGAGGAGGAGGAAGAGGATAGTCAGTGAACATAAGAGGACAGTCACTCAGCATCAGCATAGGCAGTCTTGAAGGGATGTGACATTAAAAATTATTCGGTTATATCCGCCTCAGGTGCCTGGTAGCTGGTGGTGATCCAAGACTGATTCATTTTGATGAATGTCAGTCGATCAACCGAGGCGGTGGACAGGCGCACCCTATGATCAGTCACAAATCCTCCAGCAGCACTGAATGTGCGTTCGGAAAGAACGCTGGAGGCAGGACAGGCCAGTAGCTCAATTGCATACTGTGCAAGCTCTGGCCAGTGATCCATCCTCAGGACCCAGTAAGCCAGAGGATTTTCGGTGGGAAAGGTGTCCAAGTCTGACCTTGCCCCAAGGTATTCCTGCACCATGTATATCAGACGCTGGCGATGGTTGCTGGAACCGATCATACCTTGGGGCTGCGGACTAAAAAATTGTCTGAACGCATCGGTCAGACGTCCACCTTCCCCACCGCTCCTTCTGCCACTGACCGAAGCCTCAGCAACTCGTCGCCCAGGACCAGGAGTTTGTAGCCTCCCAGTTTCTGGGAACGCGTTGCACAGACCTTTCTGCAAGGCCTCCCTGAGATGTCTCATCCTCTGCTCCCTCTGCGACGGCAAGATAAGGTCCGCAACCTTACCCTTGTACCGCGGATCAAGGAGAGTGGCCAGCCAGTAATGGTCCCTCTCCTTGATCCGAAGAACACGAGGATCCTTCCGCAGGCTTTGCAGGATCAGGGAGGCCATGCAGCGTAGGTTAGCTGAGGCATTCGGTCCGGAGTCTTCTGGGTCACTGAGGATGACATGATCGCCAGCCACCTCCTCCCAGCCACGTACAAGTCCACTGGCTTGTTGGGACTGTACATCATCCCTAAAAGACTGCTGCTGCTGATGCTGAGTGCCAGGCTCCACCTCCATGCTCACACAATCCTCCTCCTCCTCCTCCTCCTCCTCCTCCTCATCCTCTTCCTGTGTGATGGGTGGGACAGAAGGAACACTGTCCGGATAAAGGGGGCCTTGAGAGGCAAGGAAGTCCTCCTCTTCCTGCCTCTGTTCTGCCTCAAGTGCCCTGTCCATTATCCCACGCAGCGTATGCTCCAACAGGTGGACAAGAGGGACAGTGTCACTGATGCATGCACTGTCACTGCTCACCATCCTCGTGGCCTCCTCAAATGGTGAGAGGACAGTGCATGCATCCCTGATCATGCTCCACTGACGTGGGGAAAAAAAACCAAGCTCCCCTGACCCTGTCCTGGTGCCGTAGTCGCAAAGGTACTCATTGATGGCCCTCTGCTGCGTGTGCAGTCGCTGCAGCATGGCCAACGTTGAGTTCCACCTGGTGGGCATGTCAGATATTAGGCGGTTCTTGGGCAGGTTCAGCTCCTTTTGCAGCTCAGTCAGCCGAGCACTGGCATTATAAGATCGGCGGAAATGCACACAGACTTTCCTGGCCTGCCTCAGGACATCCTGTAAGCCTGGGAACCTGCCCAAGAACCGCTGCACCACCAGGTTGAGGACGTGAGCCATGCAGGGCACATGGGTGAGCTGCCCCTGTCGCAGGGCGGAGAGGAGGTTGGTGCCATTGTCAGAAACGACCATTCCTGGCTTAAGCTGACGTGGCGTCAACCACCTCTCGGCCTGCCCCTGCAGAGCTGCCAGAACCTCTGGCCCAGTGTGGCTCCTGTCCCCCAAACACACCAGCGCAAGCACGGCATGGCATCTTTTTGCCTGCGTACTTGCGTAGCCCCTTGTACGCCTACGGAGCACCGCTGGTTCCAAGGACAGAGCACTGGAGGAAGAAGAAGAGGAGGGGGTGGAGGAGAGAGGTGTGTCACAACCAGTAGCAGTAGTCACGTTTTGGAGGCGTGGTGGCGGGACAACCTCCAACACTACTGCACCTTGTCCTGCATCCCTCCCAGCTGCCAATAGAGTGACCCAATGGGCCGTGAAAGAAAGGTACCGTCCCTGTCCATGCCTGCTGGACCATGAGTCAGCGGTAATATGCACCTTACCGCTGACCGCCCTGTCCAGCGAGGCATGGACATTGCCCTCCACATGCCGGTAGAGAGACGGAATCGCCTTCCGCGAGAAAAAGTGGCGTTTGGGAACCTGCCACTGAGGAACCGCACATTGAACAAACTCACGGAAGGGGGCCGAGTCTACCAACTGAAAAGGCAGCAGTTGAAGTGCTAGCAATTTAGCAAGGCTAGCATTCAACCGCTGGGCATGTGGATGGCTGGGAGTGTACTTCTTTCTACGGTCCAGCAGCTGGGGCAGGGAAATTTGCCTGCTGCATTCGGACGTCGGTGTACTGCAAGTACTTGGTTGTGACACACCGAATTCTACACCTTCAGTCCTCTCAGAGCAGCTTTCAGAGAGGACTGAAGGTGTAGTGGGGATGGAGATCCCAGCTGAGGAGGAGCAAGGAGAGGTCCGCTTAGTTCTTTGGTGTGGGTCTTTTATGTGTGCCTGCCAACGAGCTGCATGGCAGGTCGCCATATGTCTGGTCATGCTTGTCGTGCCCAAGCGGCTGATGTTTTGGCCACGCGAGATACGCTTGAGACAAATATTGCAAATAGCAGTGGTGCGATCTGCTGCACTCGTCTCAAAAAAGGCCCACACCAAAGAACTTTTCTGATAACGTGCAGAGGCAGCGCCCTGCACAGGCGGAGCTCTGCGGTGTTGTACAGTTGCTGTGCTGGCCTCTACCTGGCCTCCAGGGGGCATCCTGCCTCGTTGGACATGTGACGCCGCATCCTCCTCCTCCTCGTCCTCCTCCTCATCCTCTCTCCCTTGAGGCACCCACGTGGAGTCAGTGACCTCATCATCCCCTCCCTCTTCACCACTAGAGCAAACCTGGCAGTAAGCTGCAGCTGGTGGAACTGTACTGCCAGATTCCTCAAGCTGGGTATCGTCATCCGAGCCTTCGAATCGTTGGGCATCCTCCTGGAGCATGTACCCAACACTGTGCTCAAAGAGTTCGGGGGACTCCTCAGGAGGACATGGTGGGTCTAGGAAGGGGTGGCTGATGATGCTCTGTCAGTACCCTGAGCCTGGGTGAGAGAGGATGAGGAGGATGAGGAGGGCTTGGTCATCCATTCTACCAAGCCTTCAGCATGATGCGGCTCCACATGTCCAGCTGCCGAAAACAAAGACGCGCGTGTCCCATGGCCACGTGCTGATGACGATGCACGACCACGTCCACGTCCACGGCCACGTCCACTAGAAACAGAGCCTGCCTGCCCTGTGTTCTTGGCTCTGCACGCTCTGCCTCCCCTTGGCGGTCTTCCAGCCATTGTAGTCGGTAGTCCTGTGGGTGCTGCTGAGAAAAAATATAGGAGCTCTGTGTGATGCCACTAACACACTAGAAGTCCTATGGGTGCTTCTGCAAAGAAAATAGAGGAGCTCTGTGTGATGCCACTAACACACTAGAAGTCCTATGGGTGCTTCTGCAAAGAAAATAGAGGAGCTCTGTGTGATGCCACTAACACACTAGAAGTCCTGTGGGTGCTTATGCAAAGAAAATAGAGGAGCTCTGTGTGATGCCACTAACACACTAGAAGTCCTGTGGGTGCTTCTGCAAAGAAAATAGAGGAGCTCTGTGTGATGCCACTAACACACTAGAAGTCCTGTGGGTGCTGCTGAGAAGAATATATAGGAGCTCTGTGTGATGCCACTAACACACTAGAAGTCCTATGGGTGCTTCTGCAAAGAAAATAGAGGAGCTCTGTGTGATGCCACTAACACACTAGAAGTCCTGTGGGTGCTTCTGCAAAGAAAATAGAGGAGCTCTGTGTGATGCCACTAACACACTAGAAGTCCTATGGGTGCTTCTGCAAAGAAAATAGAGGAGCTCTGTGTGATGCCACTAACACACTAGAAGTCCTGTGGGTGCTTCTGCAAAGAAAATAGAGGAGCTCTGTGTGATGCCACTAACACACTAGAAGTCCTGTGGGTGCTTCTGCAAAGAAAATAGAGGAGCTCTGTGTGATGCCACTAACACACTAGAAGTCCTGTGGGTGCTGCTGAGAAGAATATATAGGAGCTCTGTGTGATGCCACTAACACACTAGAAGTCCTATGGGTGCTTCTGCAAAGAAATAGAGGAGCTCTGTGTGATGCCACTAACACACTAGAAGTCCTGTGGGTGCTTCTGCAAAGAAAATAGAGGAGCTCTGTGTGATGCCACTAACACACTAGAAGTCCTATGGGTGCTTCTGCAAAGAAAATAGAGGAGCTCTGTGTGATGCCACTAACACACTAGAAGTCCTGTGGGTGCTTATGCAAAGAAAATAGAGGAGCTCTGTGTGATGCCACTAACACACTAGAAGTCCTATGGGTGCTTCTGCAAAGAAAATAGAGGAGCTCTGTGTGATGCCACTAACACACTAGAAGTCCTGTGGGTGCTTATGCAAAGAAAATAGAGGAGCTCTGTGTGATGCCACTAACACACTAGAAGTCCTGTGGGTGCTTCTGCAAAGAAAATAGAGGAGCTCTGTGTGATGCCACTAACACACTAGAAGTCCTGTGGGTGCTGCTGAGAAGAATATATAGGAGCTCTGTGTGATGCCACTAACACACTAGAAGTCCTATGGGTGCTTCTGCAAAGAAAATAGAGGAGCTCTGTGTGATGCCACTAACACACTAGAAGTCCTGTGGGTGCTTCTGCAAAGAAAATAGAGGAGCTCTGTGTGATGCCACTAACACACTAGAAGTCCTATGGGTGCTTCTGCAAAGAAAATAGAGGAGCTCTGTGTGATGCCACTAACACACTAGAAGTCCTGTGGGTGCTTATGCAAAGAAAATAGAGGAGCTCTGTGTGATGCCACTAACACACTAGAAGTCCTGTGGGTGCTTATGCAAAGAAAATAGAGGAGCTCTGTGTGATGCCACTAACACACTAGAAGTCCTGTGGGTGCTTCTGCAAAGAAAATAGAGGAGCTCTGTGTGATGCCACTAACACACTAGAAGTCCTATGGGTGCTTCTGCAAAGAAAATAGAGGAGCTCTGTGTGATGCCACTAACACACTAGAAGTCCTGTGGGTGCTGCTGAGAAGAATATATAGGAGCTCTGTGTGATGCCACTAACACACTAGAAGTCCTGTGGGTGCTTATGCAAAGAAAATAGAGGAGCTCTGTGTGATGGGACTAACACACTTCAAGTCCTATAGGTGCTTCTGGAAGAAAATATAGCTCTGTGTGTGTAATGGGACTAACACACTTCAAGTCCTATAGGTGCTTCTGGGAACAAAGTATAGCTCTTTGTGTGTAATGGGACTAACACACTTCAAGTCCTATAGGTGCTTCTGGGAAGAAAATATAGCTCTGTGTGTGTGATGGGACTAACACACTTCAAGTCCTATAGGTGCTTCTGGGAACAAAATATAGCTCTGTGTGTGTGATGGGACTAACACACTTCAAGTCCTATAGGTGCTTCTGGGAAGAAAATATAGCTCTGTGTGTGTAATGGGACTAACACACTTCAAGTCCTATAGGTGCTTCTGGGAAGAAAATATAGCTCTGTGTGTGTGATGGGACTAACACACTTCAAGTCCTATAGGTGCTTCTGGGAAGAAAATATAGCTCTGTGTGTGTAATGGGACTAACACACTTCAAGTCCTATAGGTGCTTCTGGGAACAAAATATAGCTCTGTGTGTGTGATGGGACTAACACACTTCAAGTCCTATAGGTGCTTCTGGAAGAAAATATAGCTCTGTGTGTGTAATGGGACTAACACACTTCAAGTCCTATAGGTGCTTCTGGGAAGAAAATATAGCTCTGTGTGTGTAATGGGACTAACACACTTCAAGTCCTATAGGTGCTTCTGGGAACAAAATATAGCTCTGTGTGTGTGATGGGACTAACACACTTCAAGTCCTATAGGTGCTTCTGGGAAGAAAATATAGCTCTGTGTGTGTAATGGGACTAACACACTTCAAGTCCTATAGGTGCTTCTGGGAACAAAATATAGCTCTGTGTGTGTGATGGGACTAACACACTTCAAGTCCTATAGGTGCTTCTGGGAAGAAAATATAGCTCTGTGTGTGTAATGGGACTAACACACTTCAAGTCCTATAGGTGCTTCTGGGAAGAAAATATAGCTCTGTGTGTGTAATGGGACTAACACACTTCAAGTCCTATAGGTGCTTCTGGGAAGAAAATATAGCTCTGTGTGTGTAATGGGACTAACACACTTCAAGTCCTATAGGTGCTTCTGGGAACAAAGTATAGCTCTTTGTGTGTAATGGGACTAACACACTTCAAGTCCTATAGGTGCTTCTGGGAAGAAAATATAGCTCTGTGTGTGTGATGGGACTAACACACTTCAAGTCCTATAGGTGCTTCTGGGAACAAAATATAGCTCTGTGTGTGTGATGGGACTAACACACTTCAAGTCCTATAGGTGCTTCTGGGAAGAAAATATAGCTCTGTGTGTGTAATGGGACTAACACACTTCAAGTCCTATAGGTGCTTCTGGGAAGAAAATATAGCTCTGTGTGTGTGATGGGACTAACACACTTCAAGTCCTATAGGTGCTTCTGGGAACAAAATATAGCTCTGTGTGTGTGATGGGACTAACACACTTCAAGTCCTATAGGTGCTTCTGGGAAGAAAATATAGCTCTGTGTGTGTAATGGGACTAACACACTTCAAGTCCTATAGGTGCTTCTGGGAAGAAAATATAGCTCTGTGTGTGTAATGGGACTAACACACTTCAAGTCCTATAGGTGCTTCTGGGAAGAAAATATAGCTCTGTGTGTGTGATGGGACTAACACACTTCAAGTCCTATAGGTGCTTCTGGGAACAAAATATAGCTCTGTGTGTGTGATGGGACTAACACACTTCAAGTCCTATAGGTGCTTCTGGGAACAAAATATAGCTCTGTGTGTGTAATGGGACTAACACACTTCAAGTCCTATAGGTGCTTCTGGGAAGAAAATATAGCTCTGTGTGTGTAATGGGACTAACACACTTCAAGTCCTATAGGTGCTTCTGGGAAGAAAATATAGCTCTGTGTGTGTAATGGGACTAACACACTTCAAGTCCTATAGGTGCTTCTGGGAAGAAAATATAGCTCTGTGTGTGTAATGGGACTAACACACTTCAAGTCCTATAGGTGCCTCTGGGAACAAAATATAGGAGCTCTGCCTGCCTGCCACGAACACACTACAAGTCCTATAGGTGCTTCTGGTAACAAAATATAGGAGCTCTGCCTGCCTGCCACTAACACACTACAAGTCCTATAGGTGCCTCTGGTAACAAAATATAGGAGCTCTGCCTGCCTGCCACGAACACACTACAAGTCCTATAGGTGCTTCTGGTAACAAAATATAGGAGCTCTGCCTGCCTGCCACTAACACACTACAAGTCCTATAGGTGCTTCTGGTAACAAAATATAGGAGCTCTGCCTGCCTGCCACGAGCACACTACAAGCCCCTCTTTGTCAATCAATCTTTGTAACTGAATCTATCTAACTCAATCTCTGCAAGTGAATCTCTCTAACTATCTAAATGCAGCAGAGTGTCACAGAAACAGCCTGCTCAATCTGCGCCGGAACAGCATGTGACCGGCGCAGACGGCGTGGCGGCGTTTTATAGGGGGGGGCGTGTACTACAGCCCCTGAGCTGTAATTGGCTACAGGCGTCCTGCCTGTAGCCAATTATGGCTCTTCGAGTTTCCGGGGCTGTGATTGGCCAAGCATGCGGGGTCACAGTGCATGCTTGGCCAATCATCAGCCAGCAATGCACTGCGTCGGCCGCGCCGGCCGCAATGCATTGCGGGGCCGCTCGCCTCACACCAACGTGATGCGAGCGGCCAAAATAGTTCTGGGCTCGCCGAGCGAGCGAACGCCCGGTGCTCGATGCGAACGTGGGTTCGCATCGAGCACCGGGCCCATCCTTATTCAGGACAACACGGCTGGCTTACTGGCCCACTCCTTAATAACCAGTTATTCACTGCACCCTGATTGGGCAAAGTTTTGCTCAATCAGGGCTTAGAATGTACTGTGCAGTGAATTGCAGGGTGTTTCGGAGGGGAGAACGGGCAAACAGGCGATGTTCAGGCCAAACTTTTCTTCGGCACAAACCATTCACCCAACTCTACTGGGTATATGGGAGAGTTTACAAACACTTTAAAGGGTCTGTTCATCCAGTATTGATATTTTAATTCTTAGTAGATGCTTGGAGAGTTCAAACACCGAACAGTTGCTAATAGCCTTTGAACTCTATTGATATCCTGGGTCCACACACCTGCTGCTATTATGAGGAGTTATAGTCTTCCCCTTGGATTTTTTTATATTATTATATATATATATATATTATTAAACATAATTTACTGAATAATTTACTGAATAATTTAAAGCTGACTCCAGGGAAAGTAAGAATGCTTTCTTGTGGAGTTGCCCCCTAAATGCTTCTGTAGGTCTAAGGGGCCGCTAAAAGCAATTTTACTTACCCAATCCTCCTCTCCCTCATGCTTCCACCAAGCTGTAAGAGCAGTTCCTGCATCCTCCTCTTCCCTATGCTTTATCACAGGTCCTCTGATGTCATCAACTCGAATGCAAGACCCATTGCCTTGCATTGGAAATAACAACGCTGAAGAAGAATGGAGAGAATAGAGGACCGGGTAAGGAAAACTGATATTCCCAGATACCCTAGAGCAGTGATGGCGAACCTACGGCACGCGTGCCACAGCTGGCACGCAGAGCCATCTCTGTGGGCACACGAGAGGGTCCAGGACAGAGCTAGAAGTCTTTCTCTCCTCTCAGCCCCCCTCCCTCTCTTTCAGCCCCCCTTTTTTTCCGTCCCCCCCTCTTTGTGTCCCTCTCTCTATTCCCCCTCTCTCTCAGCTCACCCCCTCTCAGCACCTCTCTCGCACCCCTCTGTCTTTGTCCCTCTTCTCTCTCTCTCTGTCCCCCTTCTCTTTCTCTGTCCCCCTCTCTCTCACCCCCCTCTCTATGTCCCCCCATCTCTCTCTCTCCCTGTCCCCCTTCCTCTGTCTGTTCCTCCTCTCTCTCAGCTCACCTCTCTCTCTCAGCATTTCTCTCACACCCCTCTCTCTCTGTCCCCTCTCCCTCTCTCTCTGCCCCCTCTCCCTCTCTCTCAGCCCCTCTCTCTCTCAGCCCCCCCCCTCTTTCAGCCCCCCTCCCTCTCTCTGTTCCCCCCTCTCTCTCAGCATATCTCTCACAACCCTCTCTCTGTCCCCCTTCCCTTTCTCTCAGCCCCCCTCCCTCTCAGCATCTCTCTTACACCCCTCACTCTCGGTGCCCCCCCTTCTTCTCTCTCTCTCCCCCTCTCTCTCTCTCTCTCTCACCCCCTCTCTCTCTCTGTCCCCTCTCCCTCTCTCTCAGCCCCCTCCCTCTCTTTCAGCCCCCCTCCCTCTCTCTGTTGCCCCTCTCTCTCAGCATCTCTCTCACACACCTCCCTCTCTGTCCCCTCTCCCTCTCTCTCTGCCCCCCTCTCCCTCTCTCTCAGCCCCTCTCTCTCTCAGCCCCCCCCCCTCTTTCAGCCCCCCTCCCTCTCTCTGTTCCCCCCTCTCTCTCAGCATATCTCTCACAACCCTCTCTCTGTCCCCCTTCCCTTTCTCTCAGCCCCCCTCCCTCTCAGCATCTCTCTTACACCCCTCACTCTCGGTGCCCCCCCTTCTTCTCTCTCTCTCTCCCCCTCTCTCTCTCTCTCTCTCTCACCCCCCTCTCTCTCTCTCACCCCCCTCTCTCTCTCACCCCCCTCTCTCTCTCTCACACCCCCTCTCTCTCTCACACAACCCCTTTCTCTCTCACACAACCCCCTCTCTCTCTCATACAACCCCTCTCTCTCTCACACACAACCCCCCTCTTTCGCTCAGTCCCCCTCTCTCGCGAATTGCTGTGTTGGCACTTTGCAACACAAAACCAATGTATTTATTTCAGTTTGGGCACTCGCCATCACTGCCCTAGACCTAAGGAGGCAAATTACCTTTGTAGTGTAGGTGCAGCCCCACTGCAAGGGAGCATTTTTCCTTTCATTGGAGATGGGCTTTAAAAAAATTTTTTTAACTATATGCTTAACATAATTTTAATAATTGGCAGTGGCATGCATGCAGCTCTAAAAAGTCTGCTGTGTTTACACTTCAGTTTAGGGAGAAATATGGTTCAATATATACCGTCTATTTTGGCCATAAACCTGTCGTTGTCTTGTGCGGCTATGAGATGGTCAAAGAAGCGTTAGTAGACCACCCAGAAGAGTTTGAGGCCCGTGGAAGACTTCCCACCCTTGACTCGTTTATGCAAGAACATGGTAGGTATGTGAAATATGAATATTTAGCTCCATCACCATCAGCAATACTTGATTTTGGTCTTTCTTGCATTTACTTTATGTTTTAGGAGTTGTCTTTTCCAGCGGGAAACAATGGAAAGATCTGCGCAGGTTTACACTTGCCACGCTGAGAAATTTTGGGATGGGAAAGAAATCCATTGAACAGAGGATACAAGAAGAGTCTGGCTTCTTGGTGGCAGCGATTAGATCACACAAAGGTATGTCCAAACAGAAGTGTTACGAAGTTTAGGATAATATTGAATAATGTTCATGGCACCAGTGAAATCATGGAAATGTTTCCTACAGCCAACTGGCCCAGAAATATAACTGATTTCCATTGACAACATTTGATTTCCTTTTTCCTTTTTATTTAATTACACAGCATGGGTTGGCTGAACAGAATCAAATTCTCCAGTAACATACTCTGAAGCATATCACGCCTTCTTAAGTGTTTAAACCCACAACAGTAAAATCATTCTGTATATGCAGTAAAGCATGCTTGTTATACTCACTGTGGGACATTGAGTAAAAAAGCTGTTTGATCCTGTCTTCTCTAATCCTCCACTTCTTCCACAGTCCTCAAATCATCTCCTGATAGAACAGAGCCTTGGGGGCATTCTGCACATGTCACACAGTTTAATGTGTATTGCTAGAGAGTTTTTTTCTTTTCTTCTTTCTTTTCTTGGAAGAGTGCATATTATCAGCACAGGGCCAATCAATATTGTCCAGACAGAGGGTAAGGTGTCCTGCAGCCTCATAGGACAATCAGGGGACAATGAAAACTCCTCCTACAAGCTTTAACCAGTGCTCTGCTTGACACAGAAGCCACATGACTGCTATATACTGCTGAGGAGAAAAGGTATTTAGCAGTTTATATTTACTAAAATAATTTCATTTCCATGTTCTGTGTACTGCGGGAGACCAGATATAGTGAATGCAGGGTCCTGGGTTTAGTAACACTTTAAGTCCCTATTCACACTGGTGTGATGCGGGAAACCTGCGGGTTCACGCATCGCACCTGAAACGCTCACTGGTTCACACTGACATCTGCGAATGTGAAGTTAATGACACCCCCAAATCAGTTCGCAGATTGCAGAGCAAACTATGAAATGGTACAGGAATTGGATCGCATGGATGTGAACACTCATGCGATCCGATTCCAGTGCGGACCAAAAAAAGGGTTCTGCACCCTTTTGGTGTGAATGCTATGCGATTTCAGCCATACAGTTTGTACAGTTTCCATTATTTCTTATGGGGAAATTTTCTTTGATATACAAGTGCTTTGGATTACAAGCATGTTTCCGAAACGAATTATGCTCGCACTCCAAGGTTTTACTGTACTTTTTGTTTTAAGAACAGACACAAGAAATAAGAGTGGTTACAGATTTTCAATGGGTCAATCAAATTATCATTGGGCACACTAGCTCTAGTTTGGCAGAACTACTCCCCTCGGAAAAGGGGGCAAACCCAGAGTTGAGAATCCCAGTATATACAGCCCAATGAGAATGCCAAACAAACTTAAATAAGTTCAAAGTTTTTTGATGACAAAAATTAGTTAATAGCAGCAACAATTCAACATGCTTTGGGGACCAAACAGATTCCCCTTATCACGGCTCAGGCATTTCGACTCTGCATGCATGGACTCAGCAAGACCTTTGCTGCACTTGTTAACACTGGCATACCCTGCCTTCTAAAACAGTTTCAAGCAGAAAACCACAGCTCTGTTTGATATCTGCTTATTTGAGTACATATAGTATAAGCAGAGTTAAGATTCCTGAGTAAGGATGAGCCCGGTGTTCGATTCGAACCCATGTTCGAATCGAGCACCGGGTGTTCGCTCGCTCGGCGAGCCCAGAACTATTGGGGCCGCTCGCATCAAATTCGTGTGATGCGAGCGGCCCCGCAATGCATTGCGGCCCGCGCAGTGCAATGCTGGCTGATGATTGGCCAAGCATGCACTGTGACCCCGCATGCTTGGCCAATCACAGCGCCGGCAGCGAGGAGAGCCATAATTGGCTACAGGCAGGATGCCTGTAGCCAATTATAGCTCAGGGGCTTTAGTACACGCCCCACGGTATAAGAGGCCGCCGCGCCGGCGGCCTCGCATATTATGTTTCAGTCAGTGTCAGCGTGTCAGTGTGCCGCTGACTGCTGACAACAATATGTGCTTTATTTCTGGGGATATGTGTGTGCATGCTGTTAGAACAGCATTGCAGTATCACATCTGGGGGGTGTCTATAGGTGGCCTGTGAAGGAGGGCAGGTTTCCTGTGCTTAGAACTTTTCCTGCAAAAAAGTGTCATTTTTGCAGGAAGAAAGCTATTTAAATCACTCGCGGCTAATGAATTGATGGCTCCTGTAACACAGAGAACTGTCATTCATTAATAAAAAACAAAAAAAAAAGCGTAGGGGTCCCCCCAAATTCAATAACCAGGCCCTTCAGGTCTGGTATGGATTTTAAGGGAACCCTAGCCAAAAAAAATGGCGTGGGGTCCCCCTCAAAATCCATACCAGACCCTTATCCGAGCACGCAACCTGGCAGGCCGCAGGAAAAGAGGGGGGGGGACGAGAGCGGCCCCCCTCTCGCCTGAACCGTACCAGGCCACATGCCCTCAACATTGGGAGGATGCTTTGGGGGTCTAAGACCCCTAAAGCACCTTGTCCCCATGTTGATGAGGACAAGGGCCTCTTCCCCACAACCCTGGCCGGTGGTTGTGGGGGTCTGCGGGTGGGGGTCTTATCGGAATCTGGAATCTGGAAGACACCCAGATCCCGCCCCCCCCCCCCTGTGTGAAATGGTAAGGGGGTACAAAAGTACCCCTACCATTTCACCAAAAAAGTGGCAAAAATGGTAAAAATGACAGGAGACAGTCTTTGACAATTCCTTTATTAAAATCTTCTTTCTTCTTTCTTCATCCTTCGGTTTTTCTTCATCTTCTCCTTCCTTCATCTTCTTCCATCTTCTTCTTCCATTTTCTTCTTCCTCCGATCCGCTTCTTCTTGCGCTGGTCTTCTCGTCCTTCTCGTCCGGCATCTTCTTCCGTCGGCGTCGGCGTCGGTGTCGGTGTCTCTGTCTCTTCTTGGGCCGCTCCGCGCAATGGGAGGCTCCCGCTGTGTGAGGCTCCGCTCCGTCTGACAGGTCTTTTATAATGGAGGGCACCTGGTGACCCCGCCCCCTCTGACGCACAGGACGTCATGGGGAATTCCATGATGGCTTTCCCCATGACGTCAGAGGGGGGCGGGGTCACCAGGTGCCCTCCGTTTTAAAAGACCTGTCAGATGGAGCGGAGCCTCACACAGCGGGAGCCTCCCATTGCGCGGAGCGGCCCAAGAAGACACCGACACCGACGCCGACGGAAGAAGATGCCGGACGAGAAGGACGAGAAGACCAGCGCAAGAAGAAGCGGATCGGAGGAAGAAGAAAATGGAAGAAGAAGATGGAAGAAGATGAAGGAAGGAGAAGATGAAGAATCCGAAGGATGAAGAAAGAAGAAAGAAGATTTTAATAAAGGAATTGTCAAAGACTGTCTCCTGTAATTTTTACCATTTTTGCCACTTTTTTGGTGAAATGGTAGGGGTACTTTTGTACCCCCTTACCATTTCACACAGGGGGGGGGGCGGGATCTGGGGGTCCCCTTGTTAAAGGGGGCTTCCAGATTCCGATAAGCCCCCGCCCGCAGACCCCCACAACCACCGGCCAGGGTTGTGGGGAAGAGGCCCTTGTCCTCATCAACATGGGGACAAGGTGCTTTAGGGGTCTTAGACCCCCAAAGCATCCTCCCAATGTTGAGGGCATGTGGCCTGGTACGGTTCAGGCGAGAGGGGGGGCCGCTCTCGTCCCCCCCTCTTTTCCTGCGGCCTGCCAGGTTGCGTGCTCGGATAAGGGTCTGGTATGGATTTTGAGGGGGACCCCACGCCATTTTTTTTGGCTAGGGTTCCCCTTAAAATCCATACCAGACCTCAAGGGTCTGGTATGGATTTTGAGGGGGACCCTACGCTATTTTTTTTTTTTTTTTTGGCTGGGGTTCCCCTTAATTATCCATCCCAGACCTGAAGGGCCTGGTTATTGAATTTGGGGGGGGACCCCTACGCTTTTTTTTTTTTCATTTTTTTAATTTTTTTAATTTTTTATCAATGACTTTTTTTTTATGAATGAGTTTCAATGAATCACTGTTCTCTGTGTTACGGGAGCCGTGAATTAACATTAGCCGCGAGTGATTTTAAATAGCTTTTTTACTTTCAAAAATGACACTTTGCGCAGAGACAGTTCTAAACACGGGAAACATGCACCCCTTTACAGGCATACTATAGACACCCCCCAGGTACGAAATTTAAAGGAATATTACACTTTTATTGTTTCAATTTAAGCATTATTAAAATCACTGCTCCTGAAAAAACGGTCGTTTTAAAAAAATTTTTTTGCATTGATACATGTCCCCTGGGGCAGGACCCAGGTCCCCAAACACTTTTTATGACATTAACATGCATATTAGCCTTAAAAATTAGCACTTTTAATTTCGAACGTTCGCATCCATTATAACTAATAGGGTTCTAAAGCTCGCACGGACTTTAGGTCCGTTCGCGGGTTCTGGTGCGAGCTGAACGGGGGGGTGTTCGACTCATCCCTATTCCTGAGCCCTGAAGAAGGGGGAGTCTGTTTGCCCCCGAAAGATGTTTTTTTTTTTTCCTTTTAACTAATTTATTCATCAAACGTTTGGACTCTTGTCCGTTTGTTTGGCAATATCATTGAGCTGTATATACTGGGATTCTCAACTTTGGGTTCACCCCTCTTTTATAAAGGGTGTCCCCATTTTTGTGGCGTTCTGTCAGACCAGAGTTATGCCCCGTACACACCGTCAGAAATTCCGACGGAAAATGTCCGATGATGACGGAATGTTGACGGAAAACCCGCCCGTGTGTGCTCTCAAATTTTCCGACAACAAAATCCGATCAGACTTTTTCCGATTGTGTGTAGAGAATTCTGACGAACAAAGTGCCATGCATGCTCAGATCAAATTGCGAGACCCAAGCTTTTGGCTACTAGCCTCTATGTAGTTCCGTCGTACGCACTGAACGTCACCACGTTCAGAATGTTCGGATTTTCCAACAACTTTGTCCTGCAACACCAGTGTCGGACAAAATCCGTCGGAAAAAATCCTACAGATTTTGTGGTCGGAATTTCCGACCATGTGTACGGGGGCTTAGTGTGCCCAATCATTATTTGATTGACGCACTGAACACATCTGTATCCAGTGCCTGTTTTTTTCTTGTGTTTGTTCTTAAAGCAAAAAGTATTTATGTCATCTCTTCTAAAGGACAGTTGACTGCCAAAAAACATGTGAACTGCTGCTTATAGCAGGCTTTGTTATGATATGGAAAGTAATTAAAAATTACGGTATTTATTAAAGGAAATGTACAGCCAAAGCTTGTTTAGCTGTACTTCTTCTGTGGTTTAAAGGAGTGCAGTTCATTCTGCACTCCTTTGACCCATTTTCAGCAGACAGGAGGCTGAAGTCCGCTGTCTGCTGACGTCACAGAGCCGGTCCAGGCTCAGGATGGATCGCGACAATGGAGTCGTAATCTGCCCAAATGCCTGGAACGGCACCCGGCTCAGTCTCTTAGACCCCATACACACTATTAGATTTGTCTGTAGATTTTTGTCTTCAGATTTACCAAAACCATGTAGTGCAAGGGGCCTGCCTGATTGCATACAAATTGAAACTCTAATGGGCAGATGTGAGGATGTGAGCTTGTTGTCGGAAAGTCAAATGTTGGCTAGCAGGTTCTCAAATTTTCCACCAACAAAACATTGTTGTCGAAATTTCCGATCGTGTGTACACAAGTCCGATGCACAAAAGTTCACACATGCTCGGAATCAAGCAGAAGGAGCCGCACTGGCTATTGAACTTCCTTTTCCTCAGCTCTTTGTATGTCTTGTACGTCACCACGTTCCCACGTTCGTAATTGCTGGCCAACATTTGCGTGACCATGTGTATGCAAGACAAGTTTGAGCCAACATCCTTCGAACAAGAATCCACGTTTTTGTTGGCGTAAAGTACGATCGTGTGTATGGGGCATTAATGTTTAACCTCATATTATATGGTTTTGGTAAATCTAAAGACAAAAATCTGCAGAAAATCTAATAGTGTGTATGGGGTCTTAAGCCTTGTACACACGGTCAGATTATTGGATGAATTTTGGTGATTTTTTTGTTTGATGCTAGTCTCAAATCAAAAGTAAAGAGGGTACTCACCATCAGAAAATTTTCTGACGATAGAATTCAATGTCAGAAGTGACGTAATGTGTTTTGTATGTGTTCTTTCATTTCTGAGCATGCCTAGTCTTTTTTTGTCAGAAAACCATACTAATGAAAAGAAAATTGAACGTTGTGGTCACATCAGACAAACATTTTCAAACCTGCACATCCAGTTTTTATCTGCCGAAAATTCGTAATCGGCTGTCAAAAGCAGCATACTAACGATCAGAAAATCGGCAGATCGTTCATCGGACAAAATTTATCTTCAGATTTTTTGACCGTGTGTACGTGCCTTTAGAGAGACGCTGAGAGCCTGAGCCGGCCACTCCCACCCCACAGCCCAGTACTCCAGTGGACGTGGGGGTCACAGCAGAGAGCTGCTGACTGACAGTCACTAGCTGTCTGCTCGGGGAGCTCTGATAACTGAGTGATCGGCGGTGTTCGATCGCTTGGTTCTCAGTATTAGAGGTGGTGGGGCACAGATGCAGCATCCACCAAGGTAAGTAGGTAATATTCTTAAATAAAAAGAAAACCCAAACTTCTCTTTTAATGTTGACTGGTTAATGATTTATTGCATATATAACAAAAAAAATGGTTTGTCCTTGTCTAGACGGACAAGGACCCGAAGACCAACGTACAATGTGAAGATGTTTAAAAAGGTTATAAATTTATTATAAATAGAAAAGTACAAAATACTCCTCAATGGGAGGTAATAATAAGAACGCAAGCAACTGGATAGCATCCAGAGATTACTGCGTCATATAATCTCCAGATGTGGAAACATGTAGACAATAAACAAAACACACTACACATACCATGTAAACAATCGTCCAATCTATACACGGGTATCCATGCCACGACAAATGGTCGTATGTGGTTGAATTGCATTAATATGCAAAATAAGGCAGGGGTATCCGTGTGGAGGTCCCTGGAAGACTCCAGCCCATAAACCAAGATATGCCTGATGTGCCAGGTGCCGCTACAGTTCAATAGTGGCAGAGCTGCTTGCAGCAGTGCCGGTGTGCCGAGTGCGTTCCTGCAACCAGCACAATTCTAAGACCAACACATTCTCTGTAAGGCATAGCCGCGGAGCACAATGGGGCACAATGGGGTTAATTATCTGCCACTGGACACTAATGCATAAGTGGCAGTATATTAACCACTTTATGCTGCATATTACAAATGGTATTGTTCATTTATTAACCTCCCCTAACCCCCAGCACTTCCCCCCCAACAAAGAGTTAACCACTTCTGTCAGTTCACATGGGGATTATTATTACAAAAACTGCCATCAGTGCTGGGGGGTTATTACGTAAGCTGCCACCATTGCTGAGGATTATTTTTGTCGAAATAAGCACCGATGCTGGTGGCTTATTATTGCTGTTACTGACACTAATGCTGTGGGTTGTTATTGCGTAAACTGGCACTGATGTTGCCAGTTATTATTATCCAGTTCACGGACGCCCTATAGCAAATTTACTGCCACACAGCCACCAGAGACCTTGCATAGTCACCAGAGACTCTGCATAGTCTCCAGAGACCCCACGTAGCCACCAGAGACCCTACATAGCCTCCAGAGACCCTGCATAGCCACCAGAGACCCTACATAGACTCCAGAGACCCTACATAGACTCCAGAGACCCCGCATAGCCACCAGAGACCCTACATAGCCTCCAGAAACCCTACATAGCCTCCAGAAACCCTACATAGCCTCCAGAGACCCCGCATAGCCAACAGCGATACTGCATAGCCACTTGAGAATCCACACTTGAGAGTCTGCACATTCGACCAGAGACCTCACATAGCCAGCTGAGAGTCCACACAGATGGGGGGTGCCCGATTTTAGTCTTGCCTAGGGCAGCACTGCTGCAGCTGTCACAGGGAGAAGTTCCTTGTATTAGCTGTCATTTTTTTAAAGCAGCATGGCTCCACCCACACGGCCGCGTTATTCATTCACAGAGCTCTGTGTATGAATGAACTACAAGTCCCAACATCCTTTGCGGCTGCCAGCTTGTAGTTCTCAATGAAGTACCAGGGCGTTGTTGGGCACTGTGGTAGTTTATTGAGTCTTCCTGTCAGTGTAAAAGTGTTTGCCCTTACCATGTACAATGTACAATGTATGGGGCAGACAGCTCACACTGACATTCTGCAGAAGACCAGCATAGCATCAGTGATCTGCTGATTGCTGGTGCAATGCTTTCCAGGCTCCTGAAACAAATTGTAAATGCGCATTCTTTTTAGCTGCAAAAATTTGCATTTATTATTTTTTTATTTTTTTTTAAGTGAACTTATCCTTTAAGCAGAGGAAAAACTGGTTTTGTTCCCTGCCAAACAAGGCTGGGCTGAGTAAATCCCAGGACTAGATAAACAGAAATAAAATCCTTTGGCAGATAAAACAGCTCCATAATTTTTCACGTGTAGATTCAGGTACTTTTCTGTTTAAAGGATTCTTTAAAGAAAACCTGAACTACTTAAGTCATGTACCCAGAACAATGGGGAGGGGAAATACTGCGCTAAACCTAAAATAAAACGAATGTGTATACAAAAAGCAGCTAACACTCAAACAAAGTTCAAAGTAATGTGCAAAGATAATGTGTAGCGCTAAATATTGTGACCTGATAAAGGAAACATATACATGTAATAATGTAAATATCAAAAACTAAGGCGGATATCAAAGTTTTAGTGCTTGTGAAAATATACACGTGAAAAATATCAATACACAATAATAAAATCAAATAAATCTGTGAAAGTGATTCAGAATGTACTGAATACAACACAATGGTGTGTTGGATCACAGTCCAAAGAAGCCAAGTCCATAAGAAGTGGAGCGAGATGTTATTCCCCCATTCCTAAATGGGCTAGGATGTGTACTCCCGATAAACCGGATGGTATGCCTATGGATACTTGTGCAGGTTCACATAGAAAAGGTGAGGTACCCTTACCGGAAATGGTGGACTCAAATACCATATGGCAGTGAGTCAAACAAGCTCGAAAATACTCTGTTCTGGGAGATGTCACGCTGGATGCAATGAAGGATGTACAGCTCCAAATCGTATAAACGACAGGCAATAGGCACCCCACAGCCAGATTGGTCCAGGACAATCCAGGAAGTAGAGGTGGGTAAGTGATCAGCAGAACCCAAAAATGAAATGAAAAATAGAAGAGGGCTTCATATGGTGCAGGTCAACCAGGGATGGTATATTCAAATATAAAAAATCTTACAATGATATGCAAGGTACAAAAGTATAAAAGTGATCACGAAAATCGATAAAAAACATCTAAAAGCAATGTGGAAAACATAGAAATGCTAGACTGACGCGTTAAGTATTCAACTGGGGCATCATCTTGTTTCCCCACATTGCTGCTCAATTTATAGGCTTATGCCACGTACACATGGTCGGAATTCTCGTCGGAAAAAGCTCTAATGGTTTTCCCGTCGGAATTCCGACGGAATTTTGCTCAAACTGTCTTGCCTACACACGGTCACACCAAATTCCGACGGTCTGTAACACAGCGGCATAAAACATGTTCGACAGCACTATAAAAGGGACGTTTAATGCTTCCGAGCATGCGTCGAATTGTTTCCGAGCATGCGTCGGAATTTTGCGTGTCGGAATTGCATACACACGATCGGAAAATCCGATAGAAAGGTTTTCCGTCGGAAAAATTGAGATCAGGTTCTCAATCCAAAGTCCGTTGGAAATTCCGACAGAAAAAGACCGATGGGCATACACACGGTCGGAAAATCCGTTGAAAAGCTTCCATCGGACTGTTTCCATCAGAAATTCCGACCGTGTGTACGCGGCATAACAGTAAAACATGAGGAAGTGGGACCATCCCCATTATGGTGGAACAGGAAATGGCATGGACGGCATGCGTCTCAAGCCTCTGTATCAATCCACATATACATATCATGAATATATATCCACTCTTATTATCATAAACCCAACTGGGCTGACAATAGAATAAGAAATCATGTGGAAGTGCATATAAGACTAGAACGGGCTGAATGGCAGATAAAATATTCCAGGGGTGAGTTCTAAGCCTCACAATGAGTGAAACAGCACCCAGAAATCTTCCAATCACTTCCGGTATCAACTCAGATCATGTGATACCTGCTCAGCTGGTTCATAGAGTGTATCACAACACAACACCCGGAAGTCTTTCAATCACTTCCGGCAACAGCACAGATCATGGGACATCCACTCAGCCAATCATGGAAAATATCATGGCCACGCCTGTGATGTGTGTCATACGTATCCACACTCCCCCAACAGGGGCTGGATAACGCCACAGCAACAACACAAGGGGGACACGATAGGAGGATGTCGGTCACATGTTCTATACTCCAAAACATGTCAAACGCAGTGGGTAAAAATGTAAATTAAAACCCACCAAGCAAATATAAATCAAAGAATTAACATTAATGACAAACGCCACCAGATAATGCATATATCATCCCAGAGGCGAGACATACCCAACGGGGGCCAGGTAATGCCACAGCGCAATCTAGTGGAGATACAGCGTAATGCTGGGACACAGTTATCACAGGGCGAACTCCATATATAATGCATGTCGGGATGTAAACATTATACATCCTCAACATGCAACACAGATGGTAGTTATGTCCCCCTAGTGGTGACAATGTAAACATCAGATAATCTAAAATGAACATGAACAAGAAAAATTAAATATAACCAATCAAGGCACATACTAAAAGATATATCTTGGCACAATTAAATGCAAACGAACACATGAAAAGATCAAAAAGAAGAACAAAAACAAAAGTTGCATGAAAGTGGACCATACAAGTCGTAAGACCGGCAGAGGTGTGCCGCAGCCAAGGACCATCAAGAGCACAGGTGAAACTCAAGCCTGGTTGATGAAACAGTTAATGTCTCATTCATACCATAGGGTGAGTAACACCTGAGCTTGTATATCCAATAGGTCTCCAGCCACGACACACCCCGAAGACAAGAATCACCCCTCCAATGGGGCACAAACTTGTCAATAACTTGAAATTGAGTGCCGGTAGGGTCCCTATTATGGTGTTCCAAATAGTGTTTGGGACACTGTGTTTGATACAGCCTTGTTTGATCTTAGCTAGGTGTTCGTTTACTATGACTGAAAAAGTCCTGATCGTACAACCCACGTATTGCCTCTTACACGGACATGTAATCAAGTAGACTATAAACTTAGTGGCACATGTAGTGAAGTGTTTCATGTTGTAACTTCGCAGAGTGACCGTGGAAGCAAAACTGACAGATTTGCGTCTGCCACAAACATTGTTAATACACACTTTACACTTCCTACAAGGAAAATAGCCTTTACTTTATTTTTATTTTACTTTATTTTTATTCTTAGCAAAGTTGTACTAACAGAGGAAGAAAAGTGTATTTTGGATAAGGGATTGAAATATGTTCCTCCCAGGAAAATAAAAAAAATTTCCACTTTTGTTGACATACAAAAATATGTCCGTAAGTTGAATATTCAGAGACATTTTTTGTCTCTACCATCTGGACATTCACAAGGGGAGGGACAGAGTGGCAATTTGCACTCTAGTCTCTCCAATCCATCCCTCTTTAATCCACCCAGTAATACATCTCATTCGGTTAACGTATTCAAAAACATGGTCTTACAAGACCTGGATAAATTACCGAACAAAAGATTTCATCATGATCCGGCTAGCACAGCGGGACTGAAGTCCCTATTTGATTTTATTATTGTGTATTGATATTTTTCACGTGTATATTTTCACAAGCACTAAAACTCCACCTTAGTTTTTGATATTTACATTATTACATGTATATATGTTTCCTTTATCAGGTCACAATAATTAGCACTACATATTATCTTTGCACATTACTTTGAACTTTCAACTTACTTTGAGTGTTAGCTGCTTTTTGTATACACATCCGTTTTATTTATCTTTGCACCCAGAACAAGCCTGCCACAAGTGAAGGCAGAACTCTTGATCTAAGCACTTATTCTGGCCAAGTTACACATAATAGATCAAAGCATTTTTTTTTGTGCAACATCATCAATGTTCTAAAGTTCAGGTTTAGGAACTGGTGTTGTAATCTGTTTAAAAATGAAAAAAGTATGACAGCGCTGCAATAATACAATATATATAAAATGAACCAAACCTTCAACTAATAATGCAATAAAAAAAAGTCCAAAAATCAATGAATAAAAATTCCTTCAGTGATGTGGAAAAAAAACAAATGTGATGCTTCTTCAAAGAAACTCCTTATTCTGAGTGCTCCCACCACCACATACAGGATGAAGCCACGTGGGAGGTGGCAAAACTAGTAGACGTGGAGCCTGGCGGTGGACCGATCGATACTGAGTCAGACTGTTCAGACTTGTATCTATGCTTTTACAGGGGGTCCCCGACTTACGAACGCCCGACCTACGAACATCTCCTACTTACGAACCGGGCGCTGCGGGGACCCTCTGCCATTTTGCATGGACATCGGCCGTTCTGCAAATGCGCGGCCAGACGGAACCTCGGAAAATGACGGCAAACATCAGAAATGTCCGTAATTTGCCGCGCATGCGCAGAACGGCATTCGACGGAACATCGGAAATGTCCATAATTGTCGTTCTGTGCATGCACGGCCGACTTACGAACATTTCCGATTTACAAACAGGAGGACAGTCCCTAAAGTGTTCCTAACGCGGGGACCCCCTGTAATTTTTTTAATAAATCTTAACGCAGCACAGTGGATGGAACCTATACTGGCCATAGATCGTTTTTCCTGAGCAAAGTAAAGGTTACAGAGGATTCCTTGGAGAGATTACTGGCACTAAGTGCAAAGGCATGTTTGACCCCCCGGGGATACATAAAGGAGGTGACCATTGCATGTGGTGGTGGGAGCACTCAGGATAAGGAGTTTCTTTGAAGAAGCATCATATTTGTTTTTTTTCCAATCACTGAAGGAATTTTTATTCATTGATTATTGGACTTTTTTATTGCATTATTAGTTGAAGGTTTGGTTCATTTTATATATATTGTATTATTGCAGCGCTGTCACACTTTTTTCATTTTTATACTGTTATCTGTAGGAGCACATTAGTGACAGCTGTAGCAAGCTTCAAACAATTAAATTTCTATCACTATTAGTTTATTCACCAAAATCTTTACATATTAGCGCGCCACCACTTTATTTTTATACTAGTAACCTATTTAGCATTGGTGGCTGGTGGGTTCTTCTTTTGGGGGGTGGCAAAAAAAGAACCCCCCCCCCCCCGGCAGCGTGGCACGGCACTGAAACACCCCCCCGGCGGTCCGGTGTTCTGTCAAAAAATGGCCGCCTATCTAAAAGTTTCCGCCCCCGAGGACAAGGAGATTTGGAAAATCTCTGAAGATGAACGGCGCCTGCGCCGTGAGTCCAGGTGCAAGCCCCACCATCCAACTGGACATAGGGCTGCACAAATTTAGAGGGCCCCTTGCGGGTTCGCTTCACTCGCCATGCTTCAGGCACGGCCTCGCTTCACTCGGCTCTTTTTTATTCTAACTCTATGTCCACATGGATGGTGGGGCTTGAACCTGGACTCACGGCGCATCTTCGGATATTTTCAGAATCTGGTTGTCATCCATACTGCGCATGCGCAGTACACAGCGTACAGTATGCGACGGGGGACACTATCCGACAGGACGCTGGCACTGTGCAGGCAGCAGCTGCGGTGGTTCCGGTGTCCACTCCTCCAGCTTCCTCCGCCGTGTGTCTCCTCTTCCGCCAAAGCGCTAGGCATCCAATAGGATCACCTGATGCTTTGGCCAAATTGGGAAATAGTTCCCACAAACCTGCCTCCTGATTGGCAGGGAGGAACTTTAGTGTGAAAATAGCAAAAATTTATTTGCTATGGTCACACAACTGGGTGACCTCGGAGCGCAATACTCTGCGCTCCAAGGTCACCCATTTTTGAAGCCTACTAGAGCCTCTTGTTTTAATCAGGTGCTTCAAAAAAAAAAAACACCCCCGACGCATTGAAATCCATGGTCTGGCACCACTGATATGTAGATCAGGGGGCCAGATGCATAGATAGGGGAGGCGGCGCCCGTGCGCCCTCTATGGACGGGCCGCCACTGCTGTTTAGCTCATAGTATTTATCATATACAAAGCGTAAACCTTGTTAATAAGCAATTCTGCTCCATCTCCTTTATGGCTCATGACATAATCACCTCTGCACATTGTATACTTGCAGGAAAGTCCATTGATCCAAGAAGCCTCCTAGTCCCATGTGTGTCTAACATCATCTGCTCCATAGTTTTTGGAGATCGGTTTGAATACAATAATGAGAGTTTTCAGAATCTCCTCAGCCTGTTTGCTGCCAACTTCAGGGACATGAGTGGCACTTGGGGACAGGTAAGTGGTGCTAGAGCTCCACATGTTAAAGAAATTGAAGGAAAGAAAAGTCCTTTACAGTTTGTAAATCGTTGCCAACAAGGTGGATGAAGAAGTGGCTGGGTTATTATTATTGTTTTTTTGTATTCGGCCTTCTGTGGAAGGTCTAGAACAGCCTTTCTCAACCTTTTCTTACTGCTGAGGAACCCTTGAAATCAATTTCAGGTCTTAGGGAACCCGTGCTAAAACCAATTTCAACCCTTGCTAAAACCGAAAACTCCATGAGAAGTGCCTTTTGCAGTGCCGGGACAAGGTCACCTGGAGCCCAGGGCAAATATGCCACACTGTGCCCCCTCCAAGCAAGATGCATGCTCTTTATGTGTCAGCACCCCCCCCCCCCCCAAATAATTTTTTTACCACTAATCTGCATGCTTTACTCCTAAACATAAATCCCCCTCCTCCCAGTACAAATCCATTTCCCCTGCTGAAATTGCCCCAGCTTAAGTAAGTGCCCCCCTTCCCAAATAAATCACCTAGCACAAATCCTCTACCTTTTAAGTCCCTTTCTGAGTACACAACCCCCCCCCCCCCACTCCAAATCCCTACTCCCAGCACAAACACAAATTCCCCCCCCCCCCCACCCCTCATAGCACAAATTTCTCCTTCTAGCACAAATACCCCCCCCCCCAAAAAAAAAAACATTTCCCTTCCCAGCACAATTCCCCTCACCCCTCTACCATATCACCTCTTCTAGCATGAATCCCCCTCCTAGCACAAATCCTCTTCCCCCACCCCCCTCCCAACACAAATCCCCCTAAAACACCACTCCTAGTACATCCGGACCCAAATTTCTCCTCCTAGAACAATTCTTACGCTCCTCTTCTCCCCAAATTTCCCCTCCCAACACAGATGACCTACCCCCAATCTCCTTGTGGCGCGCCCCGCCTCACATGATACCACAGTGCTCAGGACAGCCGCCCCTCCTACCCACCTCTTGTCCCAAACCTGGCCTTTCGTACGGTTGTGGTCAGAATGCCACCGCTTCAGACAGATAAAAAAATCTTTGGCTTCATGCTACTGGCTCTGCCAAGTAGTATTGACCCGCAGGCACCAAATGGAAGGTCAGTCACCCAAAGCACTAGGAACCGCTCTCCCCAATCTCCTTGTGGTGTCCCCCACCTCACATGACACCACAGTGCCCAGGGCAGTCGCCCCTCCTGACCACCCCTTGTCCCTGGCCCTGGCCTTTTGTACAGTGGTTAGAATGCCAGCCCTGCAGACAGATAAAAAAATCTTTGGCGTCATGCTACTGGCTCAGCCAAATGGGATTGACCCGCAGGTACCAAATGGGAGGTCAGTCATCCAAAGCTCAAGGAACCCCGAGCAACCTCTGGAGGAATTCTGATGAATCTGAAAAAGCATTTGTACTTTAAATGTAAAATTACTCATTTGACTGTGATGTCTTACTGGCTTGTTCTACTGCCTCTGAGCCTCACCAGTACTGGAGTTGCAATTACATGTTTCACTTACAGCTCCACCTGCTGGTGTAATCTAGCACTGCAGAGCATAATTCATACTCATTAATACATAGTGGTTCTCTAGGACAAAGACTTATTGTTCCGTTATTCAGTTGCAGCATATGATTCCAAATATCATGAACTATGTACCAGGACAACACAAGCGATTAAACACGCAACTGACCAATCTTGCCAACTTCATCTTAGAGAGAGTAAAGATGAACCAAGAGACATTTGATTCTAACACACCCCGGGATTTTATTGACTGTTTCCTCATCAAACAGCAGCAGGTACATTCATTGAAAAGATACTATATATACATACCTCTGTATGCTTCATAACACAACACCTGTTTATCTAATGTACAGTTCAAATCAAGCACTCAAGTCAAGACACCAAAATAAAGACAATGGGGCTGATCTATTTAAAATATAACTAAAGGAGAAATATTTTTTGAGTTAGGCCCCTTTCACACAGGGCTGTCCATTTTGACAGACTCAGCTTGCTAAGCAGGGATCGTTCCATTGATCCCCGCTGAGCAGGCAGATGACAGCTCCGTCTCCGCTCACTGTGCCAGGATGGACCTTTTATAGCCCTGTTCTCCTCTATGGGGGATTGTATGAAAACGGACCGCCTGTCCGTTTTCATCCGATCCGACAGACAGATGAAAAATAGGGTTTCCATCCATCTGCATTTAGCGGATCGGAGCGGATCAGATGTCAGCGGACATGTCACCGCTGACATCCGTCGCTCCATAGAGGTGCATTTAGCGTCTGTTCAGGTCTGCCTGAAAAACTGACAGGCAGACCTGAACGGTCCCCATGTGTGAAAGAGTCCTTATGGATAGAGTGTGTAGCAGAATCTCTAACTTCTTCCAGTCTAATGAGAACCTTTGAGGCCACAGACCGCTGACATCCTTCAATATGTAGTGGGTTGTGAGGCATAGTAGGTGCATAGGTGGTAAAAGTCATTGGGTGCCAGACACTTCTTGGATGTAATAGAGGTTTTATTTCTTTTAACAGTCCTTTTTTTTTTGCAATAAAGTGAATGGCGCATGCACGGGGAAGAATCGAAACTCTGTGCCGTTTCTTCCCTAGCATGTGCCGTTACTGTGTGCATACGCGGGAGTGACGTCACGTGGCTCCAGCGAATCACAGAGGCGGAGTCCGTGGCCCGGAAGGAAGAGGGGCTTGAAGATGGACGCTGCCTACACAGGGGATATCGCTGGATTCTTTTGCAGGTAAGTGTCACATAATGGACTAATATGCAATGCATACTAGCCCATTATGCTCTTAATTTGCAGGCTATACAGGGAGCAAAAGAGGAAGTAAAACCCATCATGGTTTACTTCCTCTTTAAGGCAGGGTGGCTACATCCTGTTTACCATTTTCGTATATTTAGTAAAAGTGAAAGTAAATGATAGTCAACACAACAGGAATAGTGGGGAAATCTTACAATGGGGACACTAGATCTAGTGACACCCAGGGATTCCCTCGCTTTGGAGGGATTTCCTATTCTCCTGTTTTGACTATAGGACAGTGAAGTGAAGTGAAGGCAAATCTCCGCAATGGGCACAGATAACCCTCACTTACTCAAAGCGGTCCTGCACACATTTCATTTAGTAAATCTCTTTGCCTTCCAAATCAGGCAAAGAGTACTAAATGAAGTGTTTTTTTTTTTTTTTTTCCACTTACATTGTAATTGCTGACGTTCTTTCCTCTGTCTCTTCGGCGGTGGGCGGGTTCTCTGAGTCGATCCTCGTCACGCCGCACTGTCTCCTGGGATCTGGTGTCATTGATCCCAGGAGTCAGTGCGCACATCTTCCGAAATCTCGGAAGATTTGGGCCACATCTTCCGAAATCTCGCGAGATATCGGAAGATGTGCCGAAATCTCGCGAGATTTCGGCGAACGCGAGCTACACTTTGCCGTTAATGCGCACGCGCGAGATCGGCACAGTAACGGCGGTGCATGCTGGGCCATCTGAAGTGCCTGTGTGGTTTCACATGCCCACAGGCAGGATGGCACCCAGCAGCAAGATATTTTATAAATGTTTCTAGGTGACGAAAACCAGCAGCAGTTCACTTACAAAACGGAACAAGTGAGTGATTAATTTACATATGATAATCGTTTTCATTATACAAAAAAAAAAAAACATTACAGACAGTGCAGAACCGCTTTAAAATTTCAAAAAATGTTTCGCCTTTAGTTCTACTTTAAAGAGTTGAGTGACAATTTACCTAAGTTATTAAATCATGTGAAAAGCAAATTCCTGTTTGTTTCATTTGAATATGATTAAGGTCTTCAAAGTGAACAATAGATAAAATATATTAAGTAAACAGTTTTAAATCCTTTAGCAAATAAACCTCATGGTCCGTATTTACAAAGCTGATTTTCTCAGAGGTTTCTCTGAACCTTTCATGGCTCACATATTAATTTGCAAGGGTTCATAACATGTGCTGCTGTACTCTTGTAACCTGTAAAGATGGGTAAAGTGTTTAAACATCCAATTTTTTTGCGTGCGCCTGTTTTCTATACTCAGTAACAGGCTCAACTGCCTATGTGCAAGAGCACCTAGAACTGGCAGCATAAATGTCCAATCTCATAAAATTAAAGAATATCTGAACTCAAAAGCAAAAACTAAATAAAAAAAAAATATATATATATATCTGAAAAGTGTGGTGTGCATTTTTATTCAGCCCCCCTTTACTCTGATACCCCTAACTAAAATCTAGTGCAACCAATTGTCTGCAGAATTCACCTAATTAGCAAATCGAGTCCACCTGTGTGTAATTTAATCTCAGTATAAATACAGATGCTCTGTGAAGCCCACAGAGGTTTGTTAGAGAACCTTAGTGAACGAACATCATCATGAAGGCCAAGGAATACACCAGACAAGTCAGGGATAAAGTTGTGGAGAAGTTTAAAGCAGGGTTAGGTTATAAAAAATATCCCAAGCTTTGAACATCTCACGGAGCACTGTTCAATCCATCATCCAAAAATGGAAAGAGTATGACACAACTGGAAACCTACCAAGACATGCCCGTCCACCTAAACAGAAAAGCCGAGCAAGGAGAGGATTAATCAGAGAAGCAGCCAATAGGCCCATGATAACTCTGAAGGAGCTGCCAAGATCCACAGCTCAGGTGGGAGAATCTGTCCACAGGACAACTATTAGTCGTGCCCTGCACAAATCTGGCCTTTATGGAAGAATGGCAAGAAGAAAGCCACTGTTGAAATAATGCCATAAGAAGTCCCATTTGTTTAACCTCCCTGGCGGTATGATTATGTCAGATTTTTGAATCTCAAAGTGGTTCAATTGTTTTGCATAGAAATTTGGCGTTTCATATTGTAGGCCTGTAATTCTTAGCCATAACACACTTAAATCTGTCCAAACAAGAGTCTAGTAGATATCCCGGGTATGATAACGTTTGAAACACAAAATCATAAATTATAATATAATAAATAACTATAAATAATTATAAAAAATAATAATATAATAATAATAAAATAAATTTCCCCACGATTCACTATCGCTCAATTCGGCAAGTGTTCTAATTTACTATCGCTGTTTTCTAGCTGGTCTAAAACCACTTTTGACGTAAAGGGACACTTTTTAGTTGCTATGGACAATCTCAAGTTTCCAGGCAGAAAGAACAATATATATAATATAAAACTGCATGCAGGGCATTGGACTAAGCACTAGGGACAAAAGGGATGTGAAA
This sequence comes from Lithobates sylvaticus, assembly GCA_028564925.1. NCBI lineage: Eukaryota > Metazoa > Chordata > Amphibia > Anura > Ranidae > Lithobates > Lithobates sylvaticus. Next base: position 197,781,771 of record CM053033.1, on the reverse strand, counting down.
TGATTTCTTGATATCACTAGAAAAAAAAAAGCCTTTGAAAATATGTTTGTAATAACTCCATCAGTATCACCAGCAAAGCAGCTTCATTATTATCCCATTAAAGAAGAAGAGAATGTGTGCTGCATTTCGAGATTTCATAATTTTCCACGTCACAAATGTTAATTCTCCATCACGACCGCTAGTTTACAAGACTGACCGCTTCTGGCTCGTCCTTGCTTCCGAGCATGCGTGTTTGTACTTTGGACTTGTCTGACGGACTTGTGTACACACGCTCCGAAAATCTGACAACACACATTTGTCTGCGGAAAATTTTAAAACCTGCTGTCCAACATTTGTCCATGGAAAATCTGACAAAAATTGTTCGATGGAGCATACAAACAGTCAGATTTTCCGCCAACAGCCTGTCATCACACAATTCCCGTCAGAATATCTGATCGTGTGTACGAGGCTTTACAGTGTACATCACCCTGAACACAACATCCACACCGTGAAACGTGGTGGCAGCATCATGTTGTGGGGATTCTTTTCTTCAGCAGGGACAGGGAAGCTGGTCAAAGTTGATGGGAAGATGGATGGAGCCAAATACAGAGCAATCTTAGAAGAAAACCTGTTAGAGTCTGCAAAAGACTTGAGACTGAGGTGGAGGTTCATTTTCCAGCAGGACAACGACCCTAAACATACAGCCAGAGCTACAACGGAATGGTTTAGATCAAAGCATATTCGTGTGTTAGAATGGCCCAGTCAAAGTCCAGACCTAAATCCAATTGAGAATTTGTGGCAAGATTTGAAAATTGCTGTTTACAGACACTCTAAATCCAATCTGACAGAGCTTGAGCTATTTTGCAAATAGGAATAGGCAAAAATTTCACTAGATGTGCAAAGCTGGTAGAGACATCCCCAAAAAAGACTGGCAGCTGTAGTGAAAGGTGGTTCTACAAAGTATTTCAAAAATAGATGGGGATCAATTAGCGCAAGGAAGGAGAAATCCCTAACTAAATAAGCAGTGATGTAAGTAACTGAGTTAAAATAAACTGATTTACGTAACTCAGTTACTTTAGAGGGTAACTAGTAATCTAACTGATTACTTTTCCCCTCATGGTAACTCAGTTCCCATTACTTTGGCTTAGTTACCCCAATTACATCTACCGTCACTAGATGGCAGTAGTGTAATTCCGGTGTCCTGCCAAAAAAGTTCCCCCGCCGGATAAGGACCCCCTGTACTGCGCAGGCGCAGCGCTTGCGCAGTATGAAGGACTACGGAGCTTCCGAAAATTGCCGAACCTAAACAGCTCTGAGTGAACTCTACACAGCGCAGGCGCAGTTAACATGTAATTGTACGAGGCGATGCCGCACCCTCATGATGCTCGTGCTACTCTGCAAGGGGTCTAGTATTACTGTAACCAAGGGGCGCATTTATTATTATTGTTATATATCGAGCTCTGCCCATTAATTTAACATTCGCCCTCTTCTGTAGAAATCCACCCCTTACACGATATAATAATAATAGACCCGCCCCTTGCTTACACACTATAACAGATCTGCCCCTTGGTTAGAGTAATAATAGAGCAGCCCCTTGGTTACACGATATATAACAATAATAAATGCGCCCCTTGGTTACAGTAATACTAGACCCGCTCCTTAGTTACACGTATAGAATATTTAAAAAAAAAAAAGTCAGTTACTTTGCTGAGTAACTAATTACTTTTCCAATGTAGTAACTGAGTTACTAACGCAATTACTTTTTGGGAGAAGTAATTTGTAACTTAACTAAATTACTTTTTTAAAGTAAGATGACCAACACTGTAAATAAGCAGCTAAGCACTCAAGGTCAATATAATAAATAAAAAATATATAAATTGCGCTAATTAAGTCACCACCCTAGTTCTCATGTATCATGAAAAACTAAAAAAAAAGTGACATATGATGCAAACAACGTATGAATGCAAAACAGATGTAAAGATCTTAACCAGAATATATGTGTACTCAATAGATAATGAAAAAATTCAATAAATATGTGCTCTGTGGGATAAATACATAATTTAACCAAAAGCATAATGTGCACAAAAATAAAGTAAGGTAAAAAAAAGTGAAAATAAAGTCCATCAACAGTCCAAGTCAGAAAGTGAATGAAGACACAATATTACCCAGCAGGGAATCCAACATTTTGAGAGGAAAACCGTCACCAGAGCTCTGTAGATGGAAGGGAGATGGAAGTGGAAAGCCAAGATGTGGAAAGGTCAAAATGATTTATGCACCTTACCAGAATGGATGGACCCCCTAAATAGCGAGGTCTGAAGCGCAAGCAGATATGACCCTCTGCACGGGTAAATAGGATATCCAACCGGTCACTGAACTCGTCCGTCAACAGGAGTCACCAATACAGGAACCAGAATACCAATCAATCACGGTCATACAGACACCAACGGGACTATAAGTGGGAGATAAGAGATAACTCCAATGGTGTAGTAACAAACTTGTTTAATGGTAGTAAAAAGCAAATACAGACAGCGGAGACCAGCGTCACTCGCTCAATTTAAAACTTGCCGGCAAAATAAAAACAAACACCCGTGTTCCAAAAAAAAAAAAAAAAAAAACACATGGGGGGCGTGGTGGCGTCAGTACGTAGCACCGCCCTACATGTTTCGTCAGAGCTGACAATATATCAAATCCTAGGTGTAAAATCCGTAAACATATAGTGCAGCACTAAAATAGATCAATACCTATGAATTCATGAAGGATGAACACAAAATCATAAATAAAATTCATTAAACTCCTTTCCAGAACATAGTACATCCAAATTCAAATATGATAGTCGATAGTTCATCCATAGGATGAGAAAAAGACAGAGAGAGGGTGGATAAACAAAAAAAGTGTTCTCCTCAGCTGTGACAGGTGTGCTAAGAAAGACTTCTCAGCTAAGCCCATCCGTGACAGTGCCTCCACCATAAATCAATGTGGGCCACTCACCTCATTTACTGGACCTCTAAATTAACAGATAGGTCAAATGAGCCTTCCCATAAAGGGTATATTTCTGCCTCTGTGGGGATCCAAAGATAATACGATCACACCTCTCAGAACTTCCAACTGAATCTCACACTCAATGGGGACCAGGTATAACGTTGCACCATGTAAGAACTGCATAGTGCTAAATGGTAAATAATTATAACATATTAACATGCAATACCATAATTAACATAACATATTGCTTAACATATAAAATGCTTCAATCAACAAAATGTCCAGTGTGAGATCACTTAATAAATAAGGTGCTTTGTGAAATGTTTAAATCCTCATGCAGTGAATATCCAAATTAAATCATCTCAATGTTCCACCTCTGTGCCACCACCGTCACTCTAGAGAACTCACCGGATCCCTATGACCTCTCATAACCAGTGGGTCATATAGCGCTTTACCCCCTTTGGGGATAATTAACCAGGACCAATGCTGCAGCTTTATTCCTTTGGTATCCTCTCCACGTACCAATAAGTACCACGGGAAAAGAAAAGCTCATATAGTGTTAAACCTTTAATAAAACATCATCCACTTAAAAGCATGTACAATCCAACTCATATTATGAAGTGCATTTGGCCATGCACCAGGGACATCAGCTCCACCAGCCACGGTGTGGCTCGGCTCTCCCCCCTAGAACCTGCGGGTGTACCACGTCACTTCCAAGTGTACTCAGTGGGATGACGTCACTTCCTGCAAACAATAGCAAAAGTGTTTATATGTGAACAATGTAAAAAAGGTGCATATGCAGGACCTCAGTCGAATTGTCATGTCATGTTCTGCTGTATGCATACTGCAAATCCCATAGTCCATCTCAAGAGCGAGCAAGAGAGGGTAGCTTCTAACCTGGCCACAGCAGCAAAAAAAAAAAAATTATTTGGAGGAGTCTGAGAGCAGAAGATGGGACATTTTTGAGATAAAAATACATACTTAAATAGAAGTTTTGTGTCACTTTAATCCAATCTAATTGTGTGGAATAGTAAACAGTTCTGCTTCTGTTACAGTTTTCATTAAAAAGACCTTCTATTTTCAGATTTTATTGCTGGCTGCCTGTTAATCAATTATTCTAACTCTGGCTATTTTTTGATATATAAAGTACTCTCAACAGGTAATTTTTCCAAGATTTATGTTACCTTGCAGAGGTGCTTTAAATCAATGTGATTGGCTTGGTATTTCTGACAGCTATTTTATCCAAGAGACATTTCAAAAACATTAGTCAGCTGGAGCTACCCTGTTTACCCGAAAATAAGGCAGAGCATGATTGTCGGTGGTGGCTGCAATATAAGCCCTACCCCCCAAATAAGCCATACCCTGTTTCCCCGAAAATAAGCCCTACCCTGAAAATAAGACCTACAAGGACTTTAACTAGGGCTTATTTGGGGGGTAGGGCTTATGTTGCAGCCATCACCGAAAATCACGCTAGGTCTTATTTTTAGGGAAACAGGGTAGCTAAGGACTGAGATTGGGAACCACTGCCTTAGAGTCTTTGCAGACAAATAACATATCATGTGGATATTCCTTAGATAATATAACATGTAATGATAATTTCTGCTTTTGGGTTTGTAGCTCCACTTACATGAGTTATGATAGAAAAAAATCTGCTTAAATACTATGATGTTTTATATTTCCAGGAAAAGGACAATCCCAGCTTTAATAAGGAAAACATGATAATGACCATACTGAACCTGTTCTTTGCTGGGACAGAAACTGTAAGCACCACCCTAAGTTATGGCCTTCTCGCACTTATGAGATACCCAGAAATACAAGGTAAGGAACAGAAAGACCTTGCAAGGCAGGAAACTCTTGGTGGGCTGAGAATTAATGCCATCAATTATATATAAACAATGTAATGTCCTGCGAGCCACCACTTGCTATAAGCCCAAAATAGGGTCTCTCAAATGTTACTATAATTTTGAATCAGCAGCTAGCGTTGCACATGTCTCATAAATCATGCAAAGATCATCCAATATTCTAAAGTACGCTGCACTTTCAAACTTAAAATCCAAATAGTGAAACGAAAAATGTGCTATATAACAACAGCAATAAACGTCGCTGCTGTGATATATATATATATATATATATATATATATATACACATACAGTATCTCACAAAAGTGAGTACACCCCTCACATTTTTGTAAATATTTAATTATATCTTTTCATGTGACAACACTGAAGAAATTACACTTTGCTACAATGTAGCGAGTGTACAGCTTGTATAACAGTGTAAATTTGCTGTCCCCTCAAAATAACTCAACACACAGCCATTAATGTCTAAAGCACTGGCAACAAAAGTGAGTACACTCCTAAGTGTAAAAAATGTCCAAATTGGACAAAATTAGCCATTTTCCCTCCCCGGTGTCATGTGACTCGTTAGTGTTACTAGGTGTTACTAGGTCTAAGGTATGAAAGGGGAGCAGGTGTGTTAAATTTGATGTTATCACTCTCGCTCTCTTATTGGTCACTGGAAGTTCAACATGGCACCTCATGGCAAAGAACTCTCTGAGGATCTGAAAAAAAGAATTGTTGCTCTACATAAAGATGGCCTAGGCTATAAGAATATTGCTAAGACCCTGAAACTGAGCTGCAGCATGGTGGCCATACAGCGGTTTAACAGGACAAGTTCCACTCAGAACAGGCCTCGTCATGGTCGACCAAAGAAGTTGAGTGCACGTGCTCAGCGTTATATCCAGAGGTTGTCTTTGGGAAATAGACTTATGAGTGCTGTCAGAATTTCTGCAGAAGTTGAAGGGGTGAGGGGTCAGCCTGTCAGTGCTCAGACCATACTCCGCACACTGCATCAAACAGGTCTGCATGGCCCCCCTGAAGGAAGCCTCTTCTAAAGATGATGCACAAGAAAGCCCGCAAACAGTTTGCTGAAGACAAGCAGACTAAGGACATGGATTACTGGAGCCATGTCCTGTGGTCTGATGAGACCAAGATAAACTGATTTGGTTCAGATGGTGTCAAGTGTGTCTTGCCTACAGTCAAGCATGGTGGTGGGAGTGTCATGGTCTTGGGCTGCATGAGTGCTGCCAGAACTGGGGAGCTACAGTTCATTGAGGGAACCATGAGTGCCAACATGTACTGTGACATACTGAAGCAGAACATGATCAACTACCTGCGGAGACTGGGCCACAGGGCAGTATTCCAACATGATAACGACCCCAAACACACCTCTAAAATGACCACTGCCTTGCTAAAGAAGCTGAGAGTAAAGGTGATGGACTGGCCAACATGTTTCCAGACCTAAACCCTATTGAGCATCTGCGGGGCATCCTCAAACAGAAGGTGGAGGAGCGCAAGGTCTCTAACATCCACCAGCTCCGTGATGTCATCATGAAGGAGTGGAAGAGGACTCCAGTGGCCACCTGTGAAGCTCTGGTGAACTCCATGGCCAAGAGGGTTAAGGCAGTGCTGAAAAATAATGGTGGCCACACAAAATATTGACACTTTGGGTCCAATTTGGACATTTTCACTTAGGGGTGTACTCACTTTTGTTGCCAGCGGTTTAGACATTAATGGCGTGTTGAGGAGACAGCAAATTTACACTGTTATACAAGCTGTACACTCACTGCTTTACATTGTAGCAAAGTGTAATTTCTTCAGTGTTGTCACATGAAATTATATAATAAAATATTTACAAAAAATTGAGGGGTGTACTCACTTTTGTGAGATACTATATATATATATATATATATATATATATATATATATATATATAATTAATTTGTGCTCCTATTAAGACCAATTCGTATGTAGCCCTGTAAGCTCAACTTGCACCTGTCTCCTCTTTAGCACAAGCACTAAAAGGAAATTAGTGTATAGCAGGGGTATCCAACCTTTTGACCTTCATGGGCCAGATTGGAAGAAGAGCAATTGTCTTGGGCCACACATAAAAAACATTAACAATAAGGAAGGCTGATGAGCAGAAAAAGTTGGGCAGTATGTGTAATCTTAGAGCAGACTGACAGAAATTGCAGAGTTATTAGAGAAAATGATGATCAGAGATTGTGGACATGCTCGTACGAGTATAGAGACCCTGAGAGACTGGAAACATCCAACATGAGGCTATTACTACTATTACTCCTTTACAAATCAATGCTCCCAATCCAGACTGCTTGGGTCTATGGGCTGCAGAGCAAGTTTGGACACCAACCTGCAGTAAACCAAAAAGTTAGAGAAAAATATTATTTTTTTCCAAACTATTATGCAATTTTGCTTTTATAGTGACGTCATAGTGTAAAAAGTTACAGGATCAGCTGAATTATCAGATAATTGGTAGCTCTAAGCTGAAAGGGTAGAATTGTAAGTGGGATGCAATAGGCACCGCACAATGTAAAACAGACAATGAAGCCATAACAAATCAGAGGGCTGTAAAGGGTACATTTTTCCACAAGGGGCATCAGGTGACAGCACAGTACATGCTAAAAGACACCAGTAGAACAGATTGCTGGGAAGAATCACTTTATATTAATCAGTACAGTACATGTGGTTACTTGCAATTCCCTGGAGGCAAAAGGGGGGGTAGACTGTTTCTGATACTCCAGGCAGTGTTAATTTAGTCGACTAAAACGACTAAAACAGTTTAGTCGACTAAAACAACTAAAACATTTTAGTCGACTAAATGAATACTATTTTAGTCGACTAAATTAGAACTAAAACTAAAAGCCATTTTAGTCAAAAGACTAAAATGAGACTAAAATTAAATGACATTTTAGTCCCAAGACTAAAATTAGACTAAAACTAAAATGGCATTTTAGTCAAAAGACAATAACTAAAACTAAATTGCAATTACTGAAATGTACTAGAGATTTTAGTTGACTAAATACGACTAAAACTAAAACAATTGCAGAAGACTAAAATGGGACTAAAACTAAAATGCCATTTTAGTCCTAAGACTAAAATTAACACTGACTCCAGGTGGCTGGCGGGGGGGTTCTGTGGACCTGTTTCACTGGGTAAACAGGGACTGCAGGGGATAGCAAGTGATATAAGTTAAAATTGTCAATTTCTTCTGCCACAACCTTCCCCAAGCATATGTGTAGGGTTGGCGTTTTTTAAAGGCATTGGTATACAATTTTATTTGTATACTATTTCTTTTTTTAAATACCATGACATTCCAATACAGTTCAAACAAATACTTTTTGCAATTATTTGTGCAAAAATAATAACACAGATTAAAGTTTAAAATATTGCAGTTTAACTTAAGTGTGGGTACTACAGTTGTTTCCATTTTTTAGGTTAACACCATTTTCACCTAGTACAGAAAATACATGTGGATCTTGGCAGAAATGTGGTTTCCTTGTCACTTCCAGTGAACTAAACCAGAAATGTTATATTTCTTCTGTAAAGTACTAATCTGGGGAGTGGAACTTTTGTGTCCTGTAGTTTGGAAGGCAGGGTAGTTATAAAGGTCCAGGCATCCATGAGCATATCATAACAGGAACTGGAACTAACTTGTACAGGGTACAGAGATACAACAAATGTAAATGGTAATATGTTTGAAGTCCAGCTTAGGTAGCAATCATGGATCACTCCATGGATACAGTGGAGACGTAAGTGTAATGCCGCGTACACACGAAGGGACTATCCCGCGGGATTATCCGCTGGACTGAAGTCCAGCGGATAATCCCCTCGTGTGTGGGCGCCGGCGGACTTTTTGGCGCCAAAGTCCGGCGGACTTTTTGGCGCCAAAGTTTTAAGTTTGGTTTTAAAATTATCCGCTGGACTTGGCAGTCCGGCGGACAATCCCGCCGTTAGTAGGCAAGTCCGCGGGACTTTTGAAATGAACGGACTTGCCGCTCATCGGCGAGTCCGTTCATTTAGCACGTGACTTCAGGTTACGTAGCTAGCGTAGGCAGTAAATGCCGCCGCGCTAGCTCCGTAAGCTGGCATGGATTTAAAGGGACTCCCCACGCCGAAAAAACGGCGTGGGGGTTCCCCCCAAATCCTAGTCAAACCCTCATCCGAGCACGCAGCCTGGCAGGCCAGGAAAGGTGTGGGGACGAAAGAGCGCCCCCCCTCCTGAGCCGTACCAGGCCGCGTGCCCTCAACATGGGGGGTGCCCTGGGGAAAGGGGGGCCGTGCGCCCCCCCCACCCCAAAGCACCTTGTCCCCATGTTGATGAGGACAAGGGCCTCTTCCTGACAACCCTGGCCGTTGGTTGTCGGGGTCTGCGGGCGGGGGCTTATCGGAATCTGGGAGCCCCCTTTAATAAGGGGGCCCCCAGATACCGGCCCCCCACCCTATGTGAAGTTATTAAAGGGGGCTCCCAGATTCCGATAAGCCCCCGCCCGCAGACCCCGACAACCAACGGCCAGGGTTGTCGGGAAGAGGCCCTTGTCCTCATCAACATGGGGACAAGGTGCTTTGGGGTGGGGGGGGGCGCACGGCCCCCCTTTCCCCAGGGCACCCTCCATGTTGAGGGCACGCGGCCTGGTACGGCTCAGGAGGGGGGGGCGCTCGTTCGTCCCCACCCCTTTCCTGGCCTGCCAGGCTGCGTGCTCGGATGAGGGTCTGACATGGATTTGGGGGGAACCCCCACGCCGTTTTTTCGGCGTAGGGAGTCCCTTTAAATCCATGCCAGGTTACGGAGCTAGCGCGGCGGCATTTACTGCCTACGCTAGCTACGTAACCTGAAGTTACGTTCTAAATGAACGGACTGCTCGTGTGTGGGCAAGTCCGTTCATTTTCAAAAGTCCCGCGGACTTTTGGCCGGCGGATTATCCGCCGGAGAAGTCCGTGCGTGTGTGGGCAAGTCCACACGCTCGGAAAGTCCAGCGGACCGAGCTGGAAAGTCCGGTGGGATTGTCCGCTGGACTAAGTCTGCTGGCAAAAGTCTGCACGTGTGTACGCGCCATAAGTTTGTGTACAGTAGGTTCTAACTTTGTGTTTCACAGCCAGACTGCACAAAGAAATAGACAGCGTGATTGGTGAAAATCGCATCCCAAACACTGAGGACCGAAACAAGATGCCATACATGGATGCTGTAATTCATGAGATTCAGAGATTTGGTGACATCCTCCCCATGAATCTTCCACATCAAACATCAAAGAATGTAAACTTTAAGGGCTACACCATCCCCAAGGTGGGTCAGTTTTTTGACTGGATTAGGAGCAAGTTAAATTAACCCTGGAATTATGATGCTGTTAGATTTGGAAAACATTTTCTTAAATGTGGATGTTTTAAGCCAAATTTCATTGGTTTGTTTTTTTACCACTTCCATTTCTCAAAAGGCTTTTGGGAGAAAGGGAGCAAAGGTTGTTCTAAAGGATGTTTCTGCTTTATCTGTTGTTGCCCGGCAGTGTTTCTGAGGCTCATCCTTCTATCTTAAATGTCTCTGATATATATTTTAGTGGCTCAAGCAGTTTTTGATCCTATCATCTCATTGGTCAAGGCTGCCAGGAGCTTCCCAAAGGGAAAGTGTTTATCCAAACCACAGCTTGAAACACAGATTGAACTTTTCAGAAATTCACTTATCTCCACAGGCAAGGGAGCCTAGACTGAGCAGGTTTTGGGTGATCTGGCTGCCTGTACTTTAACATGCTATTATTGTCCTCTACTGTTAGAAACTAATTTCCACACCTTACATCCTTCTGTCCTAGAAACATCTATAAAGAAGCAGAGTGTTAGTGATAAGGTTTGACGATAACTGACAGCTGGTATCATTAAGCAGAGCCTTTCTTCTGACATGGTTCTTAGCTGGGATGTACGATGATGATGAAAGGCATTTCCACACCATGGTGCTTCCACCGCTATCTTTCACCATTGGAATTGTTTGTTCAAGGTGATAAGTAGTATGAGCTTTCAACTGCACATTACGTTTTGAGTTAGCACCACAACTTTGGTTTTGGCCTTGCCAGGACAATTTTACGTGTATTTATTTTGGGTCCTACATACCTTTTGGCAAACTCCAAATGGTAATTGATAAAGGTTTTTGTCAACCCTGTAAGCTTGGCATGAAAACTACCCTTTGTCCTTGGGGCAACCATAGCTCTGACACTTCAGATTCTCCCATTGCATTCTCTCTCTGAATAACAATTTTTTGTCTTACTTTTAAGATAATAAATATTCACTCCTCTCTTAGGTTTCTACTGATATAATCTACCTCAGATATCATATAGTTAGCCAGTCAGAAAATAATTTCTAGTAGCTTTGACAATATTCTAGGAACTTTGGGTTACAATGGATGGCAGGACAGCTGTAATGGGGGTATGTACCTTATTATTTAACAAGTCCACAGTAGATGGATGGCCAAATCTATTGTAGGTGAGGCTGCTCACTGCCAGGAAACAGGTTTCTTGGTCAACCCATTCTACAGGATTCAAAAAGCAACTCAACTTGAAGTAATCAAAGTCTCAATGTTCTTTTTTTATTTAGGGTACAGATGTCTACCCACTGTTGTGCTCTGTACTTAGAGATGACAAGCAGTTTGCTACTCCATATAAGTTTGACCCCAACCATTTTTTGGACAACAATGGCTGTTTTAAGAAAAATTACGCATTCATGCCATTCTCTGCAGGTACCTACACATTGTGAACACATTTTAAATGAACAAGTATTAATCAAGCTGTTTTTACACTGTAAAAAATGATTATATCCAACAATCCAGATTATCTTAAAAAAAATTTAGTGCTTATTGATAATTCAGGATTGCAGGATCATAAGATGCCTTGAGAAAAGTAAAACGTGTGCATATTGACTTTTTTATATAAACTGTTGCGATTGCAATTTGATTCTCAAAAGCAATATTTCTCTCTTGAAAATTAATTGAAGAAGTATAAGACAATATAAAAAAACAAAATATATAGAAGGCTTTCTAATGAATTCCTGATATCCATAATCAGTTGTCTGTTTATGCAAAGCTGTAGTTTTGAACAGTAATTAACTCCTATTGCATATTTATGGGATAATCCAGGGCCTGGTACCCAAACTGTGGCCCAGTAGACATGTGCATTCGTTTTTGTCCGAATGCATTTTTGTCCGAATTTTGGGTATTTTCGTTATCGTTTTAACAAACGATAAGGAACGTGCAGAATCCGAAAACCGAAAGATCCGACATAAACAAATGCTTTATTTTCATTGCGACAACAGTTCGATATAGATAGGAGATTTGACATGACGCTGACAATAGCGATCTGTGTCCATCGAACCTGTGGTTGAATGTGCCTAACCTTAGCTCTATTAGTTCAAGATTATTCTACATAGAGAGAAAAGATTTGACATAGAGAAAAAAGATTCAACATTATAGAGACAATAGCAAAAAAGGTTGAATGTGCCTAACCTAACTCTATTAGTCCAAGATTATTCGACATAGAGAGAAAAGATTTGACATGAAGATTCGACGAAGCAGTCGCCGCGAGCAGACATTTAAGGTCAAATGCTCCGCCCATTGGCTATAGAAGAATTCTAATGTTGGTTGACTAGCAATAATAATTAATAAATATAAATATTACTAGTGTCATACAACATTAGAATTCTACTATAGCTTGTATGCGGAACATTTGACCGGAAATGTATGATTGCGGCGTCGTACAGTTTAGCTGCTCCGTCTAATCTTCTTAGAACATTCAACTGACACCATAGGCCTGAATGACAGATTCAACCTTAATTATTTCGGATTTTCAGACTAATCCTTTTTTAAACTAAACAAAATAAATAACAACGAATTTCGGGAGTAACTAAATAAATGCATTTTTCATACGAAAACTAAATATTTCAGTGTGCACATGTCTATGGCCCAGGGGATGCATGAAGCACTCGGGATTTCTTGTCAAGCCCTCAACATTAGACTGTTTCCTTCCCAAGGTGCTTATATAGGCCAGTGGGGGGGAAATATTCTTTAGACTGGCTTCTGGTAGTTAAATGATTTGGCTTATTTGCTTTACTTTTTCGGTGCTGTCCATTGTCTTTTATGTTTTTTTTTCCTATGTTTTTTTCAGAAGGGATATTGATTTGGCACAAGTAGTTTTTAAGTGAGCTGTGGGAAGTGAAGCATGAATTTGAAAAGAGGCACCAAATGCAGTGATTTTCAGCAATTTTATATAATGGGTCTTCAATCTCTGACTGTCTCCTAAAGCATGTCCCCAGTGTCCAACCACTCTGATAACATGTTTACAGTCTCTGGCCATGTGTACAGGCTTTCTCAGTCTCCTGTTGCATGTCTGCAGACTCTGACAGTTTTCTGGACTTTTGCATGCCCCTATATCAATGACCACCACTGCTCTAGGGTGATACTAGATCATATAATTGCAGTTACATTTGCATCATCCATAAAGCCTAAAGAATTTCTTTAAGAATGAGTAAAACCCTACCCACCTAAGAGGTATTACTGGTCGGTTGGGCATTGGTCCATCAACATTCCATGAAATAAGAGTAGAATGTAGAAGGGTTAGAACCGCTGTCTGGTTTTATTGATGTCTGTGTCTCCGCTGGGAGATTCATCATCACTGTTGGTCTTTGTGACCATTGTCTCCAAGACCTAAAGTGATGGAAAATCCAAAATGTTTAAGTTGACAGAAGAACAGGAGCTGGGAGTAAATATTCCAATAGATAAACCTGTTTTGGTGACAACTGTCTAAGAGGATATACCCCATTGCTTTAGATAGATCTCCCTTTACTTCCTTCAGTTTTTCTGAGACAGGGAGTAAAGGGTATTCACCCTAACAGGACAGGGAGGAAAAAAAATGGTGTATTAACCATTCCCAAATCTTCAACAAAAAATTGCCTTTTTGGTTTGACATGGAATATTTATAGATAGGCAACTCCAAACCTCATATTGATTAGTGGTTCCAAATTAATTATAACTACTGCAGTAGGGAAGAGACACAAAAGATACACTCCGCATCTTTCCAAATAACTGTTCTGCCTTATTACGATGCAATTGAAGGTTTTTATACACATGATTAAGTAGGTATCACATCAATATTACAATTGTACGTTTATGGTAACAAGGGGCGTAACATAGGCAGAATAATTCTAATCAGGACTTCAAAGAATGCAAACATGTAATGAAAACATTATTAGTGCCGTGTGCACAGTGAGGGCAGTGTGCAATACATACAAAATAGAATACAATTATATACAGAACTTACAACTTTCCTTTACAGTCTTCTCTTTTGATCAATATTTTGATCACTAACCATACCTGCTATCACCTTTAACCTGCAACCTCAACACGCTTAGGTGGAGGTAGTCCTGACCAAAGAGGCAAAACTCCATTGTGGAGAATATAATATCTGAGCAGCTTTTTCATTACAAAATGACTTCATTGTGAAAAACAAATGATTGATAAGACATACAGAGCACTGGCTGTACCCTCCTGTGGCCAGAATGGCCTTCTAGCTGAATTGTTATCAGCATATGTAAACACAGACAATTCTACATAAAATGGTAGATGTACAAAAGACAAATATGATTTCAACATCACTAAACTACTTTTCAAATCACATTTTATTTTTATATATATATATATATATATATATATATATATATATATATATATATATCCCTTACAATTAAAATATTTGAATAAATAGTACCCTAGACTGTGATCGCAAGTGAGAAACAAATCAAACACAGAGATTTCTTTAATTTAGTCTTTTTTGCAGTGTCTTGTGTGGATCCAGGTGACTTTTCCTTCAAGTTTTGCATAACTGTACATGTAATAGATGCTGTATTGAGTCTCCAAACATTTCCTTATATATAAATGTCTCTTAACAATCCACAAGTCACCTGGCTTTAGTTTTAGATCCTTCCAAACTTTTAGGATTTGGAATTGGGGAGAAAACACATAAATTAGTTTGTCAAAAACCTTAAAAGATCAGCAACATTCTCTGTGAGATCCGAATGGAGAACTTCAGCTGCTAAGACAAAATATAAGCAAGTGAGTAACACACTCCCAAACCAAATCCCATAGGGAGAGAGTCCAACATCCTCTTCGGGGCTTGATAAAATATAAGAAAACATTCAGGCAAGGGTTTTCTAGTTTCTTACTCTACTTTTTCCGCTAAATTTTAGACAGTAGGGGGTGTAAAAATAAAACCTCAAAACTTCTAGTAAGGACTCTCCTATAAAAATGATTTCCTCTGTTACTCTATGTAGATTCTGAACTCTGTACTTACAAACTACTTCTGATAACACTTTTTACTGTGGCCTTTGCAGTAGCATTTGCTACTGGACATCCAGAAAACATGTCTATACAGACAAAATGCATACTCGCAAGATCCTGACTTGTGCATCTGGATATATCTTTTTGTAATTTCTGGACGGGGATGTTCCTCTTTTGGTAACAACTTTGGTAACAGGTAAAGCAAGAAGTGGTATGTTATAAAAACAACTGTGGTGAACCCTGGCTCTATCCCATGCTCATTTACTAAGGCAGCCATAACTGCTTGTGACTGATGGCATGATCCATGTGTCAAGCTGGAAGGAAAAGAGTGTCTGGAAGACATAAAAGATCACATTTTTCCAAAGTCCTGTTTCATAAGAAGTTGCCCCCTGTGAACCACTTGTTCTTCTTGTTCTGGGGTCCTTAAAGTTGAATTATTAATTCCAGTTATACTGGGCCAGAACTAGGGTGGAATCTGTGAGTTGCACAGACCCAGCAAGTGTCCGGGGCTGTAATGCAGCATCCTTATTCGCCTGGTCTGCTTCCATGTGTGAATTTTAATGTTAGTATGGCTACCTCAGCAAGAACCTGGAAGTCTGAAAACAGCCAATCAAATTAACTTAACATGCTTGATTGGTTTACCTGCCGAAGTAAAAACAAACTTCTGGCCCTTCAAATGGAACCAAAAGCTCTCTATATCTCGACTATCTATATAAATATATGCTCTTTTTTATAACTCTCAGGTTTTGCTAAAACATGAGGTGATAAACTGCATACTCAGTATGGGTATTGCCATCCTCAGTATAAAACCGGGATCAAATCTACAAAAAAAAAAAATATCTGGGTCTTCAGGGAGTGTGTCCTGCACTGGGCTCACAGCAGCTGATTCCCACGTCATCAATTTAACACATGTGGCTTCCTTTGTCTCCAGCCTCCTCAAATAGAGGCAATAAGGTGGCTGGATTCAAATGTACGCATTTTTCATTGTTAGATTTGTACATAAACAAACAAAACAAATTTATATTTTAAAACCTTTCATTAGACAAACATTTAGTTAGCTGTATATTTGCTGCGCAGAATGTAGGACCATTAAAAATTATATATTTGACCAAAATAATGTCTAACTTTGTCTAATAGCACCTTTTCATAAAGCTATAGCTCTGATATATCGGGGTGAACATTACTGGGTCCAGCTGTAAACACACAAATCCCTGTTCTGTCAGGGGAGAGGAGACATATCGTTTGTTCCTACTAGGAACAGCAATATGTCTCCTCCCCCAGTCAGTAAAATCCCCATACAGTTAGAAACACTAACTAGGGAACACAGTTAACCACTTGATCGCCCCCTAGTGTTAACCTCTTCCCTGCCAGTGACATTTACACAGTAATCAGTGCATTTTTATAACACCGATCGCTGAATAAATGTCAATGGACCCAAAAATGTGTCAAAAGTGTCCGATCTGTCCACCGCAATGTCGCAGTACCGCTAAAAGTTATCCAAGCCTCTTCTTTGCTTCAGGTTACTACAGAAACGAAGCATAGCGAATCAGCGCTTGCTTACTCCAGAAACAAAGTAATGCAGGAGATAATTAGGAGGAAGAATCGCGGGATGTTGGGGCTGACGTCGACAACAGGAAATGACCCAGCCCCGACATAGACACAGCATTTTTCCGACAGGGTCTCGGCTTGCCGGACAGATAGAAGATACGCCGCATGTGCGGGCGACGTCATCACAAATTAATATAGGAAAAAATCGCAAGGCAAGCAGGTAAAGACAACATTAGTTATGGCAAATTATTTTAAACACTGCAATTGATAATTCAATAGAAAGTCATAAGAATGGGTATGCAACCGCTTTAAGACATCTAGTGGGGAAAAGAAAGTATTTTAGGGTAGTCTCTGAATTAAAGCTGAATATTGTGACAAAGTCTGCACTTTTTTTTTCTTTTGATATGCTATATTGTCGTTTTTAGCTGGAGGTTTGCTTAAATAATTTCCTAGAAAACCTTTTTAAGATGAATATATGTGACTTTCAGGCCCCCCTACCCTGTCATGATCCCAAGTGTGCCCAATAAAATATCCAACTGAAATGTTTCTTTTTTTCAGGGAAACGGGTGTGTCTCGGGGAAGGTTTGGCCCGTATGGAGTTGTATATTTTCTTAACAACCATCTTACAGAACTTCACACTGACCTCCAAGTCTAAGTTCACAGATGAAGACATTGCACCCAGAACTCTAGGATTTGCCAGTGCCCCCATATCTTATGAGATGTCTTTCATTCCCCGAGTTGGATCATTCTAGATGAATATCTATTTTGCCACAAGAAGTTTATTTTTAAATAGAATGTTACCATTCTACATTGTCAATTGGACTAAAACATTGCTGGAAGAAAATTTTTTTGTGTTGCTCTAACAAACAGATCCCACAAGTAATTTTATGGTGTCTAGAACAAAGACTTGCTTATCAAACAAGTGTTAGTCCTACACTAGTCATCAACATTTACAATAGCTACCGTTTTACAATGACCGGCAACTGCCAACCATTATACGCATGAGTTGGTTAATCCTTGTTCCCTTTGCATGCAATAATAACAAATATTTACAAAATACTAACCGGGGGGGGGGGGCTCTTAACATTTTCATGATTATGGACCCCTAATGGATTGCCCAATGTGTTGCCCTTCCAACGTCACTAGACTTCCTGAATCATCTTTGTCACAAGTTATATTAGATACCAGCAGGGTTGCCACCTCATTCCTTTAAAACCAAACACATATTAATTACACAGGTTCTGAGGCTAATTTATTGCAGATAAGGCACTAAGTGAGTTGAATTACCACCTTAAACAGCCACATAACCTGTGTAATTAATATGTGTTTGGTTTTAAAGGGATGAGGTGGC
Organism: Lithobates sylvaticus; assembly: GCA_028564925.1. Taxonomy (NCBI): domain Eukaryota; kingdom Metazoa; phylum Chordata; class Amphibia; order Anura; family Ranidae; genus Lithobates; species Lithobates sylvaticus. Next base: position 197,763,751 of record CM053033.1, on the reverse strand, counting down.
AACCCTAGATACCAGCATGAGTTAAAAAAATACCGATAGATAGCTAATAACAGAAAATCTGAAAGTAACTCATCATAAGGATTTTTATCATATGTGAAGCGCCCCCTGGGTTTTCTGGGGGCAGGGAGTATCCTCCAGAGGCAGGGGGTGAGCTAGCATTTACCCCAGGGCTGAGTTCATGGCTTTAATGGGGAGTTTGGAATGAAAATTGGGCACCAGTCACTTTTGAAATTTTCAAAGCTTTAATGCAGAACTTGAAGTGAGGAGGGTTAGGAGTCTCAGATACCAGTAGCAGATCACTCTCAGACTCCTTGGATCCAGAAAAAGTACAGCTTCACAGTACCAGAACCTATAAGCTGACCCGGCGATACTGCAAACACATTTCAAATTGTAGAACAAGATTCAGCTTCACAGTGTCAGAACCTTTAAGCCGACCTGACAACACTGTAAGCATGTTTTAGATGTAGGTGCGTCCTCCAAACAAATCATCAGGGCCTCCTGAGAGACCGACCTTCATCTTGGCTCTCTCCAGCAAGGGTCCTTCCCTGGATCTTCTCAGGTTAGCTTGGCTTGGCTTCTTCCACACTGGGCAAGACAGTCTAAAGACTACCTCAGGATTAGTAGGCCCCAGACAGGCTTCTGGACCTACTTGCAGAGCTCACTTCAGCAACATGTCCTTAGGCCAGGAGGGCCTGAGGCAAGAGAGACTGAGCACATGGCCCAGCCCAAATAAATATTCTTTCCCAGAATGCACCAGCAGCTAAGAACCTCCTACTAGACTGGCTGGAAGAAGAATAAATATTCGTGGCTCAACCTTCTTGTACTTCTCATACTGGCTTGTAGTTCCAGTGACACCTACTGGCGACAGTGAGAAATGCACAACCCAATTGAGATTAGAGAAAGACCAGATAAACTGTACAATCAGTCTGAGCTCTGCCAAAAACTAAATTTACATTACAGCCCAGTTTAGGACCAGGGGGCTACATACTGTATGTATTTATACAAACATGGCAAATCACAAATATGCAAATTAGCTTTAACTAGTGAGATTTTTGCTGACTACTGTGCAATAAAACATGGGATGGATACGGTTACTAATAATGTTACTTGCATGTGAACTGATGTATCATGTTGATTTATTTTCTTTGATTTTGGATTCAATAATGCAAAATGTTGAATTATTCAGATATCCAGTCCCAAAAACTCCAGTTCTACTGAATAAACAATTCTTCAAAAAAGCAAAGTCCACCTTGTGGTCTCTTTTTTTTTAAAGTCCTATGTTAATACTCATTAATGCAAGAGGTCCAGATACAACAATATTTTTTTTAAAAAGTCAAGGGGACAATCCAAAAAGTAGGCAGTGTGTTTTGGGAGTCCAAGACTACCCCCTTCATCAGGGTTAAAAGAATCAATCTGCTATCAATAAAATATCCCCTCCTCTGGGTTACATTTAAAAAAAAACAAAAAAACAATAGTACTGAGGGTATCAAAATCAATATACAAAAACAGGCAACTATAAGAGCAAGAATTACAAACCATACCATTCATTTCAATTCATCAACTGGGTAAAAACAAATGATATATATATATATATATAATATATAATATATATATATATATATATATATATATATATATATATATATATATATATATATATATATATATATCATGTAGCACACCCTGCGTAGGAGCTGCAAGAGTCAGGATTCCCCACTGCTACATGGCCAGGCACACAGCATTTCCTTAATGCATTCCAACACAGAAAGCAGTCCTTGGCTTGTTTTTGTTGTTTTATTAGGGGTTGATAACTTGGATAAGGTAGGGAAAAATGGGACGCCCAACTTCTTCACTATGTACACTGAAAAATCCTCTTTTTAGTTCCTCCTGCATAAGGATGAGCCGAACACCTCCTGATTCGGTTCGCATCCAGAACATGCGAACGGACCGAAAGTTTGCACGAAAATTGGAACACCGTTAAAGTCTATGGGACTCGAACGTGCAAAATCAAAAGAGCAAATTTTTAAGGCTAATATGCAAGTTATTGTCCTAAAAAGGGTTTGGGGACCCGGTCTTGCACCGGGGGACATGTATCAATGCAAAAGAAAGTTTTAAAAACTGAAGTTTTTTCGGGAGCAGTGATTTTAATGATGCTTAAAGTGAAAAAATAAAAGTGAAATATTCATTTAAATATCGTACTTGGGGGGGGGGGGGGGGGACTATAGCATGCCTGTAAAGTGACGCGTGTTTCCCGTGTTTAGAACAGTCCCTGCACAAAATAAAGGAATAAAAGTCATTTAAAACTGCTTGCGGCTGTCGGGTCCCGGCAATATGGATGAAATTTATTGAGAAAAACGGCATGGGTAACCCCCCAGCCCATTACCAGGCCCTTTGGGTCTTGTATGGATATTAAGTGGAACCAAAATTTTAAAAAGAAAAGGCGTGGGGCCCCCAGGCCCTATATACTCTAAACAGCAGTATACAGGCGGTCCAAACAAGACAGGGACTGTAGGTTTGTTCATAAGTTGAATCTATTTAAAATGGTAAGTAAAATTCTCAATCGTAAAACTCTTTAAAACTTTATCACCATTTAGCGGCGCTCCTCTGGGTGATTATATGACCAGATAAATATATATATACTATTTACTTAAATATAGAAATATATATATAAAACAAACAATATTGTGCTTGGGGGATCCTTAAAAATATATCACTGGCAATCTGATGTGTTAATACATTAATATCTCGTTATTTTTGGGATTGAAAATAGAGTCCACATATTATAGAGCCAATGAAGACAGGAATGTTGTCTGCTTTATATGCTTCCACCAATTTACTTCACCCGTGATCCACACTCCCCTCTGGGGTTTAAACTCACCGCAATCCTTAATGTTAACCGCATTGAGTCTGGATCTCCCAAGATATGAGGTCACTCTCCTTATACATCCTCTCCTCCCATCATCCACGATCAGCCAGTGTGTTTAATATAAAAAGGATAAAGAGATCCAAATAGTCCAGTACGTTTTGAACAGACTTTATTCTTTTAAAAAGGTATCCACATTGCACAAAAAATGAAACTTGTTCTCCTTTGAAGCTCCCTGCAATGAGGCCAGACCTTGGTTGTCTCACATTCAAGTTGTTAAATGTTTAGCCAGGGAAATATACCGGTGGTAGGATCAGGGAGTGAACTCTCTCACTGTTCACAGCGTCTCCCAGTCCACTTCCGGTTTACGATAGCCTCCTCGTGGAACGCAAGGAGCGTCAGCGTCACTTCCGGTCGTCGTATAGGTCACGCCCTGACGCGTTTCGTCATCACGACTTTCTCAAAGGGCGTGGCCTAACGACGCGACCTGCCAGCTTTTATTTGTGTCTACTTTAACACTATGTGCGCCGCTGATCTGATCAGACTCATACGCATCTATGGGAAATGTATGAAAGCAACCATACCCCTCTAATTATCTATTGCTAGACAACCAGTTCATGGCATTTCATTGCACACTTAGCATTTCAAAAATCTTTTAAAACCGCTTTTGTATTATTAAACTTTACAATGATTAAGGTTAATAATAACTGGATTTGCACTTCCACTTCATATCTACTAATATTAAAACGATTATTCTTAGAAAATATATATACACACACATAAATGTGCGAATATAAATACATCTGAAAGATCTAAAAAATCAATTCTTTTTTACGGACAACTCATAAAAGGGATGGTATCATATCCAATTATACATCTAAAAATTACGATCAAATCTGACAGAATTATTTTAAAATAAAAAGCATCCATATATAAAAATTAGTATATATAACAATTAAAATATATAAAAATTAAGAATTAAAATTACTAAAACAGAGGTTAATAATCACTGATAAAACAATTAATATCAAGTTCAATGTTTAACCCCTTAGGGGCCAATGTACCCAACAAAAAAATCCATTTCGTCTCACGCATTGATAATTCACGTACCATATTTGAGCCCCTCCATGAGGGTTTAATATGGTCAATGCCCCAAAATAATAAACCTGATGGATCTTGGTTATGGTGTAATTTAAAATGTAAGGAGACGTTATGGTCTTTATAACCTATCACAATGTTGTGTATGTGCTCGGCTACCCTGATGCGCAACAGCCGTTTAGTTCTCCCCACATACATCAGCCCACAAGGGCATTTCAAAACATATACTACATGGGTAGTGTTACAGGTAATAAATTCATTAATAGAAAACGCCCTGTCGTTTGATGTAGAAATAAATTCCTACATGTCCCTGATTGGACGCAGCACTTCGCGACAGGGTTTACATTTCCGACATGAGAAGAATCCATCCCTGTCCCAAAATGTAGGGGGACGGGACGGTGGGTCTAATACTTTTTTGACAACCACATCTCCAAAACTGGGTGCCCTTCTATAAATAAATTGTGGATTCATTGGTAATTCTTTCTGTAGTGTCTTATCAAGACAGACATGAGTCCTAAACAGTGATTCGACCTCTCTGAATTGGGAGTGAAAATCTGAAATGAATCCCCATTCCTGTTTGGTACCCTGTGCTGTGCCAACCTCCTTATCCTTCAGGATATCTTGTCGTGGGATAGCACCTATCTCTTCTACTATAGTGTCAAGGACCTCAGGTTTATAACCCTTTTCAACAAACCTGTCCCTAAGTACTTGGGATTGTACCCGATAATCAACCAATGTGGAGCAGTTGCGTTTTACCCTCATCATTTGACCCTTTGGGACATTTTTAAGCCATAAAGGGTGATGGCCACTATGTACTGGTAAAAAACTGTTTCTGTCAGTGCTTTTAAAAAATACTTTTGTTTGGAGGGCATTATCTACTCTAAAAATCGTGACGTCTAAAAAGTCAATCTCCTTCTGATTGATTTGACTCGTGAGTTTAATATTATTGTTATTTCTGTTCAGTGAGTCTAAAAACGTGAGCAACGATATTTTTGATCCTGCCCATATTAGTAGCAAGTCATCAATATATCGTTTATAGAACAATAATTCTACCCGTTTCTGCTGGAACACCGCTTTATCCTCCCACTCACCCATGAAAAGGTTGGCTATACTGGGCGCGAATCTAGCGCCCATAGCCACACCTTTTTTCTGGGTGAAAAAACTACTACTGAACCAAAAATAATTATGGGAAAGGCAAAAGTCTAAAGCGTTTCTCAAAAAGATCTTCTGCCCATGAGGAAGGTCTTCCCTCCTACTAAGTGCCCAATTGAGTGCCAGAAGGGCATCCTCATGTTGGATCACCGTATAGAGGGAAGCCACATCACATGTTACTAGATACACTTCCTCTTTTCCTACCAAATTAATGTCCTGTAACATCTGCAATAAGCTTTTGGTGTCTTTTAAGTATGCTTTAGTGTCTAAGACACTTTTTTGGAGGAAACGGTCTAAATATTGACCCAGTCGTGCAGAGATTGATCCTATACCGTTTACTATGGGTCTTGGCGGGGGATTAGTCAGATTTTTATGTATCTTTGGTAGGGTGTAGATGGTAGGTATACGGCAGCTGCTAGGGACCAGAAATCTTTTTTCTTTTGGTGTCAATACATGTGTTTGATAACCATACTCTATTAAGGATTCAAGCTCCCTCCTGTATTGATTAGTGGGGTCTCTTTCTAGTTTGCTGTATGTTTCCTCATCTGATAACATCTCTATTAAACGCATCCAAATGTTGGTTTGCAACATTTGGAGGATTGAACAAAGAGCTGTTTTTTAAGCCGCTGTCTACCGCTGTCACCCCTACTGCCCCATTCCCTGTTGCACTTACAGGGTTGGAAATCTTATTTAAAAAATTTTTTTTAATACTTAGCTTACGCATGTATTTGTGTACATCTACATATACATTAAACTTGTTGATAGGCCTTTTTAAACCGCACTTCAAGCCTTGATGTAGGATATTTTTCTCTTTATCATTTAATGTTGCGTCACTCAAGTTGAAAATACCCCCTACTATGTTTCTCGCATTCTTTTTTTGTTGGGCATTTGTTGATTCCATCAGGTTTATTATTTTGGGGCATTGACCATATTAAACCCTCATGGAGGGGCTCAAATATGGTACGTGAATTATCAATGCGTGAGACGAAATGGATTTTTTTGTTGGGTACATTGGCCCCTAAGGGGTTAAACATTGAACTCGCTATTAATTGTTTTATCAGTGATTATTAACCTCTGTTTTAGTCATTTTAATTCTTAATTTTTATATATTTTAATTGTTATATATACTAATTTTTATATATGGATGCTTTTTATTTTAAAATAATTCTGTCAGATTTGATCGTAATTTTTAGATGTATAATTGGATATGATAACATCCCTTTTATGAGTTGTCCGTAAAAAAGAATTGATTTTTTAGATCTTTCAGATGTATTTATATTCGCACATTTATGTGTGTGTATATATATTTTCTAAGAATAATCGTTTTAATATTAGTAGATATGAAGTGGAAGTGCAAATCCAGTTATTATTAACCTTAATCATTGTAAAGTTTAATAATACAAAAGCGGTTTTAAAAGATTTTTGAAATGCTAAGTGTGCAATGAAATGCCATGAACTGGTTGTCTAGCAATAGATAATTAGAGGGGTATGGTTGCTTTCATACATTTCCCATAGATGCGTATGAGTCTGATCAGATCAGCGGCGCACATAGTGTTAAAGTAGACACAAATAAAAGCTGGCAGGTCGCGTCGTTAGGCCACGCCCTTTGAGAAAGTCGTGATGACGAAACGCGTCAGGGCGTGACCTATACGACGACCGGAAGTGACGCTGACGCTCCTTGCATTCCACGAGGAGGCTATCGTAAACCGGAAGTGGACTGGGAGACGCTGTGAACAGTGAGAGAGTTCACTCCCTGATCCTACCACCGGTATATTTCCCTGGCTAAACATTTAACAACTTGAATGTGAGACAACCAAGGTCTGGCCTCATTGCAGGGAGCTTCAAAGGAGAACAAGTTTCATTTTTTGTGCAATGTGGATACCTTTTTAAAAGAATAAAGTCTGTTCAAAACGTACTGGACTATTTGGATCTCTTTATCCTTTTTATATTAAAAACACTGGCTGATCGTGGATGATGGGAGGAGATGATGTATAAGGATAGTGACCTCATATCTCGGGAGATCCAGACTCAATGCGGTTAACATTAAGGATTGCGGTGAGTTTAAACCCCAGAGGGGAGTGTGGATCACGGGTGAAGTAAATTGGTGGAAGCATATCAAGCAGACAACATTCCTGTCTTCACTTGCTCTATAATATGTGGACTCTATTTTCAATCCCAAAAATAACGAGATATTAATGTATTAACACATCAGATTGCCAGTGATAAATTTTTAAGGATCCCCACAGCACAATATTGTTTGTTTTATATATATTTCTATATTTAAGTAAATAGTATATATATATTTATCTGGTCATATAATCACCCAGAGGAGCGCCGCTAAATGGTGATAAAGTTTTAAAGAGTTTTACGATTGAGAATTTTACTTACCAATTTAAATAGTCTACATGTCTTTTTTTACTGTTTTTTCCTTTCTTGTTTTAAACATAAGTTGAATCTGTTTGTAATTTGGAACAGGTACATTTTTAAATTTTTTAAATTTGTAGCTCCAGCCAAAAAATATATTTTTAAGCTTTTTGGATAACATTGGGTTGGGTTATCACCCCTGTAACATTTGTTTTGCTGTCTGTGCCCCTGTTCAGAAGATTTCACCTCACTTTCTGTCCCAATGACAATTGGATTTAGAAATTAATTTTTTTTTAGGGAAACAAGAATTGGTAATAAAGTATCAGTGGAGACACCTTTTTCCCATATTAACTCTTACAGGAGAGAATTTCCCTTCCTAAGGGTAGATTTCCTCTCTCTTCCTATTGTCTCCCTACGTTTTTAAGTAGGAGTCGTTTGTAGTTGGATGTTTGAAAGTACTCTGCAGAAATTTGGGCCTTAGGTGTTGGTGGTACCAGAACACTGTAAGCCCTCACAGTTACTCTTGGTGGGTGCTGGAACGGGCCCTGCTGTGAAATATTATATCAAGAATTGTAATTACATGCCCCTGTTGAACAGGGGCAGAAAAATTGGGCCTTTGGTGGTGGTGGTTGTGGTGGTGGTGCCACAACACTGTAAGCCCTCACAGTTACTTTTGGTGGGCGCTGGAATGGGCCCTACTGTGAAAAATTATATCAAGAATTGTAATTACATGCCCCTGTTGAACAGAGTCTGAAAAATGGGGCCATTGGTGGTGGTGTAGTGGTGTTGCCACAACACGGTAAGTCCTCACAGTTACTCTTGGTGGGTGCCGGAACGGGCCCTGCAGTGAAATATTAGATCACAAATTTTAATTACGTGCCCCTGTTAAACAGAGGCAGAAAAATTGGGCCTTAGGCGGCGGTGGTGGTGACACAACACTATAAAGCCTCACAGATACTCTTGTCGAGCGCAGGGCCCTGCTGCAAAATATTACAGCAAAAATTGTAATTACACACCCCTGTTAAACAGGGGCAGATAAATTGGGCTTTAGGCATTGGTGGTGGTGCCATAACACTGCAACCCCTCACAGATACTCTAGTTGAGCGCAGGAACGAGCCTTGCTGAAAAATATTACAGCAAAAATTTTACTTACACGCCCCTGTTAAAAAGGGGAAGAAAAAATGGGCTTTAGGCACTGGTGGTGGTGCCCAGAACCAAAAATTTTCCTAGAAGCTGATATAACCGATACAATAATTATTATTGTATCTGTGTATTAATATGTCTAATCCCTATAGTTAGTTAGTCTATTAAAACTCTGAGCACATGTTACTGTTGATATCACCGTAACCCAGGGGCGGACTGACCATTTGGCCACTCGGGCACTGCCCGAGGGCCCCCGGGCCACTAGGGGGCCCCATCAGGGTTTCCAGCCTCAGTAAAACCAGGGACAGTATGTAAAAATCTGTGTTTTTTTTTCTCTGAAATGTCCCTTACCGACATCCTTTTGGTCTAAAAATCCTGAAATTATAGCTGCCCCACCTCTCCAGTACCTTCTCAGCCAATAGAAACATGTCTGTGTATACTGTGTGTTCATGTATGTGTATACTGTGTGATTGTATACTGTGTGTGTGTTTGTGTATACTGTGTGACCCCATAATCTTTGATTGCCTGGGGGCCCCATAATCTCCTATTGCGTTGTCAGTCCGCCCCTGCCGTAACCGCTGATGAAGTCCTGCCCATATTGACGTAATGCATACAGACGGATGGATGTGACGTCACCCGCGGCAACTACTGCTTTAATTTTATGCTGATATGCCGGGCACTCGGTTTATAGTGCCATTCTTGTGAGTTTGTTATTATCTTTAATAAATGTTCAAAACATGCAGAGAGCACTATGCTATTACTTTGCATGATACGTATCCATGTTAATTCCAGGTTGTGAGGCAACAAAACACGAATAATGCCAAGGAGGGGGGGGGGGGGGGTTAATGCTTTTGCAAGGCACTGTATTAAATGTTTGCTTTTGGGTTTAATACTGCTTTAACAGAAAACCTGTCATTCTGAATCTGATCTTCAGCATTTATTGAGTCACTGACCCAAAACACAAATGCAGAACCAGAGTTCTAGTGTCATTTGCTGAATACTTGTTCTGAGTCACTGAAAGCATTGAAGCCAGAAAAAAATGGCAGATAACTAGCATTTTCGAGTTAGATTACAATGACAGGCATTAAGGTTGATTAACTAAAACTGGAGAGTGCCAAATCTAGTGCAGCTATGGATGGTAGCCAATCAGCTTCTAACTTCAGCTTGTTCAATTAAGCTTTAACAATAAAACGTGGAGGATGATTGGTTTCTATGCAGAGGCAAATTAGGTGGTCGCCTAAGGCCTCACACTCCCAGGGGCCTCGTGGCCGCCTAATTTGCCCACACCTCAACCTCCTGGCGAATCAGACTCCCTGAATGCCCGCAGCTTGTCTTGTTTGGGGTATCTTCATTCCTGCATGCCGCCCGCGAGCTCCACTTTTTATGGCAGAGCCGACATCTCTCCTCACAGTCCCGACACATACACAGTGCAGAGTGCTGTGGAGTGAACTGAACCCGCCCATCCTCCTCCTGCTGTGATGTGTTCCTGGACACAGAGGAAGAGGGGGGAGGAAGGACATCATGCTGCTGGTCTGAGATTAACTGAACTAATCCAAAGTGAATCTTCCAGAGGAGGAGGGCATGAACAAGAGGGTGAGGGGGGGAACAAGCCTAGAGTTCACTTTGAGTGATTTGGGGGGGATATGTTCTAGGGGGCACTTTAGGACCTGTGCTACAAGGGGGCTTTGATATGAAATCCAGCCCCCCTTAGCACATATCCCCCCCAAGTCAAAGAGATGCTGTCTGCCACAAAGGGGGTGGCCCTTGGCACCCCAAAAGAGATGTGGAAAATTGCTCCAGGTGCTCATACTAGTGCCACCCTTCCAGGCAAGTTAGTGGAGCAAAGTGTGGGTTCCAGGTCACAGGGCGGGTTCACACTATGAAAAACACAGGAACGCGCTGAGCATTCTGTGCGATTCACAGGTGCAATTTCAGCCCAATTATGCATGCCGTCTCTGACCATCTCCTTTACTGTGCCTGCAGTCTCTGACCATCTCCTGTACTATGTCTGCAGTCTCTGACTATCTTCTGTATCATGTCTGCAGTCTCTGACCATTTCCTGTACTACGTCTTCAGTCTCTAACCATCTCCTGCACTATGTCTGCAGTCTTTGACCATCTCCTGTATCATGTCCGCACACTCTCTGACCATCTCCCGTATCATCTCTGTAGTCTCTGACCATCTCCTGTATCATGTCTGCAGTCAATGACCATCTCCTGTATCATGTCTGCAGTCTCTGACCATCTCCTGCACTATGTCTGCAGTTGCTGATTCTCTCCCGTATCATATCTGCACACTATCTGACCATCTGCTGTACTATGTCTGCAGTCTCTGACCATCTCCTGTATCATGTCTGCAAACTCTCTGACCATCTCCTGAATCAGGTATGCAGTCTCTGACCATCTCTTGTATCATGTATGCAGTCTCTGACCATCTCTTGTAACATGTTCGCACACTCTCTGACCATCTCCTGTATCATGTCTGCAGTCTCTAATCATCTCCCACATTAGAGTTTCCATTTTAAATGTAAGTTAGAACTCTGTGGACAGTGACATAAAGGGGAACTCTGAAGTAAAGGGGAACGCAGTGGACTCTGATATACGGTGATCTCGTCACCAGAGCCCCCATCCTTACATCAGAGTTTCCCCTTACACCAAAGTCTGCAACATTCCCCCTTACATCAAAGTTCCCCTTGCACTGTAAGGGGAATCCTGCACACAAATATGGTTTTGGCTCTTGTTATACCTTAAACATATTGCTAGTAGAAGCTGCACAAATGTTATCTATATTTGTGTGCGTGTAATATATATATATATATATTTGTAATATAATAGTATATGTAGTTGTAGCACCCTCTACATTGGTAGGTGCTAGAGTAAGTTTTTTTTCAGTCAGTGCAAGTAAATTTAGGCAGGCCTAGCTGAAAGCTAGGCCTGTTTGTTTTGATCTGTGGGGCTGGGAGTGGTTTAGAGCAGCAGCAGGCGACTCACATGTGGCTTCATCTCTCTGGCGCCTCCCTCTGGTTTCTAGAGGGTTCTAGAAAAGAGGGGGGCAAGAGGATTGGAGTGGCATGGGGTGTCACAGGGAGCCCTGACCAATCCCCAACTAGGATTGGCAGGGGCAGGCCTCCTTGATATATCCAGGGTAAGCCTGCTGGGGGGAGGAGTTGTCGGGTGGAAGAACTGCGAGATGGAGTTTTAGGCTGTCGGGGCCTTGGAGCGAGCTCCCCATTCTGGGGGGGTGACCTTGGGCCAGGGGCTCGGAGCTGGACGGGAAGCCCCTCATACAACCCAAAGAGGGGGGTCCTGAACAGGAGCAGGCGCGGACAGCAGGGAACACAGCCAGGCAAATCTTTACAAGGGAGCCACCAGTGTCGGTGAGTGACGAGCACAGTCGGGAGATCTGGGAGAGGCATGCCAGGAGTGAATGTAGAGCCAGAGGGAGAGACTGTGATGTTACTGGCGTTGGAGTCGGGCTGCTGCAACCAAGAGGGCTTTCAGAGTCTGCACAGGACTGACTGGGACCAGTAGTCCACCTTGATACAGCTAGCACTAAAATACTCTTCTTTTGCCATCGTTTGCTACACCAAAGGGGCCCACATTCCCCTGCCAGCAAATGGCAAATCCTTAAATGTTAGGCCTAATTCAGAGTTGAGCCTAATCCATACCTCCCAACTTTTTGAGATGGGAATGAGGGACAACTATCAGCAAAAGTATGCAGACATAAGACACACCCCTTGCCACACCCCCTTAAAGGAGAAATGTACAAAAAAACAAGATTGGTTAAACCCGCGAGTGCTTTTTTTTACCACTACTATTCCTTTATATTGGCTTTTGTAATTTACAAATGCAGCAATTTAGAAATCAGATGAAAGGCTTAGCGCTGAAAAACACTTTTTGATAAAAAGTGCATTTTATATACATCTATACAGATCAGACCAAAATGAGCGACAAATGAGGAGGAATGAAGGACAGATAATAGATAATGTTACATAGTATACATATGTGATTAAAGAAGAATTAGTTGGAGAAAATTCTAGAAACTGTAAATTCATAGTTGATAGGATTTAAGGCTCTTTAGGAGGAATGAAGGACAGAGGGACATTGCTCCAAATCAGGGACAGTCTCTCGAAATCAGGGACAGTTGGGAGGTATGCTAACCATGTGCTACCATGTTTCCCTGAAAATAAGACCTAGCGTGATTGTCGGTGATGGCTGCAATATAAACCCTACCCCCCAAATAAGCCTTAGTTAAAGTCCTTGTAGGTCTTATTTTCAGGTTAGGGCTTCTTTTGGGGGGAACAGGGTAGGGCTTATTTGGGGGGTAGGGCTTATATTGCAGCCATCACCGACAATCACGCTAGGTCTTATTTTCGGGGAAACAGGGTAGTTGTGCCAGGAAGCTGTGCCCTTCCCCAAGGAGTATTGCACATGAGAAAGTCACAGTCTACAAATAAGCGTTGTGCTGGAGGAGTCTGAAGCTTTAGAAATGTGAATAGACGTTCCAATCAATCATCTTATCGATTATCATTATTGATTCTGGGTATCTCATAATCCCTTTACCCCATCCAAGTTTAACCCCTCAATAAAATAACAAAAACAAAGCTGATGGACTGCTCTTTATCTGGAGAGTGACTGGAACTGAATGCCGGGCTGAGCAGGGTGATAGGTGGAACTACTACACTCAGTGGCCCCATGGGGGTAATGCTATATATTATATATATGTGATTAAAGAAGAATTAGTTGGAGAAAATTCTAGAAACTGTAAATTCATAGTTGATAGGATTTAAGGCTCTTTATATATGCAATTTATACAGTTTATTTTTAGCGCTTTAATTATTTTTCCCATTATGGGTGTGAGTGGGGCCTCATGTCTAAGGTAAGACTTCACAAAGCCTAGAGCTGCCTCTGTTTCTATGCACAGCTGCACCAGTTTTTCAACTTTTGACATGTTTCTCCATTGACGTAAACCTCTCTAGAGAGAGGAGTGTGGAGGTTGATATTGGCAATCTCTCCTTAAAATGTTATTTGTCCCACTGTAATACTAATCTTCTGGCATTAACCCTTAATACTATTATGGCTAAACTAGCTGAATGCAGGTTTCAAGTGAATAGCTCACAAAACATTGATGCTGCAAACAGCCAAGCAATTGGCATTATCAAAAAGAGTTCAGCACTGGCAGGCTTCGTACCTTTCTCAGTATGATTCCTTGGATATATATCAAGTGGAGCCAGCATGTCCACACATCCAATCCTTTGTTTGTTCTTTCTCTTCCTGTACTCTTTAGTTGTATTTGGATAATCCAGCATCCTGCCAGCTCACATTTTCTGTTGTATACTTCTTAAAGTGAACAATTTTTTTCTGTTTTGTGCAAGACAAACTGACAGGTAGGGATGGGTGAACGGTTCGGCCCGAGCATAAGTTTGGGCCGAACTTTGGTTGTTCGGACGTTCGGCAAACAACGAACATTATGCGTTGTTCACGGCAAATTCGAAAGATGCGGAACCCCGTTAAAGTCTATTGGACACTAACATGAAAAACCAAAAGTGCTAATTTTAAAGGCTTATATGCAAGTTATTGTCATAAAAAGTGTTTGGGGACCTGGATCTTGCCCCAGGGGACATGTATCAATGCAAAAAAAAGTTTTAAAAAAAAAAACGTTTTTTCGGGAGCAGTGATTTTAATAATACTTACATAGTTAGTTACATAGTTAGGTTGAAAAAAGACACAAGTCCATCTAGTTCAACCATAAACAATATAAAGAAATAAACTAAAAAACATCATATAATCTCATATACCCAATTCTATACCCACAGTTGATCCAGAGGAAGGCGAAAAAAAACCTCAGAAAAGCAGGATCCAATTTGCTGCAGCAAGGGAAAAAAATCCTTCCTGATCCCAGAGAGGCAATTGGATTTTCCCTGCATTAACTTTACCTATAATGCCCCGTACACATGAGCGGAATTTCTGTCATAAAAATCTTGGATGTTTTTTCCGACGGAATTCTGCTCAAGTTCTCGGAACTTTCGACCGTCAAGACAACACTACGACGAGCCGAGAAAATATAGTTTAATGCTTCCGAGAATGCATCAAATTTCCATCAAGAACTTTTTCCAAAGGGCCTGGTAATGGACTGGGAGGGGAAACAATGCTGTTTTTTTCAATGAGTTTTATCTATATTGCCGAGACCCGACAATTCATTACAGCCGCAATCAGTTTTAAATTACTTTTTTTCCTTTAGAAATGTCATTTTGCTGGGGTACTGTTCTAAACATGGGAAAAATGTGCCACTTTAAAGGCATACTATAGACACCCCCCAGGCATGATATTTAAAGGAATTTTTCATTTTTACTGTTTGACTTTAAGCATTATAAAAATCACTGCTCCTGAAAAAACGGCAGTTTTTAAAACTTTTTTCGCAGGACCCAGGTCCCTAAACACCTTTTTATGACAAAAAAACTTGCATATAAGCCTTTAGAATTATCACTTTTGATTTTTCATGTTAGTGTCTCATAGACTTTAACAGTGTTTGTGTGGTCATCCAAATTTTTTGCCTGTTCGCAAGTTCTGGTGCAAACCGAACCAGGGGAGTGATCGGCTCATCCTTACTGACAGGTAGACTTCAAGTAGAACTAAAGACAATTTTTTTATATTTTGGATAAAGTAAAGGAGGGCTATAACCCGCTAAAGTAAAAGAATTCCTGCTGGTCATCAGGGCCATCAGAGATAGAGTCCCAATCGGAAGATGTCCTCTCTATTCCTGTTTTAGTGGCAACCCAAAATTTGGGATTTTATTTCGCTTTCGGTAATAACAAGCAACAGGACAAATAGAGAGGGTGAATCACAGGTCAAAAACTAAAAAGAAGTTTTGCCTTAGAATATGTCAACTCAAAATTTCATATCCGAGATATGTGCCTGCTGTACTATGTACTTGTTTGAAAAAGTATAGTTTTCTCTTTGTATTACTTCCTTTGTGTCAAATCTCTGGTGTTCCTGCCAGTCCCTCTGCTTTCCTAATACAAACTGACCACACTGGGCATGAAAGCACAGTGTGGTCAGTTTTCTGGCTGTGCTGGGAACTCAGTGTGCTTTCCTCCAATGATCAGACTTGTGCTGACAGCTCCCACCTGCACAGCCATTCACTGGGAAGATGGGTGTGCTGCTGTTTCTCCTGTCCTAGCTCCTTATTTTATATGTATACAAAAATGTTTTGCCTTTCATTTCTATTTTAAACTGAATGGGTTGTTAAAGTGGTTGTAAACCCTTACAGACCACTTTTTACTACAGGTAAGCCTTAAATAAGGCTTACCTGTAGCTACCCCGGATATCTCCTAAACCTGCTTTAGGAGATATCCCCTGTATCAGCATGTGCCAATGTCATCGTTCATGCCGTTGCTTCAGCTAGTGTGCAGTCATCGGCGGCTCCCAGGTACATGTGCGGGAGTGATGTCATCACTGTGATTGGCTGGAGCGATGTCGCCACCCGGAGCTGTGAACGGGGACTGCTGGGGGTGCTTTGATCTAAGGTGAGTATTTATATTTCATAATGAGCTAGTATGCTATGCATACTAGCTTATTATGCCTTGGTCTTGCAGGTTTTTTCTTTTTCCTTTTTTGTGGGTTTACAACCACTTGGTGAGCATTTACATACACTTTACATACACTTTAATTAAACTTTAGTTTCCCTTTCCCCAGCAGCACCCAGGGCAGCCATCAGAAATTTTTGGCCCATTACAGCTTTAGGTCTGGGCCTCCCGAGCCAGACCACCAGACCACCAACATTCCCCAGGGCTTGCCAACGGGCCATCCCACCAAATCCACACACCGGCCACCCCACCTGTACGCACTCAGCCCCCCTCAATCTTGTATATATGTCAGCCCCCCACGCAATCCTGTATAAATGCTAGCCCCCTCACACCTGTATATATGTCAGCCCCACCCCCCTCACACACACCTGTATATATGTCAGCCCCCCCCCCCCTCACCTGTATATATGCCACCCCCCCCCCCCTCACACCTGTATATATGTCAGCCCCCCTCACACCTGTATATATGTCAGCCCCCACCTGTGTATATATATATATATATATATATATATATATATATACAGTGGTGTGAAAAAGTGTTTGCCCCCTTCCTCATTTCCTGTTCCTTTGCATGTTTGTCACACTTAAGTGTTTCAGAACATCAAACCAATTTAAACAATAGTCAAGGACAACACAAGTAAACACAAAATGCAATTTGTAAATGAAGGTGTTTATTATTAAAGGTGAAAAAAAATCCAAACCATCATGGCCCTGTGTGAAAAAGTGATTGCCCCCCTTGTTAAAACATACTATAACTGTGGTTGTCCACACCTGAGTTCAATTTCTCTAGCCACACCCAGGCCTGATTATTGCCACACCTGTTCACAATCAAGGCATCACTTAAATAGGAGCTGCTTGACACAGTAAGGTCCACCAGAAGATCCTTAAAAGCTACACATCATGCCGAGACCCAAAGAAATTCAGGAACAATTGAGAAAGAAAGTAATTGAGATCTATCAGTCTGGAAAGGGTTATAAAGCCATTTCCAAAGCTTTGGGAATCCAGCGAACCACAGTGAGAGCCATTATCCACAAATGGCGAAGACATGGAACAGTGGTGAACCTTCCCAGGAGTGGCCGGCCGCCCAAAATTACCCCAAGAGCGCAGCGACGACTCATCCAAGAGGTCACAAAAGACCCCACAACAACGTCCAAGGAACTGCAGGCCTCACTTGCCTCAGTTAAGGTCAGCGTTCATGCCTTCACCATCAGGAAAAGACTGGGCAAAAATGGCCTGCATGGCAGAGTTCCAAGGAGAAAACCACTGCTGAGCAAAAAGAACATCAAAGCTCGTCTCAATTTCTCCACAACACATCTTGATGATCCCCAAGACTTTTGGGACAACATTCTGTGGACCGATGAGACAAAAGTGGAACTCTTTGGAAGGTGTGTGTCCAAGTATATCTGGCGTAGAAGGAACACTGCATTTCAGAAAAAGAACATTATACCAACAGTAAAATATGGTGGTGGTAGTGTGATGGTCTGGGGCTGTTTTGCTGCTTCAGGACCTGGAAGACTTGCCGTGATAAAAGGAACTATGAATTCTGCTGTCTACCAAGAGATCCTGAAGGAGAATGTCCGACCATCTGTTCGTGTACTCAAGCTGAAACGAACTTGGGTTCTGCAGCAGGACAATGATCCTAAACACACCAGCAAGTCCACCACCGAATGGCTGAAGAAAAACAAAATGAAGACTTTGGAGTGGCCTAGCCAAAGTCCTGACCTGAATCCTATTGAGATGTTGTGGTATGACCTTAAAAAGGCCGTTCATGCTCGAAAACCCTCTAATGTAACTGAATTAGGACAATTCTGCAAAGATGAGTGGGCCAAAATTCCTCCAGGATGCTGTAAAAGCCTCATTGCACGTTATCGCAAACGCTTGGTTGCAGTTGTTGCTGCTAAGGGTGGCCCAACCAGTTATTAGGTTTAGGGGGCAATCACTTTTTCACACAGGGCCATGATGGTTTGGATTTTTTTTCACCTTTAATAATAAACACCTTCATTTACAAATTGCATTTTGTGTTTACTTGTGTTGTCCTTGACTATTGTTTAAATTGGTTTGATGTTCCGAAACACTTAAGTGTGACAAACATGCAAAGGAACAGGAAATGAGGAAGGGGGCAAACACTTTTTCACACCACTGTATATGTGTGTCAGCCCCACACATACACAAATCTCTGGCCCCTCCCTGTACACAAACAGCTCCCCTCCCTTTCCTTCCCAGCCCCTACTTGTAAAGAAGGTCTTCCTACCTAGTCCCAGCTCGTTTTCACAAAGTTGACAAGTTGCTGACACAGAGGAGCACAGTACAGGCAGCTCACACGAGGGGTGCACATGCACATAGTAGCCAGAGGTGGCAGTAAAGAGCTTGATGCCTTCTTCTGGCCTGGGTGGGCCCCTGGGGCCCCTTACAGTTGTATCGGCTGTACCCCCCTGATGGCGGCCCTGGCAGCACCTATATACTGTACCTTCCATTCAATATTTAATCCTTCCCCAACAAAATGCTACGTTCAGCTCTAAGCAGTGAGGAAAAAAGTCCTTGGAACCCTTGCAACTTTAAACTTACACAGGGCTGAGGATTGTCTCTACACCCTCATATAACAGGGCTAAGTCAAATCACCAAGCACCAGTTATATCAAGTGGGAAGAATGGAAGAGAATCACGTGAACATCTGTACACAGAAGTACTGGACTTAACATCCAGTGGCTGAATTTAATGATGGAGGAATGAAGGAATGGTGACCATGTGCTGCTGGGAAGAGGGAAGTTATGGAATCTGTGCTTTGTCTATTAATAGACAAGTCCTCTTCAACTAATCAGCAAATATATGAACTGTTTGTGTGGTGGGTTTTGGTGGTTGGTCAGGGTGGTTTCACAAATTTTTATCCCTCAAATTATGTTTTAGAAATCAACATCTGCCTTCACACATTCCATGATAATTGGATTAAAGGGATTTGGTTGTCAGTATGAATATAAATGCTGGAACATGTTCCTGACTACCATCAAAACTGAAGAAACCACTTGAATGAGTGTGAAAATGCTGTCAACAATAAAAACAGTCCCAGTTGAACATGAAAATTTACTAGGTCATTTATGTGACTTGGATGAATCAAAACCTTCACAGACAAAGGTCTGTTCCAGACAGTAGGAAGCTGCCAAGAAAACCCACTTAAAATTCAGCTTCTTTTATCAAAGTGCTTTAAGAACTGTTTGTGGTATTTCAAGCCATTCAAATTTACTCTCAGCAAGTATTAGAACATCTTAAAGGATATTTCCAAAAAGAAAAACAACCTAAAGCATACCGATTGCTTCAGCCTATAGAATGCTCATAAGGCATATATAAGGAGTATAGTCCTAAAACTGAATGTACAAGCCAATAAGGCTAGAAATACTCAACAAAGCCTTTAATAAATGTTGCCATACACTTGCTATAGCCAAGTAACTAGTCAGTAGAACACTTCCTATCTTTGGGTGCTTTACTTTGGATGGAGTATTGTCTGTCTGTGGAAAGGGTAGTGTCACATGACTAATTTACTGACCAATGAAAGATTTAGGATGGACTTGACTAACCAAGCTGAACTCCAGCTAAAACTTTATTAAGCAGTTCATTTTGGGATCAAAGTTTTACATAAATGAATAAAAGCTGACCCTGTCAATGGTAAAAGGTTTGTCTCAACCCACTAACTACTAGACATGTGCACACTGAAATATTTCATTTCGGAATTTCGTTTTCGTCTGAAAAATAAATTTATTTAGTTACTCCCGAAATTTCATTTTTATTTATTTCGTTTTTCGTTAGTCTGAAAATCCAAATGAATTAAGGTTGAATCTGTCAATGAAGGCTTATGGTGTCTGGTGGTTGAATGTTCAAAGAAGATTCGACGGAGCAGCTAAACTGTATAACTCTGTATAGTTTAGCTGCTCCGTCGAATCTTCTTAGAACTTTCGACAGACACCATAAGCCAAAGATTCAACGTTTGTATGTTTTTCGTTGCTTTGTCGAATCTTTGTCGTTCATGTTGAATGTATATAGTTCAAACAGAAAATGGACTGGTAATAGTGATCACTGATCAGACAGTAGGGATGAGCCGAACACCCCCCCGTTCGGCTCGCACCAGAACCCGCGAACGGACCTAAAGTCCGTGCGAGCTTTAGAACCCTATTAGTTATAATGGATGCGAACGTTCGAAATTAAAAGTGCTCATTTTAAAGGCTAATATGCATGTTAATGTCATAAAAAGTGTTGGGGACCTGGGTCCTGCCCCAGGGGAATGTATCAATGCAAAAATTTTTTTTTTAAAAACGACGTTTTTTCAGGAGCAGTGATTTTAATAATGCTTAAATTGAAACAATAAAAGTGTAATATTCCTTTAAATTTCGTACTGGGGGGTGTCTATAGTATGCCTGTAAAGGGGCGCATGTTTCCCGTGTTTAGAACTGTCTCTGCGCAAAGTGTCATTTTTGAAAGTAAAAAAGCTATTTAAAATCACTCGCGGCTAATGTTAATTCACGGCTCCCGTAACACAGAGACAGTGATTCATTGAAACTCATTCATAAAAAAAAGTCATTGATAAAAAAAAAAAAAAAATGAAAAAAAAAAAGCGTAGGGGTCCCCCCAAATTCAATAACCAGGCCCTTCAGGTCTGGGATGGATATTAAGGGGGATCCAGCCAAAAAAAAAAAAAAAAAATGGCGTAGGGTCCCCCTCAAAATCCATACCAGACCCTTGAGGTCTGGTATGGATTTTAAGGGGAACCCTAGCCAAAAAAAATGGCGTGGGGTCCCCTCAAAATCCATACCAGACCCTTATCCGAGCACGCAACCTGGCAGGCCGCAGGAAAAGAAGGGGGGACGAGAGCGGCCCCCCTCTCGCCTGAACCGTACCAGGCCACATGCCCTCAACATTGGGAGGATGCTTTGGGGGTCTAAGACCCCTAAAGCACCTTGTCCCCATGTTGATTAGGACAAGGGCCTCTTCCCACAACCCTGGCCGGTGGTTGTGGGGGTCTGCGGGCGGGGGGCTTATCGGAATCTGGAAGCCCCCTTTAACAAGGGGACCCCCAGATCCCGGCCCCCCCCAGTGTGAAATGGTAAGGGGGTACAAAAGTACCCCTACCATTTCACCAAAAAAGTGGCAAAAATGGTAAAAAAGACAGGAGACAGTCTTTGACAATTCCTTTATTAAAATCTTCTTTCTTCTTTCTTCTTTCTTCATCCTTCGGATTCTTCATCTTCTCCTTCCTTCATCTTCTTCCATCTTCTTCTTCCATTTTCTTCTTCCTCCGATCCGCTTCTTCTTGCGCTGGTCTTCTCGTCCTTCTCGTCCGGCATCTTCTTCCGTCGGCGTCGGTGTCGGTGTCTTCTTGGGCCGCTCCGCGCAATGGGAGGCTCCCGCTGTGTGAGGCTCCGCTCCATCTGACAGGTCTTTTAAAACGGAGGGCACCTGGTGACCCCGCCCCCCTCTGACGTCATGGGGAAAGCCATCATGGAATTCCCCATGACGTCCCTGTGCGTCAGAGGGGGCGGGGTCACCAGGTGCCCTCCATTATAAAAGACCTGTCAGACGGAGCGGAGCCTCACACAGCGGGAGCCTCCCATTGCGCGGAGCGGCCCAAGAAGAGACAGAGACACCGACGCCGACGCCGACGGAAGAAGATGCCGGACGAGAAGGACGAGAAGACCAGCGCAAGAAGAAGCGGATCGGAGGAAGAAGAAAATGGAAGAAGAAGATGAAGGAAGGAGAAGATGAAGAATCCGAAGGATGAAGAAAGAAGAAAGAAGATTTTAATAAAGGAATTGTCAAAGACTGTCTCCTGTCTTTTTTACCATTTTTGCCACTTTTTTGGTGAAATGGTAGGGGTACTTTTGTACCCCCTTACCATTTCACACAGGGGGGGGGGCCGGGATCTGGGGGTCCCTTGTTAAAGGGGGCTTCCAGATTCCGATAAGCCCCCCGCCCGCAGACCCCCACAACCACCGGCCAGGGTTGTGGGGAAGAGGCCCTTGTCCTAATCAACATGGGGACAAGGTGCTTTAGGGGTCTTAGACCCCCAAAGCATCCTCCCAATGTTGAGGGCATGTGGCCTGGTACGGTTCAGGCGAGAGGGGGGCGCGCTCTCGTCCCCCCCTTTTCCTGCGGCCTGCCAGGTTGCGTGCTCGGATAAGGGTCTGGTATGGATTTTGAGGGGGACCCCACGCCATTTTTTTTGGCTAGGTTCCCCTTAAAATCCATACCAGACCTCAAGGGTCTGGTATGGATTTTGAGGGGGACCCTACGCCATTTTTTTTTTTTTTTTTTTTTGGCTGGGATCCCCTTAATATCCATCCCAGACCTGAAGGGCCTGGTTATTGAATTTGGGGGGACCCCTACGCTTTTTTTTTTGTTTTTTATTAATGAATGACAGCTCTCTGTGTTACAGGAGCCATCAATTCATTAGCCGCGAGTGATTTAAATAGCTTTCTTCCTGCAAAAATGACACTTTTTTGCAGGGAAAGTTCTAAGCACAGGAAACCTGCCCTCCTTCACAGGCTACCTATAGACACCCCCCAGATGTGATACTGCAATGCTGTTCTAACAGCATGCACACACATATCCCCAGAAATAAAGCACATATTGTTGTCAGCAGTCAGCAGCACGCTGACACGCTGACACTGTGAGTGAAACATAATATGCGAGGCCGCCGCCGCGGCGGCCTCTTATACCGTGGGGCGTGTATTAAAGCCCCTGAGCTATAATTGGCTACAGGCATCCTGCCTGTAGCCAATTATGGCTCTCCTCGCTGCCGGCGCTGTGATTGGCCAAGCATGCGGGGTCACAGTGCATGCTTGGCCAATCATCAGCCAGCATTGCACTGCGCGGGCCGCAATGCATTGCGGGGCCGCTCGCATCACACGAATTTGATGCGAGCGGCCCCAATAGTTCTGGGCTCGCCGAGCGAGCGAACACCCGGTGCTCGATTCGAACATGGGTTCGAATCGAACACCGGGCTCATCCTTATCAGACAGGTAACACGATAGGGTATATAGAATCTATATAGAATCTCAAACTATAATATAGAATCTATAATAATAAATTCTCTCCCCCCCCACAACACGGGCAGCCTCTGAGGCTATCACAACACTAGTATCACTATCAAGTTCACAACACTAACACAATAGTAGCCGATTATTATGAAAAAGTTAAGTTGAACTGTAGCTTGCTTCACTATTGTTCTGCTGCTGTGCTTATGCTTAATTGCTAAATAATTCAGGTTATCTGACAAATGGACCAGCTAAGATTGACTGTCTTCTGAAATGTGTGTGTGTCTCTCTCTGCTAGCAATCGTAAGTGAAAGTAAGTTGGCTGTACGTGTATACTTAGTTCTAGCTTTTTTACTGCTCCTCCTCTTTGGTTATAATCAGCCAATAACATTCATCATCATCATCATTATTTTTATTTTACTCCCCCCACCCAATTCCAGCAGCAATCTTTCCTCTCTATGTCAAATGTTTCCTCTCTATGTTGAATCTTTTCTCTCTACGTCAAATCTTTCCTCTCTATGTCAAATCTTTTCTCTCTATGTCGAATCTTTTCTCTCTATGTCAAATCTTTTCTCTCTATGTAGAATAATCTTGGACTAATAGAGATAAGGTTAGGCACATTCGACCACAGGTTCGATAGACACAGATTGTTATTGTCAGCGTCATGTTGAATCTCCTATCTATATCGAACTGTTGTCACAACGAAAACGAAAATAAAGCATTTGTTTATGTCGGATCTTTCGTTTTTCGGACAAAAACGAATGTACATGTCTACTAACTACCATGTTTGCTGGACAGCTTGGTATTGTAAAAGAAAGTTGAAAAATAACAGACTCACTGGCTGGATCATCAAATGAAAAAAAGGAAAAATGTGTTTAAAATAAAACGAATGCAGATACCACATCTAAGAATTGTTAAGCTGCAATATATATCATATTTGTTTTTGGGTTTAACACCACTTAACTCCCAACAACGTAAAACTAAAATTTCATCCTTACTCAATTTACTAAAAATAGGAAAGTGAAGGATCCACAACAGTCAACAGCTAATGAGTTTAGCACTTTTTACCGCTCCTTATAAAGCTTAAAAGATAACCCAATTCTTACATAAACTTCAGCAAACTCCATGAATGTTTACCTAGACCAGTGGTCTCCAAATTGCAGCCCAGGGGCCACATGTGGCCCTTTGCTTTCCTATATCTGGTCCTTAGCACTATAACACCAACTGACACCAATGATGGAACACCATTCCTCCCCCCCCCTACTGACACCAAAGGGGCACAATTCTTCTCACTGATATCAACAATGGGTCACTATTTCTCCTATTAAAACCAATGATGGGGTACTGATGCTGGGGCATTTTCTACTCCACTCCCACTGGCCACAGTATGCCCCCCCCCCCCCAAAGCCTGAAAGACAGTAAACTGGACCTTTGTTTGGAGACCCATGATTTAGACTCAATTCATTTGCAAAAACTTTAGCAATGGACATATACCCTTTACACCTTTGGAATTTAGCCAAATCCCCAGGGATGGACGGACTCTTTAAATAGTACCATTGTCAGCTACAATGCATGGCATTTAGTTTACATCTACTTTAACCCATTCACGCCGGCGTAACACATAAATGTGGCCTCACTGCACTGGGCTTTCTTACGTGGTGCCGCATATACGCGTTTCTTCCTTTGTGCATGCTCCTAGCACAGAGATGGGGTCTCACAAAGAGCTTCGGGCCCCGTACTAACAATTGGGACTCGGATCTCCCGATTCTGGGTCACCTGATCACTGTGGTAGCCTCTGATTGGCTACCACAGTGATCAGTCACTGCGAAGCCCGTCCCTGTGTTTTTTTCTTTCTATGAATGGAGAAGAAGGATACAATGGGGCTGATTTACCAAGCATTTGCGCCATGAATTGCGGCGCACGCCGACGCGCAACGGCCTTTTTCGTACTCACAAAGCATTTGCGCCTGTAACACAGCGCAATTCCCCATTTACTATCATGTTGCCGGTGCACGGGCGGCCGCGATATGTGCGCCGCTATAGACCTGGCGCAAGCATTCTTCAACTCAGAAAATAAAAGAAGCTGGAAGTGGCAATATTTTGGGGGTGATGTGGGTGATGTGAGGAAGTATAGATATGACTGTCCAAGTAACAAATATGCCCAAAATAGAACGGAAAATTAACTTTCTCTGAGCAGGCTTGCTGCGCCTGCAAATACACTTGTTACTGCGCTAGGTCAATTTAGGTACTGTGAATGCGCAAGCGGCATTTGCGCCCATTCATGTGCTCTGGTTCACTGTGCCGGCAAAATCTTAGTAAATGTCAAGCCACATAAGTTCATTTGCGCACATCTCAACTTGACTTTTTTTTTTTGCGCTGGTTCACTTCTATGAGTTTTTTAAAGGCTATTTGAACACAGGTCAAGTTAGCATTAAGAAAATAAAAAAATGAGGAAAAAAAATGGCCTGCACCAAAAAAAAAAAAAAAAAATGGCGTGGGGGTCCCCCTCAAAATCCATACCAGGCCCTTAACCGAGCACGCAACCTGGCAGGCCGCAGGAAAAGAGGTAGGATGAGAGAGCGCCCCCCCCTGAACCGTACCAGGCCACATGCCATCAACATTGGGAGGGTGCTTTGGGGTCCCCCCAAAGCACCTTGTCCCCATGTTGATGAGGACAAGGGCCTCATCCCCACAACCCTTGCCCGGTGGTTGTGGGGGTCTGCGGGTGGGGGGCTTATCAGAAACTGGAATCCCCCTTTAACAAGGGGACCCCCAGATCACGGCCTCCCCCCCTGTGTGAAATGGTAAAGGGGTACAAAAGTACCCCTACCATTTCAACAAAAAAAGTGACAAAAGTGTTAAAAATGACAGGAGACGGTCTTTGACAATTCCTTTATTAAAGTCTTCTTTCTTCTGGTCTTCTTCCTTCTTCCTTTCTTCATCCTTTGATTTCTTCATCTTCTTCCTCCATCTTCTTCTTCCTCCATCTTCTTCTTCCTCCGATCCGCTTCTTCTTGCTCCGGTGTTCTCGTCCGGCATCTTCCTCCACGGCGTCTCTTCTTCGTTACCGGGCTGCTCCGCACAATGGGAGGCTCCCGCTGTGTGGCGCTTCTCTTCTTCTGACAGGTCTTATATAACGGAGGTCGGGGGCCACCCGGTGACCCCGCCCCCTCTGACTCACGGTTCCATGCGCGTTAATTTTAGTAAATCAGTATCTTTCTCTTTCCTTGCAGAAAGGAAAAAAAAGGGTTTGTAAAAATGTTTTAAATAAATAAATAATAAAAAATAAAATAAAAAATAAAGTGCCAGGTTAGTGCCAGTGTTAGAGTTAGTGCTTGGATCAAAGGTCAGTTAACTTTTAGGACAGGATTTTTTTTTTTTTAGCATCAGTGTCAGTTTGTGTCGGTGTGTTTTAAGTAGGAAAAAAGAAAAAAAAAGTAAAATGCACACTATTGCTTCTGGACTGTACTACGGGTACAAACAACATATAACATTCTTTTATGTGGTATTGTTGCAATCGTCAGGAGCAGGAACATTTATTTTGAGTTGTTCTTTGGTGGTAGGTTACAGCCTCATTAAATTTTATTTTTTTACTATTTTGGGCCAGGATTCCTTTGATAATAAAAAATAAAAAATCTGAACATATACACAACTATTTACTACCAAATGAAATCCCAATTAGTCCTGAAAAAAATGTGGTATAATCCATCTATGTGATGATATATACGGTTTTACTAACACATGTCAAAATTGCAAAATCGTGCTCAGGCATTTTGATTTGTTTTACCCTTAGGTCTGAAGGGGTTAACAGAACTGCCAGTGCCTAAAAGCCCTACACTAATCTCTCCTTATGCAGCTTCTTAGCAGCAATCCCTATGCTTTCCCCATTACAGCTTAAGCGCACTGTCAATATGGCTGTTGTGACCTTACCCTTTTATAGTGAGGGGGCTGGCTTATCTAAAAGCTCCTTATTGGCCCTTCTATAACAGCTGACTTAAGTTTAGGGACCAAGCAGTGCATTATGGTTAAAAAGTACCGTATATACTCGAGTATAAGCCGAGTTTTTCAGCACATTTTTTTTTTTGTGCTGAAAATGTCCCCCTCAGCTTATACTCGAGTCAAGCATTTTTCTGCAGCAGAGAATGACATTTTCCGACCCGAATTTGGGGCCCCGTATCTCGGGGCCACTTGGTGCTAGGAACCCCAAATTTGGTGTGCAAACCCATGGCACTACAACGGAAAATGTAATTCTCTGCTGCAGAAAAGTGCTTGACATTTTCCAAACTGACTTTGGGGCCCCGTATCTCAGGGCCACTTGGAGCTAGGAACCCCATCTTTGGATATGTTGTAGTGCTAGTTCCACTGTGTTTGTGCACCCAGTGCAGTCCTAGCACCAAGTGGCCCCAAGATCGGGTCCCCAAATTCGGTCAACTGTGTCAATCTGCAGCAATGTCATTTCGGGACCCTTTGGCTGCAGCTAGGGGGCATCTAGGAACCCTTAACTACCAAGTTTGAAGTTCGGGGGACCTATGGCTGCAAATGGGCACAGTGAAGCATGCAAATGGGCACAGTGAGGCTGCAAATGGGCACTGTTGACCCTCTTTTCCATTTACAATAGCTGCGCATTTCTCACCCTAGGCTTATACTCGAGTCAATAATTTTTCCCAGTTTTTGTGGTAAAATTAGGTGCCTCGGCTTATATTCGGGTTGGCTTATACTCGAGTATATACGGTATTTAGTATGGCAAATTCCTGCCTTTGTTCGCCTGAGACCATGAGCTTTGAACATGCAGGGTTCACTTTGAAACAATGGTGGCAGCAAACCTTAACCTCATCTCTATAGGAGAAATCTTTAACCATTGCAAGATAGTGGGAGAGAGTCCGAAGCCTGCATTAATCATAACTTAGCATTATTTGGCAAGTATGTAAACTGCTGTTACCTTTCGACTCTTAGGTGTCCTTTTATGAAACTGAGATCAGCTGTGATCCCAAGTCTCACAGCTGATCTCAGGTCTTTACCAGTGTATGAAACTGAGGTAATCAGATGAGAACATGTTCTCCACTGATTATCTCAGCACAGTGAGAATCTGTAACTGACTGTCACAGAAACGGCCAGTGTATGAAGGTGCGATCTCAGCACCTCACTGGCGATCTGTGACAGGATTCTCACTTTCTGATTCACCATCTCAGAGGTGGAGAATCAGAGAGAGAAGCGGGAAGCTGCCTCAGTATTCTGGAGAAAGCAGGAAGTCTTTTGACTTCCCTCTTTCACTCAGGAGCAGCCATACCGTGAGAGAACATCTTCCCCACCATTACACACCCCAAAAAGAGCAGGTTAGCAATCTAAAGTGTATATATATGTATATATGTATATATATAGATATAGATATTTCTATATCTATCTATCTATCTATCTATCTATCTATCTATATATATATATAATATAAATATATATATATATATAAATAGATAGATAGATATACACATACACATTGAAATAAACACACACACACACACACATATATATATATATATGCTATATGCTATGATATATATATATATATATATATATATATAGACAGATATATATATATATATATATATTATTCTACCTGCATTTAAATGCTATTATTAATGTCATTTTTATATCATTTTTAATTTATTAGTAAATAACATTTTGTAAACCCTGAAATATGGTTTTACCCATGGCATGTTCCATTAGGCTACTTTCACACTGAGGCGCTGGGCGTGCTGGCGGTAAAGCGGCGCTATATTTAGCGGCACTTTACCGTCGTTATAGCGGCGCTTTTCGAACGCTAGCAGGGCAGTTTTACCCCCGCTAATGACTGAAATAGGGTTAAAACCGCCCGCAAAGCGCCACTGCAGCGGCGCTTTGCAGGGGGGGTTTGGAGCGCTGCCCCATTGTTTTCAATGGGAAGAGGCGCTTTAGGAGCGGTAAATACACAGCTCCTACAGCGCTCCAAAGATGCGGCTTGCACATTTTTGGACATTTTTCAGCATCCTGCAAGCGCTCCAGTGTGAAAGCCCGCGGCTGTTTGAAGGCGCTTTGCAGGCGCTATTTTTAGAACTTTAGGCCCCTTTCACACTGGGGCAGTTTTCAGGCGGTACAGCGCTAAAAAATAGTGCCTGTACACCGCCTGAAAAAACCGGCCCCATTCACTCCAGTGTGAAAGCTGGCGGGCTTTCACACTGGAGCGGTGCGCTAGCAGGACGGCAAAAAAAAGTCCTGCTAGCAGCATCTTTGGAGCGGGATAGGAGCGGTGTGTTCACCGCTCCTATACCGCTCCTTCCCATTGATTTGAATGGGACACCGCGGTAATACCGCGGCAATACCGCCGCAAAGCGCCGCTACGGCGTCGCTCTGCGGGGGATTTTAACCCTTTTTTGGCCGTTTGTGGGGGGGTAAAACCGCACCACGAGCAGCTGAATCTCGCGGGCAAAACGACGGTAAATATAGCGCTGCTTTACCGTCACGGCGGCTCCCGCCCCAGTGTGAAAGGGGCCTTAGTGCCTGCAAAGCGCCTCAGTGTGAAAGGGGCCTTACAGTAAGGCCCCTTTCACACTGGGCCTTTTCCAGGCGCTACAGCGCTAAAAATAGCGCCTGAAAAAAACACTGGAGCGGTGCGCTAGGACGGTCAAAAAAGTCCTGCTAGCAGCATCTTTGGAGCGGTGAAGGAGCAGTGTATTCATAATTCAAATTGAAATCAATGGGACAGCGCGGCAATACCGCCGGCAAAGCGCCGCTGCAGCAGCGCTTTGCGGGTGGTTTTACCCCTTTTTCTGCCGTTAGCGGGGGTTAAAACTGCACTGCTAGCGGCCGAAAACCGCCGCTAAAACGACAGTAAAGCAGCGCTAAATAAAGCGCTGCTTTACCGCCGACGCCACTCCCGCCCCAGTGTGAAAGGGGTCTTATACAGGGATTTATCAATTATGAAATATATTTTATTTTAATTTATTAATAAATATTTATACTTGTATACTTTATTAAAATTATTTTTTAATGATTATAAATGTATTTTACATGTATATGAATGGTGTATAGCTGCATTACATATGTGGATTACATTAATTTACTACACCATTCACATTTAAATAGGCACATGTATGATATTTAAATATTAATAAAAACAATGTTTTATAATAATTAGGTTAATGTATATTGTGTAGGGGGAATTTAACTTTATTATTTTATTAATATGTAGGGGAATAATGTGTTAATTAGTGTTTAACTTTTGTATTTTAAATCGCCTCAGACTGTAATCCCGCTACATCTCGCGAGATTACAGTGTGAGGAGAAGTTCTGAGGTGTTCCCGGCGGCGTTTGTAGATCGCTTCTCAACTCAGCATGAGAAGCGATCTACAGACAATCATAAACAGGCACTCAGGGGAGAGCGATCTCCCCTGAGAATGCCTGAGAAATGAATAGCGGTATTTTACCGCACTTTAATAAAAGGACACCTTACAAAGAACATATAACTCAAAGGAGGCTTAGAACTGTATTCTATAACACAAAAAGTGAAGGCATAGTAACTCCACAGGACCAATCACAGAAAAGCTGTTGGTTCTCTCTCTGCCAGCCAGGACAATAAAGGATTATGTATGCTTTACAATTGTAGACTTTGCATGTTGTGTTTTGCAATAGTTAAATACTAATCACAGAGCTGAATATAAGAATGATGCCAACCAATGGCTGAAAATGTTTGCAGCTGCAAATATTTCAGTATTTGCGCAACCGGGGCAAGCTGTTCCAAGAAAAATAAATTTTTGATATGGGAATTATTTATTCACTTCAAAAAAGTGGTTCTGCAGAGTATTCTGACATTCTGCTCCCAATACAAGATGGACATCACATGGCTGAGCACCGTGCTCCTGGCTTTGATCATCTCCAGTATCCTCTACTCATCATGGAATGCCCTGTATCGGAGACGTAACCTACCACCAGGACCAACACCGCTGCCCATTATAGGCAATGTCCTACAGATAAGGAGAGGGAAACTTGTCCAATCCCTAATGGAGGTCAGTTTTAATGGAAATATAATCTAGAGATTTGGTTTCATTGTTTAGACGGCAGATCTCATAGAGGATGGGAGGCATTGTGAGATCTGGCTAAAATATCACGATTTTTCTCTGAGGCTTGGGTAAGAAAATATGTGTTATAAAAATGATTCTATTTTCTGGGTAGAAGAAGGAAGATTTTGAATTTGTTGGGGAGTTAGGAAAATCTCTGCTAGCCGAGAGGAGCTCATCCAATGCTTGTGTGCTTGGTATTGATTAGGTGTTAACCCTTGTGCTAAGAAATTGTTGTTGTTATTTGTAACATTTTACTTGTAAACTCTTATTTTGCAATTAACATGCACAAAGTATGAAACTGCTCATTTAGACAAAACATCTTTATATGGGTAAAGCAAACCAAAACGTACTCATAATGGCTCTTTGCCTGCCTTATTGAAAATGGCTAGTGCCAAATAAAAAACAATGTATATTAAAATTGTTATAGCTGAAGCTGATGTTGTCAAGTTTTGTTTTAGATTTAATTAGGCAAGCAAAATTTACCAGCTATTAGCCTAGGTTCACAGAATGCAGTGCGGGAAACCCGTTATATGTGTGTGTTTCCCGTACCACATTGAAGTCGCACTGTCCTTGCGATCTGCAGAGGGTGTCAGTGCAATCTTAATGACAGCAAACCAAAAGTGAGCGTGTGCTAAAAGTGCCTAATAAATAATAGAAAACTCAGCTGCTCTCACTAATATTTACACTTCAAAGAATATTATTTAAAATTAATACTATAAACATGTAGTGCTATCAATCAATATATATGTAAATAAAAAATATATACCATATTTATCGGCGTATAACACGCACTTTTCCCCCTTAAAATCGGGGGAAAGTCGTGGGTGCGTGTTATACGCTGATACCCCCAAAAAAAAGTGCGGCCGAAAAAACCCGAAGCGCCGCCGAAAAAAAGCGAAGTGGCCCCCGGAAAAGACCAAGCCGACTGTACGGCTCCGCTCGTAGTCCCGCCTCCCTGCGCTCGCTCCGGAAACAGCAGGGAGGCGGGACCGCGAGCGGAGCCGAACAGTTGGCTCGGTCTTTTTCGGCACCAATTCGGTCTTTCTCGGCGGCGCACGCGCGGTCTGCACGGCGGCGGGAAATTTAAACGCGGACAAGGCTGCAAATGACGCTGGCAAGCTACAATGACACTGGGCAAGCTGCAATGACACTGGGCAAGCTGCAATGACACTGGGCAAGCTGCAGTGACGCTGGGCAAGGCTGCAAATGACGCTGGGCAAGCTGCAAATAACGCTGGGCAAGCTGCAAATGGCGCTTAAATGTAAGTTTTTTTTTCCCCTAAACTTCCCTCCTAAAACTTTTTTTCCTTAAAATGCCCTCCTAAACTTGGGGTGCGTGTTATATGCCGGTGCGTGTTATACGCCGATAAATACGGTAGTAGAAAATAAAAAATCTAAAAAGACCAAAAAAATGCTGCATAAATTTGAATTAAAAATTAATAAAATAAATTAATCAAATTTGGTTTGAAGCTGTACTGAGAGGCAAAGCAACCACTATCCATCCATCCATCTAGGCTTTTTTTTTCCATCTGGGCTTTTTCTTTTTTATGGTCTAAATTTCTTGTAAGCAGTGGTGTGAGCATCTGGTCATCGGTGCACAGTGTTTGTGGAAAAAAGAAAGATTTTTTGCATGTTCTTCAGCTTTCACCTTTTGGTGACTGAACTTTTTCATTTTCATTTATTAAGAGACACTTTGGCTATTTGGTGGACTTTGATTTTACGAATTTATTTGATTCATTTATTGGCACATTTTTTCATATTATTGCACATTTATTTTGGTGTTTTTTGATTATTCATTTTTCACAATATATTTCTTTATTTACATATGTATTGATTGACAGCACTACATGTTTAGAGTATTCAATCCTAATGACACCCCAAACCCAGGTCACAAACGCGGTACATATTAGACATGTGCATTCGTTTTCGCCTGAATGCATTTTCGTCCGAATTTCAGGTATTTTCGTTATCGTTTTAACAAACGATAACAAACGCGCAGAATCCGAAAACCGAAAGATCCGACATAAAAAAATGCATTATTTTCGTTTACGTTGCAACAGTTTGATATTAATTAGGAGATTCGACATGACGCTGACAATATCGATCTGTGTCCATTGAACCTGTGGTCGAATGTGCCTAACCTTAGCTCTATTAGTTCAAGATTATTTTACATAGAGAGAAAAGATTTGACATTATAGAGACAATAGCAAAAAAGGTCGAATGTGCCTAACCTAACTCTATTAGTCCAATTTTATTTGACATAGTGAGAAAAGAGTTGACATGGAGATTCAACGAAGCAGTCGCCGCGAGCGTACATTTATGGTCAAATGCTCCGTCCATAGGCTATAGAAGAATTCTAGTGTTGGTTGAGTAGTTTTAATAATTATTAAATATAATTATTACTAGTGTCATGCAACATTAGAATTCTACTATAGCTTGTAAGCGGAACATTCGACAGGATTGCGGCGTCATACAGTTTAGCTGCTCTGTCAAATCTTCTTAGAACATTTGACAGACACCATAAGCCTTCAATGACAGATTTTACCTTAATTATTTTGGTTTTTTGGATAAATGCATTTTTTAACGAAACTAAATAAATAAAAACAAATTTTGGGAGTACCTAAATAAATACATTTTTTGGGTGAAAACAAAATTCCGAAACAAAATACTTCAGTGTGCACATGTCTAGTACATATGGCTGCACTGGATTGCATGATACAAAATGACCATGCAATCCGGTTGCAGTGCAGTTTTAAAGTCAGTGCATGCATGGACTTAAATTGCACTGCACTGAATCGCATGTGAATAATACAGGAAAGCAATGCAGTTCCTGTGTGATTCATACACGGTTCATAGTGTGAATCAAGGCTTACTATTACTGCAGTGAGTACCAGCCTAATGAATTCATTTAAATTTGTTTAAAATTAATGTAAACATGAACTGAATAACATTTAGTTTGATAAATGCTGTACAGCATCAACAATTACCATCTTATACATACTGTATAGATACAGTTAGGTCCATATATATTTGGACGCAGGTACAATTTTTTTTCAGTTATTTACCAAAACTTATTCAAGCTATAGTTATATAAAGGATATGGGCTAAAAGTGCAAACTCTCGGGTTTAATTTGAGGGTACGTTCAGTATCTCACAAAAGTGAGTACACCCCTCACATTTTTGTAAATATTTTATTATATCTTTTCATGTGACAACACTAAAGAAATTACACTTTGCTACAAATTTAAAGTAGTGAGTGTACAGCTTGTATAACAGTGTCAATTTGCTGTCCCCTCAAAATAACTCAACACACAGCCATTAATGTCGAAACCGCTGGCAACAAAAGTGAGTACACCCCTAAGTGAAAATGTCCAAATTGGGCCCAAAGTGTCAATATTTTGTGTGGCCACCATTATTTTCAAGCACTGCCTTAACCCTCTTGGGCATGAAGTTCACCAGAGCTTCACAGGTTGCCACTGGAGTCCTCTTCCAATCCTCCATGATGACATCATGGAGCTGGTGAATGTTAGAGACCTTGTGCTCCTCCACCTTCCGTTTGAGGATGCTCAATAGGGTTTAGGTCTGAAGAACATGCTTGGCCAGTCCATCAACTTTACCCTCAGCTACTTTAGCAAGGTAGTGGTCATCTTGGAGGTGTGTCTGGAGTCGTTATGTTGGAATACTGCCCTGCGGCCCAGTCTCCGAAGGGAGGGGATAATGCTCTGCTTCAATATGTCACAGTACATGTTGGCATTTTGGTTCCCTCAAAGAACTGTAGCTCCCCAGTGCTGGCAGCACTCATGCAGCCCCAGACCATGACACTCCGACCACCATGTTTGACTGTAGGCAAGACATACTTATCTTAGTACTCCTCACCTGGTTGCTGCCACACACGCTTTACATCATCTGAACCCATAAGTTTATCTTGGTTTCATCAGACCACAGGACATGGTTCCAGTAATCCATGTCCTTAGTCTGCTCGTCTTCAGCAAACTGTTTGCAGGCTTTCTTGTGCATCATCTTCAGAAGAGGCTTCCTTCTGGGACAACAGCCATGCAGATCAATTTGATGCAGTGTGCAGCATATTGTCTGCGCACTGACAGGCTGACCCCATCACCCCTTCAACCTCTGCAGCATTGCTGGCAGCACTCATATGTCTATTTTCCAAAGACAACCTCTGGATATAACGCTGAGCACGTGCACTCAACTTTTTTACTTTCAAAAAGTTTTTATTTTGTAATCAAGCATGTATAAACATTTAACATTTAAAGCAGGCAGATTGCCAGGCCTCCAGATCCCAGTTAAATTGTAGCTCCTCTTCCCACCTCATCATGAATGGAGATTTAGAGGCTGGGAGTACCAGTGATAAGTAAATGATCAGCCCCCCCCCACCCCCCGCTCCGGTCCCTGTCCACACCATAATTAATATTGCTGTGTATCTAGGGGGGAGTGTTTTTTCTGAACAAATGGTGTGTAAAAAATGTGAGATTTGTTGAAATCTAAAGTGTTTTGTTGTGGTTAGCTCCAGCTTATTGATGCAATTCTTGAGGCAGAGAGGGCCTGTAGGAGAGAAAAAGTACAGATTCGGTACAGTCCCTTGTCCAGCCACCATTTGAATGCCACAATGTTCTGGCCTGGGAGGGGGGGAGTCGGAATTGTTGAATAGATGAGATAAAGGTTTGCTGACTGAAGTTAGGACTTTTGACTTGCATAACTTGTCCCAAAGCGCAAGGGAGTGGGAAAGGGTTGGTGCCATTATTGGCGGACGGGATTTTGGGGGAGACCACATTAAGAAGTCTATAGTGTGGCGGAGAATTGGTTGTCTTTCAATTCGGACCCTGTCTGGTTTTTCGTATCTCGAATATATGATCGAGATTTGAGCTAATCTAGCAGTGAAGTAATATTGAAGTAGGTTGGGAAGCCCTAAGCCCCCCTTCTTTCTATGACTGTACATGGAGCTTTGTGGTAACCTGGATTTGATGTGACCTTTATCAATTGGGATGGGGAGGGAGCGGAATAAATATAGGAGCTTGGGGAGTAGAATCATCTTTATAGAGTTTATCTTTCCTATCCAGGAGAGGTTATGGCTAGCCCATGCTTTGAGTTCGGTTTCCAGTTTCCGGAAGATGGGGGAAAATTGTTATTATAGAGAGATTCTATGTTGGGTGTTAAGTTGATTCCAAGATATTTAATAGACTTGTCCCTCCATTTAAAGGGAAGGACGTTTAAAGCAGGGAGACAGTTTGTGGGGGGAGCAAAATATTCATGGCTAGAGACTTGGAGTAATTAACTTGAAGCCTTGAAATGCTTGAAAGTTCCTCTAAGGATTGTTGTAAATTTGGTAATGACGGTGATGAATAAGAGGATGTCATCTGCGTATAGTCCACATTTGTGAGTTTGTGCGCCATATGTAACTCCTTATATGTTTGGGTTTTCTCTAATCGAGATAGCGAGGGTTTCAATTGCCAAAGCAAAGATCAGCGGGGATAGCGGACAGCCTTGCCTGGTGCCTTTTGAGATATGGATGGGGTTTGAGTAGTGTTCCTGGAGATGTATTCTCGCTTGAGGTTTAGAGTAGAGAGATCTGATTAGCCCCATGAATCTATCTCCAAACCCCCATCTTTCCAGCAAAGTGAATATATATGGCCAGAAAGGCTTTTTTTTTTAATCTAAGGAGAGTAGCATACCTTCCTGTTTGGGTCCCCCTTTCCAGTTAGATAGCAGGATAGATATTATGTAGATTCCCCTCCTAATTTGGTCTGGGCCTTGTCTGCCTGGGATGAAACCTACTTGGTCTTTGTATATGTATTTAGTTATGAAGGAGCAAATTGGTTGGCTAGGATTTTGGTTAGTATTTTAAGATCACAGTTAATAAGCGAGATCGGACGATAGTTGCTGATTTCTTCCTGGTTTCACTGCTTTAAATGCGGAGTTGAGCTGCAAGTCTAGTGGGTCTCCTCGGGTCTTGGTGTTGAAGAATGTTCTTTCTGATCATGTGACTGCTGTGACAGCCAATGAAGGGGTTAAATATCTAATATGTGCATAGGAAAAAACAACCTCAATATCTTTCCTGTTTACCAATACACCCAGTCACAGTTTTGCATGGACCCTTGAACTGTGATGAAAGGGGCTCCTGGCTGTTGAAAGCATGACATAAGGACAGTTGTTACCAATGGGGCCCATGCTTTCAAAATGTTCAAGACAACCAAAAATGATTGGTGGGTCCTCTTAGGATATACCAGGAGATTGGCTACCTATCTGAGTGCAAAGGGCTCACACATACTAAACCTTCAAACCAAATGGCTTACCTTGCCTGCATTTAAATGGTATATAATGCTTGCCCTCAAAGTGTATCTAAATCATTACAATGAACTTTTTCTTATTGATCCTTTTTATCCTGCTGAATACCATGGAAAGCATTTACAGTAAAACCTTGGATTGAGAGTAACTTGGTCTGAGAGTGTTTTGCAAGACAAGCAAATTTTTTTTAATAAATTTTGACTTGATAAACGAGCATTGTCTTGATATACAAGTGGCATCATGTCACAACTGAGTATAAAAGAGAAGAGAGGTGCCTCTAAGTGTAGCAATATGGTTACATTTAATGAAGGTACAACATTTTGCAACTCACATGGTTGATGATTAAAACAGGCACATCTAAGTATGCAGGCATCCGGGGTAAAGCTGTCCACATAGACTGTCCTCCACACACTATCAATGTCATCCCTTCCACGCTGCGCTCCATGAGCGCTTCAAGCCTTGCTTTCAGATCGTTCTACTGCAGGGTAGTCTTCCCAGTCACAATTGTAGACTGACATTTGTGAGAGCCGGCGGTGCTTAGCATGATCTATGTGGACAGCTTTACCTCGGATGCCTGCATACTTAGATGTGCCTCTTTCAATCATCAACCATGTGAGTTGTACCTTCATTAAATGTAACCATATTGCTACACTTAGAGGCAGCTCTCTTCTCTTTTATACTCTGTAGCTCCTGCTGGATTTTGTTTCTAATCCTCCTGTGGAGGCTTACATTTGTGGATGGATATTTTATGGTTACACAACCTGGTCACATTGCTATAATCTTTTTATATGGACTATAAACTAAAGGACGTATCACTAAATGGGTGTGGAACATATCATCGGAGTTTCCATTATTTCTTATGGGGAAATTTGCTTTGATATACGAGTGCTTTTGATTACAAGCATGTTTCCTGAACGAATTATGCTCGCAATCCAAGGTTTTACTGTAGTTACATTTGTTTGGTAAATTCAAAAAAATCTATAGATCTTGCTAGAAATCTTGTTGTACTCTCTGTCTGTGCTGACCTATGCATAACACCTCAATGCTATAGAAAGTAGGAGAAGGGTGTGGTTATGTAGTCCTATATTATTTCTGTTGTCCTGATACAGAAGGGTGTCTGAGAGTTGTCATCCGAGAACTGGAAGTGTGTTACTGTGTGTTACTGGCAGAATCACCTGATGAAAATAAAATAAAATGAATGTCAACACATCTAAGGACTAGTAAGCTGCAATATATTACATTTTTGTTTTTAGGCTTAGATGGATGGCTGTCCTAAACTCTAATGCCGGCATTTCCGATGGACTTGGATATAGAACATGTTACGACGGAGCTTAGTCCGTTGGCAAGTCCGGCCATGTGTACGCGGCATTAGGATGGGCCTTTAAGCCATGTTACGTTGGGTGCCCACAGTTGATGTTTGGCTGGTACTGGTTTGTTATTGCCAGCTGTATAATTTTATTTTGCTGTTATTGTTGGATAAATATGGTTTGAAATCAAGAAAGCTGAGGTCTTATGCCCCGTAAAAACGGTCGGAAATTCCGACCACAAAATCCGTCGGATTTTTTCAGACGGATTTTGTCCGACACTGGTGTTGCATACACACGGTCGGACAAAGTTGTCGGAAAATCCAATCATTCTGAACGTGGTGACATTCGTTGCGTACGACGGAACTACATAGAGGCTATTAGCCAATAGCTTTGGTCTCATGATTTGATCTGAGCATGCATGGCACTTTGTCCGTCGGAATTCTCTACACACGATCGGAAAAAGTGTGATCGGATTTTGTTGTCGGAAAATTTGAGAGCAGGATCTCAAATTTTTTCCGACGGAAAAAGACCTATAGGACTTGAAGTGTGTTAGTCCCAACACACAGGGCTATATTTTCTTCCCAGAAGCACCTGTAGGAAGACAATTGCCCAGCCAGCTGCTGGACGTTAGAAAGAAGTACACTCCCAGCCATCCACATGCCCAGCGGTTTAATGCTAGCCTTGCTAAATTGCTAGCACTTCAACTGCTGACTTTTCAGTTGGTAGACTCGGCCCCCTTCCAGTTTGTTCAATGTGCGGTTCCTCAGTGGCAGGTTCCCAAACGCCACTTTTTCTCGCGGAAGGCGATTCCTCTCTCTACCGGCATGTGGACGGCAATGTCCATGCCTCGCTGGACAGGGCGGTCAGCGGTAAGGTGCATATTACCGCTGACTCATGGTCCAGCAGGCATGGACAGGGACAAGGTGCAGCAGTGATGGAGGTTGTTCCGCCACCCCGCCTCCAAAACGCGACTACTGCTACTGGTTGTGACACACCTCTCTCCTCCACCCCCTCCTCTTCTTCTTCCTCCTGTGCTCTGTCCTTGGAACCAGCGGTGCTCCGTAGGCGTACAAGGGGCTACGCAAGTACGCAGGCAAAAAGATGCCATGCCGTGCTTGCGCTGGTGTGTTTGGGGGACAGGAGCCACACTGGGCCAGAGGTTCTGGCAGCTCTGCAGGGGCAGGCCGAGAGGTGGTTGACGCCACGTCAGCTTAAGCCAGGAATGGTCGTTTCTGACAATGGCACCAACCTCCTCTCCGCCCTGCGACAGGGGCGGCTCACCCATGTGCCCTGCATGGCTCACGTCCTCAACCTGGTGGTGCAGCGGTTCTTGGGCAGGTTCCCAGGCTTACAGGATGTCCTGAGGCAGGCCAGGAAAGTCTGTGTGCATTTCCGCCGATCTTATAATGCCAGTGCTCGGCTGACTGAGCTGCAAAAGGAGCTGACCTGCCCAAGAACCGCCTAATATCTGACATGCCCACCAGGTGGAACTCACGTTGGCCATGCTGCAGCGACTGCACACGCAGCAGAGGGCCATCAATGAGTACCTTTGCGACTACGGCACCAGGACAGGGTCAGGGGAGCTTGGTTTTTTTTTTCCCCACGTCAGTGGAGCATGATCAGGGATGCATGCACTGTCCTCTCACCATTTGAGGAGGCCACGAGGATGGTGAGCAGTGACAGTGCATGCATCAGTGACACTGTCCCTCTTGTCCACCTGTTGGAGCATACGCTGCGTGGGATAATGGACAGGGCACTTGAGGCAGAACAGAGGCAGGAAGAGGAGGACTTCCTTGCCTCTCAAGGCCCCCCTTTTCCGGACAGTGTTCCTTCTGTCCCACCCATCACACAGAAGAGGAGGAGGAGGAGGAGGTGGAGGAGGAGGAGGAGGATTGTGTGAGCATGGAGGTGGAGCCTGGCACTCAGCATCAGCAGCAGCAGTCTTTTAGGGATGATGTACAGTCCCAACAAGCCAGTGGACTTGTACGTGGCTGGGAGGAGGTGGCTGGCGATCATGTCATCCTCAGTGACCCAGAAGACTCCGGACCGAATGCCTCAGCTAACCTACGCTGCATGGCCTCCCTGATCCTGCAAAGCTTGCGGAAGGATCCTCGTGTTCTTCGGATCAAGGAGAGGGGACCATTACTGGCTGGCCACTCTCCTTGCGGTACAAGGGTAAGGTTGCGGACCTTATCTTGCCGTTGAGACATCTCAGGGAGGCCTTGCAGAAAGGTCTGTGCAACGCGTTCCCAGAAACTGGGAGGCTACAAACTCCTGGTCCTGGGCGACGAGTTGCTGAGGCTTCGGTCAGTGGCAGAGGAGCGGTGGGGAAGGTGGACGTCTGACCGATGCGTTCAGACAATTTTTAGTCCGCAGCCCCAAGGTATGATCGGTTCCAGCAACCATCGCCAGCGTCTGATATACATGGTGCAGGAATACCTTGGGGCAAGGTCAGACTTGGACACCTTTCCCACCGAAAATCCTCTGGCTTACTGGGTCCTGAGGATGGGATGGCCAGAGCTTGCACAGTATGCAATTGAGCTACTGGCCTGTCCTGCCTCCAGCGTTCTTTTTTCCGAACGCACATTCAGTGCTGCTGGAGGATTTGTGACTGATCATAGGGTGCGCCTGTCCAGCCTCGGGTTGATCGACTGACATTCATCAAAATGAATCAGTCTTGGATCACCACCAGCTACCAGGCACCTGAGGCCCGAATAATTTTAATGTCACATCCCTTCAAGACTGCCTATGGGCGTTCACTGACTATCCTCTTCCTCCTTCCCAAACACGGGCGGATTTTCTAAAAACATGGTCCAATCGGACATTTTCCGTCAGGAATTTCCGACTGTGTGTACGGGGCATAACTCTTTCAACCACTATCATTCAGTTTTTTTATTGGGAAAGTGATGGGCAAGGTATATTGGTTGGTATAGCAAAGTTATTATGCCAAAGCTTATGAACAGTGATGGTTAAAATTTGTAGTCATTAAGAACCTACATTTTTTTATTGAATAATGTATGACAAATCTAAAAAAACACATATTCTATTTCAGTTTTCCAAGAAATATGGATCGGTATATACTGTTTATTTTGGCCATAATCCTATTGTTGTCCTAAGCGGTTATGATACTGTAAAAGAGGCATTACTGGACCGCGGAGAGGAATTCGGTGGGCGTGGAAGGGTTCCAGCATTTGACGATTTTTTCAGAGGACAAGGTTAGTTTCAACATAATGATTTCAGCATGACTTGAATTATACTTGATGTGAAACTGCCAGTACCTTTATAGGTCTTCTGAGGACAAGGTTAGGTCATTTCAACATAATGATTTCAGCATGACTTGCATTATACTTAATGTGAAACGGTCAGTAACTTTACAGGTCTTCTTGAACACATTTATGACCTAGGAATTAGTAATTTTGGTTGATTTTCTGCAGAATTTCACCCATAGGAGAAATGTATTGGAATCAATGAGGAAGGTGAAATTATAGTGTTTTAACCACTTCAGCCCCAGAAAGATTTACTACCTTCCTGACCAGAGCATTTTTTGCTATACGGCACTGCGTCATTTTAGCTGACAATTGCGCGGTCGTGCGCCGCTGTACCCAAAAAAAATTGAAGTTCTTTTTTTCCCCACAGATAGAGCTTTTTTTTGGTAGTATTTGATCATCTCTGCGTTTTTTTTTTTTTTTTTTTGCGCTATAAACAAAAAAAGAGGGACAATTTAAAAAAGAAAAACAGCTATATTTTTTACTTTTTGCAATAATAAATATCCCCAAAAAAATATATAAAAAAAATTATTTCTTCCACAGTTTAGGCTGATATGTATAAAAAACTGAATAAGCGCCTTGAGGCAATTCAGTTTGCATTGTAGCGCTATACAAATCATTCATTCACTCATTCATAAGCGTATATTGATTGGTTTGCGCAAAAGTTATAATGTCTACAAAATAGTGGATATATTTATGGCATTTTTTATATATATATTTTTTTTTTTACTAGTAATGGCGGCGATCTGTGATTTTTAAAGAAACTTTTGACACTATTTTGGGACCATTGACATATATACAGCGATCAGGGCTAAAAATAGCCACTGATTACGTTATAAATGTCACTGGCAGGGAAGGGGTTAACACTAGGGGGCAATCAAGGGGTTAAGTGTGTTCCCTGGATGTATTCTAACTGTGGGGAGGATGGGCTCACTACAACATGACAGAGATCACTGCTCCCGATGACTGGGAGCAGTAGATCCCTGTCATGTTGCTAGGCAGAACAGGAAAATGCTGTGTTTACATAGGCATCTCCCTGTTCTGCCTCTCCTCACTGCAATCGTGGGCCACAGGCGAAAGTATATCTACCCCCTCCAAAAAATAAATAAATAAAAAATAACCTATTGTAGTTTAACAGTCCTTATATGTGGTGGCTATATTAGATTTCTTATTTCAGGGTTTTTTCACTTTTTTCCCCCAGAGATTCTGCCAGTAACACACTTTCTGTACTAAGGTGACAACGCTTATTCACTGTACTGTATTTATGGAGGATCAGCATTGTCACCCTAGACTACATACACTTTCCCTTCACCTCATCCCTTTTACATAGAAGAGAGTTGTTTTGTAACTCACAGAAGATACAGTACCTCACACAAGTGAGTACACCCTTCACATTTTTGTAAATATTTTATTATATCTTTTCATGTGACAACACTGAAGAAATGACACTTTGCTACAATGTAAAGTAGCGAGTGTACAGCTTGTATAACAGTGTAAACTTGCTGTACCCTCAAAATAACACAACACACAGCCATTAATGTCTAAACCGCTGGCAACAAAAGTGAGTACACCCCTAAGTGAAAATGTCCATATTGGGCCCAAAGTGTCAATATTTTGTGTGGCCACCATTGTTTTCCAGCATTGCCTTAACCCTCTTGGGCATGGAGTTCACCAGAGCTTCACAGGTTGCCACTGGAGTCTTCTTCCACTCCTCCATAACGACATCACAGAGCTGGTGGATGTTAGAGACCTTGCACTCCTCCATCTTCCATTTGAGGATGCCCCACAGATGCTCAATAAGGTTTAGGTCTGGAGACATGTTAGGCCAGTCCATCACCTTAACCCTGAGCTTCTTTAACAAGGCAGTGGTCATCTTGGAGGTGTGTTTGGGGTCTTTATCATGTTGGAATACTGCCCGGCGGCCCAGTCTCTGAGGGGAGGGGATCATGCTCTCCTTCAGTATGTCACAGTACATGTTGTCATTCATGGTTTGCTCAATGAAATGTAGCTCCCCAGTGCCAGCAGCACTCATGCAGCCCCAGACCATGACACTCCCACCACCATGCTTGACTGTAGGCAAGACACACTTGTCTTTGTACTCCTCACCTGGTTGCCGCCACACACGCTTGTCACCATCTGAACCAAATAAATTTATCTTGATCTCATCAGACCACAGGACATGGTTCCAGTAATCCATGTCCTTAGTCTGCTTGTCTTCAGCAAACTGTTTGCAGGCTTTCATGTGCATCATCTTTAGAAGAGGCTTTCTTCTGGGACGACAGCCATGCAGACCAATTTGATGCAGTGTGCGGCGTATGGTCTGAGCACTGACAGGCTGACCCCAACCCTTCAACCTCTGCAGCAATGCTGGCAGCACTCATACGTCTAGTTCCCAAAGACAACCTCTGGATATGACGCTGAGCAAGTGCACTCAACTTCTTTGGTCGACCATGGC
Organism: Lithobates sylvaticus; assembly: GCA_028564925.1. NCBI lineage: Eukaryota > Metazoa > Chordata > Amphibia > Anura > Ranidae > Lithobates > Lithobates sylvaticus. The sequence goes on along the minus strand of CM053033.1, from coordinate 197,719,112 downwards.
GAGGCCTGTTCTGAGTGGAACCTGTCCTGTTAAAACGCTGCAGCTCAGTTCCAGGGTCTTGGCAATGTTCTTATAGCCAAGGCCATCTTTATGTAGAGCAACAATTCTTTTGTCATGCCATGAGGTGACATGTTGAACTTCCAGTGACCAGTATGAGAGAGTGAGAGTGATAACACCAAATTGAATACACCTGCTCCCCATTCACACCTGAGACCTTGTAACACTAACAAGTCACATGACACCGGGGAGGGAAAATGGCTAATTGGGCCCAATTCGGACATTTTTACTTTTGATGCCAGCAGTTTAGACATTAATGGCTGTGTGTTGAGTTATTTTGAGGGGACAGCAAATTTACACTTAAAAGTAAATCAATATTTGGTGTTGCTTGCCCAGATAAATAAAATAGTGTTCAAAGTAAATAAAATTGTGTTCAAATATAGAAAATTAAAAATGCATAATATGATGTTTTAAAAATATATCAATTCACACAATAAAACCAGTAAAGTACAAATTAGCATAGATAAAACAAATATAATAAAGTGCAGAAAGTGCTAAGCAAGTTACTACGGTGGGAGAAAAATAATATGTTCAATTCGTATAAGAAACTCATATAAAAAGACGCTATGCATACATAAAATACATCAAATATATTATATAAAACTGAGTCCATATGTAGCCCACTACTCACTTGGGAGCTGCTGAATAGTTCATTACAGTACTGCTGGTTTACCCCCTTTCTTCCACCCCACACGATTCACAACTGACACAGTCAATAAACGATTGAACAGATAACTTTTATTCTTCTTCTGGTGGTGGTCCATGTGTAATGGTGTGTGTGGGAAGTATGAGCTGCCTCTTCCTTCTGATTCCATTTTTGAGTAGCTAAGTCCCTTTCCTTAATGAACCGACCAGTGCCCCTCTGAAGAACACCTTGGTAATTGGATGCTGGAAGTCCCAGGCCTCACCTGCCCTTCTTGCCTCCTGCGATCCTCCCCAGGTCAGTTCAGGAAAGTCCGGATAAAATCCCGGTCTACTCCATCCTCTTATCAGCTACTTCCCGTTTCTTATGAATAGGTCCATCCCAGCCGGGATGCCTGGTTCCTTCTTCCAGGATTTCTGGAACAGCTTGACGTAGTTGAACCCTCCAGCACTGAGGTCTCTGAACCCTCAGGCCTTCAGATTTAGTTACTGCTCTCCAGCACTGGGGTCTCTGAGCCCCAGGCCTTCAAGCCTGCTCTATAGAGTCACATTTTTGGACGTTCCTCTGGACTCAGTTTCTTCCCATCTCCCCCCAGGAAGCATGTGACCTTAGCATATATATTGGTCCCACCCCTGCCCATATAAATTAATGATTGGGCCAGGGCCATATACACTGCCTGCACTCCAGTCCCTGACCCACCCACTTTCCAGAACACTCCCTGGAGAAAGTGAAGGAGGTCTTCCAGGGCTGAGTACAGGTGGTCACACCCCCCTCTATTCTACTACTCCTCCCCAAACCAAATCAACAACCAAGCCTAAACAAACAAAAAGGGTAAGGCACTGGAAATTTTACCTATCACTTACCTATTAGCACCCACCTACAGGTGGTGGGCACTACACATATAAGGTACAAGTGGTGCTGATGAATCACAGAAAAAGACTTCTGTATCCAAAAGTGCAAAGTGCAATGTGGAAGTGTTCTGTAATATCATCAGATAACACTGTGACTTCAGTGACTTGTGGGTCTTCGGTGTGTATTACACCTGTGAGTGTACTAAATTATTACCTTACTGCTGTAAGGTAAACAGCATTCATAGAAAGGAGAGAGGGGGAGTTGATCACTCAGGATAGGTTGTTTCCTGCACGTTCCTTCTTTTCCTATGGGTCCCAGTGTGTGCAGAGCTTTAGTAAGTACTTCCTTTCATTCCAGTGAAATGGATGGCAAGGACCCCTCAAATGCATAGAAACCGGACATGTATGGGAAAGGATATAGAACCTCTTCTGAGGCCCCTAGGCACAGACTTAATGTACTTAGCCCTTACAGACCACTTTCACCTACAGGTAAGCCTAGATTAAGGCTTACCCGTAGGTCCAAGAAATATCTCCTTAACCTACACGGTTAACCACTAGCCGACCGCCCACTGTCAAATGATGGTGGAGCGGTGCGGCTCTTGTGGCGGGACGCCGTCATATGACGTCGTCTACAATTTGGCCACTGGGGAGCGTAGCTGGGGCCCCGGTTCACGCCAGGCACCCGCGATTGCCCGGGAATCGAGCAGGACGTGGATCTGTGTGTGTAAACACACAGATCCACGTCCTGTCAGAGGAGAGGAGACCGATGGTGTGTCCCTTGTACATAGGGACACCGATCGGTCCCCTCCCCCAGTCAGTCCCCTCCCCCCACAGTAAGAATCACCAAGATAGGGTACACATTAACCCCTGCAGCGCCCCCTAGTGTTAACCACTTCCCTGCCAGTCACATTTATACAGTAATCAATGCATTTTTATAGCACGGATCGCTGTATAAATGTGAATGGTCCCAAAAATGTGTCAAAAGTGTCCGAAGTGTCCGCCGCAATTTCGCAGTCACGATAAAAATCGCAGATCGCCGCCATTACTAGTAAAAAAAAAATAATAATAAAAATGCTATAAATCTATCCCCTATTTTGTAGACGCTATAACTTTTGCGCAAACCAATCAATATACGCTTATTGCGATTTTTTTTACCAAAAATATGTAGAAGAATACGTATCGGCCTAAACTGAGGAAAAAATTTGTTTAAAAAAAAAAAAAAAAAAAATTGGATATTTATTATAATAAAAAGTAAAAAATATTATGTTTTTTCAAACTTGTCCCTCTTCTTTTGTTTATAGCGCAAGAAATAAAAAACGCAGAGGTGATCAAATACCACCAAAATAAAGCTCTATCTGTGGGAAAAAAATGATAAAACATTTTTTGGGTACAGCGTTGCATGACCGCGCAATTGTCATTCAAAATGCGACAGCGCTGAAAGCTGAAAAATGGCTTGGTCAGGAAGGAGGTGTCCGTGCCTGGTAGGCAAGTAGTTAAGGAGATATTTTACAAAATTAGGGCACCGCTGTCTACGGCGCATGCACACCGCAGACAATGGCGCACTGGGTGCGCCGCAAGTGCAGGCAAACATGCCGTCACTTACGGCTCCCACGCGCATGCGTTGTGAGTGGCCGGAGCAGCGATACCCGGAAGGAAGATGGACGCATCGTGCTACAGGGGACAGCGGTGACATCGCTGGCTCCTGTGTCAGGTAAGTGACACATAATGGACTACTATGCGATGCATAGTAGTCCATTATGCTTTACCTTTGCAGGGGAACAAAGAGGAAGTAAACCCATTAGGTTTACTTCCTCTTTAATCCAAATTAAGCTTTGACTGCAAAACACGTTATCTTCCAGTAGCACATGTAGCTGTATTTACAACTTCCAGCTGTACATTCTTATAAAGTAAATTACATAGCAGAAAGTCTTTTTATATGAGTTTCTTATACAAATTGAACATATTATTTTTCTCCTACCGTAGTCACTTGCTTAGCACTTTCTGCACCTTATAATACTTGTTTTATCTATGCTAATTTGCACTTTACTGGTTTTATTGTGTGAATTGATATGTTTTGAAAACATCATATTATGCATTTTTAATTTGCTATATTTGAAAACAATTTTATTTACTTTGAACATTATTTTATTTATCTGGGCGCGCAACACCTAATATTGATTTACTTTTATTTGTCTATGGGTAGTGTTTGACCCTTAGGCCGGCTTCACACTGGGGCGGTGTGGGCGGCGACGGTAAAGCAGCGCTATATTTAGCGCTGCTTTACCGTTGTTTTTAGCCGCGGTATGCGGCCGCTAGCGGGGTGGTTTTAACCCCCGCTACCGGTCGAAAAAGGGTTAAACCGCCCCCCTGCGCAAAGCGCCCGCAAAGCGCCGCTGCAGTGGCGCTTTGCCGGCGGTATCCCCGCGGTGTCCCATTGATTTCAATGGGTAGGAGCGGTATAGGAGCAGTGAGTACACCGCTCCTTCACCGCTCCAAATATGCTGCTAGCAGGACTTTTTTTTACCGTCCTGCTAGCGCACCGCTCCAGTGTGAAAGCCATCCGGCTTTCACACTGGAGTGAAAGGACCCGCTTTTTTCAGGAGCTATACAGGCGCTATTTTTAGCGCTGTAGCTCCTGAAAAACGCCCCAGTGTGAAAGGGGCCTTACAGTGTTTGCAGCACCTTTGGCTTCTAAACTTATTTCCTAAGTAGCGCGGGGGGATTTATTTTCCAGCAAATTTACACTGTTATACAAGCTGTACACTCACTACTTTACATTGTAGCAAAGTGTCATTTCTTCAGTGTTGTTACATTAAAAGATAGAATCAAATATTTACAAAAATGTGAGGGGTGTACTCACTTTTGTGAGATACTGTAGCTGGCAAGACCCATAAAGTTTTTTGATTTTTTTTTTTCTGTGTATAGGAAGTTAAACGAACACAGAATTTCTGGCTAAATCAACAGTAATATTTCTAGACTGTCAGAAAATGAAAAGACCAAGCAGCTGCACACCACTGACAGGATTACAGGCCACCGAGAAAAAAAAACAAAAAATATGCACCATAGCGTAATTCTGCTACACTTCAAAAAGTGCAGTTTTGTACAAAAACACTTTTTTTTAAAGTATAAAAAAAATAATTAAAATTAAAATAAAAAGTGAAAAATAATATTTCTCAAAAAATATATATATATATATAAAAAAAAATATATATATATATATATAAAACACCCGGTGATTGGAAAGCAAATATGAGTGCACCACCACCTTACAGAGGGCCTCCTTTCCAGATGCCAAGAAAAGATTGCATATATGCAGATGTCCCTTTAAGGCTTTCCCGCTCAGACCAACCAGATGAATGGAAAGATTGCACATTGCCTGTTCCCCATTGAAAATGTTAGCTATGATGAAGCACATCTGAGGAAGCACGTACCAACGTCACCACGCTAGAAAGCAGAATTACGCTATGGTGCATATTTTTTGTTTTTTTCTCGGTGGCCTGTAATCCTGTTCCACGAGCTTAAATTGGGAAAAGGTATAAAAACTACATCGCACCAATCCACCAGACCACTATCTTCCAGCAATAAAACCATCAACCCGGGCTGGTTTAATTCCACATGCGATTCTTTGGCTTACATCTGGTGAGCATGTTCCCTATAAATTGATGAAGTACTTCTTCTGGATTTATTTCTACTAGGATTGTTCTTTGTTTATATTACTGGGGACTTTTTGATCATATTTTTAGTTAAAATTTGGACTTTAATAGCGCAATTTTTTCTTTTTCATTTCTGTTTGTGCTTATCCCGCAATTATTGCTGCTGTATTACTGATCCAATTCCCTGATTAGCGCAGTTTTTTACCTTTTACTGTGTATTCTTTTGTTTGCTTTTGGGTGTAGTTTTTTGAGGTGTTTCACGCAATCATTTTTTACAAAAATCTTTTTACTATTTTCTTGTTTTTTCTTATCACCAAACATGGATATAAACCCCCCCCCCCCAAAAAAAGTTTTTTTAAATTTGAACTTTTCCCCCTATTGTCTAAATAACATTAAAAAATAAAGAAAGAAAATACACCAGAAAAGTGAGAAAAAAAATCAACAAAAATGCCTGAAAATGCTTTATTGTACTAAGTTTTTAAAGTTTTTTTCACCACTGGCCCTGGTGTTACACAATGGGAAAAAAACAGTAAAAAAAAAAAAGTGTGTCCTTTTCTTATGTTGTGTGTTTTGTTATTTGAGGTTTTTTAGACTATAGGAAAAAAATAGACCAAAAATAGCACTTAACACCAAGCACAATTTTGTGTTACTTTACATTTTTCAACTTGCTATTATTACTCCCTTTTTTGTTTTTTTCTACCTATTTTCTAAGAAAAACAAAACAAAACCTTTAAAAAAACAACAAATACAGTAAAATATTAAAATAATTTAAAAGACAGATTTATTTTTAATAACGTATTAACTTTTATGAGTGCATCTTTGTTATAGAAACAAAGTTTTCGGGTTATCAGTTCATCTTCAAATACAGAATCTAATAAACAGACTTCCACTTCATTTAAAAAGAATGGTTAAATCATTAGATCGTGAAAAAGAAGGTGAACTGAGGACACCGATTACTAACACAAATATTTTTCAAGCTGAACTCTCGGCAGAAAAAAAAAGACACAATTGCAGCTGTGTATGCAAACTGTGTAAGTTCTTGTACAGCAGGGATAATGTGTGAAAAAAATAATTAGTACAACATAAAACCTTAAATACATTTTAATGTGACTATTACTAAAAGTACTTTATTTGCTGTCTGCCCCTGCTGCAGTGTTAATTTTGGCAGCAAATTTAGATTTAGTTTTAGCCTAAAGCCTCATACACGCGATCGTATTTTCCGACGGGAAATGTGTGATGACAGGCTGTTGGCGGAAAATCTGAGCGTTTGTGCGCTCCATCGGACAATTGTTGTCAGATTTTTTGCAGACAAATGTTGGATAGCAGGTTTTAAAATTTTCCATATACAAATGTGTGTTGTCGGATTTTCCGATCGTGTGTACACAAGTCCATCAGACAAAAGTCCAAAGTACAAACACACATGCTCGGAAGCAGAAGCAGTCGGTCTTGTAAACTAGCATTCGTAATGGAGAATTAACATTCGTGACGCGGCAAATTATGAAATCTTGAAATGCAGCGCACATTCTCTTCTTCTTTAATGGGATAATAATGAAGCTGCTTTGCTGGTGATACTGATGGAGTTTTGCCAAACGTATTTTAAAACGCTTTTATTTTCTAGTGATATCAAGAATAATATTATTATTTATTATTTATTTATTTTATTTGGGCAAGTTACTACAACACCATTATCCCGTAGTTTTTAAGATCAAATATAAAACTATTTTGGTGTCCCTTGTTAATATTACATTGTATTTTTTTAAATGTAACTGCCTACTCCCAAACTTTCATTTGAAGTAAAACACATAGCCAAGTATTATTCTACACAAATTTCTTTATTGTGCATTAAAAAAAGAAAACAAATAAAATTAGACATGCTATCTGCCAATAGAACTCAACCAAAAAGTGCATTCTATGCATCCAAAAATATAGAAAATATACCAAATCAAATCATTATTCAACCAAAAAAATAAAAGCCTCATGCATGTGTCCTGCTTCTTAATATAGGCGGTCACCAATGCCAAGAGTTGGTGAAAGCAGGGATCCGTCATCCGGAGATAATTCCGAAAATCATCTGGATTATTCTTCTGGAGCTCCTGCAGCAAAGGCATATGACATAATTGGTCACGATTAATAAAGCAATCAATTTTTGGTCCAATAACTCCTCCTCCTGTTCCTGGACTGGACTTGGTTTAAAGCAATAACTCCAAGGCCAATAATAAATAACACGTTATCTCCTCCGATTCCTCAACATGTCTGGTTGATGAACGGCCGTTCAGAAACAAACTGAAAAGCACAAAATGAAAAGCGCAAAATGAAAAGCTTGAATCAACACTCACCAAACTTCTACTAACACGAAATTAGTAGAAGGAGCCCAAAGGGTGGTGCCTGACAATTGAACTTCTTTATCGGCTTGTAGTACATCACTACGTTCATGTTTGTTGGCAGACAATTGTGTGCCGTTTTATGCAAGACAAAATCCAGGCACACACACTTCGTCTAACGCTTTGCCTGCGGAAAAACCGATCGTGTGTACGAGGCTTTAGTCTTTTGACTAAAATGGCTTTTTAGTTCCATTTTAGTCTTCTGCAATTGTTTTAGTTTTAGTCATATTTAGTCGACTAAATCTCCAGTACATTTTAGTCATCTAAAATCTGATGGGTGTAGTTAATATGTAATGCGTTATTTAAGCATTCCTCTACAATTTCCAAACTCATTATATACTGCTGGAGTGAAAAACCGAATATGTTATTATTTATGGTATTAAGGTTGAAACATGCACTACAGACCAGTGTTAATTTTGACATCAAATTTTATTTTAGTTTTAGCCATACTCTTTTGACTAAAATGCCATTTTTGTTTTAGTCGTATTTTAGTCATCTTAATTGTTTTAGTTTTAGTCATATTTTAGTTGACTAAAATAGTATTAATTTAGTAGACGAATATGTTTTAGTCAACAAAATTAACACTGCCCTGCTGGAGAGACTCTCATCAGTTCCTGTCCTAGTGATACAATTATTTTCTCTTTCAGTGGGAATACAGACAGAGATAACAGACACGTTCTATCCATTCCCTATTCCTCCTACAACTAAAAATCCAGTCAGTGGCATTACTAGAACCTTCAGGGCCCCAATGCAAGAAACATAAAGGGTCCCCCTGACCCCTGGACGGGGCCCTTCCCTCCGAGCCCGGTAGTGGAACGACAGGGCCTAGCCGCAAGTGCGATGTTTGTGTGGTAGTTCTGTCACAGGTGTCAGAAGTTTTTTGTTTTATTCATTTTTTTTACTTTTTTTTTTTAAATATTTTAAAACATTTTTTTAGGAGGCCCGTTGGGGGCTTTTGTGAAATATCAGGGGTACAAATAGACCTCTGATGTTTCACCTTTGAGACAGAGAAAGGAGACTGAGGACACAGCTGCACAGAATGAATGGACAGGAAAAGCTCTGTACAAAGCTTCCTATTCATTCACAAACTGAAGCATAGTAAACACAGTTTACTATGTTTCAGTTATGAATAATCAGAATAGGGAAACAGATCACTGACGGTACGGATCACTGACTCTCCATTTATAAAAGGCAACATTCTGATAGATCCTCCGTAGCAGACGGCAGGAGAGGAGGGGGAACACTGCAGAGCTGTGGGGGGGGGGCAGGAAAAAGCACTGGGGGGCTGGAGAGCACACAGGGGGCAGCAGAAATAAGCTGGATAGTAGGAGCAACTGGGGGCGGCTGCGTATAAAGGAAGCAATCTCTTATTTTTCCCCTGCTTCTCCTCCTCTCTCTCCCACAGGAGGAAAATGGAGAGATCTGTCCCTCTGTCAGTGTTTCTCAATCTTTTTCCAGTCAGGGCAACCTCAAAGTATACCCCTAGGTGAATGGGGCTGCACTGCAACCACCCCGCAAACTATGTGCATTGCATGCAGTTGCAACATAGTGATGATGCATTTAGGGGGTTAAAACAGGCGGTGAGGAGGCAACATATTGCCTCTTTACCTCCTGTCAAATGCCTCTGAAAAGCGATCAGAGCATGGATCACTTTTCAGACGAACTGCATTTTCACTTTAGTGACGATTTACGGCTGAGGATCGGTCTTGGGTTCAGCCACCCTTGCTATTTTTCCTATCCAGGCATACAGCGGGCCTGTGACTCCTGCGACCCCTGTGCGTCCGCTCCTGAATCCAGTACATCTCCCAAATATCATACAACATGAGACGAAGATTCGTCTCATGTTGTGGCTTTTTTTTTTTTTTGGTCCGTCGGAACGAGAGAAGAAGAAGAACAAGACTTTGTGGGACAGTTTTATTTTTTTAATAAAGGACTTGTCCCAAGGCGTATATTGTCTTTTTTTTACCATTTAGGCCAGGATATGAGGTACCCTTGTTAAAGGGGGCTTCCAGATTCCAATAAGCCCCCCGCCCACAGACCCCACAACCACTGGGCAAGGGTTGTGGGGATGAGGCCCTTCTCCCCATCAACATGGGGACAAAGTGCTTTGGGGGGCTACCCCAAAGCACCCTTCCAATGTTTAGGGCATGTGGCCTGGTACGGTTCAGGAGGGGGGGTGCTCTCTCGTCCCCCCCTCTTTTCCTGTGGCCTGCCAGGTTGCTTGCTCGGATAAGGGTCTAGTATGGCTTTTTGGGGGGACCCCCACGCCATTTTTTTTATTTTGACACGGGGTTTCCCTGTTGGGGAATCCCATGCCATTTTTATCAATGAAATTTTATGTGTATTGCCGGGACCGACAATTCATTATAGCCTGTACTGTAGCTAGCGTTAGTACTTTTAAATTACCTTTTTTCCTTTAGAAATTTCATTTTGTACAGGGACTGTTCTAAACACGGGAAACATGCGCCATTTTACAAGAATACTATAGAAACCCCCCAGGTACGAAATTTAAAGAAATATTACACTTTTATTGTTTCACTTTAAACATTATTAAAATTATTATTATTATACATGATTTATACAGCGCCAACAGTTTACGCAGTGCTTTACAATATATAGGGGGGTAAACACAATTACAGTACAGTTCAATACAAAAGGTACAGGAGGGCCCTGCTCGTAGAGCTTACATTCTAAAGGGACGGGGTGGTGGTACAAAAGGTAATAGCTGCAGAGAATTATTTAATGGGGGTGGCTCGGGGACAGTTGTTAGGTGGGTGTGGGATAGGCTTCCCTGAATAAATTAGTTTTCAGGGATCTCTTAAAGGTTGACAGGGTAGGGGCTGATCGGATATAATGGGGCAGGGAGTTCCAGAGGATGGGAGAGGCTCTGGAGAAATCCTGAAGGCAAGCAATGGAGGAGGTAACAAGGGAGCTAGAGAGCAGGAGGTCCTGGGAGGAGCGGAGGGGACGATTTGGGCGATATCTGCAGATGAGGTTGATGATGTAGATGGGGCGATGTTGTGGATGGCTTTGTATGTTATTGTTAGCATTTTAAATTTTACACGGTGGGGTAGGGGAAGCCAGTGAAGGGATTGGCAGAGAGGGGCGACAGTCATGGATCGATTAGTGAGGTGTATTAGTCTAGCAGCAGCATTCATAATAGACTGAAGGGGGGGTAGCCTGCTTAAGGGTAGGCCATTAAGGAGAGAGTTGCAGTAGTCAAGGTGGGAAATAATCAATAAAATCACTGCTCCTGAAAAAACGCCAGTTTTTAAAACTTTTATTGCATTGATACATGTCCCCTGGGGCGGGACCCGGGTCCCCAAACACTTTTTATGTTAATAACTTGCATATAAGCCTTTAAAATTAGTACTTTTGATTCTTCATGTTTGTGTCCCATAGACTTTAACGGTGTTCGTGTGTTCAAACTAATTTTTTGCCTGTTCGCATATTCTGCTGCGAACCGAACAGGGGGGTGTTCGGCCCATCCCTACTCAGGGCCTGCAAATATTTATATATTTTGTTCAGGAATTATTTATATAATTGATTTTCCTAGAGTTTCACTAAGCACAGACTTGTTATAGGTTTTAGAGTATTACTGGTAAACACAATTTTAACCTCTTTAGAAGATGAAATAGTTAATATCCATGAGCTTTAATGGACACAATAATGGATGCGCCGGACGCATGGATTCCAATAGGGTTTTTTTTTTTTTGAAGCACATGATTAGAGCCTGAGGCTCTAATTGGGTTCAGAAAAGGGTGAACTCGGGGCGCAGAGCACTGCGCCCTAAGTCCACCCATTTGTGTGACAATAGTGAATTGATATTCGCTATTGTCTTCCTGATTCTCCTCCCGGCCAATCAGGAAGCTCCGATTGGCCAGGGAGTCTAATTCTAGACTCCAGTAAGCACTAATTATAGTGCGAAACGCGTCAGTATTTTGTACCCTTTTCCTTTGCTGTGGATCATTTGATGTGATGTGACCCTCGACTTTTAATAAAAATACAGGATTTTAAGCCTTTTTTCGGTGTGCGGCTACCCAGAGTTTTTTCCTGCTATTGCTGGCCAGGGAGTCTCCTGTGGAGGGGGGTGATCGTGCTGCACCCACCCCCCCCCCCCCAAAAAAAATTGAGCACCAGCCGAAACTGGTTATTTCACTTTTCATATAATAACTGCGGTTTTCACTCCTTTTCTGTATATGTCTGATTATTGTTTTGTAGGAATCGTCTTCAGCAATGGGGAACGATGGAAAGATTTGCGCAGGTTTTCTCTCACCATGCTCAGAAATTTTGGGATGGGGAAGAAATCTGTTGAGGAGAGAATACAGGAAGAAGCTGGGTTCCTGGTGGCAGAGTTCACATCTCTAAAAGGTATGTTGTCTGCTTGTGTGTGTCCTGGATGGAATATGAAAATTATGTACATGCAGTGCAAAATAAAAAATGGGACTTATTTAGGCATCTGAAGGAAACCTGTTGTTGTTTCCTATAATAACCAATTCAATTGTGAAAAATCTGTTTCACTGCAGTATGGACGAACAACAGAACGGTCCTTCTTCTGAAACGTAAAATATAACACTATATTTTTAGTGTTTCATAGGATATCAGATGTGGCCCACCTCATATGCCCATGTACCACTGGCTGATCTGTTGCCCCACTTGGAGACTGAATGTATCTACCTATCCCTCCAAGCCACAGCACGATTTTTACTAGGTACCTTAGGCTTGTTTGTGCCTATAGGCACCTCCATGGACGGAGTGACAGACTTCTCTAGGATTTGGCTGTCATTTGGCTCCCAGGCCCCATATTTTAACACTACAAAATAACACTTATATGCAGCAATGGTGTTATAAACATACAGTGTGAAGTATAGGAGTGTTGAAAACCTGTACAATGACTAGATTCTTTAAATTTGCCTGCAGAAAAATCCATCGACCCAACAAACCTCCTAGTCCAGGCTGTTTCCAATGTCATCTGTTCTATAGTGTTTGGAAACCGTTTTGAATATGATGATAAGAAATTTCAGCAACTATTGAACTTGTTTGCTGCAACATTCAAAGACGTGAGCGGCTCTTGGGGACAGGTAGGTGATGCTGATGCTCCGCGGCTTACTTAGGAACATTGATCTTAAAGCGGTTCTGCACTGCTTTTTTTTTTTTTTTGGGGGAATATGCCAAGGCCATATAGCTAAATTGGGGGACTCACCTGTTCCATCTTCCATCTCGATCGCAGACGGTTTTCCTCCGATAAAATTCTTTATATTCTTCTTTTCTGCTGGGGGCCATCTTACCTGTGGGCATGTGAAACCCCACAGGCACTTTAGATGGCCCAGCATGCACCGCCGTTACTGCGCGGAGCTCGCGCGTGCGCAGTAACGGCAAAGTGCAGCTCACGTTCTCCGAAATCTTGCGAGATGTCGGCACATCTGCCGACATCTCGCGAGATTTCTGAAGATGTGTCCGAAATCTCGCGAGATTTCGGAAGATGTGTCCGAAATCTTGCGAGATTTCGGAAGATGTGGCCGAAATCTCGCAAGATTTCGGAAGATGCCCGCACAGACTCCTGGGATCAATGACACCAGATCCCAGGAGACAGTGCGGCGTGACGAGGATCCCCGCACAGACCCCGCCCACCCCCAAAGAGACAGAAGACAGGAAGTCATCGATTACAAGGTAAGTGAAAAAAAAAAAAAAAACACATTTCATTTAGTACTCTTTGCCTGATTTGGAAGGCAAAGAGATTTACTAAATGAAATGTGTGCAGAACCGCTTTAAATGGGAACTTCTCTCCCTTCCTTTTTCACCCTCTTACCTCCTCTTACCTTGAACCCTTGGTAGTCCACAAACAACTCACCCACTAATGGAATCTAGCATTGTCTGGTGTAAGCCAATATCTGTCTCAGAGTGTCAACACATTCTGGGTCCCACACCACCATATTCTTGTCTGATGTCATCAGCGTGTTACTGGCACGTGAACAGTGCAACATAGATTGCTCTGAAGAACAATCATGGGACGACATCAGTATGCCAGGAGGCTTCAGGCAGGGGGTTGACATCAAGTAAGAAGGTACAGGACCCAGTCCTGTAGAAAAGCCACGTAACCCCCCCCCAAAAAAAAATCTACAAATTGTGTAATGGGGATAGAGTAATGGTAAGATGGTATGAGGATGGAGAATGTGAAGGTCTACTTTAAATCACCTCTTTGGAAAAGTATTGTAAGACTTGATGCTGAAATATTCAATCTGGATAACATTAATAAAACAGGCATACAACAAAGCTATTAACTGCTGAAATTATGGTTAAAAAAAAACGGTGGTTACCAAATTCTAGTGAATGCTATAGGGCAGGATAAGGCTGTTTAAAATTCTCACTATCCACTTTCCTCAAAACTTTTGTCTTTTTGTAATAATTAGCTGACGTTAATAAATAGCTAAGTCTTTCATTCCCTATTAAAAAGTATGCAGATGACTTTTATAAATCTTGTTTTTCATTATAAATTATGTATGTACAAAAAAAGGATATATTGCGGCTTATCAATCCTTAAAATTATTTCTCGCCAATCGAAAAAAAAAGGTGATGAATTAGAGCAGTTCTGAACGGTCAGCATGGTCACATGCCAGCAATCACTAATCAGAAGTGCTGTGGTCTGTCCCAGCATCCCTAGAGAAAGAAGAGGAAGAACAGAATGGTTTATGAACCCCAGGACCGCTGCACCGGGCTGTGTGGGTGATGAAACTGTATCAGCCATGAAGGTAAGTGCAGTGGGGACAGGAAGGGTGGGGAGGGTGTAGGGTGTTAGTTCACCTTTTTTTTCTGAAAAGGTGCATTATCACTTTAAATATGGTGAATGCATTCATTGTTTTTGTTTTTTGGTCTTTTTTCCTTTTTTTTTTTAACCGGTGATCCAGCCAGTAACACACTTCCTCTCTTATTGTGCTTCCTTTCTGGATTGAGGAGCAATGGAAACACCTTTGGACAAAAGCATTGTCAATATGTGGAGAGGGTAGTGTAAAGCCTCATACACATGATCGGATTTTCGGCAGGGAATTTTGTGATGGCAGACTGTTGGCCTAAAATCTGACCGTTAGTACGCTCCATCAGACAATCAGACAATTGTTCTCCAACTTTCCGCCAACAAATGTTGGATGGCAGGCTAGTAAATTTTTGGCGGACAATGTTCTGTTGTCAGATTTTCGTATCGTGTATACACAAGTCCGTTACACAAAAGTTGAAAGTACAAACACGCATGCTCAGAATCAATGCTCACCAAACACGACATTAGCAGAAGGTACCCAAAGGGTGGCGCTCAAGAGCTGAAATTCCTTGTAGTACATCACTATGTTCGTGTTTGTTGGCCGACAATTGTGTACCGTTTGTATGCAAGACAATTTCCTGGCACACGCTCTTCGGACAAAAGTCTGACGCTTTGTTGGCCAACAATCTGATAGGATTTAGATGTAAATTCCAAAATATCCACTGCACTACTCAACAAATTAGGAAAAGCTGTAAGCACCACAATCAGACAAATTGAGTGAATAATGGAAATATTAAGTGCAGAGCTAATCCATATTATGTGTATATATTAAAAATAGTATACAAACAGTAAGTATAACACATTGACTGTGCTAGTTGCTAACACCAATAAATGAATATAAATACAATTCTTAAATAGACATCACTAGAAAGTCCATATATGTGAATTGGCATTGTGAATAAATGACCCTTGAGGGAAAAACAAAAAACAGTCCAAACAGGTGAAAATGTAATCTCAAGTCTCAACCAATGTTGAAATTGAAAGTATATTCGATCCTCTGAAGTAAAAGGCCACCATTCAGTAAGAAATCACCATAGATTGTAAATCCACCACCAATGAAAAAAATGGATACTCTTACCAGACTCAGTTGACCCAATGCCAGTGGCATGGAGTCAAACGGGCATGGAACTGGGAACGCGGTCACTCAGGAAACACCATGTGAAGTCAGCTTCCATTCAACCTTGTCATCAGACCCAATCATGGACTCCACTATTCATAAAAGAAAAAGGCTGCCACATAGTGTAAAACCATCAACCAAGGGTTTTATTTTAAAAGGTAGAACACTCAAGCCCCGTACACACGATCGGACTTTCCGACAACAAAACCGTGGAATTTTGTTTGAAGGGTGTTGGCTCAAACTTGTCTTGCAGACATACACACGGTCACACAAATGTTGGCCAACAATTACAAACGTAGTGACATACTAGACATACTACGTGTTTTTTCAGCTCTTTAGCGCCACCCTTTGGGCTAATTTCGTGTTAGCAGAAGTTTGGTGAGTGTTGATTTGCGATTTTCTTTTCACGTTTTTTTTTGTGCTTTTCAGTTCGTTTCTGAACGGCCGTTCGTCAACCAGACATGTTGCGGAATCGGAGGAGATAATATGTTATTTATTATTGGCCTTGGAGTTATTGCTTTGACATTATTTTTTTGGTTGAATAATGATTTGATTTGGTATATTTTCTATATTTTTGGATCTTTTGGGTTAAGTTCTATTGGCAGATAGCATGTCTAATTATTTATTTATTTATTTTTTTAATTCACAAATAAAAAATAAAAAAACATAATAATATTATTCTTTATATCACTAGAAAAAAAAAGACTTTGAAAATTAGTTTGCAATAACTCCATCAGTATCACCAGTAAAGCAGTTTCATTATCATCCCATTAAAGAAGAAGAGAATTGTGTGCTGCATTTGGAGATTTCATAATTTGCCACGTCATGAATGTTAATCCTCCATTACAAACGCTAGTTTACAAGACCGACCACTTCTGCTTCCGAGCATGCGTGTTTGATAGTTGAGTCACTGTTACTTTTTAGTTACTCACTTTATGCGTTTTCACTGTGTTAGAATTTATAGAACAAAGAGCCATAATATCCATATAATACAGTATATATGTATCGTTTTGATATTAATTTTTTTTAAGAAGCGCTATTAGTTTATGATACATTGTGCACTTGTATCATTACGATCACAATACAATTGTAATTTCGATGTACCTGTTTGGATTTCCATATGTGTTGTTCAGCGGGCTCCATTCAAGAAATTTGGTCAACGGACACATTAAATATGGATAATTGGTTATGTTTACACATACACAGTAAATTTACTCTTTTCACCCACTCTTTTTAATTAATAAATAGGCACGGTTTTCCAGCGAGTTTATATATTTATTATAATTCCATTTTTTATTCACATGATTATATATTGGATAATGAGAATATATATAAATACATTTACATACAATGGTTTCACGCCCTATGCATAATGGTTCTTTGTTTAATACTTATTTCACCATTTCCTGCACATTGTACACACTGCTTCTAAAAACCCACCAAGATTTAGATTTAATTCAATCCATTTATTTTTTGGATTTTTCACGTATATATACACATTACTGTATACACGATAACATATATACACACTTCCTTTCACCACGTCCTACATTTTTTCACTTAACTTTTCACTTAATTTTGTCCGTTTTTTTATAATTGGTTATTCTCACTCTGAAAGGTCAGCCTAGCAGCACATGTCGAGATCCAATTAAATGTAGACTTCAGCTGTTTGCAACAGCTTTTTCCTATCATGTAATCATGTGATACATACTTTGTAACCATATATATTTGATATTCATTTGAGAGTTTATCAGCTATGCGTAAGCACTAGATGTAGTGCGAAACGCATCAGCTCTGTACCCCCCTTTTGTCGTGTTTTGGATTGAAGTGATTTTTTGCTTTTAAATAAACCCTTTTGAATTTAAATTTTCCCGATGTGCGGCTGTCCGAAGTTCTTCCTGATTTCCAACATGCGTGTTTGTACTTTGGATTTTGTCCAACCGACTTGTGTACACACGATCAGAAAGTCAGACAACACACATTTGTTGGCGGAAAATTTGAAAACATGCTAGCCAACATTAGTTGGCGGAAAGTCTGACAACAATTGTCCGATGGAGCAAACACACGGTTGGACTTTCCGCCAACAAGCTCACATCCAACATTTCCCGTCGGAAAATCCGATCGTGTGTATGCGGCATTACATCAATGATTATATAAACAGGCGAGATAGGTATGTGATCACAAATACATCCGAGAATCGCAGTAATGTGGAGCTAGTTCAGTCTATCCGACCATTTCGTTCAATAGAACATCATCTGGGGCATCAAGAATAGTGTTAGATGCACTAGCAGATTTATATGGACTTTACTAACAAATTAAAGCCAAACTTTTTAGGCAGTTACAGCAGTTTTATTTGGGGGGGGGGATACAGGTTTATTGATTGGAAGGTCCCTTTTTTCGACTATGCCAAGTGTGTGGGCGGGATCCACTCGCCCTTCACGCAGGGGTACCTTTCGCATAGAGCATAGAGCATGCTCATCAATGCCCGGGACCGGGTGGAGACTGTGGTCATGTGAAAAGTCAAACGTTAAGGCAGTTCCCTGACTTAGAGATGTGTTTTACGTCACTACGCAATGTAACTTGTATTTTGCAATAGGAGGGACATGCTGAGCTTGTGCCCACTCCACCAGTCTAGTGTACCTCTGTTACGTCACTCTCAGTAACAGAATGGGGTCCCACCAAGCACGCGGACCTCATGCGTGCTCTCACTTAACCCTTCTTTTCCGATTCCTCTTGATCTCCGTAATGTGGGTTTTGATCTGGTTCCTACTGGATACCGACCACTGGGGAGGGAGCCAGGACATTGACACCCTTGCTACTGGAGAACCTGTCACCCTCTAGGTAGCACACGTAACAACTAGTTGCTTCTTAGCTTGTTCTTTCACTTAGTTACCCTTAGAAACTACACTCCTCTTCTGATCTTTGCCGAGTTAACCCCTTTGTAGCAGTGTTGCATGCAGTTCAGTATGAACAACGCCCTGTCCTTCATCCTAACTAAGATAATGTAGTGGCTAGTGGAATTTTTTAGTATGTCACCAACACCCCCCTGCCCTTGGTCAGTCGGTTGGTGGGATGGTTGGTCGCACTTAACCCATTGCGGCGTCCCATGCTCGGCGGGGGCCTCTCGTCCCCCTTCCCACTGGTCTCCATTGCGGCGGCGGCTTCCGTTTCCTCCCTACTTCTCGGCGACCAATCGGGAGTCTTCTCTTTTCGGCCAATAAGAAAACGGGTCTCACACTTGCTTCTGTTTGGCCGGATTGAGGATCAGTGTTACAACAACAAATATTAATTTGCTGTTGTAACACTTGGGTTTGCTCATGGCGCAATGCTTATAGCCTATTAGAGCCTATGGTTCTAATCGGATGCTTAAAAAAAACCACACCCCCGCCTCTGTAATTCAGGCACCCCGCATCCTGAAAGGGGCCGGACGCCTAAATGGGGGGTGGCCGCGGCGTCCATGGATAGATTCATGCTATGCATTAATCTATCCATTATTCATATAGGGGGGTGGCTAGGATAGAGGGGGCAGCACCTGGGCGCCCCTAATGGACGAGCCGCCACTGGTAGTGGCCCAGGCATACCTCCATGAGGTGAGAGTCCACTATGGCATCGTCCTTAGTTTCTTCAGTGCCACTCTTGTGCCTGCAGGTGATTCTACAATACCCCTGTGTCTAAGTTCCTGTTCTACAGAGCTTGTGGATCTTAGCTGTCCCCCTATTTATATCGCAGGTGGGCCCACCAAAACCAAAAGCCCAGGAACTGAGCTGAAAATGTTTAACCCTTTCCCCAGCATGGGCTGGCTACTGGACAACTAACTGCACACACATTTTCAACTTGCTTACAGGTTTAAATAAATGAAAGCATGATCATTGTAAACAGCTCTGTCAGGCTTAAATGGTTTATCTCAAACCTCTAACTGCCACTTTTGCTAGACAGATTGGTATGTTAAAGGAAGCTTTCCTGTCCATAGCAATGTGTGGATGTAAAGGAAACAAAAAGACAAAAAAAAGGAAAAGAAAATGAATGCAGCCACCACATCTAAGAATTGGTAAGCTGCAATATAAAGCATTTTTGTTTTTGGGTTTAATACTGCTTTACTTTTGATGAATATTTTCAAGATTAGGCCTAATGGCACCACAACCTGAGCTTTGTATTTTGTCTAATTTGGAGGCTTGTAAAAAAATACTTCCTTTGTACATGATCCAGTTGCAGGAAATGCTCCCAGAAATCATGTACTACATTCCGGGACCTCATCAGAGAGTAAACAGACATCTGGAAAAACTAAGGGATTTCATCTTAGAGAGAGTGAAGATAAACCAGGAGACCTTGGATCCCAACTGTCCTCGGGATTACATTGACTGTTTTCTTACCAAGCAGCAGCAAGTATGTGAATTAACTACAATAATATGCTATGGCATGATAATTGCAGGAACCTACAAAAAACTATTGAAATCCTTTAACCTCTCCTCGCTGATCTGGACAATATATATGGCCTCTCAGCTGGTTGTATTGCTGAATGGCCACATATATGTGGCCCTATGTAAACACTTTACTGTGGTGAGAGCGAACTCTCAGCACAGTAACGAGTGTGTACCAGAAATCTCTCTGATCATGTGACTGTTGTGACTGCCAATCACTGCGGTCACATGATCAGAATATCCGCCTCTGCCTCCCGGCATTTAGATTCACTTAAAGGGCCAAGAGATAGCGGTGGGATGGGGTTACCCAATTGCAACAAACTAAGATCTGCCCAAGCCCTCATACACCAATGTGAGGAAGATGAATCTCCAACTGAAAGCTCTTAGAAACCGGCAATTCCATGAGAGTTGGTCCCCAGAGTCCTCTGCTGTGCTCATTAGTTGATCCCACCAACCCCTTCATCACTAAGGCTGGGTTCACACTTGTGCGATCACATGCGATGTCTGTGTGATGCAAATTCAGCCATACAAACTGTATGGCTGAAATTGCATCGCATTCGCACCAAAATGGTGCAGGAACCTTTTTTTGGTCCACACTGGAATTGGATCGCATGAGTGTTCACACCCATTTTCACTTTCTGTGGGGGTCACCCAAGGCTCTGTTCTTGGACCCCTTCTCTTCTTTATCTACACCTCCTCCCTTGGACACTTGATAACCGCCCACGGCTTCCAATACCACTTATACACCGATGACACCCAAATCTATCTGTCTACTCCTCACCTCACTCCTCCAGTCTCCTCTCGCATTACTAACTTACTAACTGACACCTCAGCATGGATGTCACACTACTTCCTTAAACAAAATCTCTCTAAAATCTCTCTAAAATCAAGCTATTAATATTCTCCCCCCCGCCCGTGCCCCCTTCCATGACTTTTCCATCAAAATCAACAATGCAACTATTCAGTCCCTCTCCTCACGCCAGGGTACTAGGTGTAATCCTAGACTCTGACTTTATTTCAGCCTCAAGTCCAATCATTGTCAAATGTTTGAAGAATTCACCTCTGTAACATCTCTAAAATTTGCCCCTTTTTAACAAATGAAACCACCAAGCTCCTCATTCACTCCCTCGTTATCTCTCGCCTTGACTACTGCAACTCCCTTCTCATTGGCCTGCCTCTTCATAGGCTATCCCCTCTTCAGTCTAATATGAATGCCGCTGCCAGACTTAAACACCTTACCAACCGCTCAGTGTCTACCAACCCTCTCCTCCAATCCCTACACTGGCTCCCAATCACCCAGTAAATTAAATTCAAAATACTAACCACAAACATACAAAGCCATTCACAACTCTGTCCCAGGCTACATCACCAATCTTGTCTCCAAATATCACCCAAATTGTCCTCTCTGCTCTTCTCAAGATCTCCTACTCTCAAGCTACCTTGTCTCCTCCTCCTCCCATGCTCATCTCAAGGATTTCTCCAGAGCCTCTCCCATCCTATGGAACTCGCTACCTCAACCTGTCTGGCTATCCCCTACTCTTGCTACCTTCAAGCGATCCTTGAAAACTCATCTCTTCCGGAAAGCCTATCATGTCTCCAACTAATCTTTTACCACTTCCATCAGCTCATTCCCCACAGTTACAACCTTTTGTACCACCTGCCCCACCCTTTTAGATTGTAAGCTCTTCTGAGCAGGGACCTCTTAATCCTCTAGTATTTTATTGTATTATAACTGTATTGTCTCCCTTTTATATTGTAAAGCACTGTGTAAACTGTTGGCGCTATATAAATCCTGTATAATAATAATAATAATAATAATATTATTATCATGATATTTATTGTTTTTAGGAAAAGAGCAATCCACACTTTGACACAAGAAACATGATGCTGACAATACTCAACTTGTTCTTTGCTGGAACTGAAACAGTCAGCAGCACCCTGCGACATGGATTCCTCATACTTATGAGATATCCTGAGATACAAGGTAAATACTGGGGAGAACTCAGCAGTAAAAGACTCATAAAAGAACAAGGGGGGTGCCTTTGCCTATTAAAAAAAAAAATCATATTTAAGTTCTCAACCATCTAAATTGGAGCATGATGACTCCTAACTTAAAGAGGAAGTAAACCCTGGTGGGTTTTTCTTTCTTTCTTCGTCCTGGCAAAGTAAAGGCATAATGCGCTAGTATGCATGTGACACTTACCTGCAAACGAAGCCCGCTTTGTCCCTGCTGCAGGCCGCATCAATATTTGCACGTCTTCCTTCCTGGGCCGCGGACTCCGGCTCTGTGACTGGCCAGAGCCGCATGCATGCGGGAGCCACCGGGTCACGGCACACTCGCCTCAAGAATGGACGGCTGTTTCTTCAGAGCACATGCACCAATGACATCATGGGCGCAGTAAACAGTAAATATCTCCTGAATGGCGCACGTTTAGGAGATATTTACAGTACCTATAGGTAAGCCTTTTTCTAGTCTTACCTATAGGTACAACTTCCCCATGGAGATTTGCAACCTCTTTAACCTTCCTGGCGGTAATCCCGAGTTTGGCTCGGGGTTAATTTTCAGTACCAAAAGCGGTAACCGTGAGCCACACTCGGAATTACACCATAGTATCCCTGTACTGTCACTTACCTACAATCCCCCGATGTCCTCCGGCAGATGCCAGCATCCGCCTTCTGGGTTCCCTTCCCTGTGAGCGACGCAAGTGGGCGGAACCGGGCGGGAAATTCAAAAAGTTCAAAACATAACATACACACAATACATTGTAATCTGTTAGGATTACATTACTGTATCTAACCATTTTACCTCAGTTTTGTCCCTAGTGCTTAGTCCAATGCCCTGTCTGCACTTTTACCACTCTTTCTGCCTGGAAACTTGAGAACATCCATGGCATCCAAAAAGCGTCCCTTTAGGTCAAAAGCGGTTTTAGACCAGCTAGAAAACAGCGATAGTGAATTAGAAGGACTTGCAGAATTGAGCGATAGTGATTCGTGGGGAAATTCGTCATCAGACACTGAAAGTGACGACAGCGACGATTCTGCTATTGAGCTCAGTGATGTGTGAACTTGGTGCTCTATTGACTGTGGTACGGATCAAGCAGCGCCCCCCAAGAGTCCCATTTACTGGAGCATCTGGTATGAAAGTAGACGTTGAACATGACAACCCCTTGGCATACTTACAATTATTTCTGACTGCAGAAGTGGTATTGGACAACTAATAAATTACTTGCCACTCCATTCTTTGGCACAGTCATGTCAGAGTACTAGACATGTGCGATTAGCTTCGTACGAATCGAAAATTCGTACGAATTTCCATAAATTCGTACATTTGGGAGGATCTGAAATACGAATTGCTATGCTTCCGATTTCTGTACGAAATACGAAATTTTGTTTCCGAATTTCGGATCCAAATTCCATTACAACGGAAACGTGATTGGTGATAAATTGAAATTCATCATAACAAACATTCGTAATTGTTACAAAAAGTTAACAAACCTAAACATTTAAAACCCAGGAAGTCAGCACAGCACAAGGATGGTGGGAGCCCCTCATAATGATAAATTCATCATAACGATCATTCGTAATTGTTGCAAAAAAAAACCTAACAAAAATGTGTATTTCGCACGAATCAAAATTGAACTTCGGACCCGAATTACGAAATACGAATTCATTTTAACCACTTACCCACTGGGCACTTAAACCCCCTTCCTAACCAGACCAATTTTCAGCTTTCGGTGCTCTCACACTTTGAATGACAATTACTCAGTCATGCAACACTGTACCCAAATTAATTTTGTGTCCTTTTTTTCACACAAATAGAGCTTTCTTTTGGTGGTATTTAATCACTGATGGGTTTTTAAATTTTTGCGCTATAAATCAAAATATACAGTAAATTCTGTAAAAAATAAAATAAAAATTCTTTGTTTCTATTAAAATTTTTTGCAGAGTATTGGCAGAGTATTGGCGAGTATTGGCAGAGTTGCAGTGTTGCACAGTATTGCACAGTGGTGGCAGAGCGTTGCACAGTGGTGGCAGAGCGTTGCACAGTGGTTGCAGAGCATTGCACAGTGGGGGCAGAGCATTGCACAGTGGGGGCAGAGCATTGTACAGTGGGGGCAGAGCATTTCACAGTGGGGGCAGAGCATTGCACAGTGGTGGCAGAGCATTGCACAGTGGTGGCAGAGCATTGCACAGTGGTTGCAGAGCATTGCACAGTGGGGGCAGAGCATTGCACACTGGTTGCAGAGTATTGCACAGTGGGGGCAGAGCATTGCACAGTGGTGACAGAGTATTGCACAGTGGTGGCAGTGTATTGCTGTCACTGACCAGCGCTGTGGGCACTACACATCCAGCCCACAGCGCTGGTCCCATCTCCCCCCTTTCCGCTTCTCCCCTCTCACTGTACCGATCGTACAGAGAGGGGAGGGAGGAACCGGCGTCATGACGTGATGCCGGTTTGTGTACATGTGATCGCTCCGTCATTTGACGGAGCGATCACGTGGTAAACGGCCACTATCAGCGGCCGTTTACCGTGATCCGTGATGCGCCGGGTCCTCGGTACCCGGCGGTCACGGATGTTCCCGAGTGCGCACCTAAGGGGGCGCGCGGGAGCAAGTTTCTGGGAGGACATCTGTAGGACGTACACCCAGGATAAGCCGACCGCGCTGTAGCCGTCTTTTGGCTATGGCCCGGTCGGCATGTGGTTAATACGGAACGGGACGAAATGAAACAAATTTATTGACAGCGCACATGTCTACAGAGTACAGTTTTTCCCTGATCATTAAATATTTACACTTCGAAAACAGCAAAGAATTTGATGAAACTAATCACCCTGCTCCAAAACTAAAGAAAATTTGGGAAGTATCTCAAATGATTCTAAAGAATTTCCAATGAAGCTTTGTGCCAGAAAGAGATATCAGCATAGATGAAAGTCTAATGGCCTACTAAAGACTCGGCTGGGTACAATGCATTGCATCAAGGAGAGCATGATTTGCCGTAAAACCCTACATGCTATGCGAATTGTCACCTGACTACATTTGGAATTCAGTCATGTACACTGGAAAAGGAAAAAATGCAATCCAAAATACAGCAACTATGGAATGGCAACATCTTCCGTTCTTTCATTCATTGAGCCATTGCTAAATCAGGGGTATTGCATAACAACCGACAACTTTTATGCATCTCCTGAACTTTATGAGTTTCTTCTGCAAAACAAAACAGATGCCTATGGAGCCATTAGGTAACTGCCGTGACATGCCGCCAATATATTTTAATAAGAAGCTGAAGACTGGAGAAATGGTTGCCTGTCAGAAAGGCAAAATGATGGTACTGCGATGGTGTGAAAAGAAAGATGTATGCCTAATGAGTAAAGTTCAGAATACCTCCACTGTTATGGTTTGCACGAAAGGTGGGAAAGAAATCATGAGGCCACAAGTAGTGATAGACTACAATAACACCAAGCAATGACATTCTACCCAGCAAAGAGGAAACAGCAAAAGAAATATTACAAGGAGATCTTCAGGCATCTTCTTGAGCAATGCTTGGGGAATGCCTACATTCTGCTCAACAAAAAAAGAGTGACTAGCCTGTGATTCATTCTGACTTCATTCGGAAAGTTGCCGAAAGTATCTTTGTGAACCACCAAACACCATCAATGGCTGTTAATAGAGCTGGACGTTGTGCTGTTGGCGTTGTCAACCTGGAACGCCTGACTGGTCGTCACGTCATGGACTACATCCCACCAACCGAGAAAAAGTCAGCACCTACAAGGATGTGCGTGGTTTGTTGCTCGAAGCGAGATGACAGTAGAAAGAAAATCAGAAAGGAAACCAGGTTCCATTGTCCTGGTTGTGATGTCGAACTTTGTGCAGTCCCATGTTTCAAAATTTTTCATACCCAGGATGTTTACTAAACCTATATGCAGTCTCTAGTATTATAGTGACTAGTATAATATTGCACCCTTGTTTGGACAAATTTCAGTGTTTTTGGCCTGATTACATTATTGAATAAAATGTATTATTATTATATTATTATTTTTTTGAATTATTTATAATTATTGATTATATTATTATTTATGATTTTGTGTTTCAAACATTATCATACCCAGGATGTCTACTAGACTCTTGTGTGGACAGATTTAAGTGAGTTTTTCCTAAGCCCCCATACACACGGTCGGACATTCCGATGACCAAATCCGTCGGATCATTTCCGTCGGATTTTGTCCGAAGCTGGTGTTGCATACACATGGTCGGACAAAGTTGTCGGAAAATCCTATCATTTGGAACGTGATGATGTTGGTTTGTTACAACGGGACTACGTACAGGCTAGTAGCAAATAGCTTTGGTCTCGTAATTTGATCTGAGCATGCGGGGCATTTTGTCCGATCGGAATTCTGTACAAACGATCAGACGCGGTCCGATCGGATTTTGTTGTCGGAAAATTTGAGATCCTGCTCTCAAATTTTTTCCGTCTGAATTTTCGACAGAAAAAGTCCGACAGAGCCCACACAGATTTTCCGACAATAATATAATCCGATCGGACCTTTCCGTCGGATTTTCTGACCGTGTGTACAGGGCATAAGAATTACAGGCCTACAATATAAAACAACAAATTTTCATGCAAAACAATTTACTGCTTTGATATTCAAAAATACTGACATAATCAGATCGCCAGGGAGGTTAAAGGAGTTGTAAAGGCAGAAGGTTTTTTATCTTAATGCATTCTATACATTAAGATGAAAAAAACCTTCTGTGTGTAGCAGCCTCCCCACCCCTTAATTACTTACTTGAGCCCCCTCTCTCTCCTTGAGTGTCTTAGCCATCCGGTACTCTCCTTCTGATTAGCTGAGAAACAGCAGCGGCACTATTGGCTCAGTTAGCTAATCAGAAGAGAGAGGGGGCAGGGCCAGGCTGGGGCTACGTGTCTGAATGGACACACAGAGCTGTGACTCAGGTACCTCCTTAGCAAGCTGCTTGCAGAGGGGGCACTCAACAGGAGGGAGGGGCCAGGAGCAGTGACAAGGCACCCTAGAAGAGGAGGAGCTGGGCGGGCTGCTCTGTGCAAAACCAACTCTACAGAGGAGGTAAGTAAAACATGTTTGTAGAAAAAAAAAAAAGAGACTTTACAATCACTTTAATGCTTTGTGTTATTGTACTCTTAATGGTCTCTTCATAAAACATTTGCTGTGCAAATGTCTCAGCATCCGCACAGCTATAGCAAATAACCCCTATAATGTGTCTGATTGGGGTAGTTTATAAAAATATTGCTACTGATAATGTTCACTAAAAAGAGCTGACATTCATAGGAAATAAACATATTAGACGTAATATGGGGATTATTTGTGTTGGCTATGCAGATGCTGAGCCATTTGCACAGCAATTTTTTTTAAAAAAATTAACCGCTTAGATTGCTAAAGCATTGTTTTTTGTTTTATATTTATAATAATATTTCCCAGACAAAGTACGTGAGGAAATAGATCGGGTTATTGGACAAAATCGCATCCCGAACATTGAAGACCGGAGCAAAATGCCGTATACGGATGCTGTAATCTACGAGATTCAGAGATTCTGTGATATTCTTCCAGTTAATGTTGCACACTTAATGACAAGAGATACCAACTTTAAGGGATATAGCATTCCTAAGGTAGGGGTTTTCTCTCTATTTTTTGTAAAACTATTCCCTTTGATGTAGTCAGTTCCATTTGTTTTGTTCAAATCACTTACATGTTACTCACTGTTTTGACAAAAAAGTACAATTATTAGTCTAAATATGAAATCGTTAACCACCTAAAGACCAAATACTTTCACCCCCTTCCAGTTCAGGCCAATTTGCAGCTTTCAGCATTGTCACATTTTGAATGGAAATTGCTAGGTCATGCAACACTGTACCCAAATTATATTTTTATCTTTTTTTTTTTTTTAGACAGATAAAGCCTCCCTTTGATGGTATTTAACCACCACTGCATTTTTTATTTTTTGCTGTAAAAATTTTGAATAAAAAACATGTTTTTGTTTGTTTTTGTTATAAAAGTTTGCAAATATATAATATTTCATTATAAATTTAGACCAAATGTATTTTGCTACATCTTTTGGTTAAAATTAACACAAACCGTGTATATTATTTAGTTTGTGTTAAAGGTATAGAGCCTACAAGCTAAAGTATGATATATTTGAAAATTGATCAATCCTGATGTACTGAAACCTCACCCCTTTTTTATGAGCGTCTAAAATGCCAGCACAGTACAAATACCCCCTAAACTACCCCTTTTTGGAGATTAGACAGTCCAAGGTATTTAATACGAGGCATGGTGAGTTTTCTGAATTTGTCATTTTTTTTGTTGCAGGTTTTTGAAAAATTAGGAAACAAAATAATTATTATTATTATTATTTTTTTTAATGGGCATACTTACAATTACACCGCAAAACACATTCTGCTATGGCTATACCACATGTGTGAGACTTTTTCATAACCTAGATGCATAGAGGGGCCCAAAATCCAAGGTGCACCTTCAGGTTTTCCAGGGGCATAAATTACACATAAAATATGGATCTCATTTCCTAACTACCTATCACATTTTTGGAGGCCCTGGAGCACCAGGACAGTAGAAACTCCCACAAATTGACCCCAGTTTTAAAAAAAGAACACTCCAAGGTATTTTCTGAAAGGCATGGTGAGTTATTTGAAATTTTTATTTTCTGCCATAAGTATTTGGACATTTTTTTTTGTTTTTTTTTTAACACAAAGCTTTCAATTTATAATATATTTCTAACAAAGAGCATAGACATACTTAGAAATACACCACAAAACACATTCTGCTACTCCTCCCAAGTGTGATAATACTACACATGTGAGAATTTTTTTTTACAGCCTTCAGGCATGGGCAGAAGCACCTTCAGGCATGCTAGGTGCATAAATTACACCTTCATTTTTATTATTATACATGATTTATATAGCGGCAACAGTTTACACAGCGCTTTACCATGTAAATGGGGGGACAGCACAATTACAGTACAGTTCAATATAGTACGTTGAGCTTACATTCTAAAGGGGGGGGGTGGTGGTACAAAAGGTAATAGATGCAGGGGATGATTTGATCTAATGATTTGATTACACATCTCATTTCCTAACTACCTCTTACATTTTTGGAGTCCATGGAGCACCAGGTCAGTGTAAATAATTGGGGACACTGGCTCTGCTGACATTGGTACTGGTATGGCAATGATTGGGACACTGATATGGCAGTGATCAGGACACTGGTATGGCTGTGATCAGAATGTTGGCATGGCTGTGATCAGGATACTGGTATGGCAGTGATCAGGATGCTGGTATGGTGTATATGAGGTATGGCAGTGTTACTGGCAGCACTGGTGACACTGGGACAGATCCAACATGTGACATGGGCATGGCTGTACTGTTTGATAAAAATATATACTCTGCATTTATTGTAGACTCTATATACAGTCAGTGCATGTAGTGTATTCATGTATAAAGTATATACAGTCTAATGTATATAAATCAGTGGCGGCTGGTGAAGTTTTAGGATGGGGGGCACCAGACCCCGCCCTTCCTGTTGGACCCCTCCATAGTGGACATGGCTCTAAGGTGGTGTGGTTAGCGTCTGAGGTGAACGAGGGATGGAGGGAGAGGGAGAGAGGGATGGAGGGACAGCAGGCCCAGGTCCTACACAACAATAGAAATATGTGTATTCTAGAAAGTTTAACAATCAGCAGATAAAGATACTCCAAACACCTGGTGTTAGCACTTCAATCATCCCGGCACCATGGTTGTTATGGTGTCAGGATGATTGAAGCTCATTATTTCTATTATTACATTGTAATATAAAATGAAATCATTCAACTCACCATAATGCAGAATCAGTGGGAGCCTTGAGTGTATCACTAGCCACGTCGCCTGCCACCAGATGCCATCAGGTGTCCTCAGCGGAGTCCATCCTTACATGCAGCCTGTGTCCCATAAAATGCAGCCTGTGTCACACAAAATGCAGCCTGTATCCCACAAAATGAAGCCTGTGTCCCACCAAATGCAGCCTGTGTCTCACCAAATGCAGCCTGCGTCCACCAAATGCAGCCTGTGTCCACCAAATGCAGCCTGTGTCCCACCAAATGCCGCCAGCCTGTGTCCACCAAATGCAGCCTGTGTCCACTAAATGCAGCCTGTGTCTCACCATATGCAGCCTGTGTCCCACCAAATGCAGCCAGCCTGTGTCCTCCAAATGCAGCCTGTGTCCACCAAATGTCCGCCCATGCGCCCCCTATGGACTGGCCGCCACAAAATCCATACCAGACCCTTATCCGAGCAAGCAGCCTGGCATGCCAGGAAAGGGGGGACGAGCGAGCACCCCCCCCCCCACACGAACCATAACTTGCCCTCAACATGGGGTGGGTGCTTTGGGGACTAGGGCCTCGTCCCCACAACCATCCCGCCCCCCATGTGAATGGGTATGAGGTACATTGTGCCCCTACCCATCCACCAAAAAAAGTGTCAAAAAGTTAGAAACCACAATACACAGTTTTTGACAAGTCCTTTATTAAAAGAAAAAAAAGTGTCCCGCAATGTCTATCCATCTTCACTCATGGTGACAATAGACCCGAAAAATAGAAGAAGAAAAAAGCTCTGCCTCCATGGGAGGCGTCCCGCCGACTTCTGTCTCTTGGCTGTGACAGCTGTTACATAGGCAAGGGCGGGCCACCTGGTGATGTAACCGAGTGACCCGCCCCTTCTGACATCATGTGCCATTAGAGGGGGCGGGGCCATCCAGTTACATCAGCGGTTGGACACACCCTTGTCTATATAAGAGCTGTGACAGCAAAAAGACAGCATTCGGCGGGACGTCTCCCACGGCGGCAGAGTATTTTCTGTTTTTTTTTCTTCTATTTTTTGGGTACATCAGCGCTGTGATTGTCTAGGGATGGTAATCGGGGGAGTATTTTTTTAATAAGGGACTTGTCAAAAACTGTTTATTGTGGTTTTTACTTTTTGACACTTTTTTGGTGAATGGGTAGTGGTACAATGTACCCCATACCCATTCACATAGATTAAGGGCCAGGATCTGGGGGCCACAATCTATCTGGGGCCCCACAACCAATGGCCAGTGTTGTGGTTATGAGGCCCTTGGCTTGGTATGGTTCAGGATTAGGGGGGCACTCGCTCACCCCCCCTTTCCTGGCCTGCCAGGCTGCTTGCTTAGATAAGGGTCTGGTATGTATTTTGGGGGGGACCCCACACCATTTTTTTAAAAGATTTTTTCATAGATTTATATGTATATGGCCAGGACCCGGCAATACATTACAGCCGTGAGCAATTTTAAATGAAATTTTTTCCTTCAGAAATTTAACTTTGCTGCGGCACAATAAAACACATCAGAGAGATGCACCACTTTACAGGCAGACAACGAGGACCCCCCAGGCACGATATTTAAAGGAATATTTCATTTTTATTGTTTCATTTTAACCGCTTTAAGACCACCTGCTGTTTGACTGGGGCAGAATGGCACTGCTGCGCAAATCGCTATATCTGTACGGCGCTCGCGCCGCACTGTGGGTGGGTCAGAGTTTTTCCATTTTCTGGTGATATCAAGTCTGGCTGACAGTAATATATGAGATATTGTATTTCTTAGTTGTTTTGGGTACTGGTCCAATTCAAGAGAGAGCAATGCTAGGTTAGGTCTTAGGAGTTATTCTCACTTGGGAAATGTCAGATATTAGCTGGAAGATTGTCTCCCAAGTGTGTTAGTTTGGGGCAATTACAAATTACATGGAGCATATCTCCCTTTTGTCCACATTGTCTCCAGCACTTATCCTCTAGGTTTTTGTGGAATCTAGACATTTTATCACAAACAAACACAACACACATAACTGCAGCATTCACAGAGTCAGGCCTGATCCCTGCGAACGCTAACAGTTTTTTTTGGTAGCGATTGAAGCAGGCTCTGACAACCAGGTGATTTTTTTGCCTGTGAGTCGCACTAGCTGTACCTGTAAATTTAGAGGCCACAATGTCCAATCAGAGGTACACTAGTGAAGAGGCCTACACGTTTCTGAGCAAGACAGATGAGAGTGAAGAGGAAGTCACCCATCTGTCAGATTCAAGCTCAGAATCCGATTCAGAATACGATTCAGCAGCGGCTCCCTGACACATAGCTCTGACGACAAAGTAGTGGTCCCTGCCAAGGTCAGGCGTACCCGACCCCATTCTTCTTCTGTTGTTGAGGTGCAAGAACCACAGGTCTCTCGTATGGAGCAGAGAGCCAGTACTAGTGCCGCTCATCCTTCTGGTGAACTGGCAAGCACCAGCGGCCTAGTACATCCTGTTCGTACATCCAGCACTGCAGTAACACTTGGTGACGTGGTGAGTCCCATAAGTGCAGTTTAAGCTGGTGCATTGGCTAGCACAAGTAGTGTCCCACAGCCACCAAGAAAACAAACACAGGCCTGTCGAGCACATAGTGCCCTTCCCGCTGCATTTGCCAATCCTACTTCCCCCATTCCCTGGCCAACCCGGAATTCAGGTGGAAACAGTTGATTTTACGTCCCTTGATTTTTATTAACTTTTTTTCACGGAAGATCTCTATAGATTTATTGTGGGCCAAAGCAACTTGTATACGGGCCAATTCATGGCCGCTAATCCCCAGTTGACCCTTGCCAGAGAATGGAAACCTATTACGGTTTCCAAATTTAAGACCTTTCTGGGCCTATCCCTCCTCATGGGCATAGTTCAAAAAAGTGAGTTGGGGTCATATTGGTCCACTGACCCAATTCCCCATATGCCCATGTTCTCTGCATCCGTGGCCAGGACATAATACGAGCAGATCTTACGGTTCATGCATTTTAATGACAATCAACTCTGTCATCTTTGGGGTGACCCTGAATTTGATCGTCTCTACAAAATTCGGCCCCTCATAAACCACTTCATCCAACAGTTTGCAGCCTTGTTTACTCCTGATCAAAATGTCTGCGTTGACGAGTCCCTGATTACATTTTCTGGTCGCTTGTCTTTCAAACAGTATCTTCTCAGCAAGCGTGCCAGATATGGGGTCAAGTTGTATAAGCTCTGTGACAGGGCAACAGGCTATAAATATAGTTATATGGTTTATGAGGGAAAAGATAGTCACATGGAGCTCGAGAACTGCCCAAACTACATAGGGAGTGCTGGTAAGATTGTGTGGGACTTGGTGTAACCCTTATGCCCCGTACACACATATCAGACCATGTTGTTGGAAAATCCGACTGTGTGTGGGCTCCAATCTGACTTTTTCCGTCGGAATTTTGAGATCCTGCTCTCAAATTTTCCGACAACAAAGTCCGATCGGACTTTTTCTGATCGTGTGTAGCGAATTCCGACGGACAAAGTGCCACGCATGCTCAGATCAAATTACAAGACCAAAGCTATTGGCTACTAGCCTCTACGTAGTTCCGTCGTACACAACGAACGTCACCACGTTCAGAATGATCGGATTTTCCGACAACTTTGTCCGACCGTGTGTATGCAACACCAGTGTCAGACAGTGTCGGACAAAATCCGTCGGAAAAAATCTGACGGATTTTGTGGTCGGAATTTCCGACCGTGTGTACGGGGCATTATTCAGAAAGGATTACCACTTGTATGTGGACAACTATTACACGAGCGTGACACTTTTTAGTCACTTGTTTGATCATGGAATTGGCACATGTGGCACTGTGCGATCTAATCACTGGGGCTTATCCCAGCAGCTTGTAGAATCCTGACTTAGACTGGGGGAGAGAGCCTGCTTGAAGTGTAATAATTTGCCCACTGGTGCATCATACATGCTAGGGGGAGTACAACTGGGGGAATCCGTAGTGGAGAGGGATCTGGGTGTTTTGGTAGATCATAAGCTCAATAATAGCATGCAATGCCAAGCTGTGGTTTCCAAAGGGAGCAAAGTCCTTTCTTGTATTAAGAGAGGTATGGACTCCAGAGAGAGAGATATAATTTTGCCCCTGTTCAAATCATTAGTAAGACCTCATCTGGAATATGCAGTTCAGTTTTGGGCACCAGTTCTCAAAAAGGATATCGGGGAACTGGAGAAAGTGCAGAGAAGGGCAACCAAACTGATAAGAGGCATGGAGGAACTCAGCTATGAGGAAAGATTATAGGAACTGAATTTATTCACTCTTGAGAAGAGGAGAATAAGGGGGATAAGATCAACATGTTCAAATATATAAGGGGTCCATATAGTGAACTTGGTGTTGAGTTATTCACTTTACGGTCAACACAGAGGACAAGGGGGCACTCTTTACGTCTGGAGGAAAAGAGATTTCATCTCCAAATACGGAAAGGTTTCTTCACAGTAAGAGCTGTGAAAATGTGGAATAGACTCCCTCCAGAGGTGGTTCTGGCTAACTCAGTAGATTGCTTTAAGAAAGGCCTGGATACTTTCCTAAATGTACATAATATAACTGGGTACTAACATTTATAGGTAAAGTTGATCCAGGGAAAATCCATGGGATTTTTTTCCCCTGCTGTAGCAGATTGGAGCATGCTCTGCTGGGGTTTTTTTTTGCCTTCCTCTGGATCAATTGTGGTATAGAATTGGGTATATTGGTTTGTACGATATTTTTTTTTTTTATTTATTATTTCTTTTTTTTATGGTTGAACTGGATGGACTTGTGTCTTTTTTCAGCCTAGCTAACTATGTAACAGTGAAGTGGAGGGATAATCAGAATGTTTTTGTTCTATCATCCCTTCACGCAGATACGACTGGCCAAATTCAAACAGCGACTGGTGTTGTGGAGAAACCCCTCTTTGCCTACGAATACAACCTAAATGTGGGAGGGGTGGACCTTAACGACCAGTTGTTGGCGCCGTACCTAATTGCCTGTAAGGCCAGACGCTGGTACAAAAAAGTGTCTGTATACCTATTTCAATTGGCTCTGTTGAACGCTTATGTGCTATACAAAGCGTCAGGATGAACTGGATCCTTCTTTAATTTCCAGGAAGAGATCATCACAGCCCTTCTGTTTCCAGATGGTGCTGTGACCCAACTTCCGAATGCAAATGCAGTGAGCCGGCTGCATGAGAGGCACTTCCCATAAGTCCTCCATGTTACCTCAGGCCCTAGAACACCCCAAAAAAGATGTTGTGTCTGTAGGAAACGCGGATACAGATGTGACTCCCGCTTTTATTGTCCCTCCTGTCCTAACCAACCTGGTTTCTGCATCAGTGAATGTTTCCAATGCTATCACACACTAGTGGAGAATTAGCGTAGGGTACAGCATTGCACAGTCATGGGACACACTTTCACAAGGTCTACAAAGATGTCATCGCATTTTTAGAGACCCGAACCTGGAAACTTTACAGTTACAAATAAAAGTGTAAAAAAAAGTTAACAAAAAAAATATATAATAAAAAAGCCAAAAATAGTTGTTGTTTTATTGTTCTTCTCTCTCTATTGTTCTGCTCTGTTTCATAGTATTTTATAACTGCAATGTTTTAATGTTACTATGTTTTATCATGTTTACTTTGCAGGTATGTAGTTCTTTTATACTTTACTGTTTACTGTGTTTTATTGTTGTTGGCCATTATTTTCTTTGTAGGTACGCCATTCAGCTGCAGACACTGATTTATTTATCTTGACAGCAACAGCTGTTGCTCTCACGATACGTAAATCAGCGACTCCAGTGCTGTAGGAGGTGATTCCACCAACACAGTTTAAAAAAAAGAGCCTATACGCTGAAGCATGGGGGCAGGGGTGGAGGGGTGTTTTGCTCCTAATATTAGGGACGGATTACACCCTTGCTTCAGCATATATTTTTTAGGCACAGATTGCAATAAAATATAAGTTGTTTTATTGAGTTAATGTTTTATTGTTACCATTGTTTGCTTTTCAGGTACGCCATTCAGCTGCAGCACTGATTTATATACCTTGACAGCAACAGGGTTTGCTCTCACGATACATAAATCAGCAACTCCAGCATTGTAGGATGTGATTAAAAAAAAAACGGTGCATGTATGTTTCGTTCAGCCCGCAGGCTGCATAAAAAAAAGAACATTACAATATATGCCCAACAAGGACCAGCAATGTACTGGTATGTTGCTGGACTTTGAGTGGTTAAACCAGAATGATGCCTGCAGGTTTAGGTATCATCTTGGTATCGTTCTTTTCTGCCAGCGGTCAGCTTTTATGTAAAAGCAATCCTAGCTGCTAATTAGCCTAGACTGCTTTTACAAGCAGTGGGAGGGAACGTTCCCCCCGCCGTCTTCCATGGTTTTCTCGGGCTCTCCTGTCCCACCGGGGATCCTGATAATGCAGCCGGTGGTTCCGCCAGCTGACCCTAAAGCTGATCGGAGACCAGAATGGCTCCAATCATCTCTATGGCCTAAGAAACCAGAAGCTACGAGCATTTCATGACTTTGGTTTTGCTGGATATAAACAGCGCCATTGGGAAATTGGGAAAGCATCTTATCACACCGATCTTGGTGTGGTCAGATGCTTTTAAGGCAGAGGAGAGATCTAGAGTCTAATAGACCCTTTTTTTTTTTTAAAGAGTACCTTTTACTACCTATTGCTATCATAGGGGATATTTACATTCCCTGTGATAACAATAAAAATGATAAAAAAAAATAAAAAAATTAAAGTAACAGTGTCAAAATAAAATAAAAAAGCTAAATAAATAACTAATTACATTTTGCAGCTCTCATTTCTTTTTTGAAAATAAAGAAAGAGAAGGAAAATGTATTTTATTTATTTCAATTTTCAAAGCTTTGTGACAAAAAGCAAAATCTGCAAAATACTTCTCAGCAAATAGCTTGGGGTGTCTACTTTTCAAAATGGGGTCATTTGGGGAGGTTTGTGCTATCTTGGCATTTCATGGCCTCCGAATGTATATTGGGGTATAATTTCACATATACCCATGACATGTTTGAGCAATATATAATTTCACTGACAACTTTGCTTAAAATTATTATTTTTTTTTTAATTTTTCAATCACTTGTGACAAAAAAAAATCCAATGTGCTCAACAAGCCTCTCAGCAAATTCCTTGGGGTGTCTACTTTCCAAAATGGGGTCATTTGGGGGGGGGGGGGGGGGGGGGGGGGGGGGGGGTTGTACTGCCCTGCCATTTTAGCACCTCAAGAAATGAGATAGGCAGTCACAAACTAAAAGCTGCTTAAATTCCAAAAAATATACCCTAGTTTGTAGACGCTATAACTTTTACGTAAACCAATTAATTTACGCTTATTGAATTTTTTTTTACCCGAGATATGTGGTTAAATGCTTTTTGGCCTAAATATATGACAAAAATTTAGTTTATTGTATCTTCTTTTTATAACAAAAAAGAAGAAAATATCACTTTTTTTTCAAAATTTTCGATCTTTTTTCATTTATAACTTAAAAAAATAAAAACCACAGAGGTGATCAAATACCAACAAAAGAAAGCTCTATTTGGGAGAAAAAAAAGGATGCAAATTTTGTTTGGGTACAGTATTGCATGTATGCACAATTACCAGTTAAAGCAGCGCAGTGCCAAATTGTAAAAAGTGCTTCAGTCAGGAAGGGGGTAAAACCTTTTGGGGCTGAAGTGGTTAAGCATTATTAAAATCACTTCTCCTGAAAAAACGGCCATTTAAAAACTTTTTTTGCATTGATACATGTCCCCTGGGGCAGTACCCGGGTCCCCAAACACTTTTTATGGCAATAACTTGCATATAAGCCTTTTAAAATGAACACTTTTGATTTTACACATTTGTGTCCCATAGACTTTAACAGTGTTTGCTTGTTCGCACAAATGTTTTGTCTGTTCGCATGTTCTGGTGCGAACCGAACCAATGCTTCTGTCACTTTCCTATATTTAATATGTAATCTCTGTGATTGGACACAGTGATCACATTGGTCCTGTACCCGATAATGTGATCCCCCGGACACATCGATAACTGGGCTCCCAGGTGTTAGCTCTGTGAGCCATGCATGCAAGGATACAGTTAAGCAGTTAAAGGGGTGTGAAATTTTTTTTATCAGTTGGGTATTGCTTTACTTCTTCCTAACAACATTACATACAAGCTAATTAGTTGTCCGAATATTATGTTATATTATGAATTTTAAGCCATCTCCTTCAAGGTCACTTTTGTATGTCTTTAGGGTACAGATGTCTATCCATTACTATGTTCTGTTCATCGAGACCCCAAGAAGTTTGCTACTCCCAATAAGTTCAACCCCCAACATTTCCTGGACAGCAATGGCTGCTTTAAGAAGAATGAAGGCTTTATGCCATTCTCTGCAGGTACATTTAAATTTTAAAGAGACACCACGATCTTCGGTTAAAATGCAACTACTGTATACACAACATGATAGCGGTCCTGTGTTTGTCATTATTGATGACCCTTTGTGAAGAACCTGATTGACGCAATGGCTGCTTTAAGAAGACCAACATCTTTGTGTCATTCACTGCAGGTACATTTACATTTAAACCAGAACCCGCATTCTTAGGTCATAGTGCAACTATACTTACAGTAAGATAAATAAGAGGGGTGCTGCTTTTTGGTATCCTTCTTGATGCAAAGACTGCTTTAGAATAAATTAAGCCTTCATACTGTTCTCTGCAGACACATATACATTTTAAGCAGACACCACATACTTAGGTTAAAGTGCAACTATACTCAAAATGAGAGGGGTCCTGTTTTTCGTATCCTTCTTGATGAACCTATGTTTGTGAAGTACCTGATCAATGCAATGGCTGCATTTAGAAGAATGAAGCCTTTATGCCCATCTCTGCAGGAACATTTAAATTTTATCCAGACACCACATTCTCAGGTTAAAGTGCAATTATACTCAAAATGTACGGCTTTGATTTTTGGTATCCTTCTTGTTGACTCTTTGTGAAGTACCCAAAAGTACCCAAAAAACACAATGGCTGCTTTATAAAGAAGGACGCCTCTATCTATGTTATTCTCTGCAGGTACATTTTACTGAGACACTACATTCTTAGGTTAAAGGTCAACTATATTCAAAATGAGAGGGGTTCTGTTTTTCGTACCCATTTCACATTCAATAAACTGCATTTGTATTCAATACACTGCAATATGTAACTTTTTTTCTACTGTCAAGAAATTTACATTTGGACTCAGGGAGAGAATTTACACTTTTTTGTTTTATTTTAATGTTTAGCACAACACAGTATATTTATATTTTGTGATAATATCTCACAGCAGTTGTGCAGCTTGTCTTATTTTGTAAAAGCAAAAAAGGAGATGGAGTGGTGCGCTATACAAAGATCAAATTAACTAAAGAGAATAAAATAGCCAGTGGCAATAGATAATGGTGATAGATAATGCAATTCAGCAGGTCAATATTCCAAAGACAATATTCAAAAATGGCATATCATAGCTGATAAGTGATAAAGTGCTTAATTGGAAACAGCATGAAAAGCATAAATCAAGAAATATTGTATCTATACACGTGATGTGTATTACAATAAAAATGCAAGTGTAGCTGTGAATAGTAGTGGTGGTGGAGCCACATGCTAAAACAATAATAAATAAATAAATGCAGTGCTGGTATTGCGACGTGAAAATATAAATAATATAAAACAAGATACAATCAATAAAGTATCAAAAGGTGAAAGCATAAAATTGATTAGAAGTGTCCATAAGTATTATCATCCATATAAATCATAAAGTGCACAGTGTGGTAATGCTTCGAATCCAGAAATTAAAGTGCTGGCGCTGGTAAACTAAATTCAATATAAAGTGCTGCGGGTAGTGGGTGTCCTGTTCGATCCTTTGTGGTGATTGTATGGGTGTCCCCTTACCTTACTGCTGTAAGGTAACAGCATGAATTTATGTAACTTTGTGGTCCTTGGTGACCGTCCCCTTTGTAGATCCCAGTATGGCAGCCCAGGTCCTTGCTGGCGTTCCTATCCTGCCTATTCCCAGTGTTTTAGCATCCCCTTTAAGTGTGGTTTATAGGGTATCCAGGGTAGAGGGTCTCACCAGTACCATATATGTGGGGATTTAAAGAAAGGAAGTATGCCCCATAGTGCAGTATTTCAAATTGTGTTTATTAAATAAAAAATGTAAAGTCAGGTACTCACACATAGGAATTAGTAAACAAGCGGTGTACAAACGAGCGGCGAGCTCGATAAGCATCATTTCCGGTAGCAAAAGCAGTCCCGATGTGTGTGCGTCACGAATTGTCTTATTTTGTGTTTCCTAAGCGCAGTTTATCTCTGTTCACATTTGCAACATGTAACAGTTTTTTTTTTTTTTTTTTTTTTAGGAAAGAGAGTTTGTGTTGGAGAAGCTCTTGCCCGTATGGAGCTGTTTCTTTTCTTAACAACTACCCTGCAGAACTTCAAACTAACATCTAAGACTAAATTCACGGATGAAGACATCGAACCCACACTGGCAGGATTTGCCAATGTCCCCAGATTTTATGAGATGTCTTTCATCCGTCGAGCTTTGTAGAATAGATATAAAGAAAGAATTTGCGCTAGGTGAGAAAAGAAAACTTATTGACAAAAATTGTGTTAATGAGGAAATTGAACCAAAAAAAAAAAAACCGTGAAGGTAGATCCTGCAGCTGAACATTAATAACCCCGGTATAGGGCACAAACAAGATATATGTAAACAGAAAATGCAGCGCTGGATAGTGGAAA
Source organism: Lithobates sylvaticus (assembly GCA_028564925.1). NCBI lineage: Eukaryota > Metazoa > Chordata > Amphibia > Anura > Ranidae > Lithobates > Lithobates sylvaticus. The sequence continues at coordinate 197,678,552 of CM053033.1, read as the reverse complement.
ATTGTAAATTACCAGTTAACGTGACCCAAATTAATTGGTGAAAATGGTAATAATTCAAACAAAATGCATAATCAGTTAATATGAATAACCCAAAAATGATTAGTGAAATAAATGTTCAAACAAAGTTCATACTCAATCAATGAAAAAAACCCAGATGGAGGAAGTGAATAAATGAATACTCAAACAAAGTTCATATGTGAAAAAATTCAAAAAGTCCAAAGTGATTAAAGGAAATGAACAAATGAATTCATAAAAGTTCCTGTGAAATCAATCCAAAATGTAGATGTTGGTAGTAGTGCAGCCCATCACCACAGAGATAAAGCAAAAAGGGGGGGAGGCTTACCAGAAAGCCAGCGACCGCCCTTATTCAGGGGGGTCAAACTGAGCTTAAGATGAACAGCCTTGGTGCTGTTGGGGATATCCCACGTCCGAGTCGATATCCGACGGCAACGGATCTCCTCACGAATGACGGCTGTTCGCCGAAAATCCTCGTGCGTCACTGGCAGTATAACGACCGGATGGGTGGATGATATAGGTGGAAAACAAAAGGGGACTCGAATAGTGTAGACGTTTCCAGTGGGTTTATTGAATTAGCCACAATAGCATAACAAAAAAAATCGAAAAAACCTTGCAAGGTAATGGCGGCTCCGTTCGGTCTATGGGACAATACTCGCGCATGCGCAGTACGATCGTACGTAATATCATACGTACCTATATCATCCACCCATCCGGTCGTTATACTGCCAGTGACGCACGAGGATTTTCGGCGAACAGCCGTCATTCGTGAGGAGATCCGTTGCCGTCGGATATCGACTCGGACGTGGGATATCCCCAACAGCACCAAGGCTGTTCATCTTAAGCTCAGTTTGACCCCCCTGAATAAGGGCGGTCACTGGCTTTCTGGTAAGCCTCCCCCCCTTTTGCTTTATCTCTGTGGTGATGGGCTGCACTACTACCAACATCTACATTTTGGATTGATTTCACAGGAACTTTTATGAATTCATTTGTTCATTTCCTTTAATCACTTTGGACTTTTTGAATTTTTTCACATATGAACTTTGTTTGAGTATTCATTTATTCACTTCCTCCATCTGGGTTTTTTTCATTGATTGAGTATGAACTTTGTTTGAACATTTATTTCACTAATCATTTTTGGGTTATTCATATTAACTGATTATGCATTTTGTTTGAATTATTACCATTTTCACCAATTAATTTGAGCTTTGTAGAATGTTGCTTACCTTAAGAAACAAACACACCTTTTCTACAAGCAGCTACTTTCCTTCCATGACTGAACATCCTTAGAGCTGATGTGGGAAATGCTTTTTACCTTGCATCCTTTTGCATGCTTTAAAGGGGAAACAACACACTGATCAGCGCCAGCCCTGTTTCCCACTAGGTACAGTGACAGTGTGGCAGTTATGTATAAGGGTGTGGCTTAGCGTGGAAGGTGGGGCAAGTCAAGTATTGGCTTTTTGGGCAACAAATATCACTAATAATGCTTCTCTTCTATTGCATCATTATTTGAGTTGCAGATTTTTCAAGCTGTATTGAACTGAACATAAAATATAAAAGTTTAACATGATTCACTATACAACTGTGTAAGTGTTTTTTTCAATATAAATACATCCTGCTATAATGTTTACATTCTTCTTGAATGCTGGCTGGCTGTTTGAGACAAGTAACCTCTTCTCCCTTCATTTTAACAGAGTAGCACTAAAAATCTAATACATTAAGATATTATCTCCCACAAACAAATAGTAGATCAGCGCTGACATTCTACTTGTGTAGGTCTTCCTTACACTGTGTTGGATGAAGACCACTTCATGGCCCTTGTTTTTTGGGGCAATATTCTGTCTGCAGGTGCTCCTGCTTACCCTGTTGGACAGCTGCAGCCAAAACTCTTGAATACAATATAGGGATTACTGCCGCTCCAGGCAAGTAACAGTCACGATCCGACATGTCTCTCATTCACAGGTACCTGCCCAGCTCCCCGCCATGATAACTGAAAGCAAAGAAGTGGGCACACACATCTGAAAGCTGTCTTAATGCTTCCCCCTGTATGTATCCACATTCATCACTATGACTAGACCACCTTTTTTCGCATTGGGTTTGACACAATTTTGGACATTAATAAATTTGTAAGGCTTGTCACCATTAAAAAACGTTATTTTTCTGACACTGGGAAGGAAGATGTTTGATCTAATTTGAATTTGAATGGACAAGTTAATGAAACAAATAAGTGTTCATTTAGTGATTACTGTGCTATTAGAGATCTGGAAGATCTGGCTTTGGAGGGTGGTTCTGGGATGAACGCAGGGTTGGGGGGGGGGGGTGATGGATTTACTTGCTCTGTCACACTCAAGGTTCACTCAGAATTTTACCCAGTTGATTCCTGCAGTTCAGAAATGGACAAATTTAAAAAATCTGTAGAACGGGACATTACCTCTTTGGCCATGAAGATGTTTGGCATGATAATCTAACATCTAAAGAAAGGGCAGCTTTTAGGGATCTAGAGAGTGACAATTCCATCATTGTCCGTAATACGGTACAAAGGGATCTAGTTGTTGTCATGAACATGGATACATACAGGGGGAGCATTAAAATAGCTTTCAGATACCAATAAGTATGTTAACTCAGAGAGGGACCCCACAAAGAAATGTAAGGCCATTTTAGCCAAATAAGAGGTTAACCTCTGAGGTCACAGTACTAAGGAAGCTGAGGTCTTAATCCCTAAGTATCCTGTTCTGCCTACGTTTTTATCACTTGCCTAAAACACATAAGGGACTTGATCCCATGTGTGGTAGACCTATTATTGCAGGCATTGGGTCTCTAAATGAAATATTGAGTCAATGGTTAGATAGACAGTTGCAGTCTTTAGTTACCTGTAATTTCTGGGATATAAGGCGACCGTTTACACTTAAAAAAACAGCAAAAAAAGGGAGGGTCGTCTTATACGCCGGGTATGAAATGTCACCGGTTGGATTTTAGCCCACAGGATGCACGCTGGATGTGCGGTAATACTGTATGTATCTTCAGCTACATACAGTATACACCGCTGAGCCAATCCCAGCAAACAATGTATTCTATTAATGAATACAGAGCCTGCTTGGATTGGAGTAAAAACCTCTGCCAATCCGAGCAGGCTACATACAGTAGCCTGCTCGGATTGGCTTTGAGAGTCAGAGAGGCATGGGCTGATGATGTTACAGCCTCTGCCAATCCGAGCACATTTTGTATTCCTTAATAGAATTAATCTCTCGCTGTGATTGGCTCAGCAGTGTATACTGTATTCTGCACTGTACCTGGTGCTACTGTGCATGCAGTATTACCGCACATCCAGCTCCAGATCTCCCCTTCATATAGTTATGATTTCTGGTGCTCTCATTGGCGGTATTGCATTGGAGGAGAGGATTCACTGGACATTGTTGCTGCCTACCAATTGTGGGATCCCTTGTAGTTTACCAGTTTCCTTTTTGATTCCATAACAGTGGTAATACAGTGGTAATACCTGACAGATTACAGATTAGTGGGTGTAAAATAGATGTTAGACAAGACCCCATCATGGCACCAGCAAAAAGAAGGAAACATGAAGCCAGTGTCAAGCTCAAAGTTGTAAACTTTGCCAAGAAACATAATAACTGTGCTGCTGCCAGACAATATGAAGTAACAGAAAAGATGGTCCGAGACTGGAAAGCAAAGGAAAATGCATTAAAGAGTATGCCAAGGGGTAAGTGTGAATTAAGAAGAGGCACCCCACATTGGGCAGAACTCGAAAAGCATGTAGCAGACATGGTGCATGAGCATCGTCAAAATGGGTATGTAGTGACACAAAACAACATACAGATTTTTTCACTTCAGTGGGCCAAATCTTACCCAGATTACAGTAAAGGATGTAAGACCACTGTATCCTGGTGTACTAGGTTCTTGAAAAGGCATGATTTGGCCTTGAGGCAAAAGACCAAAATTGCACAAAAATTACCTGCAGATTTCGACGGCAAAGTAAGTAATTTCCATCAATATGTAATACAACAGCGCAAGAAACATGGCTATGCGTTAAGTCAGATCGTAAATATGGATAAAACTCCTACAAATTTTGATATGTTTGGAAATAAAACTGTTGATTCAAAAGGTGCATAAAATGTTTTAGTTAAAACAACAGGACATGAGAAGTCCAGTTTTACACTGATACTAGCATGTACAGCTGATGGCGCCAAACTAAGACCAATGATAATTTTTAAAGAAAAACAATGCCAAAAATCAAATTCCCTGTTGGAGTTTTTGTACATGTGAATGAAAAAGGCTGGATGGATGAGGAAGGGGTAAAGCTATGGCTTGAAAATGTATGTAGACGACCAGGTGGACTTCGTCGAGAACGTAGCCTACTGGTGTGGGATATGTTTAGGGCTCATTTAACTCCCAGCACAAAGGAAAGGCTGACAAGAATAAACACAGATGCGGCAGTTATTCCTGCCGGATTGACATCGCTGGTAGAGCCACTGGATGTGTGCCTAAACAAGCCATTTAAAGATCGCATATGAGAACAATGGAATGAGTGGATAGTTAGCGGTGAAAAGTCCTTCACAAAAGGCGGAAACGTGTGTGCTCCACAGTTAGATGTTTTGTGCAACTTTGTCATAAAAGCCTGGAATGATATTGAAGCAGAAATTAAGTCTTTCAAGAAGTGTAGCATATCAAATTCATTGGATGGTATGGAGGACGACTACTTGTGGCAAGATAAAGGGGAAGCCGAAGCTGAAGCCACACCATCTGATTCGGAATTAGATCCATATGATGACTGTCTTACAAATGTACCACAAGATGTCATTGATGAACTTATGATGTCAGAAGATAAACATGATGAGGATTTTGAAGGATTTTAGGTACCGGTAAGTCATAACCATTTTAATTAAAATTATTTAAATCAAATCAGATTTTTTTGATGTTTCTGATGTTTTTTTTTTAAATGGTGTTGCCTCGGAAGGGGGGTAGTCTTATACGGTGAGTATAGGCCAAAACCTATGTTTTCACTGGAATATTAGGGGGGTCGTATTATACACCATCTTACCTAATACCTATACACCGTCATCTTAAACGCTGGAAAATACGGTATTTAATTTCATGGCTACTTAAAGGACACTTCCTACTTGTTGAAAGTTATGAAGGAATTGCAGTGGAAAGGCTCAAAATAGAGTTGTTTTATTGAGAGGTAAACAAAATAATAACACAAGGAGGATAGAAGGAAAAAATGTGTGGAATTCGGTCAAGATTATTAACGGGTATCTGCCCATTTTTTTTTTTTTTTTCGATTATTGGATCTTCTTTCTATACAGAATTATTTTTCATCTCTACAGGCAATGAATCTGTACAGACACCGACACCGAAGTCTGTTCCAAGCATCAACTACTCTTTTGGACAAATAATGGACAAATAATTATTTTGAAGATTAGTTTTGCTAATTAGTTTTCCTCCTGTTAGTTTGAGGTCATGTCCCCTTGTTCTTGACTGCTTCACATTAAAAACACTGCCTTCCTGAGAATTATTTACACCCTTCAAAGTTTTCAATCATATTCCTACATAAGTAAGGAGTTATCACAATTTATATATTTTGCAAAAAATATACAAAAAAATATTTTGCAAACATATACAAAATAATACAAATGCTATCCTAGGCATTGATCTATAAGTACCATTATTATAAAAAACATATTCTAGAAAAAATCTGTGCATTTATAAAGAACAGAAATTTGATTTTCTCAAAGCATTCACTGTTTGTAAATCACTATAACAGTAGTTTTTATAATTACATGTAAAAAAGTGTAAATGGCCTTTACATGGCTGTTTTATAAATACATGGGAAAAGGAACTGAAAATGTATTTAGAAAGCCAACAAAGCAGGACATTGATGTTTTGACAGTATCTAATTTCTTTAATAATAGTCTATGGGATGAAGACATGGCCTTCTGGGAACATTTGTATACCGTATTTATCGACGTATAACACGCACCCCAAGTTTAGGAGGGAATTTTAAGGAAAAAAAGTTTTAGGAGAGAAGTTTAGGGGGAAAAAAAAAACTTACATTTAAGCGTCATTTGCAGCCTGCCCAGCGTCATTTGCAGCTTGCCCAGCGTCATTTGCAGCTTGCCCAGCGTCTTTTGCAGCCTTGCCCAGCTTCTTTTGCAGCCTTGCCCAGCGTCTTTTGCAGCCTTGCCCAGGGTCTTTTGCAGCCTTGCCCAGCGTCATTTGCAGCCTTGCCCAGCGTCATTTGCAGCTTTGCCCAGTGTCATTTGAAGCTTGCCCAGTGTCATTTGTAGCTTGCCCATTGTCATTTGCAGATTGCCAGCATTATTTGTAGTTTGCCCAGTGTGATTTGCAGCATTGCCAGCGTCATTTGCCTTGCCCACGTTTTAATTTCCCGCCGCGAGACAAACCGTGCATGCGCCGCCGAAAAAGACCGAACCGCGGCCGAAAAAGGCAGAAGCGCGGCCGAAAAAGACCGAGCTGACTGTTCGGCTCCACTCGGAGTCCCGCCTCCCTGCTGTTTCGGGAGCGAGCGCAGGGAGGCGGGACTACGAGCGGAGCTGAATAGTTGGCTTCGGCCTTTTTCGGCCGCGGTTCGGTCTTTTTCGGCGGCGGTCGCCATTTTTTGGCGCCGCTCGCTTTTTTTGTCATTTTTTTGGGGGGTATCGGCGTAAACACGCACCCACGACTTTCCCCCGATTTTAAGGGGGAGAAGGTGCGTGTTATACGCCGATAAATACGGTAATTGTCAAAAAAGACTACATTTTTATTTTTTATTTTTTTTGAGCACTTGAATAAAAGCAACCAATAGTCAATCTGAAATTGGAAATCAATATCCCTGGAGCTAACAGTATAATAGAGCCTATTTACACTTTTCTGAAAATGTATTTTAAATAGAAATTCCATGAATTCCTATGTGGCTGGTCACAACTATGAAACTGCAATTTACTATGAACGGGAAACCAAAACGAAATGGAACCAATCACACTAAAGCCCCATACACACGGTCGGACTTTTTCATCAATTTGGTCCGATCGGACAAGGTTGTTGAAAAATCAGACCGTGTGTATGCACCATCGGACAGTGTTCGTCGGTTTGTCCGTCGGACAAAGTCTTATCTCCTGCTGGAAAGATTTCCCGTCAACCCGGTCCGATCACACCAAATCCGATCGTGTGTACGCTTGTCCGACCGGACAAAGTGCTACGCATGCTCAGATCACATTACAAGACCAAAGCTATTGGCTACTAGCCTCTACGTAGTCCCGTCGTAGGCAACAAACGTCACCACGTTCAGAATGATCGGATTTTCCGACAACTTTGTCCGATCGTGTGTACGCAAAACCAACATCAGACAAAGTATGACGGACATGGTCCGACGGACCTGGTCCACGGATTGTCCGCGCGTGTGTATGGGGCTTTAGGTGTGTGCGCTGCCACAATCCCTGCAGTGCACACAGACCACAGTGAATTCCCAGTGATCGGAAACAGTGATCTCTGTCATGTCCCTGGTAGTCCATCCTCCCTACAGTTAGAACACGCTGAGGGAACACATTTAACCCCTTGATCGCCCCCTAGTAGTAACCCCTTCCCTGCCAGTGACATTTATATAGTAATCAATGGCTATTTATAGCACCGATTGCTGTATAAATGTCAATTGCCCCAAAAAAGTGTCAAAAGTGTCTGATCTGTCTGCCACAATGTCGCAGTCCCACAAAAAAATAGCAGATTGACGCAATTACTAGTAAAAAAAAATAAAAAATGCCATAAATCTATCCCCTATTTTGTAGACGCTATAACTTTTGCACAAACCAATCAATGTAAGATTTTTTTTACCAAAAATATGTAGAAGAACATATATCGGCCTAAACTGATGAAGACATTTTTTTTTATATATATATATTTTTTTGGATATGTATTATAGCAAAAAGTAAAAAATATTGTTTTTTTTTTTTTCAGAATTGTCGCTCTTTTTTTTGTTTATAGTTTATAAAAATAAAAACCACAGAGGTGATCAAATACCACCAAAAGAAAGCTCTATTTGTGGGAAAATTTTGTTTGGGTACAGCATTGCACTACCGTGCAATTGTCAGTTAATGCAACGCAGTGCCGTATCGCAAAAAATGGCCTGGTCAGGAAGGTGTCAAATCCTTCCAGGGCTGAAGTGGTTAAAGGACATCTTGTACCAAAGTTAAGGATCATACAAGGTGTTGACTTTCTGTCTATGTTCTATTTTACTTTTTTTTTTCTTTAATTATGTAAATCAGTGGGACTCTCACTAGTAGTACAGTAATTAAGTGGGTGCAAAGAATGTGCATATGCATGTAATGTATACAATGCAATGTAAGTACAGTAGGTATAATGTATACAATGCAATCTAGGTACAGATTCAATTTAACTATGTCTCTTTAAACCACATCCAATATTCAGTGCCATACCCACTTTTTTTGCCAGAGCTGCACATTCCCCTTCATGGGTATCCCTTTTTTTTTTAGTTCTAATTTTGGGAGGTATGGTCTGTGTCCCCCAGAAAGTGCAGTGGTTCCATCATCTATACTTTACATTACTGTTAAGTCATGTAGTGATGTAGATGTCAGCAGGTGGAACCACAGCTCTTTAATGCACATTTAGAATGGAAATTATACACTGAAACATATATATAATCTAGCTTTACTGACCTGAATTTGCTAGTTGTCTGACTGTCAGTGGAGGGGAGATGTGGAAGTTTGTGAAACCACCCTATTCTAATTATACCTGTTCAAGACTTCATGACACTGTGGTGATTAAATTATCATTTGGCCCTACCTTTTAGATTGTGAATTTTAAGCAGATCCCCCCAATTATCTTGTTTTGTAACCATAACCATAACCATTATTACTACTACTAATAATAATAACAATATCATAAAAGAAACAGGGTGGTTTTATAAACTTTCACATCTTTCATAATGTTCTTGACAATCAACCTCTGCCTTGAAACCATTTCATGGGGACTGAGTTGCTCATTTGGATACAAATACTGGGGTATATTCCTGACGTTCATTAGATGGGAGGAAGCCACTTGACTCAGGGTCAAAATGACTTCAGGACTATAAAACAAGACCTAATAATGTGTCTAACTACTAATAGCTATACAACGACCCTTTGCATCCCTCAAAGCAAATTATTATTTTTGTTTATCCCAAAATAAGTTTTATTTAGAACAAAAGGTAAAATTACAAACATTAGTTCGGTCCATAGAGATTACAATGATGTATATCCTTAAGGCAGATTTAAATTTCCACTTCTGTACATCAATACAAGGTTTTTAGGTCTGTACCTGATTAATCCCAAAATTATATCCAGAATTAAATCAACCGGAGATAGCCCTGGTGTATCCAACCAGGATGACCACACTGCTTGGTATTCGCCCTCTATGTAAGAAGATAAACTTCTCCAGACGTAATATCTTGCCCATTTGTGCTACCCACTCCTTCCACAAAGGAGGCTCGGTTGACTTTCAATGTTGAAGAATCAGGATACAGGCCTGAAATGGAGCCATGGCTATAGCTTGTTTGGCTATCTCTTCCGCCTGAAGATTATCTATGATACCTAAGAGGCAGCGCTTAGGATCCATGCCAAGATCAACATCAAATACTCTAGAAAGGGTATCAGTAACCTTCTTCCAATATATATGTAATTTTGGGCATCTCCAAAGGAGATGGATCAAATCTCCATGATCCCAGGAACATCTGGTACATAAAAGGGTCCTCTCTCTTCCCCATTTTAAATAGTCTTGCTGGTGTGAGGTGAACTCTAAGGAAAATGTACAACTGAGAAAGCCGTTGGGTAACATTAAGGGGACACATTTTTATGCAAGGCTTCCTCCCACTGTTCCTCCTCCAAAACACCCACATCTGATTCCCATCTTATGCTCTGCCCTTGAAAGAAAATCCTTTAAAAAGATTAGCAACATCATGTAATAGCACCTGGAGATAAATCCCTTGTATGTTTCCACCTCTGGCGTGTAATTGAATATAGAAGTAGGCAGCAGGACCCAGATGCTTTCTCCAGACTGTGCCCTAATAGCATGTTATAATTGTAGATAATAAAAATACATGGATTGTGGGAGGTTAAATTTAGCTTGTAGACTAGGAAAAGAACACAGTTGACCATTATCAAATATATGAGACAGGTGTGTTATACCAAAATACTTCCATATAGCCCAGTATTGTAATGACTTCAACTCTGGGTAGCACCCGTTACCCCAGATTGGGCTAAATCTAGTGAACCCAGTGACTTCCTGCATCTGCCTTGCCTTATTCCAAATCTTTTGCATGAGAACATATGTAGGAAAAAGCTTATTGGACTTGCTAAATACTAAAGCCTCCAGTCCCATTACAACACTTCCCATCCCTGTCACAATATTTGAGTAGCGGGATCTGCACTCACAACAAAAGGTATTATTCTAAAAGGTATTTATCTAGCAAGTAGGAAACTACTGGAAAAAAAATAACAACTAAATCATGTTTCTTTTATAAAAAGTGTCTGAAATAATAATTTTTTGTGGCGTCTCATTTCAAACATTCATTTTAAAAAGCTGTTGGCATCTAAAGGTTTGAACATGGCTCTGGGGTCATGCGGACAGGTCCTTGACCACTGCAAGATAGTGGGAGAAAGTGCAAACTCTGCACTAATCACAAGAACTCAGCATTACTCAGCAAATGTATAAACTGCCATTACCTTTTAATTCTTACTAATAACATATAACTCAAAAGAAGACATACCTTAGGGTTTAGAACGGTATTCAATAACACAGAGTGATGGCATAATAACTACATAGCACCAATCATAGAATAGTTTTGACTTTTTTTTATAGCCAGAACAATAAAGGATCATGCAAGTTCTACAACAGCAGACTTTTGCATGATGCTTTTTGCAACAAATAAATTAAAATTTAGATATGAAATTAATAATGATGCTAACCAATGGCTAAAAATTTTCATAGCTGTAAATATTATTTATGCACACAAGCAGGGCAAACTGTGCTATATTAACTCCAAAATTGTGGTTCTTTAGAGTATTCAGACATTCTGCTCCCATACAAGATGGGTATGGCGATGGACAAGCACCCTGCTTCTGGCTCTGATCATCTCCAGTAACATTTACTCATCACGAAGATCCATGTATTGAAGACATAACCTGCTACTAGACATGGGCGCCATCAAAAAATTTGTTTTGTTTGGTCCCGTTTAATACGGAGAAAAAAAAATCGTATTTCGTAAACCATCTTTTTTTTTTTTTTTAAATAACAAACATGTCATACCTCCAATATGCAGTTCATTTTGCACAAAGTGGCCCCGGTCCACCTGTTCTGGGGTCCCCCGGCAGCGCTATCAGCTCCTCCCCACATTGGTAAACCCCCTAGGAGAAGCGCTCTCCCTGGGGGTTACCGTGCGGGTGCGCTCCCGAGTCCGGCTTTTGCGTCCATAGACACAGAATGCCGGACTCGGCCCACCCTCCCGGCACCCAAGTCATTGAATTTGATTGACAGCAGCGGGAGCCAATGGCTGCGCTGTTATCAATCTATCCAAACAAGAGCCGAGACAACAGGCAGAGAGGTAGAGCGCGTCTCCACCATGGGAACAAACAGGCCCAGGGGAGTAAGACGGGGGGGCTGGTCAGTGTCAGAAGTTTTTTCACAAGGGTTTACAACCCCTTTAATTGTAATATAACCCCCTGGATCAATTCAGGTGACAGATCTCCCAGAGATATTTGAAGGAGTACAGAGATCTGCCTGTAATGCCGCATACACACGATTGGAATTCCGGCCAGAAAAAGACCGATGAGAGCTTTTAATTGGAAAATGCAACCGTGTGTAGGCTCCATCAGAATTTTGCTGGCCGAATTTCCGACAGAAAAAAATTGAGAGCATGTTCTCAATTTTTCCGACGGAAAAGGTTTCTATCGTAAATTCCGATCATCTATAGCAATTCTGACGCGCAAAATTCCAACGCATGCTCGGAAACAATTTGATGCATGCTCAAAAGCATTGAACTCGGCTCGTTGTAGTGTTGTACATCACCGCGTTCTTGACGGTCTGAATTTGGTGTGACCGTGTGTAGGCAAGACAGTTTGAGCAGAATTCCGTCGGAATTCCGACAGGAAAACCATCAGAGCTTTTTCCGACGAGAATTCCGATCGTGTGTACGGGGCATAAGTTCACAACATCATGATTTTTCTCTGAGACTTTTCTAAAGAAAAGAAGTGTTCCAATTCTCTGTGGAATGAGTTTCAGAGATCTTTCAACAAGTTTTAAAAAATCTCCTGAAGGTACATGATTTTTATAAATTAGGTGTCAACCCTAATGCAGGCCATACATGGGTTGAATTTGGAATTCTTTTGTGCATTTTGTGATCCGCTGGTGCCACCATTGATTTTCGAAATTTGACCAACCAAGCCTTTATTTTCACCACATGTTGCTACAGGTCCCAGCTCATGTGCATCTCTTTTTCGATTATATTTCTCCAATCATTGATTAGAAATGTGTTCCTTTTTCAAAAAATCTCCAACATGGCCGATCACTCAAATTCGATGGCCGCACGAAAATCGCCCGTTGCTGCAGATCACTAATGGTGCGAAATTCGAACAAAGAGAAGAATGTATGACTGGCCTAGAGCTAATGCGTTCCTGAGGAGCAATGCATCTACAGCTCTGTTGGCTCTCTCCTGTCACTGAGCCATGTGACATCCCTCTCACTCCTATTTCCCCCTTCATCATGGCAAATGACAGAGGGACCAAATCAGGAGAGACTAGAGGAGCATGGTGGGACATGTAATCTTGGGAAACGCACTGTCTATAGACAGCTGTGGGCTTTGAACTACAATTCACCCAGAGGCCTGGTTTAACCACTTTAATACAGGGCACTTATACACCTTCCTGCCCAGACCAATTTTCAGCTTTCAGCGCTGTCGCACTTTGAATGACAATTGCGCGGTCATGCTACACTGTACCCAAACCAATTTTTTATCATTTTGTTCCCACAAATAGAGCTTTCTTTTGGTGGTATTTGATCACTTCTGGGATTTTTATTTTCTGCTAAACAAATAAAAAAAAAGACCGAAAATGTTGAAAAAAAAAAAAAAAATATACATATATTTTTTTGTTTCTGTTACAAAACCTTGTAAATAAGTAAGTTTTCTCCTTCACTGATGGGCACTGATGGGGCTGCAAAATAAAGGATAGATTTATAGCATTTTTATTATTATTTTTTTTTCATTAGTAATGGTGGCGATCTGCGATTTTTATCGTGACTGCGATATTGCGGCGGACATATCGGACACTTTTGGCACATTTTTCACATTTATACAGCAATCTGTACTATAAAAATGCATTGATTACTGTATAAATGTGACTGGCAGGGAAGGGGTTAACACTAGGGGTGATCGAGGGGTTATTTATGTTTCCTAGGTAGTGATTCTAACTGTAGGGGGAGGGGACTCACAAGGGAAGGAGAACGATCAGTGTTCCTCTGTACCATCGGTCTACTCTCCCCTGACAGGACGTGGATCTGTGTGTTTACACACACAGATCTAAGGTCCTGCTCTGTTACCGGGCAATCGCGGGTGCCCAGAAAACATCACGGCTGTCGTGTACGCGCATCGGGTCCCCAGTGAAGGGCCGGGAAGGCGAGGATGTGCATGCACATATGACGAAATCCCAGAACGAGAGCCGCGCCGCCTGGTCGTCATGTGACAGCCGTCGGGCGGCAATCGGTTAAGGACGCAGCTGTCAGCTTCCCGGCCCGCTCCTTTACAAGCAGCTATTCTTCACACAGAATTCGAGTCGGTCGATCATTTTTTGATCAATCTGAATTTGAATCATCCTGAAAATGTGTAATTAGAAAACAATTAAACAAAATGAAATTAAATCAATTTTAATAAAATTTGTTACTATTTCATTCAGAGATACATCTGAATCTCCGATTAACCAAACATTTGTCCGAATATATATTTGGACCAAAACTAATTTCACATGTCTAGTACAGAGTCGAGACCTGAGTGTGGAGGGACAGAGCCACTGCCAAAATATGAACCTTGTTGTGCTGCCTACTGGAGTTGCCAAGGGGAACACAGAGTAAGCGGACAGCTAATCAGAGGGACCACTACTGCCGTGTCGCTGGGTCTAGTGAGAGTGCCTTGCGGCCATTACTTGTTGCTACCACTAGAGACTGAGCCCTTAGGAAGTATCCAACCAGCTATGTTACAGCTCTACAACTGCCCGCAGGCCTTGTTAACTGCCTCTAAGTGCGCTAACGGTTATTGGGCCCCATTGTTTAGCTGGCTGAAGAGTCAGGACTAAAGACTGCCCCTTGACAGTTACTACCCAAAGACCTTTGCCCTCTAATCTAGTTGTAGTATTGCTACCTACATTACCAGTTAATATTTATTTGCATTGTTTATTGCTGAATTTGCTCACACCTGTATTAATCCCAGTTTAGTGTTATAGAACCTGATTATTTTGGTAAAGTTATTACTCTGTCTAGCAGACGGTGTCCAAATTTACCCGCTGTGTGCTCATTTATGTTCAAACTGCCATTTATTTTCTAACCCGTATCAATAGATTAAGTGTATTTACCACTGGTGTATGTCTATTTTCTGGTAGTAACCAACAACCATGTTAAAGGTAAAGTTGTGTCTTCATACATGCTTGCAGCGATTTGTATTCAACCAGATGTGTCAGAGGGGCTGATGTTGATCTTTTAATCGAGGCGCAGAACAGAGGACCCAAAATTACCAAGTCGCTCCTTCAGGGGTAGCACTACACTAGTGTGAGGATCCATCTAAAAAATCCATTTAATTGAGGGTAAACCGCACAGTCCAGGAAGGAGGATACAATTTGGTGATTTCACAGATGGTATCTGAAGTAATAGCCGAGTGTATGTGGCTAGCATAGGATCCATTACTAAACTTATCCACTATAGGAAATCAGCCACAATGAAATAATAGACATGGTATAAACTGAGAACACAAAGGTTTTGTCCATAACAACAAGTCCGATGTTATTTTGTACATTTTCAAAAACTGATAGGAAAACAGCAGCTAAGATCTGTTTACAAAAACAGAAGAACTTGCTGAACACTGCTGTAGCACCCTCTAGCTAGGTGCTAGTGTACATAGTTGTTAGCATAGGAAAATTTGGCAAGGCTGAGAGCCAAGCATGGGTTAAATCTGGGTCAGAGCTGAGTAACACAGGGAGGCTGGATGACTCAGCAAGCAGCACTTCTGCTAACTCCCTCTGCTCTCTGGAGCCTCAGAGAAGCTCCTAGAAGTAGAGGGTGGAGTCTAGGAGGAGCTGCTTGGAGTATTGACGAGGCCCCAGCCAAAAGCCAGCAAAATGGGCTGACAGGGGCAGGGGCGGACTGACAATTCATGGGGCCCCCGGGCAATAGAAGATCATGGGGCCCCCTTGGTCCCCACACTCAAGGGGACCAAGCGTACACACGGGGGGGGGGGGGGCACGCACACACAGGGGGACACTGGAGGGAGAGCACACACACAGGGGGGGACACGCACACAGGGGGACACTGGAGGGAGAGCGCACACTCAGGGGGACACTGGAGGGAGAGCGCACACACAGGGGGACACTGGAGGGAGAGCACACACACAGGGGGGCACACACACACAGGGGGACACTGGAGGGAGAGCGCACACACGGGGGGGACACACAGGGGGACACTGGAGGGAGAGCTCACACGCAGGGGGGGATGCACACATAGGGGGACACTGGAGGGAGATCGCACACGCATGGGGGGGCACGCACACACAGGGGGACACTGGAGGGAGAGCACACACACACAGGGGGATACTGGAGGGAGAGCACACACACACAGGGGGGGACACACACAAAGGGGGACACTGGAGGGAGAGCGCACACACAGGGGGACACTGGAGGGAGAGCGCACACACAGGGGGGCACACACACACAGGGGGGGACACTTGAGGGAGAGCGCACACACGGGGGGACACACACACACAGGGGGACACTGGAGGGAGAGCTCACACGCATGGGGGGGGGGGGGTGCACACACAGGGGGACACTGGAGGGAAAGCGCACACACAGGGGGACACTGGAGGGAGAGCACACACACAGGGGGGCACACACACAGGGGGACACTGGAGGGAGAGCGCACACACAGGGGGGACACACACACAGGGGGACACTGGAGGGAGAGCACACACACAGGGGGGGACACACACACAGGGGGACACAGGAGGGAGAGCTCACACGCAGGGGGGAGGGCATGCACACACAGGGGGACACTGGAGGGAGAGCGCACACGCAGGGGGGGCATGCACACACAGGGGGACACTGGAGGGAGAGCGCACACACAGGGGGGGACACACACACAGGGGGACACTGGAGGGAGAGCGCACACACAGGGGGGGGACACACACACAGGGGGGGACACTGGAGGGAGAGCTCACACGCAGGGGGGGGCATGCACACACAGGGGGACACTGGAGGGAGAGCGCGCACACACAGGGGGACACTGGAGGGAGAGCGCACACACAGTGGGGCACACACACAGGGGGACACTGGAGGGAGAGCGCGCACACACAGGGGTGCACACACACAGGGGGACACTGGAGGGAGAGCGCACACACAGGGGGGCACACACACACACAGGGGGACACTGGAGGGAGAGCGCACACACAGGGGGGCGCTGGAGGGAGAGCACACACACAGGGGGGACACGCACACACAGGGGGACACTGGAGGGAGAGCGCACACACAGGGGGGGACACGCACACACAGGGGGACACTGGAGGGAGAGCGCACACACAGGGGGGGACATGCACACACAGGGGGACACTGGAGGGAGAGCGTACACACAGGGGGGACACGCACACAGGGGGACACTGGAGGGAGAGCGCACACACAGGGGGGGGGACACACACACAGGGGGACACTGGAGGGAGAGCGCACACACAGGGGGGACACGCACACAGGGGGACACTGGAGGGAGAGCGCACACGCAGGGGGGGCATGCACACACAGGGGGACACTGGAGGGAGAGCGCACACACAGGGGGGGGGACACACACACAGGGGGACACTGGAGGGAGAGCGCACACACAGGGGGGGACACACACACAGGGGGGGACACTGGAGGGAGAGCTCACACGCAGGGGGGGGCATGCACACACAGGGGGACACTGGAGGGAGAGCGCGCACACACAGGGGGACACTGGGGGGAGAGCGCACACACACAGGGGCACACACACAGGGGGACACTGGAGGGAGAGCGCGCACACACAGGGGTGCACACACACAGGGGGACACTGGAGGGAGAGCGCACACACAGGGGGGCACACACACACACAGGGGGACACTGGAGGGAGAGCGCACACACAGGGGGGGACACACACACAGGGGGACACTGGAGGGAGAGCGCACACACAGGGGGGACACGCACACAGGGGGACACTGGAGGGAGAGCGCACACACAGGGGGGCACTGGAGGGAGAGCACACACACAGGGGGGACACGCACACACAGGGGGACACTGGAGGGAGAGCGCATACACAGGGGGGACACGCGCACACAGGGGGACACTGGAGGGAGAGCGCACACACAGGGGGGGGACACGCACACACAGGGGGACACTAGAGGGAGAGCGCGCACATACAGGGGGGGACATGCACACAGCGGGACACGCACACAAGGGGACACTGTGGGGTGGGGGGGACACTGTGGGGTAGGGGGACCCGGGGCCCGTGACTCTGTACCACCCCCCATCACTTGTGGCGGTCCTGGTAATTTACTCACTGATGCCGATGCTCCCCGCCGGCCCCTTAACTCTTCTCTTCCACTAGGGCCCCGAACACGGCAGGTTGAAGTGGCTGTATTACATGCCGCGAATACTGCTAATGGCGCGCGGCTCCCCGCCGGCCCCTCCTTCCCTCCCGTCCGTCCCAGGTGACATCACAACGCATACAGTAGAAGCACCTGGGACGGACGGGAGGGAAGAAGGGGCCGGCGGGGAGCCGCGCGCCGTTAGCAGTATTGTTAGCGGCATGTAATACAGCCGTTTCAAGTGGCCCCTCATGTGGCCGAGTCCAGGCCCCTAATGGCCCCGGGCCCTCGGGCGGCGCCCGAGTCACCGACCTGTCAGTCCGCCCCTGGACAGGGGGTGGGCACATCATTAATACTCATGAGTCATGCCAGCAGGGGCAGTCGGGTGGAAGATGGAGAAGTAGTGCTGAGGAGGCTGTTGGTGGCCCTAGTCTGGGGGGTGACCTCGAGCCTGGGGGACAAAGGAAATCTTTTCGGGAGGCATGGGAGCAAGGAGAGGACAGCAGGAGCAGGTCAGCACATCCAGGAGTTCTCCAGAGGAGTCAGCCAGGAGGGCTGGTAAGTGAGCAGTCTGGAGGGACTGTGGTATCAGTCTGAGAGGACTGAGGAGAAGTAGACATGTGCAATTCGTTTTGTTTTTTCATTTTTTTTTCGTTATTTTCGTTCGTTCGTTTTCGTACGAATGAACGAATCGTTCGAATCGTACGAATACGAATAACGAATCGTACGAATACGAATAACGAATCGTAACGAATCGTTCGAATCGTACGAATCCGAATAACGAATCATTCGAATCCGAAAAACACGGTCATTTTCCGTGTCCCTTACAATGGTGCTGCTAAACGTGCTTCGAATGGATTGAACAAAAAAATTCGTACATTCGTAACTTTTTTTTTTCGATTCGTAACTTTTTTTTTCGATTCGTAACTTTTTTTTTTTTTTTTTCGATTTGTAATTTTCCGTGTCTCTATTGAACCAAAAGATTCGTACATTCGTAACTTTTTTTCGATTTGTAACTTTTTTTTTCGATTCGTAACTTTTTTTTTCGATTCGTAACTTTTTTTTTTTCGATTCGTAACTTTTTTTTCGATTCGTAACTTTTTTTTTCGATTCGTAACTTTTTTTTCGATTCGTAACTTTTTTTTTTTCGATTTGTAATTTTCCGTGTCTCTATTGAACAAAAAAATTCGTAACTTTTTTTTCGATTCGTAACTTTTTTTTTTTTGATTCGTAACTTTTTTTTTCGATTCGTAAATTATTAAAATGTAATAATAGCATACACATTACATCAAATTATGAATTATGCTCCGATTACGAATCTACGAATGTTACGAATGTACGAATAAATACGAATATGTCCGAAAATTAAACTAACGAAAAAACGAATTAACGAAAAAATAACTCTTACGAATGTAAGAATCGTTACGAACACGAACAACGACGACTTACGAATGTACGAATCGTTACGAATCCGAACAACGACGACTTACGAATGTACGAATCGTTACGAATCGACGGAAACGAAAAAAACGAAACGAAAAAAAACAAATTTTTTTCGGAAACGAAAAAAAACGAAACGAAAATAAACAAATTTTTTGGTTGTGCACATGTCTAAGGAGAAGTAGCCAGAAGGGCCAATAAAAGGGGCAGCTGCAGCCAGGCAGGCTGGCAGTTCCTGGGGAGGTGGTGCTGGGATCAGTAGCCACTGGGTTGGAAGCGGGACACTGACTTTTGCTACACATTTAAAGGGGCCTCGGGTTCCTGCCTATAGCAGGCTGTTGCTATGAGATCTGCCTGAGAGCGTGTCAGGATCATCTTTTTGTCAAGTGTACCAGTGGAGTTCTGCAAGCAAGTGTGCGGGATGAGCAGAGGAGTGCAGCTGTGCATGGTAGCCAATCAGCTTCTAACTTCAGTTTGTTTAATTAAGCTTTGACAATAAGACCTGGTTCACACTGGTGCGACATACGCTCTGACTTTGGGAGCACATATCACATGATGTGTATAAATGAATGGTTCCCTGTGAGAGCCATCTTAACTGGTCTGACATAAATTTGGTCCCACTTTGAAAAAGGTTCCTGCACTACTTTGGTCCAACTTCAGCCCATTCAAAATCATTAAAGTCGGATCTAAGTGGGATCATCATGTTAACTGATTCGACTTTGACATGTGACTTGTGTTCCGAAGATCTTGAAGGGGAACCCCACGCCAAAAAAAAAAAAAAAACAGCATACCCCCCCCCCAAATCCATACCAAACCCTTATCTGAGCATGCAGCCCAGCAGGTCAGGAAAGGAGGGGGGGGGGGGGCTCTGCGTTCCCCACCCCAAAGCACCTTGTCCCCATGTTGATGGGGACAAGGGCCTCTTCCACATAACCCTGGGCGGTGGTTGTAGGGGTCTGTGGGCGGGGGGCTTATCGGTATCTGGAAGCTCCCTTTAACAGGGGGGCCCCCAGATCCTGACTCCCCCACCCTATGTGAATGAGTATGGGGTACATTGTACCCCTACTCATTAAACCCAATAATGTCAAAAATAAATAAAACCAGTACACAGGTTTTTGACAAACTCCTATATTAAAGTAGCGCCAACATGTCTTCTCAATCCAATTTCTTCTCCTTCCAGTTCTTCCGCCACTGAACCATCAAACGCAGCCACTGTGCCATCAAATGCAGCCACTGTGCCCATCAAAGCAGCCACTGTGCCCATAAAACTCAGCCACTGTGCCATATCAAATGCTGCCACTGTGCCATCAAATGCTGCCACTGTGCCCCATCAAATACAGCTACTGTGCCCATCTTATGCAGCCACTGTGTTCATCTTATGCAGCCACTGTGCCCCATCAAATGCAGCCACTGTGCAGCATCGAATGAAGCCACTGTGAGATCATATGCAGCCACTGTGCCCATCAAATGCAGCCACTGTGCCCATCAAATGCAGCCTCCCTGTGCCCATCAAATGCAGCCTCACTGTGCCCCATTAAATGCAGCCTCACTGTGCCCCATCAAATGCAGCCTCACTGTGCCCCATCAAATGCAGTCTCACTGTGCCCCATCAAATGCAGCCACTGTGCCATATCAAATGCTGCCATTTTGCCCCCCGCCCGGTGTCTGTACTTACCCTGTCTTGGTGGCGGTGGGACAGCTCCTCAATGTCTTCTCCTGTCCTCTCTTCCCGTCCTCTGCTATGATTGGATGCCTGATGGAATGGAATTAAGTTACAAATTACTTCTCCCAAAAAGTAATTGCATTAGTAACTCAGTTACTACATTGGAAAAGTAATTAGTTACGCAACAAAGTAACTGTGACTTTTTTTATATATATTTTTTTGTTATATATGGTATAACCAAGGGGCTGCTCTATTATTACTCTAACCTAGGGGCAGATCTGTTATAGCGTGTAAGCAAGGGGCGGGTCTATTATTATTATATCGTGTAAGTTACACTATAGACGCCCCTTGCAGAGTAGCAAGAGCATCGGGAGCGCGCGGCATTGTTAACGCCTTTGCGGTGAATAGTTTACTCAGAGCTGTTTAGGTTCGG
This sequence comes from Lithobates sylvaticus, assembly GCA_028564925.1. Classification (NCBI taxonomy): domain Eukaryota; kingdom Metazoa; phylum Chordata; class Amphibia; order Anura; family Ranidae; genus Lithobates; species Lithobates sylvaticus. Next base: position 197,657,162 of record CM053033.1, on the reverse strand, counting down.
CAATTTTCGTAAGCTCCGTAGTCCTTCGTACTGCGCAAACGCTGCGCCTGTGCAGTACAGGGGGCTCCTTATCCGGCGGGGGAACTTTTTCGGCAGGACACCGGAATTACACTACTGCCATCTAGTGGCGGTAGATGTAATTGCGGTAACGCCGCCCAAGTAATGGGAACTGCATTACCATGAGGGGAAGAGTAATCAGTAGAAAAAGTAAAAGTAAAAAGTAACTGCGTTAAGTTACTCACTGCCTGTCACTAAATAAAATGGTTAGCTTACAGTCCTGCATACACCTTGCCTTTGCTTCGGCTTCGCTTTAAAAATTATACCCCATGTAGCTATAGTGGTGCTTCAAAGCGTCTTCAAAGCCCCCCATAGAAGTCTATGGCAAAGCTCACTTGAAGCACCTAAAGCTTTTGAGAGGCTTTAACCACTTCAGCTCCGGAAGGATTTACCGACTTCCTAACCAGGCCATTTTTTGTGATACGGCACTGCGTTGCTTTAACTGACAATTGCGCGGTTGTGCGAAGTTGTACTCAAACAAAATTGATGTCCTTTTGTTACCACAAATAGAGCTTTAGGTGGTATTTGAAAAAAACTCTGCGGTTTTTATTTCTTGCACTATAAACAAAGAAAAACAGCGACAATTTTGAAAAAAGCACAATATTTTTTACTTTTTACTATAATAAATAACCCCAAAAAAAACATATTTTTTCAGGGGTGGTCTGAGTATTTCAAAACCTGCTGATCTACTGGGATTTTCATGCACAACCATCTTTAGGGTTTACAGAGAATTGTCTCTGCCACAGACTTGGTTGTGAAACTTTAGATGAACACAAAGTCTCTCACAGGAACTTGGTTGCAACTGAAGGATAAGGTTAGGAACTTTCTTACGGTACCAGTATCTCGCAACCGGTCCGGCAATACCGTAAGAAATGCGGATTCAATTAGTGTCCTTACAGCACAGCTACCAGACTCTTACCGAGCAGCCAGCCTCGTGCGTAGCCCTCTTCTGAATGAATGATTTGTATAGCGCTACAAATGCCAACTGAATCGCCTCAAGGCGCTTGACTGCTCTTGTCATGCAATATTTAGAAGAGGTGGGTCTTGAGTTTTTTCCTGAAGGCCTGATGGTTTTCCTCCAAGCGGATGTTGTTTGGTAGAGCATTCCATAGCCGAGGTCCCTGTACTGCGAATCTTCGTTCTCCCTTCGATTTGTAGCGGGCTTTGGGGATGAGAAGGCGGTTTTGGTTTGTCGATCGAAGGCTGCGATTTGGTATGTATTTTTCTATTTTCTCACAAAGGTATTGAGGAGCATTTCCTTGTGTACATTTGTGGGTGAGGCAGAGGGTCTTGAAAGTGATCCTGTCTTTTACCTAGAGCCAATGGAGGGTCCTCAGGGATGGGGAGATGGATTCCCAAGGTTTCTTTCCGGTGACTAGTCTTGCTGCTGTGTTTTGGACGATTTGAAGGCGCGCAATCTGGTAATCCGGTAATCCTATGTAGATGGAGTTTGCGTGGTCAAGACGCGAGTTGATGATAGTTCCTACTACTACCCCTTTTTCCTTTTCTGGGATGAATGGGATAAGTCTGCACAGCATGCGGAGGAGTTGATGGGATCCGCTGATTACCGATCCTATTTGTGCCTCCATGGTCATCTCTGAACGCACAACACATCGAAACTTAAAGCCACTCCTGTCAGCTAAGAACAGGAAACTGAGGCTACAATTCGCACAGGCTTGCCAAAATTGGACAATAGAAGATTGGAAAAATGTAGTCTGTTCTGATGAGTCTTGATTTTCAGCAGCGACATTCAGATTGTAGGGTCAGAATTTGGCGTAAACAACACGAAAGCATGGATCCATCCTGCCTTGTATCAACGGTTCAGACTGGTAGTGGTGTAATGGTGTGGAGGATATTTTCCTGGGACACTTTGGGCCCCTTAGTACCAATTGAGCAGCATTTAAATGCCACTGCCTACTGACTATTGTTGTTGACCATGTCCATCCCTTTATGACTACAGTGTAGTGTTGTGAACAAGTACAAACTGCTAATGTGAAACGTGTCAACACTAGGGATGGGCCCGGTGTTCGATTCGAACCCATGTTCGAATCAAACATCGGCCGTTCGTCCGCTCGTTGAGTTCAGAACTCTGAGGGCCATTCGCATCAAATTCGTGTGATGCGAACGGTCCACAATGCACTGCGCCAGTCGCAGTGCATTGCTGGCTGATGATTGGCCAAGAATGCACTGTGACCCCGCATGCTTGGCCAATCATAGAGCCAGCAGCGAGGAGAGCAATAATTGGCCACAGGCAGGATGCCTGTGGCCAATTATAGCTCAGGGTGTTTAGTACACGTCCCACACTATATAAGGCCGCTGCACCGGTGGCCTTGTGTAGTGTGTTCCGGCGTTGAGGGATAGAGGATTGATAGGCAGGGACAGTCTAAACTATTTTTCAATCATTTCTGTGTGGGGAAAGTGTAGGGAAAGAGGAAAAATAGGCAGGGATAGTGTGTTCTTCTCAGGCATTTGCGTGTGGGGAAAGTGTAGGGAAAGAGGAATAATAGGCAGGGATAGTGTGTTCTAGTCAGGCATTTGCGTGTGGTGAAAGTGCTGTTCTCTACCAATAGAGCCATCTGCAGGAGTTAGTAATTGTGTTGAGTGAGTGCAGCACAGCACAGTATACATCCTGAACCTGTATCTGCCCTTCTGCCCTGTTGTCATCTAATCCAGCCATCTGCAGGAGTTAGCAATTGTGTTGTGTGAGTGCAGCACAGCACAGTATACAACCTGAACCTGTATCTGCCCTTCTGCCCTGTTGTCATCTAATCCAGCCATCTGCAGGAGTTAGTAATTGTGTTGTGTGAGTGCAGCACAGCACAGTATACAACCTGAACCTGTATCTACCCTTCTGCCCTGGTTTCATCTAATCCAGCAATCTGCAGGAGTTAGTAACTGTGAGGGCTTACAGTGTTGTGGCAACACCGTCCACCACAGGTGCATGCAATTACAAATCTTGATCTAATAATTCACAGCAGGGCCCATTCCTGCGCCCACCAAGAGTAACTGTGAGGGCTTACAGTGTTGTAGCACCAGCACCACCACCACCACCACCAAAGGCCCAATTTTTCCTAACACTGTTCAACAATGGTATGTAATTACAATTCCTGATATAATAGTTCACAGCAGGGCATTCCAGCGCCCACCAAGAGTAGCTGTGAGGGCTTACAGTGTTGTGGCAACACCAACATCTAATGGGGCAAATGTCTGCAGAGTATATACAGCAGGCTCCTACTTTCAAACATCCAACTTAAGCCCCATACACACGGTCGGACAATCCGCGGACCAGGTCGGTCGGATCCTGTCCGTCGTACTTTGTCCGATGTTGGTGTTGCGTACACACGGTCGGACTACGTTGTCGGAATATCCGGTCTGCAAGAACGTCGTGACGTAAGTCGTCGTCCACGAGATTAGAAAAGGGAAGTTCAGCACCACGTCAGGCACCCGTTGGCCTCCTTCTGCTGATCCCGTGTTTATCGCGAGTTAGTCGAAGTTTGGTGACTTAAGATTCGCGCTTCTCAGTTTTCTGACTCAGATCGTTACTGCTCTTCAGTTTGTGCTTGTCGTGCGTATCTGTTTATTAGTGCGTGTAGTCAGTTCGCATTTGTTGGTCATTGCGGCCTATATCTTGATATAGGACGCTTTGATTTGCACTGCTTATTGTCTGCTCGTTTCTGGTATTCATTTCGTTCTTTCAGGCCTTGCTGTTTATCGGTGCTTTCTGTTTGTCCGTTCTGACCAGCCGACCTTTTGTGACCTTGTGAGCGATGTTTCCCGTGCGTACTCGTCGCCGAGTTCGTGCTGTACGCGGAATTGGTGTTGGGCTTCTAGCTTTGAGCCAAGACCCGTCCATGAACAGAGTGACGAGGAGTATGTGGACCAAGAATTGGTTGCTTCAGCGTGACCAATTCTCGCACATGCCTTTGCTTCGTGAGATCCAGGAGAATAATCCTGATGATTTCAGGAACTTTCTCAGGATGACGGACCCCGATTTTCACCGTCTTTTGGCTTTGCTGACCCCCTTTATCAGCCGGCAGGATACCTGCATGAGACAAGCCATTACTCCGGAGCAGAGGCTTGTTGCCACGTTGAGGTACTTGGCGACAGGGAGAAGTCTTCAGGATTTGAAGTTCTCTTCAGGTATCTCTCCCCAGGCCCTGGGAATCATTATTCCAGAGACCTGTTCTGCCATCATCGAGGTCCTGCAGGAGGACTATATTAAGGTAACATTTCTCCTTTACTATTCCCTTCTATGTATGTTCTGTTTGCTAATGTCTTCTATTTTTGACCTCCTTCCCTAATTACCATGATTGCAATATGTTCTAATATGCTGTGCCCCTTTTCTCCTTCATGCATTTTTCCCTTCACTTACCTCCCCAGCATGCTCTTCTGCCCCAATAGACACCTATGGCCTAGTCACTTAAGCAATGTATTTTGTCTGCTGCATAGGATTTTTTGCCCCCAAACACCCCCTAAAATATGCACAAATGTTTGCTGTGTGGTTTACTTCATGTAGAGCCCCTTTTTTTTCTTGTTTTTGGTGGGGGGGGGGGGGGCAAACTCATTAGGAACCCCCTCCCCCAACTGCTCTGTCAGATGGTACCAATCCTCTATCTGCTGGCTTTCCCAAGGTCAATACACACTATATACCTACCTCTTTATAGTGGGCATCTTTAGGGATGAATTCTGCAAAGCATGTAGTGCAAGGGGCTGCCTCCATACTTTCCATTTCCTATTTTTTTGTGTTCTTTCCCTCCTATTAGCTTGCTTGGTAATTTCATAATGTCACAATGTGCTTTCTTTTTTTTTTGGGGGGGGGGGGGGGGGGTTGAAATGTTAGTTTAGCTTTCCTGGGGGCTGCCAATAGTGTTAAGTACAGAGGGTCTGGCCAAACTAGCACACATTATTGAGCCATTTGCCAATCAATGAAGTGCAGAGGGTTACCCGTCCAACAACCCCCCCCCCCAAAACCCTAGTTATTGCCAATGGCCCATCAGAAGTGTGGGGATTGATGGGGGGTGAGTAATCTGTGAAGGGGAGCCTCTACTTTTCTGTGCAAATACTTTCCAGCCTCCAATTTTATACAATGCTCTTGTTCCAAGATGTTGATTGTCTAATCTGCTTGCAATGTTTATGTGCAAAGTGACTAATTTTTTTTTTCTTGTTTCACTCCACAGTTCCCTTCAACGCCACAGGAATGGCAGACTGTGGCCTCCCACTTTGCGAGACGTTGGCGAATTTCCTAACTGTGGAGGGGCAATTGATGGGAAACACGTCCGCATCGTCCCACCGCCCAACTCGGGGTCCCACTATTATAATTATAAAGGGTTTAATAGTGTAGTGATGTTGGCGGTGGTGTCGGCAACATATGAATTTATGTATGTGGACGTGGGGATGAACGGCCGGATCTCGGATGGTGGTGCCATTACGCACACGGAGTTCTACTGGCGTCTCCAAAGTGGCAGTCTGTGCTTGCCACCTCCAGAGGAGAATGCTGAAGGACTCCCCTTCGTCTTTGTCGCAGATGAAGCGTTTGCGTTGACTCCCCATGTGATGAGGCCGTTCCCGATGAGGACCCTCACCCCAGACCAGAGGGTCTTCAACTACAGGCTGTCCAGAGCCAGAAGAGTTGTGGAGAACACTTTTGGCATCCTGGCCAGCCGCTTCCGCCTGTTCTTGACGGCAATTAACTTGGCGGAATACAAACTGAACCACATAGTTCTTGCCTGTTGCATATTGCACAACTTCCTCAAAAGACATAACAGGAACTATGTGGTGCCCGTTGGCCCAGATGTGGAGGGCCCTCCAAATGCGGACCTCACAGCCCTTCAAGTGGCACGTCCAGGCTTGCCCCCTCTAAATGCCCGCGCGGTCCGCGACCAATATATGGAGTACTTTGTGGGTAGGGGGGCCATTGCTCTGCCTGACGATGTGTGAGAGGCATTTTTTAATAAATCTGATATTTCAACCAACCTATGATTTCTTGTCATTTCACTATTCTTTTTAGCTTATTTTACCTTGAAATTTTTTCCCTTTGCCTTCGACAGTGGGAATGCACTTTCTGGGCAAAAGGAGGTAACAGTCTCTTCTTCCCAAAAAGATTAGTCTCATGTTGTGTGTTTGCTACCTAATCTTTGGTCTAGATAAGGTTTGTACTGCATAACTGACACCCAAAATACTCCTTTTCATCACCAGGTCAGACATGTGTGTATTCTCAAAAATGCTGTGCTCCGTGTTTTCGTACAAAGCACTGTGGGTGTCATTTACATAAGTCAAATCCACTATGCTCTACAAGTGCAGTGAAAAAGTGCCCTGGAAAAGAAACTTGCAGTGCAAAGTGGACTTGCCTTTAGTAAATAACACCAATTGCCCCCCATATCCTTTCCATTTGACATACATAATGCATTGTGTTTTTTAAATAAGGAAGCCACACATTTAGAAAAATAAAAAAGTTTACTTGGAAAACATTCACAAGTGCGTTTACAATCTTCACGCCCAAACTGACAACATCTTGGTTATTTACAGCATTGTTTAGAAACATTCCGCAATTGGTAAAACCAGGCATGGAGCAAAACAGAACCTATGAACTTGGAAAGTTCAACTTTGTAAAGTGAAGACAAGATCAGACATGACTATATGTTCAAAGTGTGTTTGATCTTGCCTTCATCACATGGGGGGGTCACCCCTGGAAAGTGGAAATTTAGAACATGCACACAATTTGGGTCTGAAAATGGTCATTAGATGGTAAAACACATGCCTAGAAGCTTCAAAAGTGCCATTTTCCATCATGGGGATGAATGGACGTTTTTTGGGGGTGCAACCCCTTCACCACAACCACTTTCGTAGTTCGTAAAGTGGTTGCACCCCCAAAAAAACGTTGGCATTCATCCACCATGATGGGAGCTAGCACATGTGGACACAATGTGTGCATGTTCCAAATTTCACACAGTTCTTAAGTTGCAAATGTGTTCAGAAGCTGGCACAAATGTGTGTTAATTACTTGGTGCGTGATGTTCTTCAATTTTTGTTGAACATCATTGATGTTTTGCTTTATGTAATCGAGATCTCTATTGCAGACCATTATCTCCCCGATGAGTACGTGGGCACTCTCTGTGGTAAAGTGCGATTTTTCTTCCACAACATCCACGTCACCTAAAAAAACCACAAACAAACAAAAATCGGGTGTTGGAAATGAGGCAGCCATACATTGATTAGCTTACCAGTAGCTGTGTTCTCCCACACTCACCTGTTGTGGTGACAATTTCTCCAAGTTCGATGATCTCTCCTTCCTCCTCCTCCTCCTCTGCTTCTGCTGTTTCACCTTTTTTGGGAGGTGTTGGTTTTGGGGTTTCCTCAGACGGGCCAAGTTTTTGCTCCCCTATGAGAATGTACAAAAGGAAGATTTAGCAACACAATCTATTGAGGGCAGAAATAGGAAATGACAAACATTGCTTGAAAGTGACGGACACAATTTTTGTTTGGCCAGTTACAAATGCCAACTACATGAATGTAGTCACTTTGTAAAGGTGCTAAACTGACTAGCTTTTTGGTAGAAGTTTGTGTGATGGAGACCCCCCTCTAGTATCCACTGGAGCACATGTGTGGAAAAGCCTAATAAAAAGGGGGTTTGGGTGTCCCAGCACTAGTGCTCTAGAGTCCAGATGGGTAAACAGCTACTGGGTGACCTCTTCTTTACATTGAATAAATTGGCTTTACATTCTTGATGACATTTCTAGTGAGAACAAACTTCCTTTCCACAAAAAAAACACCAAACATTGTATTATAAGTGGCCGATCGTTGCGTACGATCGAATGGACACACACACACGACCATGACAGTGGCAGAAAGATCGAGGCTGAGTACGATCGAATGCACAGACGAACATGAAAGTGGCCATTTTGGAATGTACAACTTTGTAAAAATCAAACCACATGGAGCAGTATGCAAGCAAGAAATAAAACACAAAACACAACTACTTACTTTTTTGAAGAATTCGCTTGATCTTTCTGTACTGATTGGCCTCCCTCAGTTTCAGGTCTGACCAGCGTTTCCTCAGTTGCTCCTTGGATCGTTGTACCCCAAAATTATTGTACAGCCTCCTCACAACTTTAGACATGATCTTGGCCTTGCGGACATTGGGGTTGAGGTAAGGCCCATACTTCCCATCATAGTCGCTCCTCTTTAATATGTCCACCATCTCCAACATTTCTCCAAATGACATATTGGAGGCCTTGAATTTCAGGCTCCGGGATCGGGACGTTTCTGCCTCCGGACTTTCCTCGTCCTCCTCGTTGGTGGGATATTTGTGGCGCACCTGCTGTGTCCCCGCCATGTGCTCTCCCCACTGCGCCGTAAAGAGAAGGGGTGGGGAATAGACGAGAAAGATCGTCAGGGGCGGACGGAGTTTGACGCATGCGCACTGTATATAAAACGTCACACGCCTGTGTCGTAGCCACGATCTGGGAGACGAGGGGAGAGAAAGCTCCCGCACGAGACGATCGCTAGAAACGAAGGTACAATTTGACGTTGGTACATAACTAGCCTAGACTGATTAGAACTTGAGGCTTCTTTATGGAGAAGATTAGGAGAGTTTAGGCTGACATTATTTATATTGTTCTGTGTGGTGTTGTGTCTTGCAGAGGTGATGGAGGCCTTCTACGACGTGAGTTTTCTCCCCCTCTTCATTGATAAATACAGGGAATTTCCCCTTTTATGGCTACCAAAGCACCGTGACTACAGCAACAGACCAAAGAGGTACGCAGCCATGCTGAAACTTGTGGCATTTGTAAAGCCAACCCTGCCCATGGCAACCGTGGCAAACTTAAAAGTGAAGATTAACAACATGAAGAGTACCTATTTCCGGGAGCGCAATAAGGTCCGGAAGTCCCTAGCATCTGGAGCTGCAGCAGCTGATGTCCATGTCCCCATGCTCTGGTACTATGAGAGGCTCCACTTTCTCAAAGACCAGGCTACTGTCAGGAAGTCACTCTCGACTCTTCCTTGCACGCGTCCTTCCACGCACGCCACCCCTGATGAGGCTTCCGAGGACCAACCTGGGCCTTCCAGTCTGGAATATGTGCAGGTGCCCAGCTTGTTCCAGGTATAGTAGTTTTGTAACCATTTTGGGGAATAAGGAATGATGTTCAGTTAATTCAGGATCCCCAATTGCTTAGTTCCTAACGTGATTGACATATCAACAGACAGTGGTGTTGGAGACATTTTTGGGAAGACTCTAAACTGCAGGGCTGAGAATTGTATGGTTTTCTATTTGTAAACATTTTGCAACAGTCACTAGATGAGAATTGTGTGTGTTTGATGAACAAATAACTGAAACTATGTCCCTTTTTCAGACACAGGAAGACCTCAGCCAGGAGGTGGCTGTGGAAGGTGGCAGTCAGGAGGAGGCAGGGGTTAGTGGCAGCCAACAGGGGGGTAGGCGTAGGAGCCTGACTGTCTCCCAAGTCCCTCCCCTCCGCCTTCCCTACAGAAGGGCGAAAAGCATGGGGGAGGTGGGAGAGTCAGCGCTCCAGCTGATACGAGATGCCTCAGCCTCCCTATATGCCACACCCACCTACGAGGAGGCCTTTGCCTCCTTGGTTGGCAGTAAAATGACGGGTATGGAGGCGGGGCAACGCAGCATGTGTGAGGATGTCATCCTCAAAATACTAAATGAGGGGATGGCTGGGGAGATGACCCCACTCACACATGTTTGCGAGAGTGACCTTACTCCGCCTCCTCCTCCTCCTTCTGCCACCCCACCAGCACCAGCACCACGGCGTGGAAGGAAGCGTACAAGGAAGACAAGAGAGTGATGACCTTGATTCAGTCTGGTCTGAGAGAAGATGGAGCCTCTCGTAGGACCAGAGCCTGGGGACCTAGATGGCATCTGCTGCAGTTCCGGATTTTTTGGACTTCAGGACCAGATTGCGCTCCCTTATTATTTAGATAGGTACTCTTCAGGCCCCCAATTTTTTAAGCGTGAAAAATGATGGTTGCCATGGGTGTCCAAGGCTTTGCAAATTACCCAAGTTTCACCATGGCTGCGTTCCTCTTTGGTTTGTTGCTGAGACCTAAATACATTTTTTTGGGATTTGAAATAATCATTGACTATTGTGTTTTACTTTTCTACAATGACAGTTTTTCTTTGAGTAGGCAGGTACATTTCACTAATCCTAAAGTAGAATTAACAAGGGGCACCAACAACCAACAAACTCCTAGTAAATTTAAGCAAGAAATACAAATGTTAATAATGTGGTTTTGCTAAGTTGAGACACACAACCCCCCTCCAAAAAAAAAAAAAAAAATCTCCTTCAAATATGTATTCCCAAAAAAAAAAAACAAAAAAAGACAAATCATGCTAAAAATATAACAAAGATTCTTTTACGATCTGAGTAAAAATAAACATGTATTGTATAAATCATGAAAAGTAATAAAGAACTAAGTTTGTGAGAAGTGCGGGTGAATAGGAGCAGCTAAAACATGTCATTCTTGTTGCATTGTAAAGAAAAAGAGAATGCGCTGCATTAAAGACATTTTAACATTGCAGCGTGACGAATGTGCTGTGTCGATTAGGAAAGGTAGTTTTACCTGACCGAGCGCTTCCGTCACAGAATTTCTTCTGAGCATGCGTAGCACTTTGTCCGTCGGACAACCGTACACACGATCGGATTTGGTGTGATCGGACCGTGTTGACGGCAAATCATTCCAGCAGGAGATAAGACTTTGTCCGTCGGACAAACCGACGTACACTGTCCGATGGTGCATACACACGGTCTGATTTTTCAACAACATTGTCCGATCGGACAGAATCCATGAAAAAGTCCGACCGTGTGTATGGGGCTTTAGAAATGACTCCTACTTGCAAACGGAAGGTGAAAACAGGAAGTGAGAGGAAATCTACCCCTAGGAAGGAAAATTCTATCCTGTTAGATTTAATTTGGGAAAAAGATATCTCCTCTCTACTGATGCTTTAACAGCAATCCTTGTTTCAATAAAAAAAAACACTTTTCCAAAAACATTTGTCATTAGGACAGAAAGTGAGGTGAAAAAAACAGGTACACAGACAGCAAAACAAATGTTACAGGGGTGATAACCCTTCCCTATGTTTTCCAAAAAGCATAAAAATTGATTTTTTTTGGATGGAGCTACACTTAAAAATGTACCTGTTCAAAATTACAAACAGATTCTACTTAAGAACAAACCTACAGCCCCTTTCTTGTTTGCACCGCCTGTATACCAGAACATGCGAACAGGCAAAAAAACTGGAAGAACATACAAACACTGTTAAAGTCTATGGGACATGAATATGCAAAATCAAAAGTGCTAATTTTAAAGGCTTTTATGCAAGTTATTGTCATAAAAAGTCCTGCCCCAGGGGACCTGTATCAATGCAAACATTTTTTTTTAAACGGATGTTTTTTTCGGCAGCAGTGAAAGTGAAACAATAAAAATGAAATATTCATTTAAATATTGTGCCTGGGGGGTGTCTATAGTACGCCTGTAAAGTGGCGCATTTTCCCCGTGTTTAGAATAATACCACAGCAAAATTACATTTCTAAAGTAAAAATTGTCATTTAAAATTGATCGCGGCTGTAATGAAGCCCCGTGGCGTCAGAGGGGGCGGGGTCACGCATTTACATCACTGGGTGGCCCCGCCCTCTGCTAAATAACAGCTGTCACCCAGATGAAGCGTCACTTGGCGGGAGCCTGGAGGCGGAACTGTTGCAGCTTTTTTTTTTTTTTCTCTGTCAGTCAGGCGGCGTGAATTAACATCGCTGAACATTTTTATTTTTTTATTTTTAAATAAAGGACTTGTCCCAAGCTATCTCTTGTCTTTTTTACCATTTAAAAAAAAAAAAAAAATTTTGTGAAATGGTAGGGGTACAATGTAATGTACCCCATTACCAATTCACATGGGGGGGGGGGGGGCGGGATCTGGGTGTCCCCTTGTTAATGTCCCATAGACTTTAACAGTGTTAGAATTTGCCCCGAACACCACATATTGTTCGGTGTTCGCCGAACATCTGAACAACCAAAGTTCGGCCCAAACTTATGCTCGGGCCGAACCTTTCTTAGAATCTGGCGCAGCTGTGCATGGTACCCAATCAGCTTCTAACTTCAGCTTGTTCAAGTAAGCTTTGACAATAAAACCTGAAAGCTGATTGGTTTCCATGCACAGCTGCAACAGATTTTGTACTCTCCAATTTTAGTAAATCTGCCCCAAACGGTGACTGCAAATTTAACTCCATAACACCAATCAAAGAAAAGTTGTTGGTTCTTTTTCTGACAGCCACCTCATCCCTTTAACCTCCCTGGCGGTATGATTATGTCAGGAATTTTGTACCAAAAGCGGTACAATTATTTTGCATGGAAATTTGGCGTTTTATATTGTAGGCCTGCAATTCTTAGGAATAACTCACTTAAATCTGTCCAATCAGAGTCTAGTAGACATAAAGTTTGAAACACAAAATCATAAATTATAATATAATTAATAACTATAAAAATGATTCAATAATGTAATCAAATCAAAAACACTGAAATTTGCTCAGTTGCAGAATTGTCGCTGTCATTAGATTTAGTGTTTAACGAATTGTGATTCTAATTTATTATCGCTGTTTTCTAGCTGGTCTAAAACCACTTTTGACATAAAGGGACACTTTTTGGTTGCTATAGACAATCTCCAAATTCCAGGCAGAAAAAAATGTATTTATAATATAAAACTACATGCAGGGCACTGGACAGACCACTAGGGACAAAGGGGATGTGTAATTTTTTTTATACAGTACTGTATGTGTTTTGTGTGTTTTTTACTTTTTTGAATTTGGCGCCGATCTCCGCTCCCGTGCGTCGTAACGTTGCAGGGAATGGAGCCGCTGTGTGTGATTCGAGCGAGGAGACAGCTCGCACACACATCGGGGAGACATCGCAGGATCCAGGGGACAAGGTATGTAACTTCCCCTGTATCCTGCAATGCGATCCCGAGTCTCGGGGGTTACCGCTTATGGTACTGAAATTCCACCCCGAGCCAGACTCGGGATTACTGCCAGGGAGGATAAACCCAAACAAATATGAATTTTACAGGTTCTGCGGCTAATTTAAAGCATATGAGACACCAAGTGAGTTTCATTACCACCTCAATCAGCCTCAAAACTTGTGTAATTATTATGTGTTCGGTTTTAAAGGGATGAGGTGGCAACCCTATCTGTAACCGTAGATATGTTGCGTCGTGCAATAGTTAATAATTTTAGACGCTGAAAGTAAGAATGATGTCAGCCAATGGCGGAAAATCTGTGTAGCTAGAAACCTTTCATTAGTTACACAACCTGTGCACACTGTGCCAAGAAAAGGAAGTCGTTTTGTAATCAGCCATTTATTGTATACTGTAGAATATTCAGACATTCTTCTCCCTTACAAGATGGACATCACATGGATGAGCACCCTTCTCCTGGCTCTGATCATCTCTGGTATCCTCTACTCATCATGGAATGCCCTGTATCGGAGACGTAACCTACCACCAGGACCAACACCGCTGCCCATTGTAGGCAATGTCCTACAGATAAGGAGAGGGAAACTTGTCCAATCCCTAATGGAGGTCAGTTTTAATGGAAATATAATCTAGAGATTTGGTTTCATTGTTTAGATGACAGATCTCAGAGGATGGGAGACATTATGAGTGCTGTCTGTAATATTATAATTTTTCTCCGAGGCTTGGTAAGAGAAAGCGTTAAAATAACTATTCCATTTTCTGTATAGAAGAATCAGCTGTACAGATGTTCCAAAAAATTAAAAGAATCTCTGCAAGCCGAGTGGAGCTTATCCAATGGTTGTGTGCTTGGTATTGAATAGGTGGTAACTCTTATGCCGCGTACACATGGTCAGATTTTCCGACGGGAAATGTTGGATGTGAGCTTGTTGGCTGAAAGTCTGACCGTGTGTATGCTCCAGCGAACATTTGTTGTCAGACTTTTCGCCAACAAATGTTGGCTAGCAGGTACTCAAATTTTCCGCCAACAAAACTTTGTTGTCGGACTTTCCGATTGTGTGTACCCTAGTCTGTTGCACAAGAGTTCACGCATGCTCGGAATCAAGTACAAGCCGGAAGCACTTAGTCTTGTAACGCTAGCGTTCGTAATGGAGATATCACATAACTATTGAACTTCCTTTTTATCGGCTCGTACGTCTTGTACATCACCACGTTCCCACACTCGTAATTGTTGGCCAACATTTGTGTGACCGTGTGTATGCAAGACAAGTTGGAGCCAACCACCTTCGAACAAAAATCCACGGTTTTGTTGTCGGAAAGTCCGATTGTGTGTACGGGGGATTACGCTAATTACCATGCACAAATCTTTATATGGCTAAAGCAAACTTAAACTTTTTTTTTTTAATTGTTCTTTGCCTGCTTTATTGAATATGGCTGGTGCACATTATGAGGGCTCATTCACATGTGCGTCAAAGACTGCCACACCTATAAAAAGCGATCTATTCTCAGAGGTGATTTGTGTTTGACATGCAAAGAGGAGGTGATATGTTGCCTCCTCATTGCCTATTTTAACTCCCTCAAAGTCTCACTACTGTGCTTCAAGCGTGTGCATTGCTCGCGATTGTGGCGCAGTTGCAGTGTAGCCTTATTCACTAAAATGGCTTGTGTTCTGCAGATGGTAGTGCTTTTCACAATGGTGTGAACCCAGCCTTAAAGTGGTTGTAAACCCTTCCATAGACCCAATAATGCGACTGGCCTTGGGTGATGCACAGGGATGAAACAAATCCTCCTACATAAGTTGTACCTGTTTATCTGCGGGCATATCTTCTCTACATCCATTCAAAGTCCATATTTTATACAACTTGTCTGAGCTTTCAGAAAGCAAGGGGCGGGGAGCTGATGTTACACTCAGTGAGGGGAGTTGAGATCTGATTGGAAGGAAGGGATGCATACAGCACACAGGAACAGAGCTGAGGCTGTCAATCAGCTGGGGATCCCCAGTCTCCATTTTCTCTTGGTGTCAGGATAACTTGTCAAATGCGACTCATGCTGATAGCAGAGGAAGGAGGCAGCATACAGAAAAGTCACTTCATGCTTCGGATTGAGACAAGAACACACTGTTATGGGATATGCTTTGTTCATATTTCATGTCAGATGTTTACAACAATTTAGTATGTGAACCCTCACCTTGTAAAACAACCCATTCAGTTTAAAAGGGAAATGAAAGGCAAAACCTTTGTGCATACATCTAAAAAAAACATTATGAATACCCTTTTCCTTCCTTTTTTTTATATGTGATCACATAATCCCTGTTTTCAACTCTATAATGAGCTAGGGTAGGAGAAACGGCAGCACACTGGTCATCCCAGTGAATGGCTTGGGGGGGGGGGGGGGGGCTGGGGGACATGTCAGCACAAGTCTGATTATCTAAGAATAGCCAGAAAACTGACCTTGCTGTGCTCTCATGCCTAATGTGGTCAGTCTTTATCATACAAGTACATGGTACAGGTACATATCAGCCATATAAAATGTTGAGATTACACACTTCTTAAAGTGGATGTGAACACTGAGCTGACAGTTTGTCTAAAGCTATATACTGTGTACATGTGTGTATATATTATGTATATAATAAAAATAAATATTATATATATATATATATATATATATATATATATATATATATATATATATATATATATATACACATACGAACACAGTAATTTTCTCACAAAATAACTACATATTGCGTTTTTAGCTTTGATTATTATTAGAGAATTATTCTTACATGTTACAAAAAGACATATACAAATCCATCTATCTGCAATAAAGTTATTGGAAGAATGATACTATTCATATTAGAAAGAGGATCACTACAACCTTAAAAAAAGGGGGATGGGGGAGAGATCATGCATGCACATATCTGCACATAAACCCATGAGCACACATGTGCATGCAGAGAAAATCACAATCAGGCAAAACCTCACTATAAAAACAAGTATAGGTCAAAATCTGAGTTTAACCCCTTCGGGCTCAAAGTGTCTAAACCATGAATCCAAGACACTTCCCGTTTTTTTTTAAATTTTTATTCAATTCTCTATTTCCACCTCGTCGACTGCGTGGTACACTATGAATTACCATATATTTCAACTGTGACACCATATGTGAAAAGTTGCAAATATAATAACGCGCTATGCAATAAAATAAAGCAGCTAACACAGCAAACAGACAATTGCAATATTGTAATAAAGGTAAGAAGTGCAGCGTAGCTCTTTTTACCTTTGTGACACCGTATGTCCCTTTTCTAAAAAAATTAGATTTTAGGGATTGGGGTTACGATAACTGTTTTAAATTATATAACAGCGTAAACACTTACGCTGTAAAGTGGAGGGTAAATTCTGTTGAACTGAAAAATAAAATCTGAAATAGTGTATGTGGCCAACATATGGCCAACATAAGATGTCTCACATCGGGACACGCGCCATCAGATTACATACAGTGAGAATCTCCTGTTTACTTGGCGGCCTCTGTAATAGGAAGTTCCATCTCCTGGGCCACCATTGGACCACTGTTCTGTCTATCATAGGAGATTCTCACTGTATGTAATCTGTCGGCGCTCGTCTCACCACCCTCCCTGTCCCCTCTAGGCTGCAGATGGGCATCGATCAGGCTGCACTAATGGCAATGGTGAGGCTGCTGCACTGAAGGCAATGGTGAGGCAGCTGCATTGATGACGTCCAGTGTCCATGAGGCCTTATAATCCTCTTTGTTACAACTGACATCAGGTTGGTACAGCAGCTCAGCAAGGTGTAATCTTTTTTTAACTGCAGACTAATTAGCAGATTTTTTCTTTAGAAACTGCACAGTACATGGTGAATCCATAATATTTTCCTCAGAATTGAGTGATTCTATTTTTTTTTCCTCTGCTTGATCTGCAAAAACAGTTGCAATTGACTATAGTTTTCTTTCTTTTTTCTTTTTTTAAGCGTTTCTTAAAGCCAGAAGCATGGAATGTTATATGAAAATAGTTTTGAGGCATTCTGCAGAAGCAGAGGCGTCTGCTTTTTTTTTTTTCTACACAATTAAACAATTGAATGGACAAAACATCTCTGTTAAAAAAAAAAACAATTGAATGGACATTTTCCAAGAGATTCCATACTTTTTGCCAGGGGTTGTAGCTGTTATTATTTTTGTTTTGTTTTATTTGTATACACTATCCTATTAAGTTTGTTTATGCCGCCATTCTAGGTATTGCTGGGGGACTCTTGTGTGCTGACTTGGCATGTGCCATTTTGTGTTTTCCAGTGGTTTGGAGGGGGAAGCTGGGCATATTCCTTGTGATGGCATCCCTTACTTGGTTTGGGGCTGGTAGATGGGATGTGCTTGTGACACCACACATACTGGGGCAAGAAGCAATACGTAAATGTTGCACATTCTGTGTCTTATTCCTATATGATACTTATGATTGTCCATTCTATTGAATTATAGATTCTGATATTATTTACTCCTCAGGAAAACGGCTTGAAGTGGCCTTGAAAGGTGTTGAGGCAAAATGATTGATTAACCCCCCCATTCTCCCCTTTTCTTGAACCTTGAAGCCAAAAGTTATTGGTCGGTCTGCTTAAAGGGTTGGGCCAGTAGATTGGCTACCTACCTGGATGCAAAGAGCTTCCCACCCCCCAGCCCTATTTCCTCTGATTGATGCAGCTTTATTAGCTAGGCTTACCTTGCCGGCATTCAAAAGGTTTAAGATTCTTACCCTCAAAGTATATCTAAACCCTAACAACAAACTTCTCTTATTTGGTGTTTTTTGTAATGATGAGCACCATGGAAAACATTTTATTTCTTCTGTTTATATAAAAAAATATATTAAAATATCTGATCGTGCCAGAAATGTTATGAGCTGTGCTCTCTATCTGTGCTGACTGTTGTTGGTTAGATAGAACCACAACCTTCTATATTATGTTATGTTATTATACTAGGAGAAGGGTGGTGTTATGTAGTCCAATTTCATTTCCGTTGTCCTGACACAGAAGGATGTTTGAGAGTTGTCATTCTAGGATTTTAAAGCGGTTCTGCACTGTCTGTAGTGTTTTTCTATCTTTAGTGCAATGCAGTAGATTATGAAATGTAAATCAGGTGCTCACGTGTCCCATTTCTGTGACTCTCTGCTGCCGGTTTTCGTCATTTAAAATCATTTTTAAAAATCTGTCCTGCTGGTTGCCATCTTGCCTGTGGGCATGTGATGGCCCAGCATGCACCGCCGTTACTGCGCCGCTCTCGCGCATGCGCAGTAACGGCAAAGAGTAGCTCAAGTTCCCGGACATCTTCCGAAATCTCGCGAGATTTCGGCACATCTGCCGACATCTCGCAAGATTTCGGAAGATGTGAACGAAATCTCGCGAGATTTCGGAAGATGTGACCGAAATCTTGCGAGATTTCGGAAGATGTCCGCACTGACTCCTGGGATCAATGACACCAGATCCCAGGAGACAGTGCGGCGTGGCGACGATCGATGCAGAGACCCCGCCCACCGCCGCAGAGACAGAGGAAAGGAAGTCAGCGATTACAAGTTAAGTGGAAAAAAAAAACACACTTCATTTAGTACTCTTTGCCTGATTTGAAAGGCAAAGAGATTTACTAAATGAAATGTGTGCAGAACCGCTTTAAGTGTGCTACTGACAGAAACACCTAATGGATATAAAACAAATGCAGCCACCTTGTCTAAAGACCAGTAAGCTGCAATATATTAAATTTTTGTTTTTAGGCTCAGATATGCTTTAATTTGATCTCTGTCCTGAACTGTTAAACAGGCCTTTCAGTTATGTTTCTTTGGGTGTCCACAGTTCATGTTTGGCTAGCACTGGTTTGTTATTGTCAACTATAATTTGTACATTTGTTTGCCATTAGAGTTGAGCGGAAACCTGGATGTTCGAGTTCCAGGGGTTCGGCCGAACTTTGCAAAAAAGTTCGAGTTCGGGACCGAACTTGACCCAAACTTGACCCCGAACCCCTTTAAAGTTAATGGGGACCCGAACTTTTGAGGTTGAAGTAATTTACAAGCACTCGCAGCTATAAAGAATTACTTTACAGTTCGGGTTCGCTCAACCCTATTTGCCATCATTGTTGGACAAATACTGTTTGATATCAATAAAACTATGGCCTTACCCTTCCAACCACAATTGTTCCGTTTTTTATTGGGTTGTGATGGGCAAAGTATATTCGTTGGTACCTTTAAGTTTTTATGCTGATGATCCTTCCAGTCTCCATGTTTTTAAATTGTAGTCAGTAAAAACTTAGTGTTTTTCTTAAGTAATGTATACCAAATTCCTCATATTCTATTTCAGTTTGCAGGGAAATATGGATCGGTATATACTGTTTATTTTGGCCATAATCCTATTATTGTCCTAAGTGGTTATGAAACTGTAAAAGAGGCATTACTGGACCGAGCAGAGGAATTCGGTGGGCGTGGAAGGTCTCCAGCTTTTGATGATTTTTTCGAAGGGCATGGTAAGTTTATTTCAACATAAGGGTGTAGGCATGACTTTGATTATAATTAAAGAGGAACTGGTTGTAGCTTTTTAGATTTTTTTTTTTTAACACATTTCTCACCGTGGATGAGCAATATTGATTGAATTTCTGCAGAGTTTCACCTATACGAGAAATGCATTGGAGCCAATGGGGAAAGTAACATAATGTTGGTTTACAGTGTTTCTCAACATTTTTTCAGAGCAAGTGATATGTCACCAGCACACCAGGAAACTCTATAATAGGTTCCAAAGTTTTATTGAATGATCACATCATAGCAAAGGATGTTTTGGAGCCATGGAGGACCACTTTTTTAGGCACGTGGGGAGGCCCCGCATGGCTCTGAAACATTGCTTTTGCTGTGATGTGATTGTTCAATAAAAAGTTGGAACCTTTAATGGAGTTTCCTTGGGTTCTGGTGACATATCCCTTGTTCTGAGTTATTCCAGTCTGCCAGCCGGTGGTCGCTGCAGCATCCAGCAACTGTTTTTAGCCACTTTCAGGATTGTGTGCCTTGGGAATGTTGCTGTCAAAGTTTTTTCAGTCGCACCACTCTTTAAAAGTTTGCAAAATCCGAAGGCACCCCAGCCTAAAATGTAAAAAAATGAAAATGTATCAATGGAAAACCTGAGACTTGGACAATGCATTATTACTAAAAGTAACAGAAAAAAAATATTGTTTTTAAAATTAAACTTCCTTGCTAATTGGACTACCTATTTCCCCATAATGTCTAAATAACCAAAAAAAGTTATTTTTCACCACTGATAATGATTACATTGAATTGGACAAAACATTGGGCAAAGCTGTGCAATAAAATATTTAAAATTTTGTGTTTTTTTTATTTACACTTTTACACCTTAGGTGAATGGGTAGGGGTACATCGTACCCCATACTCATTCACATAGGGTGAGGGGCCGGGATCTGGGGGCCCCCTTGTTAAAGGGGGCTTCCAGATTCCGATAAGCCCCCCGCCCGCAGACCCCGACAACCAATGGCCAGGGTTGTCGGGAAGAGGCCCTTGTCCTCATCAACATGGGGACAAGGTGCTTTGGGGTGGGGGGTCGCACGGCCCCCCTTTCCCCAGGGCACCCCCCATGTTGAGGGCACGCGGCCTGGTACGACTCAGGAGGGGGAGCGCTCGCTCGTCCCTACCCCCTTTCCTGGCCATCCGGGCTGCGTGCTCGGATAAGGGTCTGAGATGGATCTGGGGGGGACCCCCACGCCGTTTTTTTCGGCGTAGGGATTCCCCTTTAAATCCATACCAGGTGACGGGGCTAGCGCGGCGGCATTCACTGCCTTCGCTAGTCCCGTCTACCTGCAGTCACGTTCTAAATGAATGGACTTTCCTCCGTGTGCGAGGCAAGTCCGTTCATTTCAAAAGTCCCGCGAACTAGCACACAGACCGCGGGATTGTCCGCCCGACTGCCGAGTCCAGCGGACAATTTTAAGTCTGAACTTAAAACTTAGTCCGCCGGACTTTTGGGAGGAAAAGTCTGTTCGTGTGTACGCGGCCTTAGAAATACAGGTGCATCTCATATAATTAGAATATCATCAAAAAGTTAATTATTTCAGTCATTTAATTCAAAAGGTGAAAATTTCTTTTCAATTTGATGATTTTGGCTTAGAGCTAGTGAAAACCAAAAATTCGGTATCTCAGAAATTTTGAATATTACATAAGACCAATAAAAAAAAATATTTTTAATACAGAAATGTTGGCTTACTGAAAAACATGCCCATGTATAGTATCCACTCAATACTTGGTCAGGGCTTCTTTTGCATGAATCAATGCATCAATGTTGCATGGCATGGAGGCGATCAGCCTGCGGCACTGCTTAGGTGTTATGAAAGCCCAGGTTGCTTTCATAGCAGCCTTCAGCTTGTCTGCATTGTTGGATCTGGTGTCTCTCATCTTCCTTTTCACAATACTCCACAGCCTCTCTATGGGGTTTAGGTCAGGCGAGTTTGCTGGCCAATTAAACGCAGTGATACCATGATCATTAAACCAGGTATTGGCACATGTGGCAGTGTGGGCAGGTGCCAAGTCCTGCTGGAAAATGAAATCAGTCCAAAGTCTGTGCAGCCCTCTACCAGGAAATTCTAGAGAACTTCATGCTTCCCTCTGCTGGCCAGCTTTTAGGAGATGCTGATTTCATTTTCTAGTAGGAACCTGTTCACACTGCCAAAAGTACAAATACCCAGTTTAACGATCACTGAATCCCTGTGCTTGATTGGCCAACAAACTCACCTGATTTAAACCCCATACAGATTATGTGGGGTATTGTCAAGAGGAAGATGAATGACATCAGACCCAACAATGCAGAAGAGTTGAAGGCTGATATCAAAGCAACCTGGGCTTCTATAACACCTCAACAGTGCCATAGGCTGATCGCCTCAATGCCACTCCGCATTGATGCAGTATTTCATTCAAAAGGAGCCCCCATCAAGTATTGAGTGCATACTATACTGTACATGGACATACCCTTTCAGTAAGCTAACATTTCTGTATTAAAATATTTTTTTTTATTGGTCTTATGTGTAGCGGTGACACCTTTTCAAGGTGTCCGCTATGTGTAAATTGAGTTATTTTAGTGTCTCAGAACAGTAAAGGGGTTCTGAGAGTTAATTGAATAGGGAAGATTTGGCATCAGTTTGGTTGGGCTGTGTTGGGGTTCTGCCTGATCATGTGTGCGGTGAGGTACACATGACAGGCTCAGAACCAGGCCTGGTTGGACGTTTGGGTACCAGCATTCCCCGGAGCCAATCAGTGGATGCGTTTGGCCCCGCTGAGGAGTCTGGGGAAGGGTACTTAAGATGCTGGAGTCACATGTTCGGGGTTCGTTAGGCCAGAGCTGCCTGTTCCTGGATCTGGACCGGGGGTAGCCCTGCCAGGGGTCCCGATCACGGGAGCGTGTGCCGCCCCGCAGCATGGTTGGTTTGACAAGCCCCACAGGCCTGCTTGGTCTGGGGCAAGGATCCAGCTGTTCCCGAGTCTTGGAGCCGGCTGGTCCGAGGCGCCGTAACTGAGGGAGGATTCAAGGCGTCCGGGTGAGCTCTCAACTTGGAGGGGCACCGCAGCTCGTGTAAGCGACCGGGGGAGGACTCTTCGGAGGAGGGCCAACAAACTGGCATTCGGAGAAGTGCCTGGTTGCTGGGTTGTCAAGGACACTAGAGAATCCATGCTTCCCCAATACTGTCAAGGAGAAGGATAATGTTCCAGGTACTGAGGAAAGGTTCCTGTTTGTTTCTGAGTGCTACTTTGATTCAAGGTCAGAGACTTTGCAAATTTCGTAATTCAAGTGCTGACTGCCATAATCTCTGGCTAGAGATTTGTTCAGCTTTGAAGCGCCCAGCTGCGAGTGGCTACTCTGGGTTTAGCGAATAGAGACTTTCGTATACTTAGAAGTTCAAGGTGCCTGAGTTACTTCACCCTTACCCTCTGTTCCCACATGAGACTGTGTCTGTTGGATGTTACCCCTGCAAATAAAAACCTTTCAAAAGGACTTTTATGGTGTCAGCGTGCAAAGTCTTGGGGAACTAACTCTGGGAACCACTAGATCTGGAGGAACAAACCAAGCGGAGGTAACCGGTAAGCCCAAAAGTCAAGGCCGCCCCATCGAGGGTTATGGCCTCTACATATGCAATATTCAAATTTTCTGAGATACTGAATTTTGGGTTATCACTAGTTGTAAGCCATAATCATCAAAATGAAAGAATGAAATGCTTGCAATTTATCACTCCGTGTGTAACGCATCTATATAAAATATGAGTTTCACTTTTTGAATTTAAAGTGGTGTGCCCATTAAAAAATTTTTTTTTAAAAGTCAGCAGCCACAAATACTGCAGCTACTGACTTTTAATAATCGGACACTTACCTGTCCCAGGGTCCAGCGATGCGGGGGAACAAAGCCCCCCTCGTTCCCCGCTCCATTCGCGGCGCCGGCATCCTTACTGTGGGCACCTGGCTGTGGCTTCACAGCCGGGCACCCACTGCGCATGCGCGAGCGGCACAGTGCGCCGTGATACGATGCTCAGTCATCTGTGACAGGTCCCAGATGACTGTGCGGCGCCGAGGGGAAGTGATGTCAGTGCCCGGGCACTTAAGGTGGCAGACTACGAGGGACCCCCTAGCAACAGGCATTTAGAGGTGAGTAAACATTTTTTTTTTCCAGTTATTATTTTGTTGTTTTTTTTATGATTTTTAAAAAAAAAAAATTTTTTTTAATAACTGAAATAAATTAACTTTTTGATGATATTCTAACTTTATAAGATGCACCTGTATATTTACCTAGAAAAATGGTGACGTGTTCAATACTTATTTTACCCGCCGTACATAATTAAATGCATTTTTTAAAATGCTAGTAATGTAAATACCTGGGTTTAACTTGGTATCAAGCTTTTGCAGTTCTTGTACACCAAGGATGGGATGTGAAAGAAAGAAGTAGTACAACATGAAACCTGAAATACATTTTAATGTGCCTCATTCTATTACTAAATGTACTTCATTTGCTGTCCGTCCCTGCTGGAGAGATTTTCATCAATTCCTGTCCTAGTGACCCAACTCGAAGGGGAATCTTTTCAGCAGGGAAACACAGAATTAACAGATAACTTCCAACTATTCCCTATTCCTCCTACGACAAAAAAAAAAAAGTTTTACTTTAAACATGTATTTATCTAGAATTCTCATAAGTACCTAAATGTCAGCTCTCTGTAATTTCCTGCACAGAAGACTGAGACGGAAGGGCAGCACTAGAGGACAATCAGGGCTCTATTGCTTTGCAAACTGTTTATATGTTCGGAATTAATTAATATGCTGCTTGTCCTTCATTTTCCAATTACACCTGGCTTTGTTTTCTGGCATGCCTCATTCACAAGATGAACTGAACAGAATTATAATCTCTTTAGAGGATAAAACTGTTAATATCTACAGTATGTATTTTAATGCATGCAATTATGGATGGTAAAGGTCATTTCAATTTTCTTATGATAACTGCAGTTTTCACTCCTTTGCTGTACTGATTATTGTTTTGTAGGACTTGTCTTCAGCAATGGGGAACGATGGAAAGATTTGCGCAGGTTTTCTCTCACTACGCTCAGAAATTTTGGGATGGGGAAGAAATCTATTGAGGAGAGAATACAGGAAGAAGCTGGGTTCTTGGTTGCAGAGATCAAATCTCTGAAAGGTATTTTGTCTGCCTGTGCATCCTGGATGGACTAATTGTGTAGAGCACCCCGTGAGGAGCCGCTGGTGAATTTGGTCCTATTTTTCCCTTAGAGCACACACAGCCTGTCGCTCCTATTTTTCTGCAATCTTCCACTGACTCCAAAGAACAGTCTAGGGGTTTGAGGTTTTTTTCTGGTACAATGTTTTTTTTGATATGCGAAAGAAAACCAGAAGTCAAATTCCCACACGGGGATATAAACAGGAACATAATACAGATTTTCACGCAAGAGCATGAGAAAAATGGGTTATAGGATTTAAACTATAAACCAACAGTGACCCTCAGGCCCGGGCCAGGGTCTGAGCCTGCATACTGAGGGCTAAGGTGGACATGGGAGCAGATCTGTCCGTGATAACGGAGTAAACAAGACCAAACTAAGCACAGGACACAGAAATGAACAAAACAAACAAAAAAAAAAAAAAACGGGGGGAGGGAGGGACAAAGCGACGGGCTAGAGGCCCAGAAATAGAAGAAAGGGGTAGGAAGGAAGAGAGGTGTAGAAAGAGGGGCGAAGAAGAGGTGAAAAGAAGAAAAAAAGTTCCCCCAGGCTGGGGATGGGGCCAAGGTCATGCTGGTTTGGAAGGCCTTGGCTGATTAAGTGTAAAGTTGGAAATGCATAGGACAACAGGCCCCATACAGTGAGAAATCTGGCATGGGAGTCGTGGAAGATACTGGACATTTTTTTGTGGATTATAAGAGTCATCAAGGTGTTCTTCACCTCTGAAAATGATACAGCCAGCTTTTTCTAGGCCCTTGTTATTGTGCGCTTAGCTACGATAAACAGATAGGTAGCTAGTTTCTGCTGGTAAGAGAAGAGGCCTGGGATTGAGCAATGGAGCAATGCAAGTTTAGGGTCCTTATGGAAGGGTACAAGGAAGAGGGTAGACAGGAACCTGAAGACCCTTGACCAAAATCCCACGAGCCGGGGGCAGGACCACCAAATGTGCATTTCATCTCCTTGCTGACCGCACTCACGGAAGCATCTATCAATATGGGATGGGTTTGACTTGGCAATGCGGGCTGGAACACAGTACCAGCGAAGGAGGGTAGGAAGCCTCCAACGTGGCTGTGTTAAAGGAGCATTTTGCTATGCTGGACCAGGCTTTACTCCAGTCTGCGAGGTCAATGTGGGACAGGTCTCATTCCCATTTGAGCACATAGGAGAGGGAGGTTGAGGTGCTGCTGGCGTGGAGTGAAGAGTAAATCGCAGAAATGGTTCTCGGGGGACCTGAACAGTGAAGACAGGTTCAAAGGTCTTTTGGTACGGGAAGTTATCCAGTGGCAAGTGACATTCCACATCAGGGCTCCCACTGATTCTGCATTATATTGAGTTGAACTATTTAATTTATTATTACAATGTAATAATACGCTTCAATCACCCTAACACCATATCAAGCATGGTGCCGTGATTATTGAAGCGCTAACACCAGTCATTGCTCTGACAAATTGCCTGTGAAAATCGCTTACCCCCCACCATATGACCATCAACCCCAATTATTGATTATTATAAAATTATTTTACAAGTAACTAAAAATCTGTCATTTTCATACAGTCCAGGACACAGAGCATCTCCAAATTCATAATGATAGGGATAGCAATTAAATGAAGGAAGGGCACACTGGAACCAAATACCAACCCTCAATCCCAAAAATGTAAGAATCTCACACAGCCAATTTTAAAGCAAGCAGATTGAAAGAAACATCCTCAACACGTCTTGATAACACTTAGTAAAAGTATTAACCAAAGCCCAGATAGCAGCTTTACAAAAATTCCTTTCTACTTGCAGCTCTGTAGGGGGTGCACTACAGAGTTAATCCAGGTCACTCACCATTCCCACTCCAATACTCTCCCCAAGGGGACCCAATCTTCACCCATTCCCAAGGGACTCCACTCCACTGCAGGGGACCACTGACCTGGACCTGTATGGCCCCCTATTATTTTGCAAGGCAATATATTATTGCACAAGGTCCTGTTATTGTCAGAAATCAGCAGCAGGGATGGCCAGATCTGCATAGCTAATTAGAAGGATCATGGCTGATTAGCAGGAACACTAGATCAGAGTATTAATGCCTGAAAGCATGGCAGTCTGCTTGTTTACATCGGCAGACCGCCGTTCTGTCTCTGTGGGGAGCAATCGCTAGTGGTTGGCAGACATCACATCCGCAAGGCCCAGTGATTGGCTCCCCCAGTGGCCAATCAGTGCGCAATCACGGCTCTGGTGACACACAGTGGCTATTGACAATATCACGTACAGGTACGTGATTTTGCGCAATAATAAATGAATGATTTGTATAGCGCTGCAACTGCGAACTGAATCGCCTCGAGGCGCTTGATCCGACCTGCGTTGATTCCTTCTTAGAAGAGGTAGGTCTTGAGTTTTTTCCTGAAGGCCCGATGGTCTTTTTCCAAGCGGATGTTCGTAGGTAGAGCGTTCCATAGCCGTGGTCCTTGGACTGCAAATCTTCGTTCTCCCCTTGACTTGTACCGAGATTTGGGGACGAGGAGGAGGTTTTGGTTGTTAGATCGGAGGTTGCGATTGGGGGTGTAGTGTTGTATTTTTTCGCATAAGTATTGAGGAGCATCTCCTTGAGCGCATTTGTGGGTCAAGCAGAGGGTCTTGAATGTGATCCGATTCTTTACGGTTAGCCAATGGAGGGTCCTCAGGGATGGGGAGATGGATTCCCATGTTTTTTTTCCTGTGACTAGTCTTGCTGCCGTGTTTTGAACGACTTGAAGTCGTGCAATCTGGAATTTAGGTAGTCCTATGTAGAGGGAGTTTGCGTAGTCGAGTCGAGAGTTGATGATTGTTCCTACCACTATGGCTTTGTCCTTTTCTGGAATGAAGGGGATGAGTCTACGTAGCAGGCGTAGAAGGTGGTAGGATCCGCTGACTACTGATCCTATTTGTGCATTCATTGACATTTCTGAATCGAAGATGACTCCGAGACTTTTGGCTTTTATGCTTAGGGGGATGGTCTGTCCAAGGATGGTGGGCGGAGTCCATGGTATCGTAGATTCAGTTTTCCGGTTTGCATTTAGGAGAAGGAGTTCTGTTTTGGTTCCGTTAAGTTTGAGTGAGCTTGTGGACATCCAGTCGTCTATCGATGTGAGGCATTTTTCTAATTCCTGATATTGGTCTTTTTGTCCGGGGAGCCAAAGGTAGAGTTGAGTATCATCTGCGTATGAATGGAAGCATAGGTCTGATTTGCTGATGATTTTTAGGAGTGGACGGATGTAAATGTTGAAGAGCACGGGTGATAAAGGTGATCCTTGAGGGACTCCATAGGAGAGACTGCACGGGATTCAGAGGTGAAGGCTCCAAGTTTCACTGTCTGTGACCGATTTCCTAAGAAGGAAGTGAACCATGGTAAGTCTGAATCTGTGACTCCTGCTACTTCTTTGAGGCGGGTGAGTAGAGTGTTGTGATCCAATGTGTCAAATGCTGCACTAAGGTCCAGGAGTACCAGGAGACATGATTCTCCATCATCTGCTGCTTCCAAGGCATCATCCCATATTTTGAGGAGAGCTGTTTCTGTGCCATGGCCTGGGCGGAAGCCTGATTGAAGAGGGTCCAGGAGATTGTGTGTGTCCAGATGGAGTTGTAGCTGTTGTACCACTGCTTTCTCCATAATCTTGGAGATGGTGTTCAAGCTAGTTATCGGTCTTCGGTGGTTGGGGTTTCTTGGATCCAAGTTGGGTTTCTTTAGGAGGGGTTTGACTATGCCTTGCTTGAGGGAGTTAGGAACAATTCCTTCTTTGAATGACTGATTAATGAGTAGCGTTATAGTGGGTGCCAGGATGTCAGAGCATTCTTTCAGAAGTTTTGTGGGGATGATATCGTTGGGTGAAGTGCTGTCTCGGAGGCTTCTGATGATGTTTCTTGTGGTCTCTATGGCGATCGGGGTCAGTGAAAACTTCGGTGGTTGTGCGATGTTTGAATCGGCTTCCTCTTTTTGGATGCAGTTGGTTGTATTTTTCTGTTGGATATTTTCCCGAATGCTGTCGATTTTGTCGATAAAAAAATCTGATAACTCATTGCAAAATTCTTGAGTTTCGTTGGTAGGGGGCTCTAGGCATGTAGGGTTCATAGTCTGGGCGACTAGTTTGAATAGTTCACGAGGGCGGTTTAGGGCTTTTGTGATGGTGTTTGAGAAGTGTTCTTTTTTTGCTTTGAAGATAGCTTTGTGATATTTCATTGTGAGAGTATTGTAGTTTGTGTGGTTTTCTTTGGAAGAGTTTCTTCTCCAGGCTCTTTCAGCTCTTCTGCGTTCCTGCTTCAGTAGAGTAAGAGTTCCATTAAACCATCCAGAGTTCTTATTGCGGATGAGTGTTCTGCGTTTTGGAGCGATTTCGTCTGCTGTTTGTAGTAACGCTTTGTTTAAGGAGTTGAGTGTTTTTTCAGTCGAGTGGTTTAAATTTAAAGTTGTTATTTTGTTGGATAGTGTAGTTTTGAAGAGTTCCGAGTGTAGTTTCTTCTGAGATCTGGTCCAGTATGTCGTTGAGTGGTTCGGTTTCTGGATGGTGGTGTTGGTGGTGATTTCGAATTTGATGGCGTGATGGTCAGTCCATGGTAGCGGCGAGTTGTTGAGTATGTTGATGCTGATATTTTGTTCGAAGATGAGGTCCAGAGTGTGTCCTGAACCATGCGTTGGAGCATTTATCAGTTGTTGAAGACCTAGTTCTTCCAGTTGGTTTATGCAGGCAGAGGGGGTCTTTGGTGTTGTTTGCCCAGAGATTGAAATCTCCAAGTACCAGAACGTTTTTGGTTTTCAGGGTGTGCATTGAAATAAATTCGGTGAAGGGTATCAGGAGATTTGTCTTTGGTCCTGGTGGTCTGTAGCATAGCAGTATATGAATGCTGTCTTGGGGTGTTGTTTGCAGCTGTAAAGAAAGTGTCTCCATAAAAGGTACTGGGTGCTGTAGCGTGGGTTTGCCGAGCGTAAGGTGAGATTTGAAGATCACTGCTAGGCCTCCTCCTTTTTTTCCTATTCTATGCTCCGTTAGGATCCTGTATTTTTCAAGGACCAATTCGGTTAGGATGGTGTTGCAGTCGGGTGTTAGCCAGCTTTCTGTGATGAAGAGACAATCCAAGTTGTTTTGGGTGATGAAGTCGTGGACTTCTTGTCTGTGCTTGACTGCCGATCTGGTGTTAATCAAGGCGCATGTTAAGTGTTGCGGCTGAGTTGGGGTCTTCCTTTGATTGGTGGTTGATTGAGGGTTGATCTTTAGTAATTGCTCTTTTTGTAGTATTTTTTGAATGGGCGTTGGCAATGTTGAGGTGATGTTTCTTAGCCTGCGAAGGGTTTCCGCTGAGTATTTGTAGATGCACATGCTGAGAGAGCAAAAAAATAGAAGTATGATGATGGTGATATTGATTTGGCGATGATGTGGTTGCTGAGGGGATGATGGTCCTGCGAGATGTGGCGACGATGTGGTTGCTGAGGGGATGATGGTCCTGTGAGATGTGACTGACGATGATCCTTCAAGATGCGGCTGTTGATGTAGCGACGATGTGGATGCTGAGGAGATGATGGTCCTGCGGGATGTGGCTGATGAAGGCCCTGAAGATGTAGTTGCTGAGGAGATGATGGTCCTGCGAGATGTGGCTGATGAAGGTCCTGAAGATGTAGTTGCTGAGGAGATGATGGTCCTGCGAGATGTGGCTGATGAGGGTCCTTAGGGCAATAGAGCCGCCTTGCCGCAGTTTATGTATGGCAGTTGGTCGGGAAGTGGTTAAACTAATATGACTCCATATTTGTATTGTTTCCTAGCATATCAGGTGTAAGCCACCTGTTTTATTTTAGGAACTATACATAAGCAACATATGCACTCTAAAGAGTTAATCTTGGAGATTTCACTTTTCCTAAATGCATGGCAAATGCTTAATAAATGCATAGTGAATGCCTCTCATATGCCCATGTACAATAGCCCATAATCAGGATTAGTGTTGGTGGTTCAGCGATGGCTGATATGTCCAGTTAGGGAATGAATTTATCTACAGTACATATTTCTCCAAGCCAGAGCAGGATTGTTATTAGGTACTTTAGGCTTTTGCCTATCGGCACCACTGTGGAATTAGTTCCTGAGACATCTCTAGGATTGGATGTCATGTGACCCCATCCATAACACCAATATGCAGTAATGGTGTCATATGATAGTGTGAAGTATGGAGGGTTGCAAACCTGTACATTGACTATATTTTTAAAATTTGCTTGCAGAAAAATCCATTGACCCATCAGCCCTCCTATCCCAGGCTGTTTCTAATGTCATCTGCTCTGTAGTTTTTGGAAACCGTTTTGAATACGACAATCAGAATTTTCTGCAACTCTTGAGCTTGTTTGGTGCAACATTCAAAGACATGAGCTGCCCTTGGGGACAGGTAGGTTGTGCTGGTGCTACATGGCTTACTAAGGAACATTGTCCTTGAAGAACTTCACTTCCTTCCTTTACAATTGTTTTCACTCTTATCTTGAATGCTGGGTTGTCCAAAAAAAAAAAATGTACTCACCAATTGAATCAGTCTTTGTCTGATGTTACGCTACGTCTGTCTCAGCACTCTGGGTTCATCGCCACCATGTTCTCATTTGATGTCACCCGGCTGCCAGCTGTTTCCAATGGATTATTTGAGCTATATATCGTGAGAGTTGCTGGCACGTGAACAATGCAGAGTAGATTGCCCCGAAGCCTCTTGGGATGTGTGATTTCAGTATCCCACAGTGACCTCATTCTCACCTAGGTGAGAAAGTAGGAAGAGCAGGACCCAGTCCCGCAGAAAAGCCACTTGAAGCCCCAAAAATTTTACCATTCAATTGAGTAATTGGGGGATGAAGGGGGATCGGGAATGGCAAATGATAAGATAATGTTAAGGTCTGCTTTAAATCATCCATTTGGAACAGTGTTATAAATTGATGCTAAGATAATCAATTAGATTAATATTAATAAAAAACATGTATACAACAAAGCAATCAATTGTTGAAATTAGGTGAAAAGGAGTCTGATTTCCTGATTTTCTGGGCAGGAAAAGGCTGATCAATATTCTCACTATGAACTTTTCACAACATTTTTTTGTTTGTGGTAGTAATTAGCTAAAGTAATAAATAGGTAAGTATTTCGCTGCATATGAAAAAGTATCCAAATTACATTTTATAAATGTTATTGTTCATTATCATTCATGTGTGCACAGAAAATGGACATGTTGCAGTGTATTGATGGTGGCTGCATTCATTTTCCTTTTTGGTTATATTTGGTGATCTGGCTAGTAACACACGTCCTGTCTTATACCCCATACACACGATCGGATATTCAGACAACAAATGTTAGATGTGAGCTTGTTGTCGGAAAATCCAACCGTGTGTATGCTCCATCGGACATTTGCTGTCGGAATTTCCGACAACAAATATTTGAGAGCTGGTTCTCAAATTTCCCGACAACAAGTTTTGTTGTCGGAAAATTCAGATCGTGTATACACAATTCCGACGCGCAATATTCCACGCATGCCCAGAATCAAGCAGAAGAGCCGCACTGGCTATTGAACTTAATTTTTTTCGGCTCGTCGTACGTCTTATAACTCACTGCGTTCTTGGCGATCGGAATTTCTGACAACATTTGTGTGACCGTGACAGTTTGAGCCAACATCCGTCGGAAAATAATCGTTGCAAAGTGTCCCCTGACACCAAAGGCAATTTAGCCAGCTCATGGCTACATCAGAGCAATGGAGACACCTTTTGAATGGAAGCATTGTCAATCTGTCAATAAGGTAGTGTTAGATTCATGAGTGGATTTCAATGGATTTGAATAAAAAATGAAATCCAAATTCCAGCCTACACTTTGCAAGTAGTTACACTAGTATTTATTTTTTCTTTTAGAATAAAGGTTTTACATAAATGAATACACGCTCATTATTGTTAGCATCCCTGTCAGTGTTAAATAGTTTGTCTCAACCCTCTGACACCTTTGCCTGGCAGTTTGGTCTGTTAACCGCTTGCGGACTGCCACGGGTACATTTACTGCGGCAGGGTTGCCGCTCTGTGCCAAATCACATACCTAGTACGTGATTGGACACAGCAGGAGCCAATTAGCGTGTTCTGCCAAACGTTCGGGACACAAGCAGAATGGCAGTCTGCCTATGTAAACAAGGCAGACCGCCATTCTGTCAGAGGGGAAGGTACTGATCCTGCATTTCTTCTAAGCAGAAACACAGATCTTTGCTTTTTCTTACTCAAAGCTTCTCCCCCTCAGTTAATAAGCACAATTTAGATGTACATTTAACCCTTTGATTGCCCCAATGTTAACCCCTTCCCTGCCAGTGTTATTAGTACAGTGACAGTGCATATTTTTTGATCACTGTATTAATGTCACTGGTCCCCAAAAAGTGTCACTTAGTGATCCGATTTGTCCTCTGCAATATCGCAGTCCCGCTATAAGTCGCTGATCTCTGCCATTAATAGTAAAAGTAAATAAATATATATAATGTTTGAGGGTTCTAAGTAATTTTCTAGCAAAAAATACGGATTTTAACTTGTGAACACCAAATGTCAGAAATAGGCTAATGCCACGTACACACGACCGGAATTTCCGGCAGAATAGGTCCAACGGAATCATTCCGTCGGATATTCCGATCGTGTGTGGGATAATCAGATCGCGTTTCTTTAAAAAATTCAGATGGACCTAGAAATAGAACATGTTTAAAATCTTTCAGACGGAATCAATTCCTATTGGGAAAACCGTTTGTCTGTACGCTGGTCCGACGGACCAAATACGACGCAAGGGCAGCTATTGGCTACTGGCTATTGAACTTCCTTTTCTAGTCCCGTCGTATGTCATCACGTTCAAAACAAACGGATTTTGGGCTGTTCTTGTGTGGGCAAGTCCGTTTGTTTGTAACTCCGTCGGAATTTCGTCGGGAAGACCGTCGGATCTTTTCTGCCGGAAAGTCCGGTCGTGTGTACGTGGCATTAGGCATGAAAGGGTTATATTGCAAAAAATAAAAGCCGCAGAGGTGATCAAATGCCACCAAAAGAAAGCTCTATTTGTGGGGAAAAAAAGGACAAAAAAAGTTATTTTGGTACAGCGTTGCACAACTGCGCAATTGTCAGTTACAGTAACGCAGTGCCGTATCGCAAAAAAATGGCCTGGTCATGAAAGAGGGTAAACCTTCCGGAGCTGAAATTGTTAAAGGAAGACTTATTGGTCATATAAATGTGTGAAAGTAGTGGAAAAAGTCTAAAGGAAAAATCAATGCAGTAACACCATCTAAGAATTGGTAAACTGCAATATAATATATTTTTGCGTTTGGGTTTAATAGCGCTTTCATTTGGATGAAAAATTGTCAAAAGTCAGCTGAATTACACACTGAGCTTTGTATGTTGTCTAATTTGGAAGCTTGTAAATACTAACTTTGTACATGGTCCAGTTGCAGGAAATGCTCCCAGAAATCATGTACTACATTCCGGGACCTCATCAGAGAGTAAACAGACATCTGGATAAAATAGTGAATTTCATCTTAGAGAGAGTGAAGATAAACCAGGAGACCTTGGATCCCAACTGTCCTCGGGATTACATTGACTGTTTTCTTGTGAAGCAACAGCAAGTATGTGAATTTACTACATAATATGCATCCAGGCATGTCCAGTCAGGCAAGCAATGATATGATAATTGCAGGAACCTACAAATGCAATCAAAATTCTTAACCTGACTGCCACAAAGTAAAATCTCCCCATGCCCTCATGCACCAATGTGAGGAAGATGAATCTCCAACTTTTTTGGGAAACCAACAATTCTATGAGTCAATCAAGTCCTCTGCTTCGCTCATTAGTTGCTCCCACCCAGTGCTGGGACAATATCTTCAAGAGCCCAGGGCAAACATGCCAAACTGCCCCCCCCCCCCCCCAAGAGCATTATGTGTCTGCAACCCTCCCCCCTAAAAAAAATTGGGCACTAATCTACATGCTCCCAGCACAAATCTGCTTTCCCTGCTGAACCCCCCCCCCAGCACAAATGCCCCCCAAAAATCTTCTACTCTTCAAATCCCTCAAATTTCCACATCATTACACATCCTCTTCCACTCCCCCCTCCCCCCCCCCGCACACACCTTAACCACTTCAGCCCCGGACCAATTGGCAGCCAAAGGACCAGGCCCCTTTTTGCGATTCGGCACTGCGTCGCTTTAACTGACAATTGCGCGGTCGTGCGACGTGGCTCCAAAACAAAATTGGCGTCCTTTTTTTCCCACAAATAGAGCTTTCTTTTGGTGGTATTTGATCGCCCCTGCGGTTTTTATTTTTTGCGCTATAAACAAAAATAGAGCGACAATTTTGAAAACAATGCAATATTTTTTGCTTTTTGCTATAATAAATATCCCCAAAAAATATATAAAAAAATTTTTTTTTTCCTCAGTTTAGGCCGATACGTATTCTTCTACATATTTTTGGTAAAAAAAATCGCAATTAGCGATTATTGATTGGTTTGCGCAAAAGTTATAGCGTTTACAAAATAGGGGATAGTTTTATAGCATTTTTTACTAGTAATGGCGGCGATCAGCGATTTTTATTGTGACTGCGACATTATGGTGGACACATCGGACATTTTTGACACATTTTTGGGACCATTGTCATTTATACAGCAATCAATGCTATTTAAATGCATTGTTTCCTGTATAAATGACAGTTGTAGTGAAGGGGTTAACCACTAGGGGGAGGGGAGGGGTTATGGGCTGTGACGTGTTTTTTTTTACATTAGGGGGCGGGGCTGACGTCTGACGTCATTGATCGGCTTTCCCGATGACCGGGAACAGCCAATCAATGACAGGCAGAGTAGGAAGCGCGGGGAGAGGTTTGTTTACACATACCTCTCCCCGTTCTTCAGCTCCGTAACCCGATCGCGGTACACCAGCGGCGATCGGGTCCGCTGGTCCTGCGGCCGGGGTCACGGAGCTCCCGACCGTGACCCTGGCCATACAGGTACGTGCTTTTGCCTGCCCGTGCCATTCTGCTGACGTATATATGCAGTGGGCGGTCGGGAAGCGGTTAAATCTCCTCTCCTAGTAAAAATCCCCACCAAAAACAATTTCCTATCCTACCACAACTCCCCTTCCTTCTCTACCAAAACACCTCTTCTAGCACAACCCCCCCCCCCCCAAATCCCCCCTCCTAGTGCAAACCCCCCCATCTCCCTCCCAGCTCAAATTATCCCCACCCCATCATTTCTCCTGCTAACACAAATCCCCCCCCCCCAAAAAAGTCCCCTCCTTGCACAATTGCCCTCCCACCTCTACATGTGACCTCTTCTAGCACAAATCCCCCCTCCTAACACAGACCCCCCCCCCCCAATCCCCCTAAATCCTCACTTCTAGAATACAACCCCAAATTTCCCCTCCTAGAATAATTCTTACCTACTGTAGCCCCCTAATTTCCCCCTCCCAACTCAAATCCCCTCCCCCCATCTCCTTGTGGCCCCCACACCTCACGTGATACCACAGTGCCCAGGGCAGCCACCCTTGCTGAAGGCAAACATGCTGTCACTTACAGCTCCAGCGCGCATGCGCCAGAGTGACGTCATCGATGCTCCGGCCACTCACAGCGCCGGAGCAGCGATACCCGGAAGGAAGATGGACGCTTCATTCTACAGGGGACAGCGGTGACATCGCTGGCTCCTGTGTCAGGTAAGTGACACATAATGGGCTACTATGCGATGCATGAGGTCCATTATGCTTTACCTTTGCAGGGAAACAAAGAGGAAGTAAACCCATCAGGGCAGTGGCTTACTAAGTGGGGGGGGGGGGGCGGGCTGCACCGGGTGCCACATGCCGGGGGGGTGTCAAACCGGCGCCCCCCCTCCGTGATTGAAGCAGAGACAGCGCGGAAGTAGCGCAGCGGCGCGGTCACGGTGACAGGCAGGGGAGGTGAGGGGAGGGGGGTGTGTTCGCCGCAACTATCCCCTTCTCTCCACGGCTCTGATCTGTCTCGGCTCGGCTACCTCATACAGCCAAGCAGAGTGAAGCCGCCGGTGCCGCCTCCCCCTCCTCCTTGTAGTGTGCTGCTGTGCATCATGTCCCGAGGTGCATTATGGATCTGGGGGGGCTCTGTATTATAGGGAGGTCTGCATTGTAGTTGGGGGGTCTGTATTGTAGGGGGTCTGCACTGTAGGGGGGGGTCTCCACTGTAGGGGGGTCTCCACTGTAGGGGGGTCTCCACTGCAGGGGGGTCTGTATTTCAGGGGGGTCTGTATTTCAGGGGGGTCTGCACTGTAGGGGGCTCTGCGCTGTAGGCGGGTCTGTGTAACATGCAGGGGGTCCAGAGCTGTTAGGGGGGGTGTCTGTGTAACATACAGGTATCCAGAGATGTGGGGGGGGCTGTGTAATGTAAAGGGGTCTAGAGGTGCAGGGTGCTGTGTAATGTAAAGGGGTCTAGAGGTGCAGGGTGCTGTGTAATGTAAAGGGGTCCAGAGGTGCAAGGGCTGTGTAATGTAAAGGGGTCCAGAGGTCCTGGGTGCTGTGTAATGTAAAGGGGTCCAGAGGTGCAGGGTGCTGTGTGATGTAAAACGGTCCAGAGGTGCAGGGTGCTGTGTAATGTAAAGGGGTCCAGAGGTGCAGGGTGCTGTGTAATGTAAAGGGGTCCAGAGGTGCAGGGTGCTGTGTAATGTAAAGGGGTCCAGAGGTACAGGGTGCTGTGTATTGTAAAGGGGTCCAGAGGTACAGGGTGCTGTGTATTGTAAAGGGGTCCAGAGGTACAGGGTGCTGTGTATTGTAAAGGGGTCCAGAGGTGATTTGTAATGTACACAGTAGTGACAAAGAGATATTTAAGGATGCAGAGGTATGCAGGGGGCACAGTGGGGTGTTTTTACGTTTTAAGGTGGGGGGGTGCCAGATATAGCATCTGCCCCGGGTGCCAAATGCACTAGATACGCCCCTGCATCAGGGTTTACTTCCTCTTTAAGTTCCTATTTACTATTAGTACTATCATAACATTTCATGTTTTTAGGAAAAGGGCAATCCACACTTTGACTCAAGAAACATGATGCTGGCAATACTCAACTTGTTCTTTGGTGGAACCGAGCCTGTCAGCAGCACCCTGCGAAATGCATTCCTTATACTTATAAGATATCCTGAAATACAAGGTAAATGCTGGGGAGAATTCAGTAAAAGTCTCATTAAGGCTGGATTCACACTAAAGCACGAGCGGTTCACAGCAGGGGTCCGGTGCTTCCCTATTCGCTGTTTCAGGTCCGATTTCAGCCTGAATTTTGGGCTGAATTCGAACATGAAATGGACCAGAAGATGCACAAGACTGCTCTGCAATTCGCACTGGAGCCGATTTGGAGATGTGTGAACCGGCTCCACGGAGATCCAATCACAAACTCCTGACATGCGAATTGGATGTGGGGAAACCCACGTCCAATTCCCAATAGTGGGAACCCAGCCCTAAAGAGAAAGGAGTTGCCTTTTGCCTGTCAAACATATCATCCAGCATTTTCGTTCCCAACCATCTAGAATATGTGGAGCAAGAGAGGGGATGTCTAATGTTTTGCTTTGTGTTACTGTACACTTAAAATGGAACTTCACTCTTCAAATCAACATTGTTAATATTTAATCCTCATGCTGCTAGCTATAGAAAATAGGAAAGTGTATCATATTTACTTGTTCTTAAACAATTTTTTTTCTTTACACTTTTTCAGTTACTTCCTGGTTTCTTTCCTAAGCAAATGTCATACATCCTAGAAGTCTTCAGGAGGAGAGGAGGAGGGGTTTTCTCAGCTAGGCACACTCTCCTGCATGCTTGAGCTAAGGGATAGATTTCAGGAAGTAAATGCTACATGAATCATTTGCCCTTACTCAAGATGGCTACAGACAGAAATGCTAGGGGTTTGCTGATTTCTCAACAAAATGAAGCATGGAGATTTGGATGGATGAGGGAGTTTGCATTTAAATATTAACAATAAATAAAATAGTGTTTTTGGTTTGTGGTGCTCAGGTGCAGTAAAGATCTGCTTCAAGCGTCTAGTCATAAAATATTTGCATGCAAATTCCTTATCATCCGCCATATATCCCCCATAATGTGTCTAATATGTTTATTTGTCAGCTCCATCTAGTGACCATAATAGGGTATTTTCCTGATTAAAGTATTTCAGAAAAAGACTGCATTATAGCCACTAGATGGAGCATAGGATCATTGGAAATAAACATATTAGGCATAGAAGCTGAGACATTTGCACAGCAGTTTTCTTGTTATAAATAGATCTCTGAAGCATTGTTTTTTGCTTTATATCTATATTTATTTTTTCACAGACATAGTACTTAGGGAAATAAATGAGGTTATTGGCCAAAATCGCATCCCGAAAATTGAAGATCGGAGCAAAATGCCGTATACGGATGCTGTAATCCACGAGATCCAGAGATTCACTGATATTTTTCCAGCTAATGTTGCACACTTAGTGACGAAAGAGATCAACTTTAAGGGATATACCATTCCTAAGGTAGGGGGAATTTTTGCTCACTGTGAAAATATTTTTTTATAAAGTGATTTTCTTTGATGTAATCAATTCCATTTTTTTCTTTCATGCCAACATGCATTTCAAATCACTAACATTGTTTGAAAAAAATAAAACAGTTATTGGTCTAAAATATGAAATCATTTAGGGGATGTTTTATATTGTATCTATCGGGTTTTATATTGTATCTATCGGGTATTGTTTTACTTTGTCCTAAAATACACTGCATACAGGCCACTTAGTTGTCCAAATATTTTATATTCTGAAATGTATTAAGCCATCTCCTTCAAGGTCACTCTATCTTTTTTTGTATGTCTTTAGGGTACAGATGTCTATCCATTGCTATGTACTGTTCATCAAGACCCCAAGATGTTTACTACTCCCACTAAGTTCAATCCCAATCATTTCCTGGACAGTAATGGCTGCTTTAAGAAGAATGAAGCCTATATGCCATTCTCTGCAGGTACATGTACATTTAAGAGACACCACTTTCTCAGGTTAAAGTGCAACTATACTCAGAATGAGAGTGGTCTTGTTTTTGATATCCTCCTGGATGACTCTTTTTGTTTTTGAAGTACCCGATTGATGTAATGACTGCTTTAAGGAGAACAAAGTATTTAAAGGATAAGTTCACCATGTTACCGTAGCACCGGCCCCTGCACCCCATCGTCATTGTGACAGCAGGCCGGGGATCTTCTCCCATCGCTTGCTGTCACAATTTTTTTTTTTTAATGCGGCTCCACCCAGCCGCTGCATTCGTTTACATAGTTCTGAACTTATCCTTTATTGCCACTCTCTGCAGGCGCATTTACATTTCATCCAGAACTAGAGTTAGGCCGAATACCCCCCCAGTTTGAGCCAGTACTCTCGAACATCGCAAAAGTTCGGACCCGAACCACAAACCCTATTAAAGTCTATGAGAACCCGAACTTGAAAGAAAAAAAGTGCCCACATTGAAGGCTTACATGCAAGTTATTAGCCATAAAAGGGGTATGGGGGTCCAGGTACTGCCCTGGGGAACATGTATAAATGCAAACTTTAAAAAAAAAAGATTGTTTTTAAAACAGCAGCGATTTTAAAGTTGTAGTAAATTCTGTTACACCACTTGTACCTACAGATAATCCTATAATAAGGCTTACCTGTAGGTACTGTGAATATCTCCTAAACTTGTTTAGGAGATATTCAGGGTGAATGCACCCGATGACGTCACCAGTGCATGCGTCTGAAGGTCCAGCTTACAGTGCCATACCTTCAGAGCCTGTGCCGTCATTGCGACCCCGGTCACTCATATAGTCAGGGGGCCGCGAACCCAGAAGAAGACCAAGGGAACATATAAGCAATCCCATCGGTGACATTGCGGCGCTGGAGGGCTTAGTTCTAACTAAAGTGTATTGCCTGTATGTTTTTTACCACCTGCGGTTTACTACCACTTGTAATGCTTAAAGTGAAACAATAAAAATAATTTTTTTTTTTTTAAATATAGTGCCTGAGGTGTCCCCTTAGTCTGCCTGTAATGTGGGGCATCTGTGCCACGTATAGAACCTGCTGCAGCAAAACTGACATATATAAAGAAAATAAAAATTTAATTTATTTTCCCTGCAAGCTTTCTATATTTTATAAACAACGGCTTGGTAAGCCAGTCTGTATGATGAGTCCACAATTTAGTGCATTCGGAACAAGATTAGAGAACAATTCTGGTGTCTCTTTGGCAGACTTTGGATGGAAATAACAAATGTTTGCACCACAGTGAGCAAGCCTTATGTGAAGAAGCCAAATGATAGTACACTCAGGCCCAAGTTCATGGGGGAACATGACTGCCAATTTGTTGTTTATCAGTGTCCCCCCCCCCCTCTCTGTAGGCTCATGTTACTCCCTTCCTCTACCTCTGAACCTCTGTGAATTGCCTGACTCGGGTCTCAACACTTTCTAGGTCATTTAGACAAAACAATTGTGACTAGAGTTTAAAAGTGTCTTCTCTCTCTTGCCAATAACAATAAAAATAATAAATTAACTGTATTAAAACATTTTGGAGGGGTAATTTTGCAAAAATGTATCCAATATAATGCAATATGTTATTTTTTTAGGAAAGAGAATGTGTGTTGGAGAAGCTCTTGCCCGTATGGAGCTGTTTATTTACATAACAACTATCCTACAGAACTTCAAACTGACTTCTAAGTCTAAATTTACCGATGAAGACATCAAACCCACAATGACAGGATCGGCCAATGTCCCCAGATTTTATGAGATGTCTTTCATCTCTCGGGCTCTGTAGAATGTCGCCTACCTCAAGGAACAAACCCACCTTTTCTATAAGCCGCTCCTTACTCCCATGAAGAAGAACCCTAGAGCTGATGTGAGAACACCTTCTTACTTTGCATCCTGTTGCTTGCTTTAAAGGGGAAACAGCACACTGATCAGCACCAGTTCTGTTTCCCACCGGGTACACTGGCAGTGTGATAGTTATGTATAAGGGTGGGGCTTAGTGTGAAAGGGGGGTCAAGTATTGGATTGCTGGGCAAGAAATTTCACTACAATACCTTGTTTTCTATTGCATCATTATTGGTCAGACAGAAAGTTGAATATTTTTCATGTTGTATTTACCAAGTCCACTGGAAATAAAATATAAAAGCTCAACATGGTTGACTATACAGTTTTGTATGTGATTATCTCAATAAAAATAAATCCTTCTATAATGATTATAATTTTGCTTTAACAAACTGAACCACCTTGCTAACCACATACATCTGTTCATATCTTAAAGCAGGCAGATCAGGACTGGAGCCTGATGTCCTGCATATTTATGCAGTTGAAAAGGACGAGACATATTTTAAACTGTCACTGTGTAAAAATATCGAAATGCCACTGCTGTTATGCCGGCCATATACGGTTCGAATTTCGAAACAATTTTCTTTTGAAAATCGTATCTATGGATTTTCGTATGAATTTCGCACCATTAGTGGGCTGCAGCAACAGCCGATTTTTGCTTGGAAATCAAATTTGAGGAATCGGACATGTTGGAAAT
The DNA here is from genome assembly GCA_028564925.1 of Lithobates sylvaticus. Taxonomy (NCBI): domain Eukaryota; kingdom Metazoa; phylum Chordata; class Amphibia; order Anura; family Ranidae; genus Lithobates; species Lithobates sylvaticus. The sequence continues at coordinate 197,614,873 of CM053033.1, read as the reverse complement.
TTTTTTGAAAAACTACCGATTTTCTAATCAATGATGGGAGAATCGTGCGAGAAATGTAATAAGAAAAGAAAATTTACAGAGAGAAAAGAAGATTCCCGGCCAAGAAAATGATTTTCTGGGCCGCACGAAAATCGCCCGTTGCTGCAGACCATTAATGGTGCGAAATTCGAACGAAGAGAAGAATGTACGGCCGGCCTTGAGCTAGTGTCAAGAAAACTAGAGAGGACAAAAAAGAAAAAGAAAATCTAAAAAACATTCACCTGTTTCTTTAACATTGCTTTTTTTCTGGCAACAACAGTGAGGTTTCACTGCCTCGCTGGTGAGCGAGATTCTGCAGCTTTTCAGCCAGTGATTGAATGAGCAACATTATAGAAACAGTTGATTTTTTCGTGCCTTCTCTAGTGATCCTACCTATTCTACCTATCACTAGTGTTATATATTATATGGACCTAGCAATGAAAAACTTTTAGCAAGCAATACATATACTCATGTGAAGAGCATACAAGTTTGCATGTTTTTAGGTTGACCATGGAAAGTTAGGTTTTGTTTCAGAGAGTTTGTCAGATGCCCGCTGGCGGTATGAAGCTCCCATTCTCTTCCCCCCCTTCCCCGGCCCCTGTAAACAGAGATGAGGAGTGAGCTGTGAACTCTGAGCCGTTCTCCACTTTCAACCCCGCTCCCCACTGAACTGTACTGTAGAACAGAATGCGTTCATGAGGAGCACATCTACAGCTGTCTGTGTTGGCTCTCTCCTGTCACTGATCCATGTGACATCCCTCTCACTCCTATTTCCCCCCTTCATCATGGAAAATGAGGGACCAAATCACGAGAGACTAGAGGAGCATGGTGGGAAACGCACTGGCTATAGACAGCTGTGGGCTTTGAACTACAATTCACCCAGAGGCCTGGTTTAACCACTTCAATACAGGGCACTTATACACCTTCCTGCCCAGACCAATTTTCAGCTTTCAGCGCTGTCGCACTTTGAATGACAATTGCGCGGTCATGCTACACTGTACCCAAACTAATTTTTTATCATTTTGTTCCCACAAATAGAGCTTTCTTTTGGTGGTATTTGATCACCTCTGGGATTTGTATTTTCTGCTAAACAAATAAAAAGAAAAGACCGAAAATTTTGAAAAAAATTAGTTTTTTTTTGTTTCTGTTTCAAAACTTTGTAAATGAGTATGTTTTCTACTTCAACGATGGGCACTGATGGGGCTGCACTGATGGGCACTGATAAGGCGGCACTGATGGGCGCCGATGAGGTGGCATTGATGGGCACTAATGATGGGCACTGATAGGTAGCACTGATGGGGCACTGATAGGTAGCACTGATGGGCACTGATAGGTGGCACTGATGGACACTGATAGGCGACACGGATGGGCACTGATAGGCACTGATAGGCAGCACGGATGGGCACAGATAGGTGGCACGGATGAACATGGATGGGCACTGATAGGTTGCACTAATGTACACTAATAGGTACTGATGGGCATCACTGATTGGCAGGCATTATTGTTTGGCACTAATTGGCATTCATTGTGGGCACTGATTGGCATCCATTGTTGGCACTGATTGGCATACCTGGTTGTGACTAGTGGTGGGCATCCTTGGTGGTCCTGGTGGTGTCCCTGGTGGTCCAGTGTGGGCATCCTCGGGGGGACGGGGCTGGGCTGATAATCAATCAGCACAGACTCCCCTGTCAGAAGAGCAGCCGTTTAGCTTTCCTCTACTTGCGTCTGAATATATATTTTTGGTTATTTGGAGATTCAGATGTATCTGAATCTCTGAATGAAATAGTAACAAATTTCATGAAAATTTGATTAATTTCATATTGTTTAATTGTTCTCTAACGAATTCCACATTTTCAGGATGATTCAAATTCAGATCGGTCGAAAAACGATCGACCGATTCAAATTCTGTATTAAGAATAGCTGGTTGTTAAGGAGCAGGCAGGGAAGCCGGCAACTGTGTCCTTGACAACCGATGATGAGAGCTGAATTGTTAACAAAAGATAGTCGACAATAGAAAATGCAGAAATAAAACAGCGTGGGGTCCTTCCATACCAGGCCCTTCGTGTCTGGTATGGATTTTAAGGGAAACCCGGCACCATTCGCCACTCGTTTGCCTTCCCCCCCCTTTCCTGGCCTGCTGGGCTGTATGCTGGGATAAGGGTCTGGTATGGATTCTGGGGAGGGCTATTACATTTTGGTGTGGGGTTCCCCTAAAATTCATACCAGACCCAAAGGTCTTGGTACAGATTGGGGGGGGGGGGGGACGCAGTTTTTTTTCCAGAATTTTCTATTGCCGGTATTCTTTTTTTTTTTTACATTTCAGCTCTCAGCGGGGAAGCCTGCTGACAGTTGACGAGTCATCGGTTGTTAACCACCTCAATACAGGGCATCTTCAATACAGGGCATCTTCACCCCCTTCCTGCCCAAGCCATTTTTCAGCTTTCAGCGCTGTCACATTTTAAATGACAAAATGACAAAATGGTGGTATTTGATCACCTCTGCAGGTTTTATTTTTTGCACTATAAACAAAAGAATAGTGACAAGTTTGAAAAAAAAAACACATTCTTTTTTACTTTTTGCTATAATAAATATCCAATTTTTTTTTTAAAACTAATTTTTTTCCTCAGTTTAGGCCGATACGTATTCTTCTACATATTTTTTGTAAAAAAATCTTAATAAGTGCTAATTGATTGATTTGCACAAAAGTTATAGCGTCTACAAAATAGGGGATAGATTTATAGCATTTTTATTATTATTTTTTACTAGTAATGGTGGCTATCTGCTATTTTTATCGTGACTGCGATATTGCGGTGGACATATCGGACACTTTTGACAAATTTTTGGGACCATTCACATTTATACAGCGATCCGTGCTATAAAAATGCATTGATTACAGTATAAATGTGAACGGCAGGGAAGGGGTTAACACTAGGGGGTCATTGAGGGGTTAATTATGTTTCCTAGGGAGTGATTCTAACTGTAGGGGGAAGGGACTCACAAGGGAGGAGAACGATCGGTGTTCCTCTGTACTGCGAACACACCATCGGTCTCCCCTGACAGGACGTGGATTTGTGTGTTTGCACACACAGATCTACGGTCCTGCTCTGTTACCGGCGAACATTGCGGCCACCGTGACGCGGCAGGCGCGCCCCCTGGTGGGCCGCGAAGGTGAGGGCATCATATGACACCCTCCCAGAACGAGATCCGCTCCGCCAGCCCATCATTTGACAGCCGACGGGCGGCAATCGGTTAAGGACGCAGCTGCCAGCTTCCCAGCCTCCTCCTTTACAAGCAGCTATTTTTCACACAGAATTTGAGTCGGTCAATCATTTTTTGACCGATCTGAATTTGAATCATCCTGAAAATTTGGAATTAGAAAACAATTAAACAAAATTAAATTAATTTTAATGATCAGTGACGGAGCAGCAGCAGAGAGAGTATGTGTGAGTTGTGAGCTCCCTCACACACCCAGACCACGGAGTGAAAGCGGCACCTGAAGCGATGGATGCGCTGATTAGAGATAGCAGACATCAGCTGCACATAGTACACTGAGTAAGTAGGAGAGGAGAGAGCCGAGGAGAAATGCAGCCGTGTGGGGGAGATGACTACCCGTAGATGAGCCGCGCTGCAGCCAGCTGGAGGTGGGAGTCGGAGCGTAGCGGGTAGGCTGAGAGCGTACATGACCCCGCAAAGAGGGGAGGGGGTCGGAATGATGCCACTGCGACAGAGCTCCCCGGAGGCTGGAGGAGTGCAAGAGAGCAGGGCGTGGCTCCCCCGCACAACAACAGACACATGGTCCCCAGAACCGAAGCCCACAGAGGTAGTCAGAAGTCGGGCAGTGGAGGAGAGGAGGCTCAGGACAGGGGTGCTGGAGCGACGGGGCAACCTGCAGACCCAAAAGGTACAGGGGAACTTTGGGGGGGTGGAGGCAATAGGAGAAGCAAAGATGGGCTTCCGGAGTTGGGGGATACACCCTCAGACCAGGGGTCAGAGATATTATCACTCCCCCAGGATAGAACAAACCAGTTGGTAAGAAACTGGGAAGCCCTGCACTGCCTCCCCCCCCCCCCCATATCCCCCTCTCCTCAAAAGAAAATGCAGGTGCCCTAAGTGACCATGCAGGGACAGACATCCCTTTAACAGACCAAAGGAGAGAGGCCCCAGGGAGCACCGAGTTAGCTGTTCTAGGGACAGAGCAAAAAATGGACAGAATAATGATATCCCTGGAAACCTCTCCTGTAGTATCAACCAAGGAACATATTGTATATGGGGAGGTCACGGAAACAGAGATGGGAACGGAGACGGAAACAGCAAGAAGTGGGAATAAATGGTACTTAAGCGATATTAGAAAGCTAATAAAAGCGCTACCCACAAAAGAAGACATTCAAGACCTGATTGCCACAGTAGAGAGATCATGCAAAGAAGCAGTGGAGGTGCTTAAAGAAGAGATAGGGGCCGTGGGTTACAGAGTAGAAGCGCTGGAAGAAGGTCAAGATGAGATTAAGCAGGCAGTAGGAGAGGTCCAAGATATTGTAAAGCAACAGGAAGATATGTTAAATAATTATAGAGACCAATTGGATAATATTGAGAACAGAGACCGCCGCCAAAACATAAGGATACGGGACCTCCCAGAGAGCTATAATAGTAGAAATAAACTAGTAACAGCACAAAAGCTCTTCTCCCAAATAGGGCCAAGTAGTTTGGAACCGGTAGAAATAGATAGGATCCACCGCATCAACTCCCTTACAAAACAGAATAAAGAAAGGCCGAGAGATGTCATCTGTAAAATCCACAAATACGCTATGAAGGAGACTATAATGATAAGTGCACGAGAACTACCGAAGATTGAATTTGAAGGGGCAGAGATTGCTTTATTTCCTGATATATCACGCAGGACTTTAATGCAACGTAGAATGGTGCGCCCATTATTGAAAGCATTGAGGAAAGTGGAGATTAGGAACCAATGGGGATTTCTTTTCTCCCCATTAGCGCCAAGAATCGGGAAAACGGCGGTACTCCGCACAAAAGATGACTTAAAAATGTTTCTGGAGACACTGGACCTCCCTCCAACCTATTTTGTAGACTGGAGACCAAATAATGTAAAGACTGCAGTGCAATACCCGGAGCGGTGGTCTCAAGTCATGATAGGTTGTGGAGGGAGGGGGCAGGGTAAGAAGAGAGAAAACTTTTTTTTAAATTCTTTTTTTGGATAAGATTGGTATTGGTATTATGGATCACCGATGGGGTGACGGGGGGAGAGGGGTGGAGGGGAGGAGAAAATATGAAGGTATATAGATGCACTAAGGCATAAAGAGAGGTGGAGGGGAGTAATTATTGCTTTGTGCGAATGTATAAAGAGGGGTGCAGGGGAATTATTATGATTGCTTTCTTTTTGCGTAAGTTTTTTTTTTATTTTTTTTGCCGTCACACACTTCTTCCCCCCCTTTTTTTTTTGGAATGTAGATTTTTTCAGGATTTACAGAGGGGGGCGAGGGAGGAAAGGAGAATATAGTAAAGTATTGGGGTATACAGCATAGTTGAGCCCCCCATCTTGCGGTTTTGTGGCTTCGTGGTTTCATTTTCTTTTTTTATTTTGTAGTGCATCCCTCTTGCCCCCTCACCCCCATCTGTGTTTAAGGTGTAGTAAATGTCAAATGCATATTAAATGTCAAATATTATAAAGAACTTTTATAGTAAAGGTAGTATTATATATATATATATATATATATATAGGAATTCGGAATAAAAACCAGGCAACTATCCAAACCCCAGCCTGTGCGCCTCAGACAATAATCGTACTAAAGCTAAAAGCTGCTACTTAAATAAGAATATATAAAGAGAAATCAAACTGTGGTCCAGGATGGACTGTAGCCTGATAGGTAGCGCTAAAATAAATAAAATCTAAACTAAATAAAGCAATCAAACTAAACAAATAATAATACAAATAAAAATAATCCCACGTGATGAATTGTTTCCAGTGTCCCTGATGGGAAAATATCACAATAAAAATTTTGAATAGTGACTTCAAAAATCAATGTGCAAAAATATATAAACAAGAAAGTGCCACAGTGTTCATTAGTGTTCATAAAGATTGAAGCATAAAAAATAAAGTGAAAAAAGATGACCGGTGATCCCTTGACAAAGCAATGTATCTTCACAGAATACTTTTCAATCAATCTTCCACCACACCGTTGTGCTCAAATGTGTTCACTCCCATAGGAAAACCAGATGTTGTTGCCCACACTCACGTGTAAGGCAAACAAGCGTATACACTCTCCAGAAGTCGATCAGTGATCCTCCAGTATTTTCCACTCAGTGCAATCAAAATACTCCACATGTAAGTAAAAAAGTGCTCCAATAGTGTAATACTGCAAATTTATTTAAAAAATAGCACACCATCCAAGCTTCAAACAGTACACTCACATTTTAAAAGAATAAAACCAGCAGAACTGAATCTCAATAAAACACAGCAGGTTCCACTCCAATACTTCAAGCACTGCAATACCACTTCAGAATATAAGCTAGGCGATAGGTCACGGTGGACCTGAGGTGTCCACAATACCATAGTCTAGTTCTCACCCTCTCCGACCATCGATATTGATATGCCTCTATATTCCACCGTAACTTTAGTTGGACGAGATGTAGACACTAACATTAAATGCCGCTTAGCCACGCCCCCGACATGTTTCGTCACTTCCTGGACTTATTCATGGGGTTGGCTGAGCGGTCAGTCATTCACATATAAGTACCCTCCCCTCCCTTCCTATTGGTGGGATGTATTGTCCTATCAGACACACCTGGATAATGTGCTGCAGAGATAACCCCTCCCATCCATCAGTGCGCCCCTTCCTCATGGGGTCCGGACAATGCCCTCCGTAGTGCGCTGGAGCGATAATCCCTCCCACCCATCTGTGTGCCCTATCGGGGTGTCCGGGACGTACCATACATATAATTTAGCCGTCAGATCATCACCTCAGGTTCAGGTGCACCTGCGCGCAGCTTCAGCCAATCCGATGGTGTAGATGGTCCGCCCATCAGAGCCCAGCATCAAAGCACGTTGCCTACGTGCCTATGACGCCAGAGCGTCCTCATCCGGCTACCGCGCATGCGCGGCCCTCGCTAACTCAGCCGTTTAATAGGTGGACTAGTCCTCCTATCAAACCGCTGTATTAAAGCATATGACATGCGTTCCCTTCCCATCATCCGCGCCAACATAGGCGCCAACTGACTACTGATATGTGATTGCGTGCGTCCTCTTCAGCCTTGACACTGATTAAACTAGAGGAGGTATGCATACACCTCAGGTTCTCCATAATACATGCCCATACCCACTATAATCAATCCCTCCAAATTATTAATGGGTCGTAGTATTAGACCTTCATGTATCAGATGGTTGCAACTGATTATGTTAATAAAAGTGCTTGGTATTTAATAAAAGTGTTCAGTGAACATCATCAGATTTCATATAAAATCCAAAAAATAAAATAGATACTCTATTATTAGCTCAGAATTCAGCCATTTAATCCTGTTACTTCCACACTTGCTGGTTGGGAAACCCACTAAAGCCAATAATGAACTGCAATATGTCTCGATGGGTCATTTTGTATCTAATCCTAAGTGTAGACACAAGATCTATATAGCCTCTTAAAATGACAATAATCATACTGTATCCAATTCTAGAAATGATCAAAAGACCAAGGAGACATCTGCAGTCTCCTGAGATGACAATGTCATTAAGCTCAGGCATTGGTGTATTAGAAGACATTTAAGAAACAATTAAGGTCGAGCTCTATATTGAGCCCCCTAGGTGCGAGACACTTAAAGAGGAAGATCCACCGAGTTTCACGTTGCGATAAGTCCCTTACCCTATTGGACCCCCTCCACGAGGGGTGTATAGTGTCAATCCCAATAAATTGGAGCAGGCTGGCATCCCTGTCATGCTTCAACTTAAAGTGTAGGGATACACTGTGGTACTGGTAGCCCCTTCTAATGTTGGCAAGGTGTTCAGAGATCCGTATCCTCAATAATCTCTTTGTCCTCCCAACATAAAAAAGGCCACATGGGCACCACATCAAGTACACAACAAATGAGGTATTACAGGTGATAAATTCCTTGATAGGAAAACTCTCATTATCTCTGTTGGTCACAGTTGTTATACCTCTGTTACTTCTTTGTACTGTTCTACAACAGATACACTTCCTGCAACAATAGAAGCCTTTTAAGTAAATTTTTGGAGAGGTTTCCCCAGGGGGATTGAGCACTCTCTTCACGATTTGATCGCCAAAGTTAGGTGCCCTTCTATATATAAATTTAGGCTGTTGCGGTAATATATCAGCTAAATGGCGGTCCCTCAGCAGAATATGCCAATGTTTTTTATAGACATCCTCCACCTCTCTGTATTGACTATGGAATCCGGAAAGGAATCTAATCTGGTGGGGGTTATCTGTCAATATATTGTCATTAGATTTTCTCTTAAAACATTGTTCCCTTGGCATACCAGCGATCTCCTCAATGATTCCGCTGACTCGATCACTCTCATAGCCCTTTTGGACAAATCTATCTTTTAATATATTAGCCTACTCATGGAAATCCTCTAAGTGAGTACAGTTGCGGCGGACGCGTAGTATCTGGCCTTTCGGTATGTTCTTTATCCATATAGGATGGTGTCCACTCCTAATGGACAAATAGCTATTTCTGTCCGTCGGCTTAAAGTAAACCTTCGTACTAAGTACATTGTTGATCTTGCTAATGGTGACATCAAGGAAGTTAACTAAGGTTTCACTCATTTGGTATTCCAATCGGATATTGTTATTGTTACCATTTAAATACACAAGAAATTCCACCGCAGATTCCTCAGACCCCTCCCATATAAATAGGAGGTCGTCGATGAATCTGTGGTAGAATTTCAACTGTGGCAAATGTTTACTAAAGATACGCCTGTCCTCCCATTCGGCCATAAACAGGTTGGCGAGGCTGGGAGCGTATTTCGCTCCCATCGCCACGCCAACCTGCTGGGAGTAAAAATAGCCGCCAAACCAGAAATAATTGTGCGAAACACAAAAATCTAAGACCTGGCCCAAAAAATGTTTTTGTATGTGAGGTATATCATCCCGCTTACTCAAAGCCCAATTGAGGGCAAGAGAAGCATCCTCATGCTGTATTACCGTATAAAGGGAGGCCACATCAGCCGTCACCAGAAATGAAGTAGCGGTGGTATTCAATTTTAAGTCATCCAACTGTAGCAGTAGATCTGCCGTATCCTTTAAGTATGCCCTAGTCTCTTTCACACTGGGCTGTAAGTATTTGTCTAGGTATTCACCTAGTCGGGCCGTAACAGATCCAATGCCATTGACAATGGGGCGTGGGGGTGGATTCTTTGGGTCCTTGTGGACCTTAGGTAAGGTGTATATAACAGGTATCCTGCATGTGCTAGGAACTAGGTATCTCCTTTCCTTGGCATTCAAAGCGTCAATCTGATAGCCCCACTCTATCAATGCTGCCAGTTGTGCCGTGTATTGTTCCGTGGAATCCGACACTAATTTTCTATATGTAATCTGGTCTCCCAATAGCTATTTTTTGAATCACCCTATTAATCCCATTTTAAGATCGCACATTAGTGCCAACAAAGTGGATAGTGGGCTTAAAAACAAATCTATTTTTAACCCTCAAATTCCGGGAAATCATTTTATAGAGGTCTTTAAGAACCTTGTATTAAATGATATTGAAGCTATCACCCTAAAAAAACGAGTCAACCCAGAACATATTAGGGAAGGTATTCAATCTCTTGAGAGTAGAAAAAATATTGTCATTCGGCCTGCAGACAAGGGGGGGGGGGTGGTCATCCTCAATAAAACCTATTACCAGGACCAACTGCTGGAGCTATTAGGAGACCAGATTACATATAGGAAATTAGTGTCGGATCCCACGGAACAATACACGGCACAACTGGCAGCATTGATAGAGTGGGGCTATCAGATTGACGCTTTGAATGCCAAGGAAAGGAGATACCTAGTTCCTAGCACATGCAGGATACCTGTTATATTCACCTTACCTAAGGTCCACAAGGACCCACAGAATCCACCCCCACGCCCCATTGTCAATGGCATCGGATCTGTTACGGCCCGACTAGGTGAATACCTAGACAAATACTTACAGCCCAGTGTGAAAGAGACTAGGGCATACTTAAAGGATACGGCAGATCTACTGCTACAGTTGGATGACTTAAAATTGAATACCACCACTACTTCATTTCTGGTGACGGCTGATGTGGTCTCCCTTTATACGGTCATACAGCATGAGGATGCTTCTCTTGCCCTCAATTGGGCTTTGAGTAAGCGGGATGATATACCTTACATACAAAAACATTTTTGGGCCAGGTCTTAGATTTTTGTGTTTCGCACAATTATTTCTGGTTTGGCGGCTATTTTTACTCCCAGCAGGTTGGCATGGCGATGGGAGCGAAATACGCTCCCAGCCTCGCCAACCTGTTTATGGCCGAATGGGAGGACAGGCGTATCTTTAGTAAACATTTGCCACAGTTAAAATTCTACCGCAGATTCATCGACAACCTCCTATTTATATGGGAGGGGTCTGAGGAATCTGCGGTGGAATTTCTTGTGTATTTAAATGGTAACAATATCCGATTGGAATACCAAATGAGTGAAACCTCAGTTAACTTCCTTGATGTCACCATTAGCAAGATCAACAATGTACTTAGTACGAAGGTTTACTTTAAGCCGACGGACAGAAATAGCTATTTGTCCATTAGGAGTGGACACCATCCTATATGGATAAAGAACATACCGAAAGGCCAGATACTACGCGTCCGCCGCAACTGTACTTACTTAGAGGATTTCCATGAGCAGGCTAATATATTAAAAGATAGATTTGTCCAAAAGGGCTATGAGAGTGATCGAGTCAGCGGAATCATTGAGGAGATCGCTGGTATGCCAAGGGAACAATGTTTTAAGAGAAAATCTAATGACAATATATTGACAGATAACCCCCACCAGATTAGATTCCTTTCCGGATTCCATAGTCAATACAGAGAGGTGGAGGATGTCTATAAAAAACATTGGCATATTCTGCTGAGGGACCGCCATTTAGCTGATATATTACCGCAACAGCCTAAATTTATAAATAGAAGGGCACCTAACTTTGGCGATCAAATCGTGAAGAGAGTGCTCAATCCCCCTGGGGAAAACTCTCCAAAAATTTACTTAAAAGGCTTCTATTGTTGCAGGAAGTGTATCTGTTGTAGAACAGTACAAAGAAGAAACAGAGGTATAACAACTGTGACCAACAGAGATAATGAGAGTTTTCCTATCAGGGAATTTATTACCTGTAATACCTCATTTGTTGTGTACTTGATGTGGTGCCCATGTGGCCTTTTTTATGTTGGGAGGACAAAGAGATTATTGAGGATACGGATCTCTGAACACCTTGCCAACATTAGAAGGGGCTACCAGTACCACAGTGTATCCCTACACTTTAAGTTGAAGCATGACAGGGACGCCAGCCTGCTCCAATTTATTGGGATTGACACTATACACCCCTCGTGGAGGGGGTCCAATAGGGTAAGGGACTTATCGCAACGTGAAACTCGGTGGATATTCCTCTTTAAGAGTCTCGCACCTAGGGGGCTCAATATAGAGCTCGACCTTAATTGTTTCTTAAATGACTTCTAATACAACAATGCCTGAGCTTAATGACATTGTCATCTCAGGAGACTGCAGATGTCTCCTTGGTCTTTTGATCATTTCTAGAATTGGATACAGTATGATTATTGTCATTTTAAGAGGCTATATAGATCTTGTGTCTACACTTAGGATTAGATACAAAATGACCCATCGAGACATATTGCAGTTCATTATTGGCTTTAGTGGGTTTCCCAACCAGCAAGTGTGGAAGTAACAGGATTAAATGGCTGAATTCTGAGCTAATAATAGAGTATCTATTTTATTTTATTTTTTGGATTTTATATGAAATCTGATGATGTTCACTGAACACTTTTATTAAATACCAAGCACTTTTATTAACATAATCAGTTGCAACCATCTGATACATGAAGGTCTAATACTACGACCCATTAATAATTTGGAGGGATTGATTATAGTGGGTATGGGCATGTATTATGGAGAACCTGAGGTGTATGCATACCTCCTCTAGTTTAATCAGTGTCAAGGCTGAAGAGGACGCACGCAATCACATATCAGTATTCAGTTGGCGCCTATGTTGGCGCGGATGATGGGAAGGGAACGCATGTCATATGCTTTAATACAGCGGTTTGATAGGAGGACTAGTCCACCTATTGAACGGCTGAGTTAGCGAGGGCCGCGCATGCGCGGTAGCCGGATGAGGACGCTCTGGCGTCATAGGCACGTAGGCAATGTGCTTTGATGCTGGGCTCTGATGGGCGGACCATCTACACCATCGGATTGGCTGAAGCTGCGCGCAGGCGCACCTGAACCTGAGGTGATGATCTGACGGCTAAATTATATGTATGGTACGTCCCGGACACCCCGATAGGGCACACAGATGGGTGGGAGGGATTATCGCTCCAGCGCACTACGGAGGGCATTGTCCGGACCCCATGATTGGGCGCACCGATGGATGGGAGGGGTTATCTCTGCAGCACATTATCCAGGTGTGTCTGATAGGACAATACATCCCACCAATGGGAAGGGAGGGGAGGGTACTTATATGTGAATGACTGACCGCTCAGCCAACCCCATGAATAAGTCCAGGAAGTGACGAAACATGTCGGGGGCGTGGCTAAGCGGCATTTAATCTTAGTGTCTACATCTCGTCCAACTAAAGTTACGGTGGAATATAGAGGCATATCAATATCGATGGTCGGAGAGGGTGAGAACTAGACTGTGGTATTGTGGACACCTCAGGTCCACCGTGACCTATCGCCTAGCTTATATTCTGAAGTGGTATTGCAGTGCTTGAAGTATTGGAGTGGAACCTGCTGTGTTTTATTGAGATTCAGTTCTGCTGGTTTTATTCTTTTAAAATGTGAGTGTACTGTTTGAAGCTTGGATTGTGTGCTATTTTTTAAATAAATTTGCAGTATTACACTATTGGAGCACTTTTTTACTTACATGTGGAGTATTTTGATTGCACTGAGTGGAAAATACTGGAGGATCACTGATAGACTTCTGGAGAGTGTATACGCTTGTTTGCCTTACACGTGAGTGTGGGCAACAACATCTGGTGAGTGGTTTTCCTATGGGAGTGAACACATTTGAGCACAACGGTGTGGTGGAAGATTGATTGAAAAGTATTCTGTGAAGATACATTGCTTTGTCAAGGGAGCACCGGTCATCTTTTTTCACTTTATTTTTTATGCTTCAATCTTTATGAACACTAATGAACACTGTGGCACTTTCTTGTTTATATATTTTTGCACATTGATTTTTGAAGTCACTATTCGAAAATTTTTATTGTGATATTTTCCCATCAGGGACACTGGAAACAATTCATCACGTGGGATTATTTTTATTTGTATTATTATTTGTTTAGTTTGATTGCTTTATTTAGTTTAGATTTTATTTATTTTAGCGCTACCTATCAGGCTACAGTCCATCCTGGACCACAGTTTGATTTCTCTTTAAAGGTAGTATTAGAGAGAGAAATTAGAAAGAAAGGTCCGGGACAAAAAAAAAAAGGGTTAGGGGCTCAGGTGGTACAAATAGGTAGGTCCTGATGAGGGACTGGTTAATCTGCATTCAGACAGGAGGGAGGGGGAGGGGAGGGCATGAGATGCCCATAAGGGTCAGCCTCTCCAGTAGATGGCACACTAGGAAAAGAGTGTTATGTTGTGGGAGTTCTAACAAGGTGTGTGACAGATTTCTCAGGAGAAAAAAAAATAAATAAATAAAAGACGGTAATGATTTTGGAAAATATAGAATGGACATACTTAAAAAAAAAAAAAAAAAAATGGATAACTTTTTGAAAATTATGACGTATAATGTAAGAGGCCTGAGCTCACCTCAAAAGATGTGCCACCTGTGGCAGGAGGTGCGCCACCGGATGGTGGATATACTCTATCTACAGGAGATGCATTTCATGCCAGGAGGGGTACCTAAATTACCAACATATCAATATAACCAATGGTTCCATACATTTTCGCCAGTGGTAAGAGCAAGAGGGGTATCTATAGCATTTGGGAAAACATGTCCAGTGAGGCCCACGGCAGTACAAACGGATCCGGAGGGAAGGAACATATTTATCAAGGGCACATTGCATTGATTTTTTTACACATTCGCCTCCATATATGCACCAAATAATGACACGGTAAACTTCCTAGTGAAAACCTTGGGGAAGTTGGATAAATTTAAGGAGGGATGTGTAGTCCTGGGGGGGGGGGGGGGTTAATATAATTATGGACCCTAAACTGGATACCACATAAGAAAGAATAGCAACCTCATATAAGGCACTGAGACAAGTAAAACATTTTTACAATTTGGTAGATTGTTGGCGAGTCCATAATGAAGAGGCCAGGGATTATAGCTACTATTCAAAGACCCATAAAGTATATTCAAGTCTGGACTTATTTATGGTGGACCAATTTTTCCTGGAATATATGGGGGAGGTGAGGATGGGACCAATAACGATTCCTGATCATGCTCCAGTAATAATGAAGTTTTTTCTAGTATCTGCGAGTCAAAGGGAGAGGACATGGTGATTAAACGAGTCATTGTTGGATGACGAGCAGATATCGGAGGATATACAAAACAAAATGATAAAATACTTTAAAGAAAACGTATCAGGAGAAGTATCAGAACAAACGATATGGGAAGCCCACAAAGCAGTTATAAGAGGGAAATTGATAGCTCATGGTTCACGAGTCAAAAAAAGAAAAAAGAAGGAGTTAGAGATGTTACTAGGAAAGATACACGAGTTAGAGATCAAACATAAGAATAGCCTTGACCCTGGGGAAGGCAGACAGCTGGAAAAGCAGAGAGAAGAACTTACAACATATCTGGACAGGAAAACTAAAGATAAATAGATTTTTTGCACACAGATTCTATGAAAATGGGAACAAATGTGGCAAATTATTAACCAACCAATTAAAAAAGCAACAGGAATGTTCCCATGTTCATAGCATCCAAGTAAATAATAAAGCGATAGTAGACACTAAATCCATAGCAAGAGAATTTGAAAATTTCTATAGGAATATATTTATAACATTAAATCAATTTCAGCCGGGGCAAAAGGAGAAGATCAGGTAAAAGAAATAAGAGAGTATGAAAAAGAATCTGCACTACCACATCTATCACTGTAGGCGGTGGAGAGGATGGAAGAACAGATCACGGTAGATGAAATAAAGAAAGCAATAGAAAAGTTACCGAGAGGGAAAAGCCCAGGGCCAGACGGCTTAAGAAATGCTTATTATAAGAAATTTTCAGATATACTGACCATACCATTATGTAAATACTTTATTCAAATAACAGCGAGTAACCCTCTACCCCCAGAAGCTTTATTAGCCTTTTTGACAGTGATACCAAAAGCAGGGAAAGACCCAAATAATTGCGCCAATTACAGACCCATTTCCCTCTTGAATTCAGACACCAAATTACTAGCAAAAATATTAGCCACTAGATTGCAAGATGAAATACTACAGGTGGTACATCATGATCAGACAGGGTTCATGTAGGGTAGAGAAACCAAGGACAATACCATCAGAGCCCTCCATATGCTACACTGGATACAGCATGGACCAAATAAGATCCCAAGAGTAGTCTTATCGATGGACGCCGAAAAGGCCTTCGATAGAGTAAACTGGACATTTATGATGGAAGTGTTAAAGGGAATAGGCCTGGGGGAGGGAATGAGGGGATGGGTGTCTGCACTATATGCTGGACCAAAAGCAAAGGTGAAAGTGAATGGGACCCTATCAGGAGGGTTTGGTATAGCGAACGGCACAAGGCAGGGGTGCTCATTGTCCCCAATATTGTTCGCAATTGTGCTCGAACCATTTCTAAGTAAAATAAGGGAAAATAAAGGGATAAAGGGAGTAGGAATCGGGGAGAGAGAATATAAAGTGTCGGCATATGCCAACGATTTATTATTTTTTTTATCAAGCCCCCAAGAATCTATAAAAAAAAGTGATGTGGGAGGTGAAGAAATATGGGGAACAGTCAAATTTTAAAATTAACACAGAGAAATTGATACTATACCCATTCACGTATCACCATCAATGAAAACATGTATACAAAATGAATATCCGTTTGTGTGGAATAAGAGGTCCCTGTATTACTTGGGAATACATATCTCTGCAGATGTAAAACTATTGTACGAACAAAATTATAACTCCTTATTAGATAAAATAGCAGAAGATCTGCAGAGATGGAAAGGTCAGACATTATCACTGTTTGGTAGAGTCAATACCCTAAAGATGAATATAATACCCAGATTTTTGTATGTGCTGTATACGGTACCCATCCAGCTCCCCCAGATATTCTTTAAAAGGACACGAAAAATATTCTTGTCCTTTATTTGGAAACATGGGAGTGCAAGAATAGCATACAAAATCCTATGCACAAGTAAAGAAGAGGGAGGAGTAAGGCTGCCAGACATAGCACAATACTACAGAGCAATGACACTGGTGAGAATTTTGAATTGGTGTCATGACTCAGATAGTAAAGAATGGGTGATAGTTGAAAAAAATATGTCAGGAAGAGATTTAGCGGGAGCACCATGGATACCAACTAAAGATAGGGGACTATCTAAATGATCATCTCCCCTAACCCGGAATACACTGGCAGTGTGGGACAGAATAAACAACACAGGCAAATATGCTCCAAGAATATCCCCCCTAGCCCCATTAGGAGGGTATCCATGGTTCCCCCCCGGAGAAGAGAAGGGAGCACTAGGCCCTTGGGAATCAGGAGGGAACACAAGGTGCCTAAGGTATGCCCCGCAGGGTATCCTTATTACTCAAAGGGAATTGAAGATGCAGATATAATCAAATGAAAGTATTCTTTAAAAAGATAGAACATCAAGTAAGGCCTCAGAATACACTAACCACATTTGAGAAGATGTGTTTTAAGATGCCTAGACCTAATCACTTATTATCCAAAATGTATAAACTAATCCTTAGCTGGGAAAAAATACAATACCCTATTTTATCAAAGAATGGGAAAACAAATTAAATAACACATTCACTTTATCACAAATAAAGAAACTGATGGAAGCAACACACCACCTGTCAATAAGCTCATCTATTCAGGAAATGTCTTACAAATTATTGACTAGATGGTATAGAACTCCAGCAAGACTAGCACAAATATATCCTACAGCAGAGAATAAATGTTGGAGAGGATGTAAAGAAAAGGGAACTTTCCTCCATATCTGGTGGACATGTCCCAGGGTCAGGGTCTTCTGGGAGGAAATAGCCCCATGGATCAAGAGGATATCAAAGTAGCATAGAGAGCTAACACTGGGACACTTCTTGTTCCATGGGGCTATGGACACCATAAGAACATATAAAAACAGTGTAACACATCATCTATTAAATGCAGCGAAGAGGATAGTACCGAGACACTGGAAACAAATCAGGAGCCCAACACTGGGAGAATGGAAAAGGGAGGTAGAGGAAACGAGAGAGGCTAAAGGTGGGTTTACAAGACCAGAAATAAACAGGGCAAATTTGAGAAAATATGGGAAGATTGGGGAAAGTATGCCCAAGACATAGAAAAATAAATCATTAATAAAAAATAGGATTAGACTTTAAAGAGAAATCTGATATAGAGTAAAGAACAAAGAACGGATCACAACATAGTTTGGTGTTTTTATTTTAATTTTTGCGAAGACTATAAATGTAAAGCAGGACCATATGATGTATGGCAGTGATGGAGGAAGACTCCTCCCATGGCAGCAGTCGGGTTCACCCTGTTCTCCCCTTCTATAGAAGGGAAAGGGAAGAAAGGGGAAAAGGAAAATCTCACCCCCCCCCCCCCCCCCTTTTTTTTTCTTTTTTGGAGAAGATCACGAATAACACACAGAACACAACACTGGATATTTAATTTTTTATTTTTTTTCCCACTTGCTTGACACCTAAGTAAAGATACATATAAATTAAACAAGAAGAAAGAAAGATGCAAGGAAAGAAGGGGAGGTTTAAAAAAAAAAATTAAAAATAAACAAATAAATAAAAAACAACACATACAAGGCACAATAATAGAGGCTTTAAATACATAGGCTCACTAGATTCACAAGCACATAAAGAAAACAATCCTTATGGATGGCACAAATAAAACAGATTATAATTAAGGCACTGGAAGGGAGGAGGGGAAACGCACAGGCGAAGCTGGGGGAGCCAACCTCCAAGGCAGAAGATAAGAAAATGGTACATTTTTGTCCTCTGTATACTGCAGATGTGGATATATCATGTGAACGATGAATGTAATAAGGGAGAAAATGATTAATAAAGTTTGGATTATAAAAAAAAAAAAATTTTTTAATGAAAATTGTTACTATTTCATTCAGAGATTCGGATACATCTGAATCTCTGATTAACCAAAAATTTGTCCGAATATATATTTGGACCAAAACAAATTGTACATGTCTAGTACAGAGTCGAGACCTAAGTGTGGAGGGACAGAGCCACTGACAGAGTCACTGCCAAAATATGAACCTTGTTGTGCTGCCTACTGGAGTTGCCAAGGGGAACACAGAGTAAGCGGACAGCTAATCAGAGGGCCCACTACTGCCGTGTCGCTGGGTCTAGTGAAAGTGCCTTGCGGCCATTACTTGTTGCTACCACTAGAGACTGAGCCCTTAGGAAGTATCCAACCAGCTATGTTACAGCTCTACAACTGCCCGCAGGCCTTGTTAACTGCCTCTAAGCGAGCCAACGGTTATTGGGCCCCATTGTTTAGCTGACTGAAG
The DNA here is from genome assembly GCA_028564925.1 of Lithobates sylvaticus. Taxonomy (NCBI): domain Eukaryota; kingdom Metazoa; phylum Chordata; class Amphibia; order Anura; family Ranidae; genus Lithobates; species Lithobates sylvaticus. Next base: position 197,595,955 of record CM053033.1, on the reverse strand, counting down.
AGTCAGGACTAAAGACTGCCCCTTGACAGTTACTACCCAAAGACCTTTGCCCTCTAATCTAGTTGTAGTATTGCTACCTACATCACCAGTTAATATGTATTTGCATTGTTTATTGCTGAAATTGCTCACACCTGTATTACCACTGGTGTATGTCTATTTTCTGGTAGTAACCAAAGCCATGTTAAAGGTAAAGTTGTGTCTTTATACATGCTTGCAGTGATTTGCATTCAACCAGGTGCTGATTAGAGTATTGACAAGGCCCCAGCTAATCTCCAGCAAAATGGGCTGACAGGGGGCAGGTACATCATTAATACTCATGAGTCATGCCAGCAGGGGCAGTCGGGTGGAAGATGGAGAAGTAGTGCTGAGGAGGCTGTTGGTGGCCCTTGAGGGTGCCCCTAGTCTGGGGGGGGGGGGGGTGACCTCGAGCCTGGGGGACAAAGGAAATCATTTCTGGAGGCATAGGAGCAAGTAGAGGACAGCAAGGAAAGGTCAGTACATCCAGGAGTTCTCCAGAGGAGTCAGCCAGGAGGGTTGGTAAATGAGCAGTATAGCGTCTACAAAATAGGGGATATATTTATGGTATTTTTATTATTATTATTTTTCTAGTAATGGGTGTGATCTGCGATTTTTAAATGGGACTGCGACACTGCGGCGCACACATCGGAGACTTTTTACACTTTTTTGGGACCACTGACATTTATACAGCGATCAGAGCTAAAAATAGCCACTGATTACTGTATAAATGTCACTGGCAGGGAAGGGGTTAACACTAAGGGGCGTTAAGGGGTTAAATGTGTTCCCTCATGTGTGTTTAACTGTGGGGGGATGGGACTGACTAGATAAGGAGACCAATCGCTGTTCCTAATTAATAGGAACAGACAATCACTCTCTAATCCCCTGACAGAATGGAGATCTGTCTGTTTACATAGCACCGGCTGGCGACATCGCTCCCAGAGTTACTTCCGGGTATCGCGGGCTCCGGCACTGATTGGCTGGAGCTGCAATGATGGCACATCACATGCCAGCAATTTAGGCATCTAGATGTGGTGAACATGGCTTGCTGAAGTTCAAACTGAGCATCAGAATGGGGAAGAAAGGGAATTTAAGTTACATTGAACATGGCATGGTTGTTGGTGCCAGACGAGCTGGTCTGAGTATTTCAAAACCTGCCGATCTACTGGGATTTTCACGCACAACCATCTCTAGGGTTTACAGAGAATGGTCCAAGAAAAAGAAAATATCCAGTGAGCAGCAGTTGTGTGGACAAAAATGCCTTGTTGATGTCAGAGCAGAATGGGCAGACTGGTTTGAGTTGATAGGCAACGGTAACACAAATACTCGTTACAACCAAGGTACGCAGAATAACATCTCTGAACGCACAACACATCGAAACTTGAAGCAGATGGGCTACAGCAGCAGAAAACCACACTGGGTGCCACGCCTGTCAGCTAAGAACAGGAGTCGGAGGCTAAAATTCGCACAGGCTCACCAAAATTGGACAATAGAAGATTGAAAAAATGTAGTCTGTTCTGATGAGTCTCGATTTTCAGCTGCGACATTCAGAATTTGGCATAAACAACATGAAAGCATGGATCCATCCTTCCTTGTTTTAAAGGTTAAAACTGGTGGTGGTGGTGTAATGGTGTGGGGGTATTTTCTCTCTTTCTTGGCACTCTTTGGGCCTCTTAGTACCAATTGAGCATAATTTAAATGCCACTGCTAACCTGAGTATTGTTGTTGACCAAGTCCATCCCTTTATGACTACAGTGTAGTGTTGGGAACAAGCACAAACTACTCATGTGAAACGTGTCAACAAATACTCCTGTGATTTCCGTCTGGCATGGTGACAAAGAATTTTCGTAAAATATTTCATCTTGTTGTCATGTGCGGCCATCCTCCTTTTGCTTACAATGACTACAGTGTGACCCATCTTCTGATGGCTACTTCCAGCAGGATAATGCACCATGTCACAAAGACCAAATCATCTGACCACTGGTTTCTTGAACATGAAAATGAGGTCACTGTTCTCCAATGTCCTCCAAAGTTACCAGATCTCAAACCAAGAGAGCACCTTTGGGATGTGGTGGAACGGGTGATTCGCATCATGGATGTGCAGTCGACAAATCTGCAGCAACTCCTTGATGCTATCATGTTACTGTGGACCAAAATCTCTGAGGAATTGTTGAATCTATGCCACGAAGAATTAAAGTGGATGTAAACCCTCACATATACCCAGTGAAGTGAATAGCCTCAGATGATACACAGAGATGAAACTAATTCCCCTACATAAGTATTATATGTACTGTATATCTGCTGTATTCCCTTTTCTAAACTCTTTGGAAAGTGCAGATTGTGCCTTTCTTCCTCTTTCAGCAGCACAAAGGGGTACACATTGTGCAAGAGCTGATTGGAGGAAAGGGCCCCCCCCCCCCCGCCCCTCCAAAAAGGCAGAGGAATGAAGGAGCATGCAGATCTGTAGTCTGAAAAGACAAGCTCCCTGCTAATCTCCTTCTAAACTCCCTGACACAAATTTTCAGCTACTGTTTTCTTATGTGTCGGAGAACTTGTCAAAAGTGACTCATGCTGATAACAGAGGAACGAAGCACGAGAGAGAAACAACACTTAGAGCTTTGGAGAGAGATAAGTAAACACTACTGATAGATCTGCTTAGGTCAAATTTCATGAATGGGGTCTACAACCAGGAAAAAAAGGGAGCCCAACCCAGTGTTAGCATGGTGTACCTAAATAAAGTGGCTGCTGAGTGTATAACTCAAAGGAGACATACCTTTTGGGTTTAGAACTGTATTTATTAATAAAACTGGAGCACTCGGAATCTGGCGCAGCTGTGCATGGTAGCTAATCAGCTTCTAACTTCAGCTTGTTCAATTAACCACTTGCCGACCGCGCCATAGCCGGAAGACGGCTACAGCGCGGTCGGCTTATTTTGGGAGACATAACGCCGGTTCCTCCCTCCCCTCTCTGTACCGATCTGTACAGTGTGAGGGGAGGGATTGTTTTTAGCAGCACTGTGGGCTGGATCTGTAGTGCCCACAGCTCTGCGCCCATAATGTGCAATACCCTGCCAATACTCTGCCAATAAATTTTAACAGAAACAAAGATTTTTATTTATTTTTTTACCAACATTTTCAGTCTTTTTTATTTGATTTGATTTATAGCGCAAAAAATTTAAAACCCAACGGTGATTAAATAGCACCAAGAGAAAGCTCTATTTGTATTAAAAAAAGGACAACAATTTCATATGGGTACAGTGTTGCATGACTTAGTAATTGTCATTCAAATTGTGAGAGCATTGAAAGCTGAAAATTGGTCTGGTTAGGAAGGGGGTTTAAGTGCCCAGTTGTCAAGTGGTTAAGCTTTGACAATAAAACCTGGAAGCTGATTGGTTTCTATGCACCAGATTTTGTACTCTCCAGTTTTAGTAAATCTGCCCAAAACAGTGACTGCAAATTTAAGGCTTGAAAAACGCGCTTTTAACCACTTCAACACCCGGCGATTTTACCCCCTTCCTTACCAGAGCACTTTTTGCGATTCGGCACTGCGTCGATTTAATAAACAATTGTGCGGTCGTGCGACATTGCACCCAAACAAAATTGATGTCCTTTTTTTCCCACAGATAGAGCTTTCTTTTGGTGGTATTTGATCACCTCTGCGGTTTTTATTTTTTTGCGCTATAAACAAAAGAAGAGCGACAATTTAAAAAAAAACACAATATTTTTTACTTTTTGCTATAATAAATATCCCATTTTTAAAAAAAAAATAAAATTTTTTACTCAGTTTAGGCCGATACGTATTCTTCTACATATTTTTGGTAAAAAATAAGCGTATATAGATCGGTTTGCGCAAAGGTTATAGCGTCTACAAAATAGGGGATAGATTTATTGCATTTTTTGAAGTGGTTAACAGCGTTTTGTACTAGCATTTATGCATGTTTTTTAGTGTTATCGTTTATGGGCGTTTTTAATAAAAATACATAGAGGACACTCCAAAGAGCCCACAATGCATTGAAAAAATAGAACGCTGAACCCTAATTAACACGCCTTTGACGTTTATCGTTTTTTTGATTAGAAAAACTTCACTTTGAACTCAATTTTATGGCGTTCAGAGAACAGCCCATAAACTCCACTGCTGATAAAAGCGAAAAAAAACATCCATGTGTACATGGACACATAGGATAACAGAGTGGAGTTTATAGGCCCAAACTCCAAAAAACTTCAGTTTATGAGCTCCAGTGTGCATGGAGCCTAACTCCATAGCATAGGGTGACCAGACATCCCCGGTTTCTGGGGACAGTCCCCGGATTGAGGACACTGTCCCTGGACCAAGTCTGTCCCTGGTTTTGTCCCCGGATTGGATTTGAACAGAGGCTGGGGCAATTAAAAAAAAAAAATTTAAATAAAAATTCTGAATTACACCCCCCTCTCCTCCACTTCTACTAGCTTAGGGTAATGTATTTTTTTTCCATTATCTATGCCCCTTTCTGATGATCCTGTGCTGGTCGGAGTGGAGGGAATATTTTTTCAGTATCGGGTCCATGTTCTTCTGCCTTGGCTCATGTCCCGGCCAGCCACCTACCTGCTTATCCCCTTGCCTTCCCTGGTGGAGTGATCTTCCTCTGCTCCCCACCCAGTAGTAGCCCAGGCCCGCAGAGTGAGACTTGACAGGCTGTGAGGCGGGCGGCGGTGGCAACAGGCAGAGAGTCGCTGATTGCTCGTTATTATCATTACTAGTTATAAAAAATATGTCCCGGATTTCATTTTAAAAATCTGGTCACCTTACCATAGCACCAATCACAGAAAAGCTGTTGGTTCTTTTTCTGACAGCCAGGACAATAGAGAAAGTATGTGGGCTCTGTAACTGTAGACATGTTGCGTCGTGCAACAGTTAATTATTTTAGGCGCTGAAAGTAAGAATAAAGTCAGCCAATGGCTAAAAATCTGTGTAGCTATAAACTTTTCATTGGTTACACAACCTGTGCACACTGTGCCAAGAAAAGGAAATCGTTTCGTAATCAGCCATTTATTAACTGTAGAAAAGAGGTTCTGTAGAGCATTCAGACATTCTTCTCCCATACAAGATGGACTTCACATGGATGAGCACCCTTTTCCTGGCTCTGATCATCTCTGGTATCCTCTACTCATCATGGAATGCCATGTATCGGAGACGTAACTTGCCACCAGGACCAACACCGCTGCCCATTGTAGGCAATGTCCTACAGATAAGGAGAGGAAAACTTGTCCAATCCCTAATGGAGGTCAGTTTTAATAGAAATATAATCTAGACATCTGGATTCATTGGTTTAGATGACAGATCTCAGAGGATGGGAGACATTATGAGTGCTGTCTGTAATATTATAATTTTTCTCCGAGGCTTGGGGAAGAGAAAGTGTTAAAATAATTTTTCAATTTTCTGTATAGAAGAATCAGCTGTACAGATGTTCCAAAGAATTAAAAGAATCTCTGCAAGTCGAGTGGAGCTTATCCAATGATTGTGTGCTTGGTATTGATTAGGTGGTAACTCTTATGCCGCGTACACATCGGAATTTCCAACAAATGTTCGATGTGAGCTTGTTGTCGGAAAGTCCAACCGTGTGTAGGCTCCATTGGACATTTTTTGTCGGAATTTCCGACAAACAAAATTTGAGAGCTGGTTCTCAAATTTTCCAACAAAAATAAATTCCAATTGTGTATACACAATTCCGACAAATACAGCAGAAGAGCCGCACTGGCTACTGAACTTAATTTTTCCTCGGCTCGTCGTACGTGTTGTACGTCACCGCGTTCTTGACGTTCGGAATTTCCGACAACATTTGTGCGATCGTGTGTATGCAAGACAAGTTTGAGCCAACATCCGTCGGGAATAAATCCAGGATTTTGTTGTCGGAATGTCCGATCGCCTGTACAAGGCACTATGCCCCGTACACACGATCGGATTTTCCGACAACAAAACCGTGGATTTTTTCCCAAAGGATGTTGGCTCAAACCTGTCTTGCATACACACGGTCGCACAAATGTTGTCGGAAATTACGAACGTCAAGAACGTGGTGATGTACAACAAGCAGAGACATAGGAAGTTCAATAGCCTTCTGCTTGATTCAGAGCATGCGTGAACTTTTGTGCGACAGACTTGTGTACACACAATCGGACTGTTGTCAGAAAATTTGAGAACCTGCTCTCAAAGCATTTGTGTGTGGAAATTCCGACAGCAAATGTTTGATGTAGCATACACACGGTCACACTTTCCGACAACAAGCTTACATCGAACATTTCCCTTTGGAAAATCTGACCATGTGTACAGGGCATTATGCTAAATTACAATGCACAAAGTATGAAACTCCTCAGTTACTAATTGGACAAAAAATAATAATCTTTATATGGCTAAAGCAAAACTTAAACTTTTTTTTTTTAATTGTTCTTTGCCTGCTTTATTAAATATGGCACCAGTCATTATGAGGGCATCAAAGTGGATGTAAACACTGAGTTGACAGTTTGCATAATGCTATATACTGTGTGTATGTGTGTATATATAATATAACATTTATATATATGTGTGTAGCATACCCCCGAGGGAGCTGCTTGGTATTATTGGTTCAATCCGTTGTTCTGCCTCCCAACCCCAATGAACTGTCCCAGCCCCTCTGGCACACCTAGCTCAGTGGTAAATAGAATAATCTGATAATAATACACAACAGTGCTGTATTTTTAAGTTTACTTTGAAATGAATAAAGTTCAAATTAACATTAGTCAGCCAAGGCCTGTGTGAATAGCCAGGACTTGGTTGAAGCAGTGAGAGAAAAAAAACACACAAACAAAATTTGCATCCTTTTTTTCCCACAAATAGAGCTTTCTTTTGGTGGTATTTGATCGCCTCTGCGTTTTTTATTTTTTGCGCTATAAACAAAAAAAGAGCGACAATTTTGAAAAAAAAAAAAAACACAATATTTTGTACTTTTTGCTATAATAAATATTCCCATTTAAAAAAAAATAAAAAAAAATGAAATGTCTTTCTCAGTTTAGGCCGATATGTATTCTACATATTTTTGGTAATAAAAATTTCAATAAGCATATATTGATTGGTTTGTGCAAAAGTTATAGGGGATAGATTTATAGCATTTTTTATTATAATTATTATTTTTTTTTACTAGTAATGGCGGCGATCTGTGATTTTTATCAGACTGCGACATTATGGCGGACACATCAGACACTTTTGACACCATTTTGGGACCATTGGCATTTATACAGCGATCAGTGCTATAAAAAATGCACTGATTACTGTAAAAATGTCACTGGCATTTTCTCCCCCTTTGGGGGAGACGATATTCAGCTTTTTTGCATTTTTGCTTTCTTATGATCCATATGAATGCAAAGATTGGATCACTGCATTAGACCACCATTATATTCAATGTTCTAGCTTCTATTGCTTCCATGTATGGCAATTATACAGCAGATATTCTGAAACTAAAAGGAACATCTATCCACATTGTGCTTTATGACCACTTTATTTTATGTTCTAAATAATACCAACACGCCAAAATATCAAACCCCAGAAGAAGGATATGAATACATCAATCTAGCCTCATTTGGCTTTATTTTCCAAAACATGTTGGGTTCCATTGTTACACACACCTACATCCAACTTTTGTCTGATTATTAGTGTGTTTCAATCATTTATTCTGGTAGTTGGTATACTATGCTTTTTTGTCTTTTTAGTTTTATGTGCTCATTCTTTACAGATGTGTACAAATCTATTTTGTGTATTTAATAATAAAACTTTTGTACTTTTCACATATATACTAGTTTTCATACATTGTTTTTCTCTTATCCGACATTCCTTTTTCTACCCACACTATCCCTTGGGGCCATTCACAGTAGTTTTTCAAACTTAATCGGGATGTGGTAGAATAGTGCCAGGATTATTTCTCCTCGTGTTGGCCCTTCAGGTCTGGTATGGATATTAAGGGGAACTCTGCGCCAAAATTAAAAATAAAAAAAATAGGCGTGGGGTTCCCCCTCAAAATCCATACCAGTCTGCAGGGCCCCCTTTTCCCCAGGGCACCCCTCATGTTGAGGGCACGCGGCCTGGTATGGCTCAGGAGGGGGGGTAGCTCGCTCGTCCCCACCCCCTTTCCTGACCGGCCAGGCTGCGTGCTCGGATAAGGGTCTGATATGGATTTGGGGGGGACCCCCACGCCGTTTTTTCGGCATAGGGATTCCCCTTTAAATCCATAACAGGTGACGGGGCTAGCGCGGCGGCATTGACTTCCTTCGCTAGTCCCGTCTACCTGGAGTCACGTTCTAAATGAACGGACTTTACTCCGTGTGTGAGGCAAGTCCGTTCATTTCAAAAGTCCCGCGGACTAGCACACAGACGGCCGGATTGTCCGCCGGACTGCTGGGTCCAACGGACAATTTTGAGTCAAAACTTCAAACTAAGTCCGCCGGACTTTTGAGGAGAAAAAGTCAGCCGGAGCCCACAAGCGGGATAGTCCAACATTGATGCCAGTTTCTGACCATTTGTTCCTCATTTGTTTTGTTGTGCATATTGCTTAAAGTTTTCTATCTTGACGCTTTGATGTCCTACTTGGTCTACCAGTACACTTCCCTTTAACAACCTTCCCATTTGATTTGTACTTGGTCCAGCTGACTGAGAACAACCAACATCTTTTGCAACATTCTGTGATGATTTACCTTCTTGAAGAAGTTTTAGGCCTCATGCACACTGGGCATTAAAATAACTTCATAAAAATGCCAGTAGCTTTGCAGTGAGTTTTTCAAAGTTTTTTAATGTTTTTTAAAAAAAAGTTTTTTAGCGTTTATTAGGGTTTTTTTTTTTCAATGGATTAAAAACGGTAAAAAACACTGGTTCGCTGCGTTTTTGAGTGTTTATCGACGTTCATCAGAGTTTTCTGATGTTAGAGCATTTTTATAGCTGAAAACAGCTGAAAAACTCTCAGAACCCACTAGTTTTGTTTTTTACAGCCATAAAACACCCCAGCCAAAAACAGTTGATAACAGCCTATGTGTGCATGCACACATAGGATAAAATAATGGGGAGTTTATTGAATGTAGAAAAAAAGGTCTGAAGCCAAAAACAGCAGCTGTAAAAACATCCAAAAACGTCCACTGTCCACTGTCTCGTGTTGGAGCCATGATTCATGTCAATCAGGTTGGTGCAACAGCTCAGCAAGGTGTACAAGCAATATTTTTTTAATTGCAGACTATTTAGCAGATTTTTGTTTTATAAACTGCACAGTACAGTGCCTTGCAAAAATATTCACCCCCTTGGCTTTTTACCTATTTTGTTACATTACAGCCTTTAGTTCAATGTTTTTTTTAATTTGAATTATATGTGATGGATCAGAAAACAATAGTCTAAGTTGGTGAAGTAAAATTAGAAAAATATATACATAAAACTATTTTTCAGAAATAAAAAAACTGATAATTGGCATATGTCTTTGTTATGAAGCCCATAAAAAGCTCTGGTACAACCAATTACCTTCAGAAATCACATAATTAGTGAAATGATGTCCACCTGTGTGCAATCTAAGTGTCACATGATCTGTCACTACATATACACACCTTTTTGAAAGGCCCCAGAGGCTGCAACACCTAGGCACCACTGACCAAATACTGCCATGAAAACCAAGGAACTCTCCAAACAAGTAAGGGACAATGTTGTTGAGAAGTTCAAGTCAGGGTTAGGTTATAAAAAAATATCCAAATCTTTAATGATTCCTAGGAGCACCATCAAATCTATCATAACCAAATTGAAAGAACGTGGCACAACAGCAAACCTGCCAAGAGACGGGCCCGAGGGCTTTCACACTGGAGCGGTGCGCTGGCAGTACGTCAGGAAAAGTCCTGCCAGCAGCTTCTTTGGAGCGGTGAAGGAGTTTTGTGTTTACCGCTCCTCCACTGCTGCTCCTTATTGAAATTAATGGGGCATCGCTGCAATACCACCGGCAAAACGCTGCTATTGCGGCATATTGCGGGCGGTTTTAACCCTTTCTCGGGCACTAGCGGGGGGTAAAAGCGAAATGTGCTGCAAATCCTAAAGTAAAACGCCGCTAAAAATACCAGCGTTTTACCGCCGACGCAATAGGTGGCTTGGTGTGAAAGCCCTCTAAATTTGTTTATGCCATCATTCTAGGTATTGCTGGGGGACTCTTGTGTGCTGATCTGGCATGTGCCCTTTTGTGTTCTCCAGTGGTTTGAAGCTGGGCATATTCCTTGTGATGGCATCCCTTACTTGGCTTGGGGCTGGTGGATGGGATGTGCTTGTGATACCACACATATTGGGGCAAGAAGCAATGTATAAATGTTGCACAATCTGGGTTGTATTAATATGTGATACTTATGATTGTCCATTCTATTGAATTATAAATTCTGATATTATGTACTCCTGAGGAAATGGCTTGAAGTAGCCGTGAAAGGTGTTGAGGCAGAACTATTGATTACCCCCCCCCATTTTCCCCTTTTCTTGAACCTTGAAGCCAAAGGTTATTGGTTGGTCCTCTTAAAGGATTGGGCCAGGAGATTGGCTACCTACCTGGATGCAAAGAGGTTCCCACCCCCCAAGGGCCCTATTACCTTGCCAGCATTCAAAAGGTCTAAGATTCTTACCCTCAAAGTGTATCTAAACCCTAACAACAAACTTCTCGTATTTTGTGTTTTTTTGTTTACCGCTCCTCCACTATTTCTGTTGTCCTGACACAGAAGGATGTTTGAGAGTTGTCATTCTAGGATTGTAAGTGTGTTACTGACAGAAACACCTAATAAAATATAAAACAAATGCAGGTACCTTGTCTAAAGACCAGTATTTGTTTTTAGGCTTAGATATGCTTTAATTCGATCTCTGTCCTGAACTGTTAGACGGTCTTTTCAGTTAAGTTACTTTGGGTGTCCACTGTTCATGTTTGACTAGCACTGGTTTGTTATTGCCAACTATAATTTGTACTTTTGCCATCATTGTGGAACAAATACTGTTTGACATCAATAAAACTATGGCCTTACCCTTCCAACCACAATTGTTCAGTTTTTTATTGGGTTGTGATGGGCAAGGTATATTGGTTGGTACCTTTAAGTTTTAATGCTGATGATCCTTCCAATCTCTGTGTTTTTAAATTGTAGTCAGTAAAAACTTTGCTTTTTTTTCTTGAGTAATGTATGCCAAATTCCTCATATTCTATTTCAGTTTGCAGGGAAATATGGATCGGTATATACTGTTTATTTTGGCCATAATCCTATTATTGTCCTAAGCGGTTATGAAACTGTAAAAGAGGCATTACTGGACCGCGGAGAGGAATTCGGTGGGCGTGGAAAGTCTCCAGCTTTTGATGATTTTTTCGAAGGGCATGGTAAGTTTATTTCAACATAAGGGTATAGGCATGACTTTGATGATAATTAAAGTGGAACTGGTTGCGGCTATTTAGATTTTTCTTTTTCTAATACATTTCTGACTGGGGATGAGCAATATTGATTGAGTTTCTGCAGTTTTACCTATACGAGAAATGCATTGGAGCCAATGGGGAAAGTAACATAATGTTGGTTTACAGTTGGCTTACAAAGAGTTGGAACCTTTAGACCCCTTTAACACTGCCAGCGGTTTTCATGTTCATTACTACAGCGCTAAAAATAGCGCCTGTATAGCGCCTGAAAAAAGCGGCTCCATTCACTCCAGTGTGAAAGCCCGAGGGCTTTCACACTGGAGCGGTGCGCTGGCAGGGCGTCAGAAAAAGTCCTGCCAGCAGCTTCTTTGGAGCGGTGAAAGAGCGGTGAACTCACCTCTCCTCCACCGCTTCTCCACCGCTGCTCTCCATTGAAATCAATGGGGCAGCGCTGCGATACCGCTGGCAAAACGCTGCTCCTAACTATACTGGTTAGTTTTTTTTTTAATTCATTAAATTCCAACGGAAAAAGTCTGATAGAGCCCACACATGATCGGATTTTCCGACAACATAATCCGATCGGACTTTTTCTGTCGGAATTTCCGACCGTGTGTATGGGGCATTATGCTGAGAACTCTAGACAAATACATATACAGCAGCAGGTAAAATAGGTATTGAACACATTTGGGGCGTCTTGAAGCTGTCAATACTAACAAAGGTCCCCCGCCCCCCTCTCTACTCATTGGCTCACTGACTTTGATTGACAGCAATGGGAGCCAATGGCGCTTCCGCCGCTGTCTCAGCCAATGAGGAGGGAGAGTTCTGAGCAGCCGAGTCTCTACTACAGCATCGCTGGATAGAGATGGGCTCAGGCAAGTATTAGGGGGGCTGCTGTACACAAAAGTTTTTTTCATCTTAATGCATAGAATGCATCAAGATAAACCTTTTGCCTTTAGAAGCACTTTAAATACATTTTAATTACCATGTTCATTACTTTTTGGCCTTTGTCATTCCATTTTTTTACACATAACTTAATTTCTGAGCGTATTTGTTTTGGTATGCATGGATTGCGTTGGTTGTTACTGACATGTGGTGAAAATTTCATAATAATAGCACCTTTAGAAATACAGGTGCATCTCATATAATTAGAATATCATCAAAAAGTAAATTATTTCAGTAATTTAATTGAAAAGGTGAAACACATATATGTTATATACTGTAGATGCGTTACTCAGAGTGATATATTCCAAGCATTTCTTTCTTTTAAATTTGATTATGGCTTAGGACTAGTGAAAACACAAAACTCAGTATCTCAGAAATTTTGAATATTACATAAGACCAATAAAAAAAAAAGGATTTTTAATACAGAAATGTTGGCTTACTGAAAAACATGCCCATGTACTCAATACTTGGTCAGGGCTCCTTTTGCATGAATTACTGCATCAATATGGCGTGGCATGGAGGTGATCAGCCTGTGGCACTGCTGAGTTGTTAAGGAAGCCCAGGTTGCTTTGATAGCGGCCTTCAGCTTGTCAGCATTGTTGGATCTGGTGTCTCATCTTCCTCTTCACAATACTCCACAGCTTCTCTATGGGGTTTATGAATGAATGAATGAATGAATAATTTGTATAGCGCTACAATGCAAACTGAATCGTCTCAAGGCGCTGTATTAGTGCTTTGTTGTCAAGCTTTTTAGAAGAGGTGGGTCTTGAGTTTTTTCCTGAAGGCCTGATGGTTTTCTTCCATGCGGATGTAGGTTGGTAGTGCATTCCATAGCCGTGGTCCTTGAACAGCGAATCTTCGTTCCCCTTTTGATTTGTAGCGGGACTTGGGGATGAGGAGGAGGTTTTGGTCGGACGATCGAAGACTGCGATTGGGTGTGTAGTGTTTTATTTTCTCGAGAAGGTATTGAGGAGCGTCTCCGTGGGTGCATTTGTGGGTGAGGCAGAGGGTCTTAAAAATTACCCGATTCTTTACGGTTAGCCAATGTAGGCTTCTCAGGGAAGGGGAGATGGATTCCCACGTTTTTTTTCCTGTTATCAGCCTTGCCGCCGTGTTTTGGATAAGTTGTAAGTGCGCAAGTTGATATTGGGGTAATCCTATGTAAAGGGAGTTTGCATAGTCAAGTCGTGAATTAATGACTGTTCCAACTACCACAGCTTTGTCCTCCTTTGGAATGAAGAGGATGAGTCTGCGTAGCAGGCGAATGAGATGGTGAGATCCGCTAACTACCGGTCCTATTTGTGCATCCATTGACATTTCTGAGTCAAAGAAAGTCGTGTACTTCCAGTCTGTGTTTGACTGCAGATCTGGTGTTGATCATGGCGCATGCTAATTGCTGAGGTTGAGTTGGTATCTTCCTGTGTTTGATGGTTGATCGTCGGTCGGTCTTTAGTAGTTGTTCTTTCCGTAGAATTTTTTGAATGGAGGCTGGCAATGTTGAGGTGGCATTCCTTAGCCTGTGGAGAACTTCTGCTGAATATTTGAAGTAGCACATGGCGGGAGGGTGAAGTTGATGGTACTAGGATGACAGTGCTGATGATGCTGATCCGGGTTTTTCCTGTTATCAGTCTAGGTATCAGACTTGCCGCCGCGTAGAGGCTATGAGTAGGTGCCCAAGTTGATCATGTAGTGCCCTATGTGGAAGGAGTTTGTTTGGTCGAGTCGCTAATTCCTGGCTGTTCCAGCTGCCTCTTCTTGTAGCGCAGATCCTGGACCAGAAGAATACTGCTGGTGACCGCTGTGGTATCTTGTGCTGGTGCGAATCGTTCCGGTAGGGGTGATTGGGGCCTGTTGAACCTACTGCCCTCCCTTTTGATCCAGAGGAAGGCGAAAAAACCCCTAACTGTGCCGGCCAATCGCTCAGTAGGGGAAAAAAATTCCTTCCTGACCCCCGAAGGCGGTCGGACCACAGGGCCCTGGATCAACGACTAGTAAGGGGGGGGGGATCCCGGGAACTTACCTGATTGGAGATAATCCCAGCGGCGCTTGCTGTGTGACCTGGTCCCTCTGCGGTGAAGTCCAGTTGCTACGGGAGTGGTGTTCTGAGAGGGAATGGCACGCCGGCTTGCAGAAAGGAAAATAAGGGTAGCTGAGAGGTGGGATGTTGTGGGCTGGGTCTCAGCCGCAGCCGCTTTCTTCCTCGTCTAGCGAGCTAGAGCAGAGGTGACGGCGGCTGTGGATGTTGCCCACCCAGGTGACTGACCTGAATTGGAGCAGTTCCCGTTAGCACCTGCTGGAGGGTCCTGGTGATGTCCCGGCTGGATCTGGGTGGACTGGGTGGACCAAGATGGCCGCCGACTAGGCCGGAGCCACGGGTTAGCCTGGTCTCGGCTGCCCGGTGGGTGAGGAGGCGGTCGTAGATGAGGGGGGGGGTCCGATGGGCGTGGGTACCCGGTGGCGTGGGTGCTAGCTGCGGGGGGGGGGCTGCTGCCGACGGAGCTGTGTTCTGGCACCGGCCGGACTAGGAACCGCAGCCTACCCGGCGAGGCTGGCGGGCTGGGAGAAGCGGCGGTGACGGTGCTGGAAGGTAAGGTGATCGCGAGGGGCCGGGGGGTCGCGTACCCGGTCCCTGTGCCTGGGGGGGGGGGCTCGGATTCTGATTCAAGGCTGGGTAAGGATCAGGTAATGCTGGCCTGAAAAAGGCCGGCGCTATTGACGGAGGCTGCGGAGCTGCGGAGCTACTGACAGCACGTCAGCACTCTCTCTTGCAAACAGGATTTAGGTCAGGCGAGTTTGCTGACCAATAAAACACAGTGATACCATGATCATTAAACCAGGTATTGGTACTTGTGGCAGTGTGGGCAGGTGCCAAGTCCTGCTGGAAAACTAAATCAGTCCAAAGTCTGTGCAGCCCTCTACCAGGAGATTCTAGAGCACTTCATGCTTCCCTCTGCTGACCAGCTTTTAGGAAATGCTGATTTCATTTTCCAGTAGGACTTGGCACCTGCCCACACTGCCAAAAGTACAAATACCCGGTTTAATGATCATGGTATCACTGTGCTTGATTGGCCAACAAACTCGCCTGATCTAAACCCCATAGAGATTAGGTGGGGTATTGTCAAAAGGAAGATGAATGACATCAGACCCAACAATGCAGAAGAGTTGAAGGCTGATATCAAAGCATCCTGGGCTTCCATAAAACCTTAACAGTGCCACAGGCTGATCACCTCAATGCCACTCCGCATTGATGCAGTAATTCAGGCAAAAGGATCCTCGACTAAGTATTGAGTGCATACTATACTGTACATGAACTTACCCTTTCAGTAAGCTAACATTTCTGTATTAAAAATCATTTTTTACTGCCCTTACGTAATATTCAAATTTTCTGAGATACTGAATTTTGGGTTATCACTAGCTGTAAGCCATAATCATCAAAATTAAAGAAGGAAATGCATGCAATATATCACTCCGTGTGTAACGCATCTATATAAAATATGAGTTTCACTTTTTTAATTGAATAACTGAAATAAATGAGCTTTTTGATGATATTCAAATTTTATAAAAATGCACCTGTATATTTACCTAGAAAAATGGTGATGTGTTCAATACTTATTTTACCCGCTGTACATAATTAAATGCATTTTTTAAAATGCTAGTAATGTGAATACCTGGGTTTGACTTGGTACCAAGCTTCGTGTGAAAGAAAGAAGCAGTACAACATGAAATCTGAAATACATTTTAACCACTTGCCGACCGCTGTCAGCAAATATACATCGGTAGAATGGCATGGCTGGGCAAAGCAACATACCCGTACGTTACTTTGAATCTCCCGCCGTGCATGCGCTAGCGAGCTGAAGAACGGGGAGATGCCGATGTAAACAGCATCTCCCCATTCTGCCTAATGACAGGACACTGATCGCTGCTCCCAATGACAGGGAGCAGACGATCAGTGTCATGTCACATACAGCCCATCCCCCAGACAGTTAGAAACACTACCTAGGACACACTTAACCCCTCCCCGCCCCTAGTGGTTAACCCCTTCAATGCCAGTGACATTTTTACAGTAATCAATGCAATTTTATAGCATTGATCGCTGTATTAATGCCAATAGTCCCAAAATAGTGTCAAAATTGTCCGATGTGTCTGCAATAATGTTGCAGTCACAATAAAATTCGCTGATCGCCGCTATTACTAGTAAAAAAATAATTATTACTAAAAATGTCATAAAACTATCCCCTATTTTGTAGACGCTATAACTTTTGCACAAACCAATCAATAAACGCTTATTGTGATTTTTTTTACCAAAAATATGTAGAAGAATACGTATCAGCCTAAACTGAGGAAAAAACATTTTTTTATATCTTTTTGGGGGATATTTATTATAACAAAAAGTCAAAAATAATGCGTTTTTTTAAAAAATTGTCGCAGTTTTTTTGTTTATAGCGCAAAAATAAAAACCGCAGAGGTGATCAAATACCACCAAAAGAAAGCTCTATTTGTGGAAAAAAAGGATGTCAATTTTGTTTGGGAGCCACGTCGAACGACCGCGCAATTGTCAGTTAAAGCGACGCAGTGCCGAATCGCAAAAAGTGCTCTGGTCAGGAAGGGGGTAAATCCTTCCAGGGCTGAAGTGGTTAATGTGCCTCATTCTATTACTAAAAGTACTTAATTTGCTGTCTGTCCTTGCTGGAGAGATTTTAACCAATTCCTGTCCTAGTGACCCAACTCGAAGGGGAATCTTTTCAGCGGGGACACAAAATTAACAGATAACTTTCAACTATTCCCTATTCCTCCTAGGACTAACAAAAAAGTTTTGACCCGGGCCCTACTTTAAACGTGTATTTATCTAGAATTCTCATAAGTACCTAAATGTCAGCTCTCTGTAATTTCCTGCACAGCAGACTGTGAGAAGGAATGGCAGCACTAGAGTACAATCAGGGCTCTATTGCTTTGCAAACTGTTTACATGTTCGGAATTAATTAATATGCTGCTTGTCCTTCATTTTCCAATTACACCTGGCTTTGTTTTCCGGCATTGATGCCTCATTCACAAGATGAACTGAACAGAATTATAATCTCTTTAGAGGATAAAACCGTTAATATATACAGTATGTGTTTTAATTGATGCAGTTATGGATGGTAAAGGTCATCTCAATTTTCTTATGATAACTGCAGTTTTCACTCCATTGCTGTACATGTCTGATTATTGTTTTGTAGGACTTGTCTTCAGCAATGGGGAACGATGGAAAGATTTGCGCAGGTTTTCTCTTACCACGCTCAGAAACTTTGGGATGGGGAAGAAATCTATTGAGGAGAGAATACAGGAAGAAGCTGGGTTCCTGGTGGCAAAGTTCAAATCTCTGAAAGGTATGTTGTCTGCCTGTGCATCCTGGATGGACTAATTGTGTAGAGCACCCCGTGAGGAGCCGCTAGAAAATTTGGTCCTATTTCCCCCTGTCACTCCTCTTTTTCTGCAATCTGCAATAAATGTGTTATAGGATTTAAATTATAAACCAACAGTGACCCTCAGGCTCGGGCCAGGGCCCAACACAAGGTGCCTGAGCCTGCAGACTGAGGGGCTAAGGTGGACAGGGGAGCGAATCTGTCCACGATAACAGAGTAAACAAAACTAAACTAAGCACAGGATAGAGAAATTAACAAAACAAAACAAAAAAAAAAACGAGGGGAGGGAGGGACAAAGCAAGGGGCTAGAGGCCCAGAAATAGAAGAAAGGGTTAGGAAGGAAGAGAGGGGTAGAAAGAGGGGAGAAGAATAGGTAGAGAAAGGAAGTTCCAACAGGCTGAGGATGGGGCTAAGGTCATGTTAGCTTGGAAGGCCTAGGCTGATTTGAGTGTAAAGTTGGAAATGCATAGGACCACCACAGGGCCCATACTGTGAGAAATCTGGCATGGGAGTCGTGGAGGATACTGGACATTTTTCCATGGATCATAAGAGTCGTCAAGGTGTTCTTCACCTCTGAAAATGATACAGCCGGCTTTTTCTAGGTCCTTGTTATTGCGTGCTTAGCTGTGATAAACAGATAGGTAGCTAGCTTCTGCTGGTAAGAGAAGAGGCCTGGTATTGAGCAATGGAGCAATGCAAATTTAGGGTCCTTATGGAAGGGTACGTGGAAGAGGGTAGACAGGAGCCCGAAGACCCTTGACCAAAATCCCACGAGACAGGGGCAGGACCACCAAATGTGCATTTCATCTCCTCGCTGACCGCACCCCGGAAAGCATCTATCATTATGGAATGGGTTTGACTTGGCAACGCGGGCTGGAACACATTACCAGCGAAGGAGGATAGGCAGGTCTTGTTCCCATTTGAGCACATAGGAAAGGGAAGTTAAGGTGCTGCTGGCGTGGAGTGAGGAGTAAATCGCAGAAATTATGCTCGGGGCACCTGGACAATGCAGACAGGTATGTTCAAAGGCATTCTTTTGGTATGGGAAGGTGTTGTGGCACCTGAGGGAAGTTATCCAGTGCCGCAGCTGGCAAGTGACATTCTGCATCAGGGCTCCCACTGATTCTGCATTATATTGAGTTGAACTATTTAATTTATTACTACACTGTATTTGTAATAATAGTAATAATATGCTTCAATCACCCTAACACCATATCAAGCATGGTGCCGTGATTATTGAAGCGCTAACACCAGTCATTGCCCTGACATTGCCAGCGAAAATCGCTTACCCCCCACATGAACAAACCCCCCCTGTGATGTACTCAAAGAAAATGATTTTACAGGTAAATAAAAATCCATCAAATTTTCATACAGTCCCGGACACAGAGCATCTCCAAATTCATAATGATAGGGATAGCAATGAAGGGCACACTGGAACCAAATACCAACCCTCAATCCCAAAAAGGTAAGAATCTCACACAGCCGCCTGCAAAGCAAGCAGATCGAAAGAAACACCACTTGATAACACTTAGTAAAAGTATGAGCCAAAGCCCAGATAGCAGCTTTACAAAGATCCCTTTTCTACTTGCGGCTCCATAGGGGGTGCACTACAGGGTTAATCCAGGTCACTCACCATTCCCACTCCAATACTCTCCCCAAGGGGACCAAATCTTCACCCATTCCTGGTGGCTTAAGGGACTCCACTCCACTGCAGGGGACCACTGACCTGGACCTGTATAGTACCCTATTAGTTCACAGTGCAATATATTATTGCACAAGGTCCTGTTATTGTCAGAAATCAGCAGCAGGGATGGCCAGATCTGCATAGCTAATTAGGAGGATCATCGCTGACTAGCATGAACACTAGATCAGAGTATCCATGCCTGAAAGCACAGTGGTCTGCTTTTTTACATCGGCAGACTGCCGTTCTGTCTCTGTGGGGAGCAATCACAAGTGGTTGGCAAACATCACATCTGCCGGGCCCACTAATTGGCTCCCCCAGTGGCCAATCAGCACGCACTAACGGCTTCCGGCGACAGGTACGTGATTTTGTGCAATAGAGCCGCCTTGCCTCAGTATATGTACGGCAGTCAGTCGGGAAGTGGTTAAACTAATATCACTCCATATTTTTATTGTTTCCTAGTATATCAGGTGTGCCCCACCTGCTTTATTTTAGGAACTATACATAAGCAACATATGCACTCTAAAGAGTTACTCTTATGCTGCGTACACACGATCGAAATTCCGGCCAGAAATAGACCGATGAGAGCTTTTCATTGAAAAATGCGACCGTGTGTAGGCTCCATCGTAATTTTTCTGGCCGAATTTCCAACAGCAAAGAATTGAGAGCATGTTCTCAATTTTTCCGATGGAAAAGGTTCTGATGGAAAAATTCCGATCGTCTGTAGCAATTCTGACACGCAAAATTCCTAAGCATGCTCGGAAACAATTTGACGCATGCTCAGAAGCATTGAACTTGGCTCGTTGTAGTGTTGTACGTCACTGTGTTCTGGACGGTCGGAATTTGGTGTGACCGCGTGTAAGCAAGACAGTTTGAGCGGAATTCCGTCGGAATTCCGTTGGGAAAATCGTCAGAGCTTTTTCTGACGAGAATTCCGATCGTGTGTACGCGGCATTAGAGACTTGACTTTTTCTTAAATGCATGGCAAATGCTTAATAAATGCATAGTGAATGCCTCTCATATGCCCATGTATAATAGCCCATAATCAGGATTAGTGTTGGTGGTTCAGCGATGGCTGGTATGTTGCCCCAGTTAGGGAATGAATGTACTGTATCTACAGTACATATTCCTCCAAGCCAGAGCAGGATTGTTATAGCCTTTTGCCTATAGGCACCACTGTGGAATTAGTTCCTGAGACATCTCTAGGATTGCATGTCATGCCATAACACCAATATGCAGTAATGGTGTCATAACGATAGTGTAAAGTATGGAGGGTTGCAAACCTGTACATTGACTATATTTTCAAAATTTTCTTGCAGAAAAATCCATTGACCCATCAAGCCTCCTATCCCAGGCTGTTTCTAATGTCATCTGCTCTGTAGTTTTTGGAAACCGTTTTGAATATGAGGATCAGAATTTTCAGCAACTCTTGAGCCTGTTTGGTGAAACATTCAAAGACATAAGCTGCCTTTGGGGGCAGGTAGGTTGTGCTGTTGCTACATTGCTTACTAAAAGAACCTTAAAGAAAAACTTCACTTCCTTCCTTTACAATTTTTTTCACTCTTACCTTGAATGCTGGGTTGTCCATAAAAAAAAAAAAAAAAAAAACATACTCACCAATTGAATCCGTCTTTGTCTGATGTAAGCCATCGTCTGTCTCAGCACTCTATCGCCACCATGTTCTCATTTGATGTTTTATGACATTTTTATTAATAATTATTTTTTTACTAGTAATAGCGGCGATCAGCTGTTTCTACTGGATCATTTGATCTATTTATCGTGAGAGTTGCTGGCATGTGAATAATGCAGAGTAGATTGCCCCTAAGCCTCTTGGGATGTGTGATTTCAGTATCCCACAGTGACCTCATTCTCATCTAGGTGAGAAAGTAGGACGAGCAGGACACAGTCCCGCAGAAAAAACACTTAACCACTTAAGCCCCGGACCATTTGACAGGCCAAAGACCAGAGCACCTTTTGAGATTCGGCATTGCGTTGCTTTAACTGACAATCGCGTGGTCGTGCGACGTGGCTCCCAAATAAAATTGACGTCCTTTTTTCCCCACAAATAGAGCTTTCTTTTGATGGTATTTGATACTGCGGTTTTTATTTTTTTTGCGCTATAAACAAAAAAAGAGCGACAATTTTGAAAAAAACACATTCTTTTTTACTTTTTGCTATAATAAATATCCCCAAAAATATATAAAAAAACGTTTTTTTCCCCTCAGTTTAGGCCGTTACGTATTCTTCTACATATTTTTGGTAAAAAAAATTGCAATAAGCGTTTATTGATTGGTTTGCACAAAAGTTATAGCGTCTACAATATAGGGGATAGTTTCATGGCATTTTTATTCATAATTTTTTTTTACTAGTAATGGCAGCGATCAGGGATTTGTATCGTACCTGTAAAGTTCGGGTTCGCACCCGGTTTTTGGGTCCCGGACCCGAACCCAAACAATTTACTGTATGTTCGGGTTTGAGTTCGGTGTTCGGCAATGTAATGGCGCATTTTAAAAAGCAGCAGGGCAGCCAATCAACATTCGCTTAACTTGTGTGCCCTTAGAAGCCATCACAGCCATGCCTACTAATGGCATGGCTGTGATTTACCAGTGCAGCATGTGACCCAGCCTCTATATCAGCTAGAGGCACACAGCACAGCACGTCACTCTGCTTTAGGTAGTGTAGGGAAAGGTTGCTGCTGCTGCTTTGAGGGAGAGAATTAGATAGGAGTCCTGATTCAGAAATCTATTCTAATTACTCTGTGATCTACATTGATTTACCTGGTTGGGTTGCAGTGCACAATCTTTTTACACTGCCCTGAGCCCAGTGCCAGAGAAAAGATAACTTTTATCTGTCTGTTAGTTAGATTGGCAAGCTCAGTGCACCAGCACTGCATATGTTACTGTGAGATACACCCTTTAGATACTGTTGGTGTATTCTGCTATTCCAAAAACAACCATTTAGGGCAAAAAATTTAATATTTTGCAGTGTTTTCTGCATATCTGTTGGTGTGAGATACACAATTTAGATAGTGTTCTTTTATTGTGTTATTCCAAATTTTTTTCTTAGTGCAAAAACATTTATTGTAATAGCATTTTCTGCATATGTTTAGGTGTGAGATACACCCTTTAGATACTGTTGCTCTATTCTGCTGTTCTAAAAACACCCATTTAGGGCAAGATCCTAAATTTGAGAAATAGGAGAACGTCAAAGAAGGGACGTGGCCCCGGTCGTGGTGCTGCTGAGGGAGCTCCTGTTGCAGGGAGAGGACATGGTCAATCTGTGCCAGCTACACGCACAAGTGAAACACCTTCCTTGGGTGCGAGTAGGCAACAGAGCCTGCAGCGGTATTTGGTCGTGCCTAATGAGGCTGTACAAATGTTGAGGTCAGGACAAGTACAGGCGATAGTAGATTGGGTTGCTGACAGTGCCTCCGGTTCCTTCACATTGTCTCCCACCCAGTCTCCTGCTGAAAGATCAGAGTTGGCACCTGCAGCCGATGTCCATCAGTCTTTTACCTCACCCCCTTGCAAATCAGCCAAGCAGTCTGAGCCCCAAATCATGCAGCAGTCTCTTCTGCTTTTTAATGACTCTGTTAGTAGGGTTTCCCAGGGCCATCCACCTAGCCCTGCCCCAGAAATGGAAGAGATTGTGTGCACGATGCCCAACCACTTATGTTTCCTGATGAGTACATGGGAGGACCATCGCAGCACGTCTCGGATGATGACGAAACACAGGTGTCAACTGCTGCTGCTTTCGCAATTGTGCAGACCGACAAGGAGGGCAGGGGTGAAGACTGGGTGGAAGATGATGTGGGGGACGATGAGGTCCTCGACCCCACATGGAATCAACGTCATGCAGGTGACCAGTGTAGTTCGGAGGAAGAGGCGGTGGTCACACAGAGCCACCAGCACAGCAGAAGAGGGAGCAGGGTACAAATCGGAGCGTCCTTCCCCTAGACAGTACACCTGCTACTGCCCAACCCAGTAAGGGACCGAGCACACCAAAGCCAGGTCCAAGGAGTTCCCTAGCGTGGCAGTTCTTCAGACAATGTGCTGATGACAAGACACGAGTGGTTTGCACGCTGTGCAATCAGAGCCTGAAGCGAGGCATAAACATTCTCAACCTGAGCACAACCTGCATGATCAGGCATCTAAGTGCAAAGCATGAGCTGCAGTGGAGTAGACACCTCAAAAACCAAGAAAGGTCTCTGGCTTCTCCTGCTTCCTTTTCTGCTGCAGTCTCAGCCTCCTCATCCACCTCTGTAGTGATAGTGGCACCTGCCAACCCGCAAACAGAGGATCTGCCAGCAACACTACCACCTGGATCACCAACCATCTCCACAATGTCCCATGGAAGCCAAACACTGGAGCAGAAGAGGAAGTACCCCCTACCCACCCGCGATCCCTGGCCCTGAATGCCAGCATTCAAAATTCCTAGCCTTTGAAATGCTGTCATTCGGTCTGGTGGAGACGCAAATTTTTAAAAGCCTGATGGCATTGGCTGTCCCACAGTACGCCGTGCCCAGCCGCCACTACTTTTCCAGGCGAGCCATCTATTCCCTGCACAACCAAGTGGGGGACAAAATCAGGTGTGCACTGCGCAACGCCATCTGTGGCAAGGTCCACCCAACTATGGATGCGTGGACCAGTAAGCACGGTCAGGGACGTTATATCTCCCTAACAGCACACTGGGTAAATGCAGTGGCGGCTGGGCCTGAGGCGGATAGCAGTTTGGCGCATGTCCTTCCACCACAGAGGATTGCAGGGTGCTTCAGTTTGCCTCCTGTTGCTAACTCCTCCTACCGCCTCCTCATCCAGTCAGCGTAACACCTTCACCACCAACTTCAGCACAGCCTGGGGTAAACGACAGTAGGCAGTTTTAAAACTCTCCTGTTTGGGGGAAAAACCCCACACCGCGCAGGAGTTGTGGAGGGACATGGAATCACAGACCGATGAGTGGTTGGTGGCAGTGAGCCTCAAGCCCGGCCTGGTGGTGTGCGATAATGGGCAAAATCTCGTAGCAGCTCTGGGCCTAGCTGGTTTGACGCACATCCCTTGCCTGGCGCATGTGCTGAACTTGGTGATCCAGAGTTTCCTTAAAAATTACCTCGATATGCCAGAGCTGCTGCAGAAAGTGCGGCCCGTCTGTGAGCACTTTCGGTGTTCTCACCCTGCTTCTGGTCGCCTGTCAGCGCTGAAGCGTAACTTCGGCCTTCCCGCTCACCGCCTGATATGTGACGTGCCTACAAGGTGGAACTCCACCTTGCGCATGCTGGCCAGAATGTGCGAGCAGTAGCAGGCGATAGTGGAGTTTCAGCTGCAGCACGCACGTGTGAGTCGCTCTGCGGAACAGCACTACTTCACCACCAATAACTGGGCCTCCATGCGAGACTTGTGTGCCTTGTTGCGCTGTTTCGAGAACTCCACCAACATGGCCAGTGCCGATGACGCCATTCTCAGCGTTACTATCCTAGTTCTACTATCCTTGAAAAAACGCTTTGGGTGATGATGGAAGAGGATGTGGCACAGGAGGAGGAGGAGGAGGAAGAGGGATCATTTCCAAGGCTTTCAGGGCAGTCATTCACAAGTGGCTACGAGGGTGGATTCCTGCACCAACAAAGGCCAGGTACACAATTGTCCGGCAGCAAGGGCACAGTTGATGTAGGAGGAGGAACCATGTTCACAGCAGGGTGGCACCCAGACCAGCTCATGGCCATCACTGGTGCATGGCTGGGGGGATACAGAGGACACAGACGATACACCTCCCACAGAGGACAGCTTTTCGTTGCCTCTGGGCAGCCTGGCACACATGAGCGATTACATGTTGCAGTGTCTCCGCAACGACCGCCGAGATGCCCCCATTCTAACTGGTGCTGATTACTGGATGGCCACCCTGTTGTATCCCCATTACAAGGACAAGGTACCGTCCTTAATTCCATCACTGGAGCGTGATCGGAATATGCGCAAGTACAAGCGCACGCTGGTAGACGCGCTGCTGGTGGCATTCCCACCTGAGAGCGGGGGTACGTGGAAGCACAAGGCAAAGGCAGAGGAGGAGGAAGAGGTCGTCAACACAGCCGGGGCACCGCCAGCACCTCAGAAGGCAGGGTTAGCATGGCCGAAATGTGGAAAAGCTTTGTCAGCACGTCACAACAACCAGCACCACCAGCTGAAATGGAACGTCTTAGCAAGAGGCAGCATTTCACCAACATGGTGGAGCAGTATGTGTGCACACGCCTACATGTACTGAATGGCGGTTCTGCCCCCTTCAACTTCTGGGTCTCCAAATTGGGCACATGGCCTGAGCTTGCCCTTACGCCTTGGAGGTGCTGGTCTGCCCTGCAGCCAGTGTATTATCTGAACGTGTATTTAGCATGGCAGGGGGCATTATCACAGACAAGCGCAGCCGCCTGTCCAGAGCCAATGTGGACAAGCTCACGTTCATTAAAATGAACCAGGCATGGATCCCACAGGACTTGTCCGTACCTTGTGCAGAATAGACACGTATACCGGTGTTCTGACAAAAACTGTCCGGCCATCGGATAGTGTCCGGCCCGTACTGCGCAGGCGCAGCACTTGCTTAGTACTGAGGACAAGGAGATTCCCAAAATCTCCAAAGATGAACATCGCCTGCGCAGTGAGTGCAGGTTCAAGCCCCACCATTCAAGTGGACATACGGTAGCACATAGTAACAGGGCCCCTCACGCTTCGGGCACGGCCTCGCTTCGCTCGGCTTGAACCTCGGATAGTGTGGCGTGAACCTGGACTCACCGCGCAGGCACCGTTCGTCTTCGGAGATTTTCGCAATCCCCTTGTCGTACGTACTGCTCAAGCGCAGTACAGGGCGGACACTATCCCACGGGGAACAGAATTCGACACATCACCAGCCTTACCCAGCCATTGTTGTATTTTTGATCTTTCTCACTCTTTTGGGGTGTACCCTAATTTAAAAAAAAAAAAAAATTAAAATCAAAAACCAGTGTTGGCTACCTCGTCCTCCTCCACCGCCGCTTCCACCTATACCGCCACATCTACCGCCACCTCAACCTCCTACTCCATATGGACCTCGTCCTCCTAGGTCAAGATCATTTTTTTTTTTTTTTTTTTTTATTTCAAAGTATTTTATTTTCCCACTAGCTTATCCATTAAATTAAATATTTTTTTCCAGAATGGGCGAATTCTGGGGCATTCCCACCATATGTGCGGCATCGTGCCATTGAGTTTCTAAGGTTCTTAATGACTTCCTGTACCTCTTCTTCTGAGAAGGGGGCCTCCAGCATATTATTTTTAATTTTTATGTATTTTATGTTATTTTAAGTTATTTCCCTATCCACATTTGTTTGCAGAGCACTTGCCATGCTCTTAACAACATTTTGCTGCCATTTGCAGCCCTCTAGCCCTTTCCTTTACTTTTTTAGAGCCATTTTAGTCCTCAAAAGTTCGGGTCCCCATTGACTTCAATGGGGTTTGGGGTCAAGTTCGGCCGAAACCCATCGAACCCGAACATCCAGGTGTCCGCTCAACTCTAGTTATTGTTCATTATCATTCATGTATACACAAAAAATGGACATGTTGCAGTGTGTTGATGGTGGCTGCATTCATTTTCTTCTTTGTTTTAATTTGGTGATCTGGCCAGTAACACACGTTCTGTCTTATGCCCCGTACACACGGTCGGAAATTCCGACAGAAAATGTCCGATCGGACCATGTTGTCGGAAAATCCGCCCGTGTGCGGGCTCCATCGGACTTTTTCGGATCTTAAATTTTCCGACAACAAAATCAGACTTTTTCCGATCGTGTGTCGAGAATTCCGACAGACAAAGTGCCACGCATGCTCAGATCAAATTACGAGACTAAAGCTATTGGCTACTAGCCTCTACGTAGTTCCGTCGTACGCAACGAACGTCACCACGTTCAGAATGATCGGATTTTCCGACAACTTTGTCCGACCGTGTGTATGCAACACCAGTGTCGGACAAAATCCGTCGGAAAAAATCAGACGGATTTTGTGGTTGGAATTTCCGATTGTGTGTACGGGGGCTTAGAGTGGCTCTGGATAGAGGTGTAGTGTTCTCCCCATGAAGGCCGCTTAAAGATACTTGATCCCAATGGTTGCCCTGACTTTGCAAGTCTCCCAACACCTCTGACAACCTGGGATCAGACATTTCATGAATAGTAAATATAATACACACCAAAATGAGGACACAGTAAAACAGATGAGTTTTTACTTAAAAGAGAAGTATGGGTTTGGGGGTTATTGTAGAATGGAGCGATCCAACATCGCCGATGACTCTCTCTCCAAGCAGAGAGCTGCTGCCTGTCAATCAGCAGCTCTCCGCTCTGCTCCTCCACGCTCATTGGAGCGCTGAGCAGTGGAAGGGTGGGGAGCGGCCGTCACGCTCGCTGAGAGGCTGAGAGGGCCATCAGTCCAGGCAACTGGCGGATCCAGACTCGGGGTGACGCAGTGCCTTGACTGATCCTGGTGGAGTCAGCAGAGAGCGGACTTCCAACCGCTCTCTGCTGAAAATGGATCACAGGAGTGCAAACCGAATTGCACTCCTGTGACCCATAGGAGAAGCCCAGCCAAACAAGCTCAGGCTGGACTTCTCCTTTTGAGGTATGATAGTAACAGTATCAACAGAAAATGGTTAGGCAAATATGAGGCTATCCTTAAATCCTTGACACAAATGACACAAAAGAAAATCTGTGCATATAGTCCTTAGCAGAATAAAGAGCATTAAGCAGTAACCTGATCATGGTCTATGACCAGTTTTATGTCAGACTACTCCCCTTTGCCTCCTGATGCCACAACCCAGTAAACACACTCAACACCGTCTGATAAGCTGCGCACAAAATATATGACACTGTTTCTAGGAGAGTTTATTGGTGATGGGGTCTTTGTGGGGGG
Source organism: Lithobates sylvaticus (assembly GCA_028564925.1). Classification (NCBI taxonomy): domain Eukaryota; kingdom Metazoa; phylum Chordata; class Amphibia; order Anura; family Ranidae; genus Lithobates; species Lithobates sylvaticus. The sequence continues at coordinate 197,567,617 of CM053033.1, read as the reverse complement.
GGGGGGGGGGGGGGGACACAAAATGAGTCCTCTAGATACAGGTGTCTATCTTCGGCTAGCTCAAATAAAGGGGCCCAATGTAACTTTTGGAGAATGACATCCAAACAGTGCAATTGTGGTTGTTGATGTCTCCTTATAGGGCTTTAATGAGAGGGGCAAAGTAAAGTTGTCTGCATGCAGTGTCTTTAACTGCAGAGAGGGAGAGGCCTTTCGCTCGCTCCTCAGTCTGGGGTGATACCAGGCTCAAAGGATGATGTGAAGATCCTGTAGATATTGTGCTCAAGGAACAGTGCTTGGCCTCTCAGCTGGATCTGTGATGCAAGTGATGAAAGCAACCTCCCAACTGTCACCAGACAGGATTTGAATAAAAAAATAAACCCAAACTCTAGCCTATACTTTGTAAGCAGTTACACTAATATTTTTTTTTTCTAATAGAATAAAGGTTTTACATAAATGAATACACACTTATTATTGTTAGCACCCCTGTCAGTGTTAAATGGTTTGTCTCAACCCTCTAACTGACACCTTTGCTTGGCAGTTTGGTCTGTTAACCGCTTGCGGACTGCCCTGGGTACATATACTGCGGCAGGGCGGCCACTCTGTGCCAGATCACATACCTAGTACGTGATTGGACACAGCAGGAGCCGATCAGTGGGTTCTGTGGACTCGATGTCCACTATGAGCCGCCAATCGTTCGGGACACAAGCAGAATGGCAGTCTGCCTATGTAAACAAGGCAGACCACCGTTCTGTCAGCGGGGAAGGTACTGATCCTGCATTTCTTCTAAGCAGAAACACAGATCTTTGCCTTTCCTTACTCAAAGCATCTCCCCCACAGTTATTAAGCACAATTTAGACATGCATTTAACCCTTTGATCGCCCTGATGTTAACCCCTTCCCTGCCAGTGTCATTAGTACAGTGACAGTGCATATTTTTTAGAACTGATCGCTGTATTATTTTCACTGGTCAGCTAGTGTCCGATCTGTCCGCTGCAATATCGTAGTCCCGCTATAAGTCACTGATCGCCACCATTAATAGCAAAAATAAATAAATAAATAAAAAGATCTCATAGTTTGTAGACGCTATAACTTTTGCGCAAACCAATCAATATACACTTTTTGTGTTTTTTTTTTTTTTTTATCAAAAATATGTAGCAGAATACATATTGGCCTAAATTTATGAAGAAATTCGATTTTTTTTTTTATTTTTTTTTATTCGATATGGTATATAGCAGACAGTTTTCTTTTTTTTTTTATAGTGCAAAAAATAAAAAATGCAGAGGTTATCAAATACCACCAAAAGAAAGCTCTATTTGTGGGGAAAAAGGGACAAAAAAATTATATTGGCACAGCGTCGCACAACCGCGCAATTGTCAGTTACAGTAACGCAGTGCTGTATCGCAAAAAAAAAATGGCCTGGTCATGAAGGAGGGTAAACCTTCCGGAGCTGAAATTGTTAAAGGTATGCCACGTACACACGATCAGGATTTTCCGTCGGGAAATTTTGGATGTGAGCTTGTTGGCAGTAAGTCCGACTGTGTGTATGCTCCATCGGACATTTGTAGTTGGACATTCCGCCAACAAATGTTGGCTAGCAGGTTCTCAAATTTTCCACCAACAAATGTTTGTTGTCGGACTTTCCGATCGTGTGTACACAAGTCCGTTGCGGAATCAAGTACGAGCCGGAAGCGCTCGGTCTTGTAAAACTAATGTTCGTAATGGAGATATCACGTACGTCTTGTACATCACTATGTTCGTAATTGTTAGCCAACATTTGTGTGACCGTGTGTATGCAAGACGAGTTGAAGCTAACACCCTTCGAATAAAAATCCACGGTTTTGTTGTCGAAAAGTCTGATCGTGTGTACAGGGCAGAAGACTTATTGGTCATATAAATGTGTGAAAGTAGTAGGAAAAAGTCTAATAAGGGAAAATAAAAGCAGTCATACCGTCTAAGAATTGGTAAACTGCAATATAATAAATGTTTGCGTTTGGGTTTAATAGCGCTTTAATTTTGATGAAAATGTTTAAAAAAGGAAGCTGAATTACACACTAACCTGAGCTTTGTATTTTGTCTAATTTGGAAACTAATTTTGTAACTTTGTACATGGTCCAGTTGCAGGAAATGCTCCCAGAAATTATGTACTACATTCCGGGACCTCATCAGAGAACAAACAGAAATCTGGATAAACTAACAAAGTTCGTCTTAGAGAGAGTGAAGATAAACCAGGAGACCTTGGATCCCAACTGTCCTCGGGATTACATTGACTGTTTTCTTGTGAAGCAACAGCAAGTATGTGAATTTACTACATAATATGCATCCAGGCATGTCCAGTCAGGCAAGCAATGATATGATAATTGCAGGAAGCTACAAATGCAATCAAAATTCTTAACCTGACTGCCACAAAGTAAAATCTCTCCATGCCCTCATGCACCAGTGTGAGGAAGATGAATCTCCAACTTTCTTGGGAAACCAACAATTCTATGAGTCAATCAAGTCCTCTGCGTCGCTCATTAGTTGCTCCAACCCAGTGCTGGGACAAGATCTTCTAGAGCCCAGGCAAACATGCCAAACTGCGCCCCCCCCCCCCCCCCCCCCAAGATGTAAGAGCATTATGTGTCAGCAACCCCCCCAAAAAAAATTGGGCACTAATCTGCATGCTTATCCTCGAATCATAAATTCCCCTTGCTCCCAGCACAAATCTGCTGCCCCTGCTGAAATCCCCCCCAGCACAAATGCCCCCCAAAAATCACCCCTTCTAGCACAAATCTTCTACCCTTCAAATCCCTCATATTTCCTCTCTGAGTACGCATCCTCTTCCACACACACATACACACACACTTCAAATCCCCTCTCCTAGTAAAAATCCCCCCCAAAAACAATTTCCTCTCCTACCACAACCCCCCTTCGTCACCCCTTCTAGCACAGACCCCCCAAATCACCGCTCCTAGTACAATCCCCCCATCTCCCTCCTAGCTCAAATCCTCCCTACGCCATAATTTCCCCAGCTAACACAAATCCCCCCCCCCAAGAAGTCCCCTCCTAGCACAATTCCCCTCCCACCTCTACATGTGACCTCTTCTAGCACAAATCCCCCTCCTAACACAGACCCCCTCCCCAACACAAATCCCCCTAAATCATCACTTCTAGAATACAGCCCCAAATTTCCCCTCATAGAACAATTCTTACCTCCTGTAGCTCCCCAATTTCCCCCTCCCAACACAAATCCCCTCCCCACAATCTCCTTGTGGTGCCCCCCCACCTCACACGATACCACAGTGCCCAAGGCAGCCGCCCTTCCTGCCCACCCCTTGTCTCGGTTCCCACCACCCCTACATCCCTAAAGGACACCTTAACAATGTAGGGGATGGTGGAAGTAAACCTTGAGCACAGTGAAGGACACAGAAGATTGCCAACACTGGAAAAGTTCATTTCTGAAGTGACTTCAGCCAGTGATTCCTCTTCCTTATAGCTGTGTTTTATGGAGTAGGAGTTAAAATTATTTAATTTCTTCTTTGCAGAGGGATATTTTGTTAGTAATTCTACTTCTCTATTGTTTACACGCAAGAGCATACTTTTGCCTAATGCCCCCGAAAGGAGAATCTCCTTTTCCTTTACAAAGCCAACTCAGTTTATTATGTACATAGAGAAATTTTTAAGTGTTACTAAACCCAGTAATATGAAAATAGTTCATCCCCCCTCCCATGGTGCCCACAGCTTATAAATCTTCTTTTTACATTAAAATATTGCCACTATATACCTTTTTAGATGATCCGTATACCTTGATAAACTGCAGTTTCTTCAGTGCTGAGAGTTCAAGAAGGAGGAGATTTTCACTGCAGCCTGTATACACGCCCCCACATGTGTGATGTCACTATCATGTGACCTGGCCAGCTCTGAGAACAAGAAACTGTTCTCCCCAGCATAAAAGACACAACTGAGCATGTGCAGGTCAGCTACTCTTGCCTGTGTGTTAGCTGGCCTTCCACAGATAGACAATGCAGGAGGGGGGGGGATCTGTACATACAGGATAAAACCTTTTTTTACACAATGCAGAGGATTAACCCCTTAAGTTCCACAGTGAGTATAACAAACATGCTATGCTGCATATACAGACTGATTTTACTGTTGTGGGTTTAGTTCCCATTATTAGTACTATTATAATATTTCATGTTTTTAGGAAAAGGGCAATCCGCACTTTGACTCAAGAAACATGGTGGTGACAATACTCAACTTGTTCTTTGGTGGAACGGAGACAGTCAGCAGCACCCTACGAAATGCATTCCTTATACTTATGAGATATCCTGAAATACAAGGTAAATGTTTGGGAGAATTCAGTAAAACAATCATTAACATCCAAACAAAAGAACTCGCTGCTCCAGGTGAGACAGGAAGCCTAATGATATCACAGGTGCCCCCCTTCCCCTCGCCTCCACATACGATCAATACTGAAGAAGTGGCTGCACTTCAAGATCCATCAAAATTCTTATTTAATGAACGAACATCCCAAGTGTTATGCCCCGTACACACGGTCGGAAATTCCGACGGAAAATGTCCGATCGGACCATGTTGTCGGAAAATTCGACCGTGTGTGGGCTCCATCAGACTTTTTCCAAAATTTGAGATCATGCTCTCAAATTTTCCGACAAAATCCAATTGGACTTTTTCCGATCGTGTGTAGAGAATTCTGACAGACAAAGTACCACAAATGCTCAGATCACATTAGGAGACCAAACCTATTGGCTAATAACCTCTATGTAGTTCCGTCGAACGCAACGAACGTCACCACGTTCAGAATGATCGGATTTTCCGACAACTTTGTCCGACCGTGTGTATGCAACACCAGTGTCGGACAAAATCCGTCGGAAAAAGTCAGACGGATTTTGTGGTTGGAATTTCCGACCGTGAGTACGGGGCATTACAGACAGTTCAAATGGTAGATGCGTTTCACACACTACCAGGTGCGCTTATTCATTACTGAAACGCGTCTACCATGTGAACTGTCTGTAACACTTGGGATGTTCATTCATTAAATAAGAATTTTGATGGATCTTGGAGTGCAGCCATTTCTTCAGTATAAAATAATCATTAAGGCTGGATTCACACTGAAGCACGGAGCGGTCCGGTGAGTCCCTATTCGCCGTTTCAGGTCCGATTTCAGCCTGAATTTCGGGCTAAATTCAAACAAGAAATGGACCAGAAGACGCACCGGAGCCGCTCCGGAGATGTGTGAACTAGCTCCATAGAGAGCCGGTCACAGTCTCCTGACATGAGAATTGGATTTGGGGAAACCCGCATCCAATTCGAAATAGTGTGAACCCAGACTTAAAGAGAAAGGAGTTGCCTTTTGCCTGCCAAAAATATCATACAGTATATTCATTCCCAACCATCTAGAATATGTGGAGCAAGAGAGGGGATGTCTAATATTATTTTTAATCCTTGTGCTGCTAGCATTAGTAAATAGGAAAGTGTATCATATTTACTTTTTTTTAAACAATTTCTTTTTTTTTTACACTTTTTCAGTTACTTCCTGGTTTCTTGCCTAGGCAAATGTCTGACATCCTAGAAGTCTTCAGGATGGGAGGAGAGGAGGGTATTTTCCTGATTAAAGTATTTCAGAAAAATACTGCATTATAGCCACTAGATGGAGCATAGGATCATTGGAAATCAACATATTAGACATAGAAGCTGAGACACTTGCACAGCAGTTTTCTTGTTATAAATATATCTCTAATATTGCTGAAGCATTGTTTTTTGCTTTATATCTATATTTATTTTTTCACAGACAAAGTACTTAGGGAAATAAATCAGGTTATTGGCCAAAATCGCATCCCGAAAATTGAAGATCGGAGCAAAATGCCGTATACGGATGCTGTAATCCACGAGATCCAGAGATTCACTGATATTTTTCCAGCAAATGTTGCACACTTAGTGACGAAAGAGATCAACTTTAAGGGATATACCATTCCTAAGGTAGGGGGAATTTTTGCTCACTGTGAAATTTTTTTTTTATAAAGTGATTTTCTTTGATGTAATCTATTACATTTTTTTGTTTCATGCCAACATGCATTTCAAATCACTAACATTGTTTGAAAAAAAATAGAACAGTTATTGGTCTAAAATATGAAATCATTTAGGGGATGTTTTATATTGTATCTATCGGGTTTTATATTGTATCTATCGGGTATTGTTTTACTTTGTCCTAAAATACACTGCATACAAGCCACTTAGTTGTCCAAATATTTTATATTCTGAAATGTATTAAGCCATCTCCTTCAAGGTCACTCTATCTTTTTTTGTATGTCTTTAGGGTACAGATGTCTATCCATTACTATGTACTGTTCATCGAGACCCCAAGATGTTTACTACTCCCACTAAGTTCAATCCCAATCATTTCCTGGACAGTAATGGCTGCTTTAAGAAGAATGAAGCCTATATGCCATTCTCTGCAGGTACATGTACATTTAAGAGACACCACTCTCTTAGGTTAAAGTGCAACTATACTCAGAATGAGAGTGGTCTTGTTTTTGATATCCTCCTGGATGACTCTTTTTGTTTTTGTAGTACCTAATTGATGTAATGACTGCTTTAAGGAGAACAAAGTATTTAAAGGATAAGTTCACCATGTTACCTTGGCACCGGCCCCTGCGCCCCATCCTCTTTGTGACAGCAGGCCAGGGATCTTTTCCCATTGCTTGCTGTTACAATTAAATTAAATTAAATAAAAAAAAATGCAGCTCTGCCCAGCCGCTGCATTCATTCACAGAGTTTGGAACTCATCCTTTATTGCCACTCTCTGCAGGTGCATTTACATTTCGTTCAGAACTAGAGTTAGGCCGAATACCCCCCCCCCAGTTTGCGCCAGTACTCTCGAACATCGCAAAAGTTCAGACACGACAAACGACAAAAACGACAAAAACACACCACAAACCCTATTAAAGTCTATTGCCTCGTTTCCACTGAGCGGATCGGTTCGGGCCGGTACAGTTTGGAAGGGTTAGAATGGTCCAGCCTATTCAGGTGAGCGTTTCCACTGCAAGTCATACCACCAGGGTCCATACGGGGTTTAGAAAAAATGCCTAGCGTGGCCTCACACTGATTGGCAGATGTTTTTCTGTCCGCCAATCAGTGGAATGTATCGTAGCTCCGCCCTAACCGAACCGTTCCATTTTCTATGGCCCCACATCTGAAGCAGGACCCTGAATGGTGCGGTATGGTTAGGTTGTATGGGCTGCTTTCATAATGGAAACACTGAAAATAGCGTACAGTACCGAACCGTACCGAAACGATCCGCTCAGTGGAAATGAGGCATAAGAGAACCCGAATTTGAAAAAACAAAAGTGCCCACATTGAAGGCTTATATGCAAGTTATTAGCCATAAAAAGGGTATGGGGGCCCAGGTACTGCCCTGGGAAACATGTATAAATGCAAACTTTTTTTTAAAAAAGATTGTTTTTAAAACAGCAGCTATTTTAAAGTTGTAGTAAACTCTGTTACACCACTTGTACCTACAGATAATCCTATAATAAGGCTTACCTGTAGGTACTGTGAATATCTCCTAAACTTGTTTAGGAGATATTCAGGGTGAATGCACCCGATGACGTCAACGGTGCATGCGTCTGAAGGCCCAGCTTACAGTGCCGTACCTTCAGAGCCTGTGCCGCGGCCACTCATATAGCCGGAGGCCGCAAACCCAGAAGAAGACCAAGGGAAGATATAAGCAATCCCAGCGGTGACATTGCAGCGCCTGAGGGCTTAGTTCTAACGTAAGTGTATTGCCTGTATATTTTTTACCACCTGCGGTTTACTACCACTTTAATGATGCTTAAAGTGAAACAATAAAAAAAAATCCTTTAAATATACTGTCTGGGGGGGTCCCCTTAGTCTACCTGTAATGTGGGGCATCTGTGCCATGTATAGAACCTGCTGCAGCAAAACTGACATAAAGAAAAAAAAAACATTTAAATTGATTTTCCCTGCAAGCTTTCTTTATTTTATAAAAAACGGCTTGGTAAGCCAGTCTGTATGATGAGGCCACAATTTAGTGCATTTGGAACAAGATTAGAGAAAAATTCTGGTGTCTCTTTGGCAGACTTTGGATGGAAATAACACATGTTTGCACCACAGTGAGCAAGCCTTATGTGAAGAAGCCAAATTATAGTACACCAGGCCCAAGTTCATGGGGGGACATGACTGCCAATTTGTTGTTTATCAGTGTCCCCCCCCTCTCTGTAGGCTCATGTTACTCCCTTTCTCTACCTCTGAACCAACATCAGAATCAAGTAATGCATGATGGTGGGGCTATGGCAGGACTAGCTGTGGACAAGGAGGCAGAATAAGCCACTCTGGCAGCTGTGGTGGACTGCGCACTAGTGTCAGCTTGGGTGATAGAGGATGAGGATGGTTTAGTAAGCCAGTCCACCACCTCCTCTGCATGCTGTGGCTGGATAGCACAGGCAACATCACTAAACAGAGAAAAACGTGCCCTGCCTGAGGAAGGACCACGTCCACCTTTGCCTGTGGACACAGACACTGCTGGCCTCCTCATAGTGGCAAATGATCATCTGCCTCTTCTTGTTGGCCTCCCAGACATGATGGGGGGGCTTATTACCCAAATTTTATAGATACTGGGAAATGTGTAATTGGATGCAGTTTATTCAATGAACGTGGTGTTTGGTGCACATTGAATTGAGGACTGCCACTGACGGAAATGTAAAAACTATAAAAAAATAAATAAAGGTTCCTGTGGGAAGGAACGTTTTATAGTGTGGGGTGGGACTATGGGCACTGAGCCATGATTGGGCAAAGTCATCGTGATTTTGTTCAATCGTGGCTTTGACTGTGCTCTGTGCCCTGAACGGGCAAAGCCTTGAAACTGACCAGCGGTCAGGTACATTGCATCATCCAAGTAGGCACGCGGTGCATTGTAGGGAGCTCGGCGGCCAAACATCCTGCCGAACACCCCGCAAATTCAAGTGTTCGCCGAACAGGCGATGTTTGGAACAAACTTTTGCTTGGCTCAAACTGTTCGTCCAACTCTAACCAGAAGTCAAAGTTCTATACTATACTCAAAGTGCAAACTATACTCAAAATAAGAGAATTAAGTTGGGTCCTGCTTTTTGTTATCCTTCTTGATGACCCTTTGTTTGTGAAGTATCTGGTCAATACAATGGCTGCCTTAAAAAGCATAATGCCTTTATGCCATTCTCTGTAGGTACATTTACATATTAACCAGACACTGCATTCTAAGATTAAGGTGCAACTATACTCAAAATGAGAGGGGTCCTGTTTTTTTTGGTATCTTTCTTGATGACCCTTTGTTTGTAAAGTACATGAATGAAGCCTTTATGCCATTCTCTGTAGGTAAATTTACATTTTAACCAGACACCGCATTCCTAGGTTAAAGTGCAACTATACTCAAAATGAGAGGGGTCCTGTTTTTTAGTATCCTTCTTGATGACCCTTTGTGGAGTACCCAATTGATGTTTCAAAGGATCTTTTGTAAATGTCACCTATATTTCTTCCTTTCTTAGTGCCGCACTTAATGCACTAGGGTGCGCCTGATGTTGTATTACTATTGTTAATACCCTATTTCCCCAAAAATAAGACCTATCGTGATTGTCGGTGATGGCTGCAATATAAGCCCTACCACCCAAATAAGCCCTATTTAAAGTCCTTGTAGGTCTAATTTTCATGGTAGGGTTTATTTTCGGGGAAACAGGGTAGGGCTTATTTGGGGGGTAGGGCTTATGTTGCAGCCATCACCGACAATCACGCTAGGTCTTATTTTCGGGGAAACAGGGTACTAGCAAACACCACGTTTTTGGGTTAAAGTACTCAAAAGTGGGTTTGGGTTTTATTCAAAGCTTTTCAGAAGAGAAGTTGATTTGAAATTATCTATAAACTGTTTTACTTGCCCTAATACAGGCCCTCGCTCAGAAGCCCACTTTCCACAATATGATATTCAGAAGATAGGATGAAATGACCCAATCACTCTGGTCCTCAAACCTCACCTCTAAGCCCACTAACAAGGATTCAGTGCTTGCTTCAGAAGAACAGTCTCTTGGCAAAATTGCTGACGGATGACCTACTGTATATAGGAAATGTTTTTTAAAAGAAATATGAAGTATGAAGAGAAAAATGAAGCATGAAATATGAAGGCTGCTTTTGCTAAAACACTTTTTAGGCCTCATGCACACGGACGTTTTAAAAAACGGGCTGTAAAGCTAGGTCGGATGCCTGGAAAAAGCAGCCTAAAAAAACTTGACTTTTACCGCGTTTGCATTGGCGTTTTTGCACGTTTTTTAGGCGTTTTACACATCTCTAATTTCCTATACAGGGATTACAGTGTCCAATTAACTTTTTGCAGCAAAAAAACGCTGCAGCTCAAAAGCGTTTTTGCGCGTTTTTGCGTGATTCGCGTTTTTACAGCTCTAGCGCTGCGCCATGGAACGCACTGGTCCTGTTTTTTTTTTTACAGCTTAAAAACGCCTATGCCTTTTGCAGCTCAAAAACGCCTAGGTGGGCATGAAGCCATAGACTAACATGGACAGGCTTTTTTAAGCTGCAAAAAACGCTCAAAAACGCGGCTGCAAAAACGTCCGTGTGCATGAGGCCTTAAAAAGAAATGTGAATTGCCTGACTTGGGTCTCAACACTTTCTAGGTCATTTAGACAAAATAATTGTGACTAGAGTTTAAAAATGTCTTCTCTCTCTTGCCAATAACAATAACAATAATTATTGTCTCTTGCCCATAACAATAATAAATGAACTGGAAAAGGAGGGTCTGGATGGCCGCACTTCAACAAAGCTTCTTTATTAATGGTAGATAAAATCCAAAAAATGGTTACATCATCAGCGATACAGCAAACAGCATAAATGGCTTACGCGTTTCACGCCTCAAGGGCACTTAGTCATAGTCTATTAATAAATTAATAAAGAAGCTTTGTTGAAGTGCGGCCATCCAGACCCTCCTTTTCCTCCTCTATTATGAGCAGAGCCAGCACCAGCTGAACCCAATTAGGGTGGACACTACTCTCCTTGTGGGTCTGCAGACTAGAGTGGTATTTTCATACTTTAAATAATAAATGAACTGTATTAAAACATTTTGGAGGGGTCATTTTGCAAAAATGTATTCAATATAATGCAATATGTAACTTTTTTTAATTTTTTAAATTTTTTTTAGGAAAGAGAATATGTGTTGGAGAAGCTCTTGCCCGTATGGAGCTGTTTATTTACATAACAACTATCCTACAGAACTTCAAACTGACTTCTAAGTCTAAATTTACCGATGAAGACATCAAACCCACAATGACAGGATCCGCCAATGTCCCCAGATTTTATGAGATGTCTTTCATCTCTCGGGCTCTGTAGAATGTCGCCTACCTCAAGGAACAAACCCACCTTTTCTATAAGCCGCTCCTTACCTTCCATGAAGAAGAACCCTAGAGCTGATGTGAGAACACCTTCTTACTTTGCATCCTGGTGCTTGCTTTAAAGGGGAAACAGCACACTGATCAACACCAGTTCTATTTCCCACCGGGTACACTGGGAGTGTGATAGTTATGTATAAGGGTGGGGCTTAGTGTGAAAGGGGGGTCAAGTATTGGATTGCTGGGCAAGAAATTTCACTACAATACCTTGTTTTCTATTGCATCATTATTGGTCAGACATAAAGTTGAATATTTTTCATGTTGTATTTACCAAGTCCACTGGAAATAAAATATAAAAGCTCAACATGGTTGACTATACAGTTTTGTATGTGATTTTCTCAATAAAAATAAATCCTTCTATAATGATTATAATTTTGCTGAATTTAACAAACTGAACCACCTTGCTAACCACCTTGCTAACCACGTACATCTGTTTATATCTTAAAGCAGGCAGATCAGGACTGAAGCCTGATGTGTTTCGCCTAGTGTTTCGCCTATTGTTGTGTGTGCTAATTAACCCTGCAATTGAATGAAGGAGTCCAGTGTTGATTAAGATAATTAACTCATGCTAATTATGTTAGGTTTTAGTCATCCGGCTGTATAAATTTGTGTGACATGTCAAATAAAAGTTCATTCCTGATGTACTCCAAGACTGGTGTTGTCTAGTTCTTGGGGGCTCCTATAGCCAGATCCATTGGACTCATGTTCCAGGACTTAGGAAGCGGTATACTGACGGAAGCTTCCGTCACATTGGTACACATTCCGTTTCATATTTATGCAGTTGAAAAGGACGAGACACATTTTAAACTGTCACTGTGTAAAAATATCGAAATTCAACTGCTGTTATGCCGGCCATACACGGTTCGAATTTTGAAAGAATTTTCTTTTGAAAATCGTATCTATGAATTTTCGTATGAATTTCGCACCATTAGTGGGCTGCAGCAACAGCCGATTTTCGTTCGGAAATCAAATTTGAGGAATCGGACATGTTGGATTTTTGTTTTAAAACGACCGGTTTTCTAATCAATGATGGGAGAATCGTGCGAGAAATGTAATAAGAAAAGAAAATTTACGGAGAGAAAAGAAGATTGCCGGCCAAGAAAATTCTTTTCTGTAGCAACATGAGGTGAAATTGAAGGCTTGGTCGTCCGAATTTCGAAAATCCATGGTGGCACCATCGGATCACAAAAAAACAAACTTTCTGATTTTGAAAAGAAAATTTGTTCAAAATTTGACCATGTATGGCCTGCATTAGACAGCAAATGCTGCTGTTAGAATCAAAGGTTTACATTTTAAATGCAGCAACTTAAAATCGCCATTTTTATTTTTATCTACTTTACTGCTACAGGGTGGCAGCTGTGCGCAGGATAACGTGTGTGTATATATATATGTGATCCCACACTTCCAGTAGGGGGCACGCATGTGCCGGGTACTCTGTCCCCTGACGATCGCCAGGCAGATGTAAAAAAGTCAGATCTCCATTCTGACAAGAGGGAAGGGATGGAGTTTGTGTCCCTGTAAAGCGGGGAATGAATTACATCTTTTCCCCTAGTAAAAGTACCACACATAGTACAGTAAAACACTGGCTAGGAACACAGATCTCCCCTGATGTTAACCCTTTACATTGTACCCCTACTCATTCACCAAAAAAAAAAAAGTGTCAAAAATAAGGAGACAGGAGGCAGTTTTTGACAATAAATTTATTATAAAAAAAAAAAAAAATGTCCCCCAATGTAGATCCATAGTCATTCATGACGCCTGCCGCACCATTAGACCAAAAAAAAGCCTTGATCTGCCTGTGATGAAAGCTAACCGCCGAATGCCTGCTCTGCCATGTGACAGTTCTTAAATAGGTAAGGGGTGGGGCCACCTGGTGACATCAGCTGGTGGCCCTGCCCCTTCTGACATCACTGACCCAGCAAGAACTGTCACACGGAGGAGCAGGCATTCAGCGGTTAGCCTTCGTCATGGGTGAATCGTTTGTCATTTCGGGTGCAGCGTGCGTTTTGATCGACGATGGATCTACATCGGGGGACGTTTTTTTTTTTTATAAATAAAGGAATTGTCAAAAACTGCCTTTTTTTTTTTTTTATGCTTTTTTGGTGAATGAGTAGGGGTACCCCTACTCATTCACATGGGGAGCCGGGATCTGGGGGCCCCCTTGTTAAAGGGGACTTCCAGATTCCAATAAGCCCCTTGCCCGCAGACCCCCACAACCAACACCCAGGGTTGTGGGGAAGAGGTCTTTGTCCCCATCAATAAGGTGCCCCAAAGCACCACCTATGTTGAGGGCATGTGGTCTAGTATGGTTACATAGTAGGTGAGGTTGAAAAAAGACACAAGTCCATCAAGTCCAACCTATGTGTGTGATTATATGTCAGTATTACATTGTATATTACTGTATGTTGTGGTCGTTCAGGTGCTTATCTAATAGTTTTTTAAAACTATCGATGCTCCCTGCTGAGACCACCGCCTGTAGAAGAAAATTCCACATCCTTGCCGCTCTTACAGTAAAGAACCATCTACACAGTTTAAGGTTAAACCTATTTTCTTCTAATTGTAATGAGTGGCCACGTGTCTTGTTAAACTTCCTTCTACAGAAAAGTTGTATCCCTATTGTGAGGTCACCAGTACAGTATTTGTAAATTGAAATCATATCCCCTCTCAAGCGTCTCTTCTCCAGAGAGAATAAGTTCAGTGCTCGCAACCTTTCCTCATAACTAATATCCTCCAGACCCTTTATTAGTTTTTTTGCCCTTCTTTGTACTCGCTCCATTTCCAGCACATCCTTCGTGAGGACTGGTGCCCAGAACTGGACAGCATACTCCAGGTGCGGCCGGACCAGAGTCTCGTAGAGCGGGAGAATTATCGCTTTATCTCTGGAGTTTATTCCCATTTTTAATGCATGCCAATATTATGTTTGCTTTGTTAGCAGCAGCTTGGCAATGCATGCCATTGCTGAGCCTATCATCTACAAGGACCCCTAGATCCTTTTCCATCCTTGATTCCCCCAGAGGTTCTCCCCATGGGACATTAATATATGAATTGTATGAATTTGTTGATTTAATCCCTACAGGTTTTTGAATAATCCAATTTATTGCACGGTATTGATTATTCTAATGTTTTCGGTATAAATCACTTAGCACATATAAGTTAATGATACATCTAGTTGAATAGCGCCTACTTTATTTTTTGGTTTAATTTATTAGTGTGGTTCACACTTAAAGGGGCATTTGTCACATATTTTTAGCACAGGGTTGGCGCCTCTTACATTGAAAAACAACAAAGGGCGCTATATGGTTAGTGACCACAAGATGGTGCTGTCATGTATTGATACTACAGTTATAACTGTAGTATTGATACTTGACAGCACCATCTTGTGGTCAATTTAAATATAGCGTTCTGGTTTGTTTGTTTCTCATAAAGATCTAGGAGTCCTAGCAACATACTGCATTTGATAGAAAGGAAAGTAAGCTATTTGCTACTTCTACTGGAAGTAATGGGTATTTTACTGCACAACAGAACAGATTAGGGGGCAAAGTAGAGAGCTGAGTATGTTCTGATGGGAGGGGGGGGGGGGGGGTGGTAAACGACCATGTTGCCGTTTCCTGCATTTGCCCATGCAAAGTATGTCCTTCATGTAATTCACCTGTCAGAAACATGGGGCCACAGGGGTGATGATTATTAATTGGGGTATAAAGTTTGAAAGAAAATGATAAAAATGGGAGTAACTTATTACTGTGTGCATGCTTTGGCAGTTTAATGTACATGACATAATTTGTAAGGCTGTTTGGCCAAATCTATTAGGCTGAATTCACCCTATCCCTGTATGCACTGCAGGGAGAGCTGTAGCATACACGTCTAAGTTGGTTTTCCTTTCCCTTTCACAGTACACTGCAGCTTCATAGATGTGAACTAGCCACCCAGAAAATAATAGATTTTCTACCTAAAATATTTTTTGATTTTTCTAAGAAAAGTGTTAATAGGACCTATTATACTGTTTAATACAGAATTCCAGAATTCAAATTTCAGATGGAACGTTTGGTTGTTTTTTTTTTCAGATGTGCAAAAAAAATTAAAGGGAGAACCCAAAATGTAGTGTTGTGACAATTGTACAAATGCTTCCAGAAGGCAATTTCTGCACTACAGAGGCTATTTCTAGTGACACCTGGGAGAAGTGCACATAATCTAGATGTGCAGCTGCAGCAGTCCTGTCTCTGGAATGACATGAAGGGAGTAATAAGCTGGATGCATAAAGTCTAATGTGCAACTGCCCTCTGAGTGGGTATCAATGACTCCTGGGAGAAAGAGAGTAACATTGGGGAGCTGGGTCCCAACATTGGGGTGCTCCCAAGAGGAGAGGGGTATTATGGGAAGATGGCTTATGTGATATATGATGTGCAGCTTTCGCAAGTGACTGCTACGGACTGTCCACTTAGGGTCGGTGCTACCACTAGGCAAACTAGGCAGTCATCTGCGAGGGAGGGGTTGGGGAAGCATCTGGCGAAAGTGACAAGCCGATGGGAGTAGGAAGTTAGTGGTGCACCATGCAGAAATTAGTTTCTGTCCCCCAGAAAACCCATCCACCTGCTCCTCTCCTCCCCCTCCCTCCTCTGCTCTCTGTGTGTCACTTTGTACAAGTGACGGCTCGGAAGTGCAACTGTCCTAGGTGGAGAGGATCCATTCCCCACAATGCTCCATCCAATCCACCTCCAGCATGTCTGCAGCCCTGAGCAGCTTCAAACACATCCCTTCTCCCGCCCCTCCTGTGTGCTCCGTCTGTGAAGGGGAGGTGGGTGTGAAGAAGCAGCCGACAGCCACACTAAAAAACTACTGAATGAGACAGTGAGCCCCTGGGGACCATTCCAAGTGAGTGAGCACTTTTACTGACCAGACCCTGCTCCCCTCTCTCTCTCCCTGACCCCCCTTTTCTCTCCCTGACCCCTCTCTCTCTTGCTCTCTCCCTGACCTCCCCACTCGCTCCCTAAACCCCCTACCCTCGCTCACCCTCTGCCCCCTCTCTCTCTCTTTCTGACCCCCTCTCTCTCTCTGACCCCTCCTCTCTCTCCCTGACACCCCCCTCTCTCTCTGACCCCCCTCTATCTCCCTGATTCCCCCTCTCTCTCCCTGAACCCCCTTTTCTCTCTCTCTCTCTCCTTGGCTCCCTCCCCCCCCCCCCCCATTTCTCTCCTTGCCAGCACTGGAAATAACTTTATTCCAGTCTGTTTATCTCCTGTTTTAACTCCTTCCTTCTCCAGTTCTCTTCTCCAGAGAGAACAAGTTCAGTGCTCGTAACCTTTCCTCATAACTAATGTCCTCCAGTACCTTTATTCGTTTTGTTGCCCTTCCCTGGACTCTCTCCAGTTCCAGCACATCCTTCCTGAGTGCCCAGAACTGGACGGCATACTCCAGTTGCGACCGCACCAGAGTCTTGTAGAGCGGGAGAATTATCGTTTTATCTCTGGAGTTGATCCCCTTTTTAATGCATGCCAATATTCTGTTTGCTTTGCTTGCAGCAGCCTGGCATTGCGTGCCATTGCTGAGCCTATCATCTACTAGGACCCCCAGGTTCTTTTCCATCCTAGATTCCCCAAGAGGTTCTCCCCCTAGTGAGTAGATTGCATTCATATTTTGGGAAGACACATGCCAGAAAAGATAAGAGAGAGCTGCTCGTCCCCAAAATACAGTAAATGGGAAAGACTCCCCCAAAGTGGGGGTTTTAGGCAGAAAAATAGAAAGATGAATCAATGATGTGTAGAAAAATTCAATATTTTATTAATTTCAAGGGGCATGACATAATAGTTAAAAAAATTAGCTCCAGTAGGAAAATAATTATAAAAAGAAACGGATATACACTTGCAGACAGAAATTTCATACCAACATTATACAAACAATGTCAACAATATGAAAAATAACCCTGACGCGTTTCAACCCACACACCGAGGGTCTTCTTCAGAGGGACAGTCTGCTGAGAAAAATACATCATAGGTATACATGTCAAATACTGTTTGACACAATATATACAATTAGTAATATCATAGAGTGCGAACATGTGATATAGTTGCCTAGTAGTGTATATCCAAAAAGAGAAGAATTGTCCTACGTGGAGATCCTTTTAAAAGACCTTTTTCTCACCACAGGAGGTCCCAAAACACTCCACAACCACCACGATCGGAGAGGGGCAGCAATCCAATGGTATGGCTTACAAGAGGTCACACTTGTAAAACCCCCCAAGAGGGCGAAGGACGCCAATGGTCAGGGTGCGGACAGGCCACACCTGTGGCAGAGATCCATGAGGGGAAATGTATTAAAAATTACATGCTCAAAGGTAGAATGAGCAATCAAGCACACTGTCCACACATAATAAATTGGAGTAGGATGTGCAGGAATTGTACGCATATCTACATGTGTGTATACACAGAGGGGGGCTTAGAGAACACCAGATACCCACTTGGTGTGTAAACAATAAACAACACCTGAAGTGTGAGTTATAGGCAGTGTTGGTCATCTTACTTTAAAAAAGTAATTAGTTAAGTTACAAATTACTTCTCCCAAAAAGTAATTGCGTTAGTAACTCAGTTACTACATTGGAAAAGTAATTAGTTACGCAGCAAAGTAACTGACTTCTTTTTTAAATATTCTATACGTGTAACTAAGGGGCGGGTCTAGTATTACTGTAACCAAGGGGCGCATTTATTATTATTGTTATATATCGTGTAACCAAGGGGCTGCTCTATTATTACTCTAACCAAGGGGCAGATCTGTTATAGCGTGTAAGCAAGGGGCGGGTCTATTATTATTATATCGTGTAAGGGGGGATGGCTACAGAAGAGGGCGAATGTTAAATTAATGGGCAGAGCTCGATATATAACAATAATAATAAATGCGCCCCTTGGTTACAGTAATACTAGACCCGCCCCTTACTTACACGATAGACGCCCCTTGCAGAGTAGCACGAGCATCAGGAGCGTGCGGCATCGCCTCGTACATGTTAACTGCGACTGCGCGGTGTAGAGTTCACTCAGAGCTGTTTAGGTTCGTCAATTTTCGGAAGCTCCGTAGTCCTTCGTACTGCGCAAGCCCTGCGCCTGCGCAGTACAGGGGGCCCTTATCCGGCGGGGGAACTTTTCGGCAGGACACCGGAATTACACTACTGCCATCTAGTGGGGTAACTAAGCCAAAGTAATGGGAACTGAGTTACCATGAGGGGAAAAGTAATCAGTTAGATTACTAGTTACCCTCTAAAGTAACTGCGTTAGGTAACTCAGTTTATTTTAACTCAGTTACTTACATCACTGGTTATAGGGCAGTGAAAGTTGAAGTGAAATAAAGAATGGGTTCAGAAATACAAAAGTGAAGAATGCAGGGTAAAAAATTTGTGCAAAACGAGAAGTGGAGGAAAAAGTGCAAAGTGAAGCAATAGTGAGATAAATGGAAATGTGGAGAGAAGAGGGTGAGAGGGGGAAAGGGTGACAGAAGTGATGAATGAAAAGATAAGGAAAGTGAAAAAAGCGAGAGAGATTGAAAATAAAAATAATAAGGTGAAATGAAATGGAGGGGGCAGCACCAATGTGAAAATAAATAATTGAGAAAAGGTTGATGGGGCAAAAGTGATGTATATAGAAGTGTAGGAATGATGAGAACAGGGGAAAATTGGGTGAGAGACACTCAGCTAAAAAGATAAGTGAGAAAAAAGTTTAAAAGGGGTTGGGAAAAAAGGATTATTATTAAGTGTAGATACATATAGATGGCACTAGGCCAAGGATAATAATGAAATGACAGTGAATTGGAGTGAGAAACCAGAGAACCACAGCACAACAGCAGTGACAAAATGAAAGTCACACAAGGACCAGAGTGCATATAATGGCAGGATTATTACCTTGATGTTTAGGACATATGTAATGGTATCACACAACCCAGTAAAGGGGGACTGTAAATAGTGACCTAATTGGCCACAAGGAAAGTGACGCTCTAAGGATCAAAGTCCAAAAGAGGGGTCACCCAGTCTGAAGGTAAAAAGATAGTAGACAAAATTGTATAAATGGTTTTGTAAACCTACAAGATATATTTCATATAAAATATTACTGGGACGGTATAAGACCTAGGACCAATACATACCATACGGACGCTGAGTGTGTATCTGACCCTCCTGCTGGAACGGTGGAGATCAACTAAACCACCGTTTGTCCAGCTTTATATGGGTAGTGTGGTGTATCTACTTCCCGGAAATTCACCACAGGTGTACCCAGCCTAACAGCTTACCTGACCCGTCCTAGGGAGGCATGGCCGCCATAATGCTGGCCTCATGTGGCTTCCCCGGCCTTCCAGAATGCCAAGGCAGCCCCGAAATGACGTCACGGCGCAACGGCCATACGTCACGCGCACATGCGGGGCCCCGCGAATGCGTCGTGAAGGATGGCGTCCGGGAATGTTCAGGGACACCGCCGGCAAGGATCGATGTTCCCCACATCGGCAATGGTACCAGCCCAAGTGCCTGACTGGGGAGACACATGGAGGAGCGCTAGAGTGGCAAATAGCTCCTCCCCCCTTGCCGGGAAGACATACCGAATGGAATCCCCCACTCCGAGAACGGTAGCCACAGAGATAGGGGACACTCCTGGGAAAGACAAAAGTAACAACAAAAGAAAAAAGGAAAACATTTTTAATGTAAATAATATTATAATACAAGAATAAAAGATAAGTTGAATCGTAAATGTGTGGTGCAAGTACACGAATAGGTACAATTGCCCTAACTCATGTAGTTGATGATTATTGATATATTTACATATAGTATGTATGTACATGAGACATCAGAAAGGAGTGAACACAGGTCACATGACTTTATAGAACTGCACAGGAATTAATGGGGAAAAGGAAAGAAACTAAACAGGGAGTCCAGAAAGCATCTACAGTGTCCAGACTGATTGAAAGGATTATACTATTGCGTTTTTCCAGAGGCAAAACTCCTTAGAAAAAGAGCAAAGGAAATTGATTCATTTAATCCGGGGGGAGAGGTGGCATCTAATTTAAATATCCACCTCTGCTCATGCTGGAGCAACATTTTGTTACAATCACCGCCTCGATCTGGAATGTGGGTTTGATCGAGTGCGGTGAAGGAAACTGTGGGGATCTTATAGTTGTGCACTACCACCACATGTCGCCCAAGTGGCACGTAATGGTTGCGAATCTGCATACTGTAGATGTGTTTGGACATACATCGGTGAAATTCCTGTTTCATCTTACCGACGTAATATGCCCCACACTCCCACGACATGAGGTACTCCACCCCATGTGTCTGACAATAGGAAAAATGTGAGGGCTGGAAATTTTCCCCATTAGGGAGACGAAAGTTTTTTTCTCATCTTATATATTTTCAAAATGAGCAATGTCCACAGGGAAATGAGCCAGAGGTTGAGCAATGTTTCAATCTCTTAAGTTCATTTTTAAACTCACTCTGGACCAGCTTGTCTTGCAATGAGGTGAAAGTGATTGAGGGACTAGCTGAGATGAAGCTGCTGACCTTCGGGACGTCCATAAGTATGGACCAATGCCTTTGGACAATGTTCCTGATTGCTTGGTGCTGCTTGGAGAAGCGTAGGATGATCCTGGTTGGATCCAAACCAGGGTCATTCCTCACCTTCTTTTTGGACAGCAGGTCATTACGGGACTGTGCGGCAGTTTTATTATAGGCCTTACGCAGACTAGTGCCACGTGCCAGCAGTCTAGTTTGAAGATTATGGGCTTCTTGTTTTAAGAGGGAATCATCAACGCAGGTACTGCCCATAGGGAATGGATTGTTTGAGTACAGTGGGATGGAAGCTTTCCGCATGGAACACCGTATTGCCTGTGGTGCCCTTGCGGAATAGTGTAGTGGAGATTTTGTTCTCGGGGGTACGCCCGATTTTGACGTCCAAAAAAGTAATTTTTACATGATCATAGGTCATTGTAAGTTTGAGATTGTGCTCATTCTGATTGATATGATCATGGAACTTCAATAGCATTTCCAGAAGCTTCTGTTGGACTGGCTGCCATACGCATGGGCCGAATGTCGGACGAATTCTTTTGAACCGGCTGATGCTGCCCGACATGCGGCCCGTGTGTACTAGGTTTTGTTGGCAATGACCTACAAATAAGAAGGGGGGAAACTAGTCAAATCCCTAATGGGAGTTAGTTTTAATGGAAAAAAAAACTAAGGATGTGAATCATTTTAGGAGTCAGATCTCCCAGAGAGAAGGGGGGGATTTTTCAGAGATCTGCCTGTAATATAACGACATCATGATCTTTCTACCAGGCATGGGTAAGAAAAGAGGTGTTTCCATTTTCTGTGGAATCTGTTTCAGAGATCTTCTAACATGTTACAAAAATCTCTGCAAGATGGGAGGAGCTCTTCCAATACTCCTGCGTGATTTTTATTAATTAGGTGTCAACCAGGGATGAGCTCAAGGCTTGGGTGTTCACCTAAAAGCTGAGTTTTTTTGCTTGTTCAACACTAGTTCTTCTGCCGCCACTATATATGACAGCTTTCTTTTTGTCAATGGTTATTTAGGAAGAGGCAATTACCAGCATCCACTTCGTTCATAGCAACTAGTGACGTCGTGCAGCCCCAATTATTTACTGGACGGGAAACCCTAGTCATGTAACAAAGGGGTGGGGATAGCGCTGACATCACTAACCAAATACTGCCACATGGCCATGTTTGGGCAATGACATTGACCAAATAGGGACATGGCCATATCAATCAATGACATCACCTGGGAGATCCCACTTTTTTTTTTTATATTTAACAGAGGAGACTGTGCAAGTATGGGGGAATATCACTGTGCTAAACCCAAATAAAAATAGGAAGAAAATTGCTTTTCTAAAGCTGCTGTCACTCAAACAAACAAAGTCAAGTAAACGTGGAAACAATATGTGAAGCGCTAAAATGTGAGGATGTGCAACAATTGCAGTAAAATATATGAATATAAAATTACATATAAAATTAAAAAGTACAAAAATTAGATAAATAAAGTGCGGTAGTGATGAATGGGGTGGTAGTAGTAACACTAATGTTAAAAAAGTCTCTCTTGTTCAAGATGGACTGCTGGAGTGGAGGTATGGAATTTTCTTTTCCAAACGTAGGTGAAACTGGTATGGAAAGGCATTCAATATACCAAAGTATAAATGCGATCCGGAGACAATATTAATACTGGAAAAGGTACTTCTTACCGGATGAGGTGGACACACATACCATATGGCAGTGGGTCAACAGCGCTTGTGTGTTATTTCTCCCTTTGGATGCTGGTTCCAGGTCCTGCGAATACATCTTAAGTCTAAGAACACGCGGCCTCAGGGCATCACCGGCACTTCCAGGGGTAAACACGCGTTGGATCATCCAGTGAACGCACACAATGGTGCAAGGTGAAGGACTTGTATTTCCAGATCATCCAGGATCACATGAAGTAGGACATAATGTGAGAAAGCAAAAAATGCTCCATATGGTGCAGGTTAACCAATATAATTTATTGGAAAAAAGGTCTCACAATGAAGGAGCAAATTAAAAATAGTCCAGTAAAAGATACAGGCTAAAAACAATAAAGGGCAATGTGGATAAAATCAGATAAAATCACCTACGCGTTTCGACCTAGTGGTCTTCAACAGGGGCAATGCCCTATTGGTTAACCTGCACCATATGGAGCATTTTTTGCTTTCTCACATTATGTCCTACTTCATATGATCCTGGATGATCTGGAAAAACAAGTCCTTCACCTTGCACCATTGTGTGCGTTCACTGGATGATCCAACGCGTGTTTACCCCTGGAAGTGCCGGTGATGCCCTGAGGCCGCGTGTTCTTACCCTTAAGACGTATTCGCAGGACCTGGAACCAGCATCCAAAAGGGAGAAATAACACACAAGCGCTGTTGACCCACTGCCATATGGTATGTGTGTCCACCTCATCCGGTAAGAAGTACCTTTTCCAGTATTAATATTGTCTCCGGATCGCATTTATACTTTGGTATATTGAATGCCTTTCCATACCAGTTTCACCTACATTTGGAAAAGAAAATTCCATACCTCCAGTCCATCTTGAACAAGAGAGACTTTTTTAACATTAGTGTTACTACTACCACCCCATTCATCACTACCGCACTTTATTTATCAAATTTTTGTACTTTTTAATTTTATATGTAATTTTATATTCATATATTTTACTGCAATTTTTGCACATCCTCACATTTTAGCGCTTCACATATTGTTTCCACGTTTAACAGAGGAGACTGAAAGATTTCAGCATTAGTGAGTGACAGGAGCAAATTGTGTCTGTGGTAAGTGGGATTCTTTTGTTTCAGCTGATCAGTGGCTATCGTTTATCATAACTGACATGGATCTGCATAGCTCGACAACATGATTGATGATGGCTGTACATCGCAGAACGTTTTTGAGATGTTTTTTATTTTTATTGAAGGTATTGTCAAAATGTGTGGTGTCATTGTTTACTGTTTCCATGTTCTTTTGTGAATGAGTGGGGGTACATTCACATGAGGCCAGGGTATCTGGAGGCCCTTGCTCTCTATGGCATTAAGAACCCACCCACTACCAGAGGAACATGATATGGACCTGTGACATCAGGTAACTGGACAAATATTGCTGTAAATGCTGCTGTAGTGTATTGAAGAATGTACAGTGTGTATATATATATATATGGTGTGTGTGTGTGTGTGTTTGTGCAAGGTTTGAGGGGACTCAAAGTGGGTAGAAAGCTAGAAATAGAGAGGTGGGCTGTAAGAACTAATTATGAAGGTGGGCTGTAAGAACTAATTATCCTTATTTGTTAATTGTCAAATTTGACTGTGTACAAGTTGTAGCAATGAAATGAAGCTATTAATACCACCAAGTTCAATTCAGGTGATGGGTTTGTTTTTATTGTATTTTCTTTTAATGTTCCCATTTACAGATTGAACTTTGGAATGATAAGAAACTATTTGTTCAGCAGTCACTGATTGCCAGCACTGTATATAAAAGAACAAACTAAAATAATTTGATTGCTTCTGCGGTGTGAAAAATGGAGGTCTCATGGTTGTCAACAATGCTTCTGGCTTTGACCATCTTCTGCATGTTCATGTATTCTTCATGGAAGGCAATGTATAGAAGAGGTAACCTACCTCCTGGGCCTACACCTCTTCCTGTCATTGGGAGTGTTCTACAGATTAAGCGAGGAAAGCTGGCCAGATCTTTAATGGAGGTCAGTGCTTATGTCTTTTGAACTTTGTGTACCACCACTGGGTACATGTGCATAAACCCAGGGGCTTGCAAATATATTCACACATGAGTGCTTATTATGTGGGAGCACATGGGTCTCTGAAAGTGTGAATTTAGACACATCTGCACTTGTAATGCCCTCTGTTTACCTGCTATGACCACACCACTCCAGATAATAATGGCCACAATGCAGGTGCTTGGAGATATAAACAAGGGCATTCAGCTTGTGATTGCCGTCATTTGACAGCAGTCATATCGCAGTATTTATCCCTATGACATGTAACATGTGGCTATGATAGACAGTAATCCCAAGCTTGGGAAATTTTCTCCCTCCTAGCTGGAACCCATAAAATAACATTTTTTTAGGCCTGGCACACTGGGCAATGGTCATTGAGTGCGATGCTACATAAGGCTGGATTCACACCTATGCATTTTTTGTGCTCTTTGCATTTTGCAGATTTGTACTACAGTCCATTTAACATGCTTTCCTATGGAACACATTCTGTAGTGCAAATCTGCAAAATGCAAAAAGCACTAAAACTGCATAGGTGTGAATCCAGCCTAATGGAGGATCGATGGTGAACCCATTCAGGTTGACTTAATAGCTAATATAATATAATATAATGGCTTATCTACAGGCAAAAACTTATCCAAGAGATTAAAAAAAATAAAAAATCAGATATACAACCTGTTGGTATTTGGCTAAATTGAAATTTCAGCTTCATGTGAACTGACATTTAGGCCTGGTTCACACTTATACAGGTTGCAGTTTGCATATTCCAGGTGCATTTTGCATTTTTCGAAAACGGTGAACTACGAGGGGTCCCCGACTTACGAACGCCCGACCTACGAATAACCCCTTCTTACGAACGGGGCGCTGCGGGGACCCTCTGCCATTTTTCGCCGTCTTCCGGACATTCTGTGCATGCGCGGCCATACGGAGCCTTGGAAAATGCCGGCAAACTTCGGAAATGTCCGTAATTTGCTGCGCATGCGCAGAACGGCATTAGACGGAACATTGGAAATGTCCGGAAATGTCCGTATTTGTCGGTCTGCGCATGCGCGGCCGACTTACGAACATTTCCGACTTCCGTACAGGCGGGCAGTCCCTAACGAGTTCGTAACTTGGGGACCCCCTGTACATCCATAAAAACCATGTTAAATGGACTGTAGTGTGTTTATGCAAAACTGAAAACAGACAAAAAAATTCATAGGTGTGAACCAGGCCTTAAGAGGTCAACTCTAGGCAGATAGTAAATATACAGATGAATGCAGCTCTGTAACTAATAATAAATTATTAAATGTGTTTTTTAAATGCTGAATTTGAATTGGCATCAGACAATGAAAGGTACACCTCACGCCTTGTTACTGCATCAAAAGATTTATTTAAATAGTAATGCCAAAAAAGGATGTGAACTTTGTTTGGGTACAAAGTCGCATGACCGCGTAATTGTCACTTAAAGAGACGCAGTGCCGTAAAACAAAAAATGGCCTGGTCATTGAGCAGCCAAATCTTCCGGGACTGAAGTGGTTAATAATAGTAAAACGTATCTGTCCTGGAGTCCAGCATTGTCGGCACTGAAGCTGCCACCATTGCCGGTAAGGGAACCCGGTAGTAAAGCATTACTGCTTCACACCGGATCCCTACTGGGCATGCACGAGGCACCACTGCACTCTCCTACTGGCTCGGCGGCGGGGGAAGGAGGAGGGAGGAGGAACGAGCCGAGCTGCTGACATGCGCAGCTCCGCAGTCCAGTTTCCTGGAAGTGGGGACAGGATATATGTCAAAGATGCCAAATGTGGCACTGGAGGGGAGGGGAGGAGACGAATGAGTGGAAGCTCCACTTTTGGGTGAGACTCCGCTTTAAGCATCATTAAAATGACTGCTCCTTTAAAAACAATCTTTTTTAAAAGTTTTTTTTTTTTTTTACATTGATACATGTTCCCCAGGGCAGTACCCGACCCCCATACCCTTTTAATGGCCAATAATTTGCATATAAGTCTTCAAAATGGGGATTTTTGCTTTTTCTTGTTCGGGTGCCATTGACTTTTTTCGATGTTCAAGATTTCTGGCGCGAACTGAACCAAGGGATGTTCGGCCCATCTCTATTCATCACGCTCATTAATACTTTCTCATGTACTCCCTTTGTATTTTGTCCACCTTCACCTCCACCCACTGTCTCCCTCACTGTCCAGGAGATTGCTAATCACTTAAAAAACAAGGTTGATGTAATTCATGAAGACACCTCCACTGTACAGATACCCTTCTGCACTTAACATACCCTGTCTAAGAGCACATTCAATTGTTTCCTTTTTTGACCTTGCTACTATGTAAGAAGTTACCAAACTTTTGTCAGATGCCCATCTAAAAACTTGTCCTCTGGACCCTGTTCCATTGCAACTACTACAGTCACCCTTTTTCTCTCTCCTATGCACTCTCACTCACATCTTTAAACTCTCCCTCTCTACTGAAACCTTCCCCTCTCCTCTAAAGCATGCCATACTTAAAGAGGCCCTCATCAGACACCAACAGCCTGAACGGCTCAAGACCGTTCTCCTTGCTCCTATTTTACCTCTAAACTATTAGAATGCTTAATTTTCAACTAAATGAGCTTCTACCTCCCTGACAAACTTCTTTACCCCTTACAGTCTGGCTTTTACTTGCAGCACTCCAAAGAATCTGCCCTACTAAAACTCACAAATTATATACTAAGTGACAAGTCCAACAGCCACTACTCCATAGGCATACTACTAGACCTTTCTGCTGCTTTTGATACTGTTGACCACTCATTCCTTCTCAATAAACTTCACTCCCTTGGCCTCCAGGACTCTTTCTTGATTCTCTTCCTACCTACCACAGCACTCCTTCAGTGTTAACTACAACTCTGTCTCCTTCTTTCCATTTCCTCCTTTCTCTCTATTGTAGTCTATACCCTCACATAGTGAGATAATATTTGATTATATTTGTATAGTTTTGTTATTTTAGTCTCACTGACTGGACACCTTTATCATTTTCTTCAGCTTGGCCAAAAGTATGGTTCAGTCTATACTCTTTATTTTGGATCAAAACCAGTGATCATGCTGTGTGGATATGAGGCAGTCAAAGAAGCTCTTGTTGACCATGCAGATGAATTTGCTAACCGGGGAAATCTTGGAACAGTTGATGATGTTGTGTCTGGGGTTGGTAAGTTTATGTCTCAATAACTAAAGTGTAATTACTTGCACTAGTATTAAAGTTGTTAGCTTACTATGGGTTAAGTGCAATGATATGCATGTCACCTTTTGTACTTATCTCTTTAAATTTACAATTAAGATTTTTACTGAAAACCAGGAGATATAACTGGATCAATTCTGGACCTTTGGGTCTCAGCTATTGCAGTTGCAGAGTCATCTGTAGTCACTATGCCCACCCCTCCTCTCCTCTTGCCCACAGAGTGCTTTGTATTATGTGAACCCATTCATGAAATGCAAAGCCTTCTGCTAATAGACAGCAGAGGACAGGGGCAGGCAGAGCAGCTGCTGTGTGTGAGAAACAAGCATCTCTCCTGTCAGATTGCTGTACTCCCAGCGCTCAGTAAAACTGTCAGCTGTAAAGTAAACAGATAAGTCCAAGGCCCCTTTCACAGGATCGGACCGTTCAGATCCGCCTGTCAGTTTTGACGGCAGACCTGAACGGGCGCTCCATGCTAGTCTATGGAGCGTCGGATGTCAGCGGAGACATGTCCGCTGACATCCGACCTGGTCCAATCCGCCAAAAGCAGACGTATGTCTTTTCATCCAGATCCGTTGCTGGCAGATCAGGTGAGATCTGATGAAAACGGACACGCTGTCCGTTTTCATCCGATCTCTCGATAGAGACCAGCGCCGCTGGACAAGCCCCTCCCCGCTCAGTGAGCAGAGAGGGACCTGTCATCCGCCGGCTCAGCGGAGATCAACGGAGAGATCTCCCGCTGAGCCTGCGGACAGAGGCGTACTCCGTGCAAGTGGAGTCCGCCTCGTGTGAAAGGGGCCTAAAGGTGGCATGCCCCCTTATTGGACTTCACACATAGTAAGCCAGCAGATTTTAGAAAGTGACTAAATTCCTGGAATTTAGCTTTAAATTGGAACTAAAACACAAAAATGCTAGAAAAAAGACTTTGTAAATGTCTTTTGCCAAAATACTTCTCCTTTCTCTTACTAATTGTTAGTGTACACACAATTACTTTTTCAGGCAGATATTTCAAATGTGTCTGGTGTATAATGATTGAGTAGAAAGATCCAACAGTTGGTAACTTTTCTGCGTGAATAGCAATCCAAATTTGTAATTATTCAACTGCAAGTTTTTGTGGGGAGGGATGATGGAGGTGGAATAAGTAAGTTATGCATAAGTGGTGGAGGGGTGGGGGTGTGAAGGTGGGACTGTGAGGTGGGATTGTGAAGGAGGACTTAGGGGTGAGATTTTGGAGGGGGTGGGGTTTCATGCACCTTTGACTTAATATACCTATCGAGTATAATGAGTAAAATACTTAATCTACTTAATGTTTATTACTCTGGCATCTATTCATCAGGATGGTGACAGACTAATATTTCCAATAAAATTATCTCACCCAAATTGTTAGAAATTCGGTATATAGCCCTACAGAACCGACAGTACACAGTCCACAAGGGCTTTACTGACTTTACAGACAGGAAACTGGAACTTTATTAGAGAAAAGACAGCGCATACTATAGATGCAGCTACAAATTTATAAACACTGCTATCTCATGGTTGAAGAATATATCTCTACTTAATTTTGATGTACAGTAGTTGTTGCACAAAACAACCCTGTTAGGACCCCGCCAATGGACTAAAAACCAACCATAACAAGGTAGGCAATGCAAGAAGATCCCTGGCCCACCCTTCGGAATCCCACACAGTAGACCAGGAGAAGACCTGGACCAATCACAATACCATAAAGTTAATGGGGCTTTTAAGTCATTTAAAAAAAAAAAAACCTTTATATTGGTTAAAGGAAAGTGCAGTGGAATACGTTTTAATATTTTATATTTAGACTAAAGATCAACTTTAATATCCTTAATATACTGTATCTTTAATATAGTCATTGTTTCTTAGGCGTGGGCTTTAGCAATGGAGAAACTTGGAAGAGCCTTCGGCGATTCACTCTCATGAGTCTTAGAAATTTTGGAATGGGCAAAAGAAGTATTGAAGAAAGAATCCAGGAAGAAGCTCAATGTCTAGTAGCAGAACTAAAATATTACAAAGGTATACAGCTGCCGATGGTATTTGTCTTTTTATTCTAATGTTAAAGTGGGGTTGAAACCAAAAAATATTGGGCAAACCTCCAAACTACATAATTATATTGTCCGAAGCCCACAGTAGATCAACTTTCAGTCACCATCCTATTGTAAAAAAAACTACTTAAAGTTGACTGCCACAGATAAATAATGACCTTATAGTGGAGTTCATCTGTGGAGTTACATGAGGATGTACAGTATGTGTGACATTTTATATTACAGGATAAATCCACTTTAAGATATATAAGCATTTGGAGTGTCAAGTACTCCTAGGATACGCTCTACAATCTTGAGCATTTAGTCTACCACTTCGACCTATGAAAGCTATCTTTAAGCCAATGATAATCAACCTTTGGATATTACGGCATAACCGGATTCATTACATGTGCATATGTTTCTACATAATGGCATTACTGTTTGTGGTCCCATACATTGTGGTTCCTAGTGTGTGTCTACATGATCATTTTAATGGAAAGTCTATTTTGGGATAAATCTACCAGGGCGATTTTGGATTACTTTTAAATATGCCATATGTGGATCAACAGTGTTTCTAACCTTGGAATAATCCTATCTGGAAGATACTTGCTGTATTTATTTGAGATGGACTGTCTGCATCTTGCTAAAAAATTATTTCTTCCAACCTAGCCTTACATTGAATGGGATGCTAACTAATTGTCATACCCTGGTGGAGATTATTTCTTATGCCGGGTACACACGACCAGACTTTTCGACGGACTAGGTCCGACGGTCTTCCCGACGGACTTTCGGCGGTGTTCCGACGGACTTTCCGAATGAACGGACTTGACCACACACAATCACACTAAAGTCTGATGGATTCGAACGTGATGACGTACGACCGTTTTTTGTCCGTCAGACTAGCATACACACAAATGGATTTCTCGATAGGAACTGGGTCCGGCGGAAAAATTTGAAACATGTTCTACTTCCAAGTCAGATTTTTGGACAGCAAAGGTCCGATGGAGCCCACACACGATCGAATTGTCCAACGGATTCGTTTTGTCTGACCTTTGCTGTCAAAAAGTCCGGTCGTGTGTACGCGGCATTAGGAGGCACCACTTTTTGCATAAAAATTATATAGAGCCATACTTTATAATAAATGCTGTACACTGTTATTTATATAAGTATCTTCTACATATTTTTATATTGTTACATTACCAAGGATTGTTATGTGTTTTCTTTAAGAAATACAGGACCATAGTAGAAGGTTGTTTTTAAAGGGTATACATTTTTATGTTTGTCTTTTATCATTAGAAGAAATAAAGGTTTATATAAAACAACTGGGTGCAGTTGTTTTTTACATATTCTTTTAGTAATAGAACATTCTTTGCTCCCTATAATCTATAGGGTTATTAGTTATTTATTTGTGGCAGCCTACTTAAGGTAGTTCTACTACAACAAGCTGGTGACTTAAAGTGGATTGGTTATCTAGCTAAAGGATTTTGTGAGATGTCTTTTCTTTCTTCGAGAACTGCTCAAGGAAAAAAATACAAATCATACAAATCAATGGGAATGCCAAAGAAAACTTGATGGCGGTTGAGGCAGTTTTGAAGGAGGGCAGATGCAGGCTAGAAAGAGGCCAGCTGCAGGTCAAATGCATCTGTCAAGTAACTTTGTGTGAATGAATGCACCTAAAAAACACAATTTTGACCCATCAACACAAGCCCTAATGTACACACGAGCGGAACAAAAAAAATCAGACGGGAGCTTTTCATCTTGTGTATGCCCCATTGGACTTTTTTATGTTGAAAATTCTGACGGACCTAGAAAGAGAATATGTTCTAAATTTTTCCGACGGAACCAATTCCTATCTGGAAAACCGCTCGTCTGTATGTTCCAAAGTACCAGAAAACAACGCATGCTCTGAAGCAAGTACGAGACGGTAGCTATTGGCTACTGGCTATTGCACTTCCTTTTTCTAGTCCCGTTGTACGTGTTGTACGTCACCGCGTTCTAGATGGTCGGACTTTGGTGTAACCGCGTGTAGGTAAGACCGCTTGAGCAGAATTCAGTCAGAATTCCGTCAGAGAAACCTTCAGAGTTTATTCTGATGGCAAAACCGCTCGTGTGTACGCGGCAATAGGCTTCCATAAACCCGCCCAATGTTTTCTGAAGGTACATCTTAGTCAACATCCAAGTTGTATTTTTTTAAATGATGGCAGATGTTTCCATGATAAGGCCTTCCCCAGGGGTTTTGTACAGTGTATAAATATGCATTTTCTGTGAAAATAATGTTATTTATAGTGAGATCTTTCAGAGGAAAGCTCTTTCTGTGATTGCTGTCTTGTCTTTGACTAGCCTAATTTAATGGTCTTCCTATGCAGGTTTTCCTTCTTTTATGCTAATTAACATATCACTCTCTTATGCAAGTCTTTGCCTTCCATCTACCAGGCTAAGTAAAATGTATCGGTCTTCTTATGCAGGCTATTGCCGTTCACCTATCATGCTGAGTAACATATCACAATTATCTGATACAGGTTATAGCCTTCCATCTGTTGTGCTGGGTAACATACTATTATCTTCCTATAAGGAAGGTTTATAGGGGACTTTATATGAGGCACTGTCATCAACTAAATGAAGACTATATAAGATGACCTTAACATAATAAATTGTAATAATGAGGTATAACATTTCACAGTAGATAATGTATAAAAGTAATTTAATGATGACTTGACATATTTATTTATAATAATACAGTATGATACTTCACAGTAGATACTTGTATAAAAGTAATTTCATAAATATACATCAATATAGTACAGTTCATATGAAAGCTAAATATAACACAGATCATGTACATACAAGATAGACATGTGCAATTCATTTTGTTCCAAATTCCTTTTTTAACTAATTTTGACAAATTAGTTGATTCGGAAACATCTGAAAAAAAACAAAAAACATTTAACACATTTTTCAGAATATTCGAAAATTCGTAAATTCTAAATTCTAAAATTTGGAAATTCTTCACTTCGAAAATCCGAAATAACTATTAAATTATAGGTATTGGAATTTCCTTTTAAATTTGGCTGTTAGTGAATGTAACGAATAGGAATTTATCCAAAGTTATGAATTATCCAAAATAATGAACGCTGTATCTAAACGAATGTAATGTAATGAATTAATATTAATAAATAATAATAATACAATTTTTATTACTATTATTAATTCATTTCGTTCCATTTGTTTAGATGCAGCATTTGTTGTTCTGGATAATTCGTAACTTCAGATAAATTTGTATTGGTATGTTCATTAACAGACAAATTTGAAAGGAATTTCCAATACCTATAATTTAATAGTTAGTTATTATTATTCTTTCGATTTTTCAGGTTTTTCGTTCTTTTGAATTTTCGTATTTTCTTTATTTTCGTATTTTAGAATTTACGAAAATACAATTTTTTTAATTTAGGAATTTATGAATTTTGGAAAATAAACAATGACCCAAAAAATGAAAAAAACTAATTAAACGAAAACTAACAAATTTTTCGGCAGTGCACATGTCTAATACAAGATGATATAGCAGCAAGTTTCAGTTATCAAAGTTGAGATATTTAATAACCAAAAATACAAAAATAACAAATGCATGTATGTGGTGTGCATACAATAGTAT
Source organism: Lithobates sylvaticus (assembly GCA_028564925.1). NCBI lineage: Eukaryota > Metazoa > Chordata > Amphibia > Anura > Ranidae > Lithobates > Lithobates sylvaticus. The sequence continues at coordinate 197,534,047 of CM053033.1, read as the reverse complement.
AATATAAAAACATGGCTGCATTCTATATTTCTATACGCATTTCATTATAAAACCACTTCCTCAGGAGTCTGCAAAAAATGTAATACAAACTCCAATATAATCTGGTTACACCTTAAAAAAGAAAAAAGGTGTGGGAGAGGGTGCAAAATAAAGTAAAAAAGAATAAAATAAAAAAGTAATATCTAGTCCTAATGACTCACATGGGGCTAGAATATGAACCCATGGGGTACTGCGAACCGGAGGGCTGCAATAATGATAGTCTGCATCGGGAGCTGAGGTAGTATGACCAAGGATGGGGCAAATGCCCACAACCACTCTCTCGATTGGGGGGCTGAATGTGATGTTGAGGAGTAACAGGTAGTGATAGCTCCAAAGGGATCTGTGGAATTGGTAAGCAATGAATACCATAAAAATAGGTAGGGAAATGAACTAATATACACCGGTGTCCCTTTGAGAGGTGAGATAGGGTAAAAAAGATGTGAAATGGCAGTAAAAAAGTGCACATGAACAATGTGAATGGGACTAATGTACAAAATGTTGAATGGGTAATCATACATGCTACCCAAGGACAAAAAATAGGGAGAACGACATGTGAAACCAAGAAAAAATAAATATAGGTGCCATATAATTCCCACTTCGTTTTTCTCTCTATATTATCTTCTATCTTCTTTCTGTTGTGCTGGGTAACTTATTACTGTTTTCTTATTCAAGTCATTGCCCTTCATCTATTGTGATAACTTAAGAATGAAGACTCTAGAGCAGGGGTCTCAAACTGGTGGCCCTCCAGCTGTTGCAAAACTACAAGCCCCATGAGGCATTGCAAGGTCGACAGTTACAAGTATGACTCCCACAGGCAGAGGCATGATGGGACTTGTAGTTTCGCAACAGCTGGAGGGCCGCCAGTTTGACACCCCTGCTCTAGAGTGAACCCCTGGGCACATGCCAAACCAATCACATGTAAACATAAAAGAACGTTAAAATCTCATGCTCACATATCCATATCTGCAGGCAAATCCATAGACCCGACTGGGATTTTGGCTAAGTGCGCTTCCAACGTCATTTGCTCCATAGTCTTTGGAGACCGATTTGAATATGAGGACAAAGACTACAGTATTCTCTTAGGTATACTTAATGCAATGTCAAGGGATATGAGCGGCACCTTTGGGCAGGTAGGTGGAATTAAAATTTTAGTTTTACAAAGCATTGTATTGGTAAATAACTATGAAAACATACCTTGCTCTGAACCATTTATTTGTCTTGTAACAAGGTGTTTATTTATGAATAAGAGTGACAACTAAGGATGAGCCGAACACCCCCCGGTTCGGTTCACCCCAGAACTTGCAAACAGGCAAAAAATTCGGACAAACACACAAACCTTGTTTTTCTTGTTAGTGTCCCATAGACTTTAATGGTGTTCCGCAGCTTTTTGAATTTGCAGCGAACACCACATAATGTTCGCTGTTTGGCGAACAGGGGAACACCCAATGTTCGAGTCGAACTTATGATTGACTCAAACATCTGGCTCATCCCTAGTGACAACACAGGAGCCTAGTTGCAATAACGTAACTGTATTTTGTTAAAGGGGAAAGGGGCAATGTTTAACCACTTAATTTTTTGCGATACGGCACTGCGTTGCTTTAACTGACAATTGCACATTCATGCAACACTGTAACCAAACAAAATTGAAGTCCTTCTTTACCCACAAATAGAGCTTTCTTTTGGTGGTATTTGATCACCTCTGTGGTTTTAATTTGTTGCCCTATAAACGAAAAAAGACCATCAATTTAAAAAAAAAATGTATGTACAGTATCTCACAAAAGTGAGTACACTCCTCACATTTTTGTAAATATTTTATTATACCTTTTCATGTGACAACACTGAAGTAATGACACTTTGCTACAATGTAAAGTAGTGTACAGCTTGTATAACAGTGTAAATTTGCTGTCCCGTCAAAATAACTCAACACACAGCTATTAATGTCTAAACTGCTGGCAACAAAGGTGAGTACACCCCTAAGGGAAAATGTCCAAATTGGGCCCAAAGTGTGGCCTCCATTTTTTTCCAGGACTGCATTAACCCTCTTGGGCATGGAGTTCACCAGAGATTCACAGGTTGCCACAGGAGTCCTCTTCCAATCCTCCATGACGACATACAGAGCTAGTGGATGTTAGAGACCTTGCGCTCCTCCACCTTCAGATTGATGATGCCCCACAGATGCTCAATATGGTTTAGGTCTGGAGACATGCTTGGCCAGTCCATCACCTTTACCCTCAGCTTCTTTAGCAAGGCAGTGGTCGTCTTGGAGGTGTGTTTGGGGTCTTTATCATATTGGAATATTGCCCTGCGGCCCAGTCTCAGAAGGGAAGGGATTATGCTCTGCTTCAGTATGTTGGCATTCATGGTTCCTTCAATGAACTGTAGCTCCCCAGTGCCGGCAGCCCCAGACCATGACACTCCCACCACCATGCTTGACTGTAGGCAAAACACACTTGTCTTTGTACTCCTCACCTGGTTGCCGCCCTACACGCTTGACACCTTCTCATCAAACCACAGACCACAGGACATGGTTCCAGTAATCCATGTCCTTAGTCTGCTTGTCTTCAGCAAACTGTTTTCTCTTGCATCATCTTTAGAAGTGGCTTCCTTCTGGGATGACAGCCATGCAGGCCAATTTGATGTAGTATGTGGCGTATGGTCTGAGCACTTACCCCCCACCCCTTCACCCTCTGAAGCAATGCTGGCAGCACTCATATGTCTATTTCCCGAAGACAACTCTTGGATATGACACTGAGCACGTGCACTCAACTTGTTTGGTCGTCCATGGCGAGGCCTGTTCTGAGTGGAACCTGTCCTGTTAAACCGCTGTATGCTCTTGGCCACCATGCTGCAGCTCAGTTTCAGGGTCTTGCTAATCTTCTTATAGCCTAGGCCATCTTTATGTAGAGCAACAATTCTTTCCGGTCCTCAAAGTTCTTTGCCATGAGGCGCCATGTTGAACTTCCAGTGACTAGTATGAGAGAGTGAGAGCGATAACACCAAATTTAACACACCTACTCCTCATTCACACATGAGACCTTGTAACACTAACGAGTCACATGACACCAGGGAGGGAAATGGCAAATTGTGCCCAATTTGGACATTTTCACTTAGGGTGTACTCACTTTTGTTGCCAGCAGTTTAGACATTAATGACTGTGTGTTGAGTTATTTTGAGGGGGCAGCAAATTTACACTGTTATATAAGCTGTACACTCACTACTTTACATTGTAGCAAAGCGTCATTTCTTCAGTGTTGTCACATGAAAAGATATAATAAAATAGTTACAAAAATGTGAGGGTTGTATATATGTATTTGTGTATCCAAACATTTGTATCCATCTCTCTGCAATTCTATTGACCAGCTGTCTGGGCACCATGTCTGCTACTCTTGAGAACTTTTTTCATATTTCTTTCTTGCTAATTTTTATAGAGGCAGCTGACCAGGTATTTCCTCAACCCTCCTCCATTACTTGGATTTAGGGCCAGCATGCAGAATGTGATAACGCATGTGCATAGCCAAGTTGTACACACAAACAAGGGACAATTTAGACAGAAGCCAATTAACCTACAAGCATGCCTTTAGAATTTTAATAGAAAACTGAAGTACCTGGTGGAAACCCACGCAAACACAGGGAGAACACGTAAACTCCATACATATAGTGTCCTAGTCAAGATTCCAACCAAAGATCCCAGTGCTGCAAGGCATAAGTGCTAAACACTAAGCTACTTTGCTGCCATCCTCTCCAGTAGATGCACTTTAAACTAATAAACTACAATAGAAGAGCTGAGTATGGACCTTTCTTGCAGGAACAGGCTCATTTTATGCTGGTCACAAAACCCAATCTCACTGTGGTCACCCTATCCCCACAATGGATCAGTGTGAGTCATTTAGCAGTGTCTGCAGGAAATATCTTTTTCTCCTGCCCCATGACATGTTCCAGTGGAAATGTTGAACTCGCAAAATAATATTGATCGGACATAGAATATGTATTTATGCACATTGCATTTGTAGGTTACAACTTTGTGTGCCTCCTTAGCTGCAGGTTCTTCTCCCTGGCATAATGAAGTATATTCCAGGACCTCATAAACGGATATACCAACACATGGCTCATATGCTGGACTTTGTCACGCAAAGAGTGGAAAAGAACAATAAAACACTGGATCCAAACTCACCCAGAGATTTTATAGACTGCTTCCTCATCAAACACCAACAGGTATCAGCAATAAAATTACAGAACAGTAACTAGCAGAAACAACAAGAAAAAGATGTGCTTTTGTGGTTGGCATTTGTCCATGTTTTGATAAAGTGTGAGTAGTGGGTACTTTAACCACTTCAGCCCCAGAAGAATTTACCCCCTTCCTGACCAGAGCACTTTTTGTGATTCGACACTGTGTCGCTTTAACTGACAATTGCGTGGTCGTGCAACGTGGCTCCCAAACAAAATTGACGTTCATTTTTTTCCCACAAATAGAGCTTTCTTTTGGTGGTATTTGATCACCTCTATGGTTTTTATTTTTTGCGCTATAAACAAAAAAAAGCAACAATTTTGAAAAAAACACATTATTTTTTACATTTTGCTATAATAAATATCCCACAAAAATATAAAAAAATATATTTTTTTCCTCAATTTAGGCCGATACGTATTCTTCTACATATTTTTGGTAATAAAAAATCGCAATAAGCGATAATTGATTGGTTTGCGCAAAAGTTATATCGTTTACAAAATAGGGGAATAGTTTTATGGCATTTTTATTTATTTATTTTTACTAGTAATGGTGTCAATCAGCGATTTCTTTTTTCTTTTTTTTTTATCATGACTGCGACATTATGGCGGACACATCGGCCATTTTTGACACATTTTTGGGACCATTGTCATGTATACAGCAATCAGTGCTTTACAAATGCACTGATTCCTGTGTAAATGACACTGGCAGTGAAGGGGTTAACCACTAGGTGGCAGTGTAGGGGTTAAGTGTGTCCTGGGGCGTGTTTCTAGCTGTGGGGGGGCGTGGCTGTGTGTGACATGTCACTGATCTCTGCTCTCCGATGACAGGGACCAGAGATCAGTGACACTGTCACTAGGCAGAACGGGGAGATGCTTGTTTACATTAGCATCTCCCCGTTCTTCCTCTCCGTGAGACGATCACGGGTATCCCCACAGCGATCGAGTCCGCGGGACCTGCAACCCGGCTAACAGTGCTTGCAGCGGCGTGCGCAAGCCCGCAGGCTGCCCCTTAAAGGGCAACCTACAGGTACTTGATTCTGCCTGTACGTGCCCTTCTGCCACAGTATATCTGCGTGAGGCGGTTGGCAAGCGGTTAAAGACAATAACCCTATGGGGTTTATTTACTAAAACTGGAGAGTGTAAAATCTGGTGGAAGCTGTGCATGGTAGCCTATCAGCTTCTAATTTCAGTGTATTCAACTAAGCTTCGACAAAAAAAAAATTGTAAACTGATAGAGCTGCACCAGATTTTGCAATCTCCAGTTTTAGTAAATCAACCCCATTATGTGTAATCCTTAGGATGCCTTTACATCACTATGAACAGAAATTCAACATGTGACCTAATTAATTAGCAAAGGAAACTTATCTTGCTGAATCTGGCACCTTCAAAGTGTATTCAGAAGGAAAATGTTTTTATTTGTTTTGGATAGAGCAATAAAGGCTTAGCCCCCGTACACACGGTCGGAAATTCCGACGGAAAATGTCCGATCAGACCCTGTTGTCGGAAAATCCGGTCGTGTGTGGGCTCCATCGGACTTTTTCCGTCGGAATTTCCGACAAAAAAAATTGAGATTCTGCTCTCAAATTTTCCGACAACAAAATCCGATCGGACTTTTTCCGATCGTGTGTCAAGAATTCCCACGGACAAAGTGTCACGCATGCTTAGATCAAATTACGAGACCAAAGCTATTGGCTACTAGCCTCTACGTAGTTCCGTCGTACGCAACGAACGTCACCACGTTCAGAATGATCGATTTTCCGACAACTTTGTCCGACCGTGTGTATGCAACACCAGTGTAGGACAAAATTCATCGGAAAAAATCTGACGGATTTTGTGGTCGGAATTTCCGACCGTGTGTATGGGGGCTTAGACCCCCCTGTTTGTCCTGGTGACCATTGTCACTCTAGGACTGAAAGTGAGGGAAAATTCAAAATTTTGAGTTGTCACCAGAATAGGGGGATTCAAATCCCTTGAATGGCACACTTATAGAAATAGAAACTCACAGTTGTTACTCGATCCAAAATTTACAAAAAAAGTATGGACTTTAATATTTAATTCAAGATGTTCAAAGAGGTTAGATATATCTGTAAGTATACAGGTCATTTATACGTAAAGTATTAGGCCCCTTTCACACTAGCGGATCTGCTAAAAACAAATGGATGAGGATTCCCCATCCATCTGGCGGATCGGATGGCAGTCCGCTGTAAAAGGAAAGGTGGTCTGTTTACATCCGACCACCCATAGAGGAGAGGGGGCTGTGTCTGTGTCCGCTCTGCATAAGTGGAGAGAACACGGACCAGCCATCCTCCTGCATGGATCAGCAGACAGATTCCCCACTGAGCAGGCAGACTCCAATGGAGCTCGCCCTGTGTGGACGGCGCCTTAAACGTCTCATACCTATCTTGTTTTTTTTGTTTGTTTCTAAGGAGAAAAACAACCCCAGTTTCAGCATGGTGAATATGTTACAGACAATATTTAACCTGTTTGTTGCTGGGTCAGAAACGGTCAGTAACACGCTACGACATGGATTCCTGGTGCTTCTGAAGTATCCTGACATACAAGGTAAATTGCATCCTTGAGGGTTCTTTTGTTTGAGATTCTTGTAGCATATTGTGGAAATGAATGTAGGACCCTCTACCTTAGGTAGGTAGGTGCTAGTGTAGGTTTTTGTGTAATCTGCCAGCGCAGGTAAATTTAGGCAGGCCTATGCTGTGAGCTGGGCCTGTTTGTTTTGATCTGGGGGCAGGGGAATGGTTTTAGTGTAGCAGCAGGTGACTGACATGTGTTTCAGCTCTTGGGTGCCTGCTCTGTTTCCAGGGAGAAGGTTCTAGAAAATGAGCAGCGCAGAGAGCTGGAGTGATATGTGGTGCATGTGGAAGCCCTAACCAATCCCCAACTAGGATTGGCAGCGGGCAGGCCTCCTACATATACCCATGGTCAGCCTGCTGTGGAAGTAGTTTTCAGGTGGATGAACTGAATGATGGAGTGTTAGACTTTCGTGGTCCGAGGGAACCCCCTTTCTGGGGGGGGGGGGGGGGTACCTCAGGCTGGGAGCTCGGGAGCTGGGAGGGAGCCTTTCATTACATAGTCATTGAGAGGTGTCCTGGAACAGGAGCAGGAAAGAGGACAGTTGGGAAGCATGTCTGAAGTTAGTCATTTCATCAGGAGGGATCCATGCCGGGGTCGGTAATGAAAAGCACAGTTGAAAGCTCTGGAAGAGACATGCCAGGAGTTGGATGTGGAGCCAGAAGGAGAGACTGTGGGGTTGTCAAGTCGCTGCAGCCAGGAGGGCTGTCAGGATTTGCATTGGACATGCTGGGATCAGTAGTCCATCAAGTATCAATTAGCACATTTATTCTACTCTACTAAAATTGTTGCTACCTCAGAGGGGACTGCAGACCCCTGGCTGTAATGGGCTATCAGGAAAACACTAGGACTTATTCAGAGTGAGGCCTAGCCATGTGCTAATGTGTCAAGAAATCTAGATTTGGACAGTGAAGTGAAGAAAGTGATCTCAAGTATTGTGCTGGAGGAGATGTGCAGAGGAAGTGACTGTCAGATCTAGACGCAACTACTTTTATTCTATTAAGAAGTGTAGACGCAACTATTTTTATTCTTCTAAGAAGTATTCATTATCTGGGCATCCCATGTCCCTTTTCCCCATCCAAGTTAATCCCCTAATAAAAACAACAAAAACAAGCAAGAGCAGGGACGGTGCGTCCATAAAGGGCGCAGGAGCGCCGCCCCCCCTCTCCTGTCACTCTCTATATACCATAGATAGATTCATGCAATGCATGAATCTATCTATGGTCGCTGCTGACACCGCCTGAATTACAGCGGTGGGGGTGTTTTTTGGAAACACCTGATTAGCGCCGTAGGCGCTAATAGGCGTCCAAAAAGGTGACAAGCGGGCGCAACGCTGTGCGTTCCTTGTCACTCAGCACTGATGTTAGCAAACCGAAGGAATTCGGTTTGCTAACATTGTACTGCCCCTTAGCCAATCAGGAGCACAGATCTGTGTGACCTGTGCCCTGATTGGCTGAAACGACAGGCGGTGTGATTGGGCGCCTATCAGGCGTCCAATCATAGCAGAGTATGAGAGGATGAGAGGAGGAGCGGGCAGGAGAGGAAATGGAGGACACGATGCTGCCGTCACCCGAGACAAGGTAAGTGCAGGGGGGGGGGGGGGGGGGTCCAAGACATGTCACCGGCTGGTGATCTTGCAGGTAACAGTAACAGGTGTATTTCCTGTTGTTGCTGGGAAGAGCGGAGGAAGGGAAGGGGAGGGAAGGAGATAGTATAACAGGTTTTTTTTTTTTTTTAAATACAAAGTGACAATCCCACCGATCTATCAATCGTGCTACTGTGTTGTCCGTTCCTGCACACACACACAGTCCACCCTTTTCACCATTAGACAGTGGCAGTTGGAATACTGGATTAGATGGGTAGGGCAGTCCTCCATCATCATGTTAACAAAAGTGCCACTTGTTTCAGTGTGGTGCAAATTTAAAAGAAAAAAAAAAAAAAAACTGTTTGCAATTCTTTTCTGCAATTTGTCATGCGTAGGGCAGCCTATTGAAATGAATAGCCCATTCATGCTGTCACACCTGCATAGGTGCAAACTAAGCCTTAAGAGGTGCCAACATGGCGCTCCTGCATTTTGATGGGCAAAGTGGCTGCGTTTTGATGGGCAAAGTGGCTGCGTTTTGATGGGCAAAGTGGCTGCGTTTTGATGGGCAAAGTGGCTGTGTTTTGATGGGCACAGTGGCCCCCCCAAAAAATTTTGAGCACCAGCCGCCACTGAGCAAGAGACTATTCCATGTCTGGGAAAGTGTTGCAACACGCAGCGACCCCAAGGGGCCATTGCTACATGAAATTATTAGAAAATGATATGTAGCCATGGTGTGAGCACTCTTGACAAACAATCCGCCAATCACCCTGCTGCCAGACCTGCATATATCATTTAAGACAATGAGCAGTCATTTGCATAGTTTTGTTGCGTTTATTGCGGGATACAACTTGGGTGGGGTAAAGGAAGATATGAGATGCCCGTAGCACTTAAGGACTTGTCATCACATTTATAAGACATTGACTAGCAGCTTTAGCCTTGAAAATGATGCACTTCTAACATTCGCAGTCTATTTCCCCCGCATATCTCCAATGCAGACTATTGCTCCTCTTCCTCTGCACTCACTCCAGCAGACTATTACTCCTCTTGTACAAATCTTTTACTGCAGATTACTGTTGCTTCACTTCCAGCATTACAAAAAGGGACCACTCTGAATAATCCCAGTTTGCTGGCTGTACTTGAATGGTGTTGCTTCAGCAAATCAATAAGCCAGAGGCATGCAACTACCTTTCCCCAGTGGCTCAGTGAGGTTGATAGCTACACAGTCTTTTGGAAGGTATTACCGAAGTTCTTTACCAGGCCAGAGATACTCGGTACCTCTCCCCGACGGCCTAGCACATGGCAATAAGCGGACTACTGTTCCCAGCCAGTCCATAACTGCAAACGCTGCGCTCCCCGGCCACAGCATTCTGCACTACTCTTAACACTTCTCCTGTTGCTTCTTGTACACTGACCTTCTCAAAGGGCAAGTTCTGTGTTCCCCGGTCACAGAAGTCTGCTCTTCTCAATCCAACTGTTACTTCTCCTTCACCAATCTTCTCCGTGTACAAGTCCTGTGTTCCCCGGTCACAGCAGCTTGGCACCAACTCTATGGTGAAGATCTTTATCTAGGAATACATCCTAGGGAATCCTCCATCCCTCCACTGTGCTCGACGCCCCCCCCCCCCCCCCCCTCCCCACGTGGGGCAGCCCTGCGGTAGACTCCTAAAACTCCATTCATTCTTCCTGCAGCATGTGACCTCAGCTTATATGGGAGGCCTGCCCCCTGCCAATACCAAAGGGTAATTGATCAGAGCTCCTCACATGAGCTGCCTGCCACTCAAACCTCAGGTCCAACCCCTCTTCCAGAACAATCTTCCTGAAAGCAGGGGAGGCGCTTCTGAGTCAGAGCACAGGTGGTCACACCCACCACTACACTAAACACTCCCATTCTCAAATCAAAACACACAGGCCTACTTTACAACACAGGCCTGTCTAAATTTGCCTACACTGATCTCTCAAACCCAGAAAAATTCTGGTAGAGGATGCTACAGATAAATATGTGAGAGGGGTGCCCAAACAAATTCATAAATGTATTAAATATAGACATATAAAAAAATATCTAAAATTAACACATTTCATAACATGAAGAATGAAGTGCAAACAATACATCTGTGAAAAAAATTTAGATAATTGAATTGTGCAAAAAGACAAAGGGACATTTGAAATTGTGCTTTGGTAGTGATTCTTCTTATAAAATGTGCAAAACGAAAAGTCTCTATTCAATAAAGTGCTTCATAGATAAACACACAGTGGGGTTGATTTACTAAAGGGAAATCCACTCTGCACTAAAAGTGCACTTGTAAGCGCAGTCGCTGTCTGAGAGGAAGCTCTGAAATTAGGGAAAGCTCTGCTGATTTTTTTATTCAATTATGTACAAGGAAAAATGCTGTTTTTTATTTTCCTTGCATATCCCCCTCAGATCTACAGTGGCTGCACTTGTAGTGTAAAGTGGATTTGCGTTTCGCAAATAACCCCCAGTGTTTCGCCACTTCACGGTCTGTGCTCCATTTACTAGGTCCTTCATCTTAGACCCACAAAGGGTCAATATTGCATAGAGAGAGGTCATTCTCATGAACCAGATAATGGTGTTCAGATCCCTTTAAGAGTGATATGGTTCCCCTTTTAGAATGGCTCCACACAGTTCACAAGCAGGTCATAGGCAACATCCCCTGTGCTGCCACTTCCAGCAATGTAGAGACATTTTTTTAAATAAAAATGTTTAAAAACAGCGTCCCCCAATGTAAATTAATCGTCAATCACGACACCCGCCAAACCCCAAAAAAAACAAAAAAAAAACGCTCTACACTCATTGACCGCCGAATGCCTCCTCTGACAGTTCTTATAGGTAAGGGCGGGGCCACCTGGTGACGTCACTTGGTGGCACCTTCACCCTTTTTGACATCATGGACTGGTACATGCTTGAGGTATGTTACCCCATACTCATTCACATGGAGGGGACAGGATCTGGGGGCCACCTTGTTAAAGGGGGCTTCCAGATTCTGATAAGCCCCCGCCCACAGACCCCCACAACCACAGCCCAGGGTTGAGTGGAAGAGACCCTTGTCCCAATCAACATGGGGGAAAAAGTGCTTTGGGGTGGAGGGGCAGAGCCCCCCCTGCCCCAAAGCACCCTACCATGTTGAGGGGAGGTGCTCGCTCTTCCCCCTTTCCATGCTTGGATAAGGGTGTGGTATGGATTTTGGGGGGAACCACACCGTTTTTTGTTAAATTTTGGCGTGGGGTTTAAAATCCATACCAGACCCAAAGGAGGGTCCATGTTGTTTTTTTTCTTTATGTTTTTTTTATAGCCGGGTGTCGGCAATTGCAACCACGAGTCACTTTAAATGTGATTTGACTAGTTTTTTTTTCGTTAGAAATAAAATTTTTGCTGCAGCATGTTCCATGCATGCTACAAATGGCAGATGCTTTACAGACAGACTAAGGGGACCCTCCAGGCACTATATTTAAAGGAATTTTTCATTTTTATTGTTGCACTTTAAAGTGGTTGTAAACCCTGATGCACCACTTGTACCTACTGGTAAGCCTATAATATTTACAATACCTACAGGTAATCCATATCTCCTAAACCTGCATGGTTTAGGAGATATTTATCATATAAGCTTTCGCCAACCTCATCGGTGCATGCGCACTGAAGAAACGGCTCGATTTGTGCCATTTCTAAAGCCTGTACTGTGACCAGAAGCTCCCGCGCGCATGCGGGGGAGTGCCGTCAGTGCGGCTCCGGACAATCACAGCCCTGGAGCCCGCTGACCGGGAAATAACTCCGGGAGACATGTCGCCGGTCACAGCGGTGTACATGGACCACTGCAAAGCTTTGATCTAAGGTAAGTATTTCATAATGAGCTAGTATGCCCTTTTTATGGCCAATTACTTGCATATAAGATTTCAAAATGGGCACTTTTGATTTTTCCTGTTCGGCTCCCATAGATTTCAATGGGGTTCACCATCTGGGTCAACTTTGGGGAGTTCTGCTGTGAACCAAACAACCAAACAGGGGGGTGTCCTGCCTATCTCTATTTCTAAGCTGTATGGGAAAAATAAATTATAGAAGCCTGTTGGTTGCTATGGACACTTTTTATTAGTTCGCCCAGTGTCTTGTGCTGGGGTCTCCAAATTTTTCAGTATAAGAGCCATATCGAATGTTTTTCCAATATATTCAGGCTGAAAAAAAAAATCCCCATCAAAGTCCCCTCTTAAATCATGGCCCTCATCAGAGACCCCCCTAACCTCAGGGTCCCCATCAGAGTCCCCCCTTACATCATGGTCCCCGTCAGAATCCCCCCTTACATCAGAACTGGAGACCATAAGCATCCTGCTGACCCTAATACACAATCAGTGCATATTGAAGATATGTGACTGACCCTAGCTACTGCTAGTTGGATAAAATGTTGCAGCAAGCCAGTTGTGGCCTGTGAGCCGTTGTTTGGAAACCCCTGCCTTAGTGTATAAAATGTATACAGTACACAAACTAAATGCATCAATTAACATTTCACAGCCAAAATCCAGGAAGAAATACACAAAGTGATTGGTGAAAATCGCTCCCCCAGCATCGATGACCGGACTAAGATGCCATATACTGATGCTGTAATTCATGAGATCCAGAGGTTCTGTGATGTGGCTCCATTGAGTCTTCCTCACGCAGTTACACGGGACATAGAATTCAGAGGATATACTATTCCAAAGGTGGGTTATAGATTTTTATTTTTTTTGCTAGATATGTAAATCTGAAATCAATACACATATTAAAAAGGCTTTAAAGTGGAACTGTGGCCATTAAACAAAAAAAATTGCACAGTGGAAGGATTAGAGAAAAAAATGTTTGCTTTATAAGCATAGCTCCCAACTGTCCCTGATTTCGAGGGACTGTCCCTTATTTGGAGCAATGTCCCTCTGTCCCTCTTTCCCCCTCATTTGTCCCTCATTTTGGTCTGATCTATATAGTTGTATATAAAATGCACTTTTTATTTTTCAAAAAGTGTTTCCCAGTGCTAAACCTCTCATCCAATTTCTAAATTGCTGCATTATACATTTTAAAAACCAATATGAAGGAATAGTAGTGGTAAAAAAAAGCACTTGTGGATTTAATTAACTTTTTTTTTTTGGTTAATTCTCCTTTAAGGGGGTGTGGCACGGGGCGTGTCCTATGCCTACATACGTTTGATAGTAGGTGTCCCTCATTCCCATCTCAAAATGTTGGGAGGTACAGTATGTTATAAAGCAGGGGTGCCCAACCTTTTGAAGAGCGAGGGCCACTTTAGCGACTTGGTAACCGGTCGTGGGCCACAATGAGCGGAGCGGGTGGATGGCATGTCCGTGTTCACTCTGCATTTGGAGAGCGCAGAAGGACGCAGTCCGCAAAACTTTTTAGCGGAGCGTATTGGAGGTAGAACACAAGTCGGTTTATGTCTGCCACTACTTAGAGGTGAATGGAGGGTCCAATTGGTCGGACTCTCGGACTGACAGTGTGAAAGGGGTCCAAGGCTGCTTTCACACTGATGTTCTGCGTTAACCCGCACCACGTGTACAACACAGTGTACCTTTGGATTTCCTGCAGTTTGCAATAGACTTCTATTTATATTCTGCAGGTTTGGTGCACTTTCAGAAAGCTCACCAAACTTGCAGGTAATAATAGAATTCTATGGCTCAGTGGAGGTAACCCGCAGGTAAACTGCTCTGCACCTGCGGATCAGTTTGAAAGCAGCCCAGTAACCACTGCAGAAAACATATGCCCATATATACACTGTGATTTTAATAATAAACTGACCTTTAATAACAGTATTCTTTCTATTCTATCCCAGAGCAGGAGGCCGCGGGCCACATCAGAGGGCTCCGCGGGCCACATGTGGCCCCCGGGCCACTGGTTGGGCACCCCTGTTATAAAGCCTGTTTTTACACAGGATTCAGTTTGTATAAGAGCAATGTGAACAGCAAGCTTTTGTAGAGCTTTCAGCAATCTTTGTTGAAGTTTTTAAAGTACCATTTAACCACTTGCCGATCAGCCGCCATCATTGTATTGCGGCAGGTTGGTTCTTTCCCATGAATCGCCGCCATTCTACGTCGACTCTGGAACCCTATATTGTGGGCGCGTGCCCACTGGCCAGTGAAGGAGCCAATCAGCAGGAGGGGGGGACTTGATGTCTCGATATTGATTGGTTTTGCACAAAAGTTATCGCGTCTACAAACTATGGGATATTTTTATGGCATTTTTATTTACTGACACTTTTGACACTAAAAAATATGCACTGTAATGGCCCGTACACGCGGTCGGAAATTCTGACCACAAAATCCGTCTGATTTTTTCAGACGGATTTGGTCCGACACTGGTGTTGCATACACATGGTTGGACAAAGTTGTCAGAAAATCCGATCATTCTGAACGTGGTGACGTTCGTTGCGTACGATGGAACTACGTAGAGGCTATTAGCCAATAGGTTTGGTCTCGTAATTTGATCTGAGCATGCGTGGCACTTTGTCCATCGGAATTCTCTACACACGATCGGAAAAAGTCAGATCGGATTTTGTTGTCGGAAATTCTGATGAAAAAAGTCAGATGGAGCCCACACACGGTCGGATTTTCCGACAACATGGTCCATTCGGACATTTTCCCGTCGGAATTTCCGACCGTGTGTGGGGCATTACTGTACTAATGACACTGGCAGGGAAGGGGTTAACATCAGGGGCCTTCAAAGGGTTAACTGTGTGCCTAGGGGGTGCTTTCTAACTGTGTGGCGGTTGCACCACTTGTACCTACAGGGTACAACTGGGTGAAGACAGAACGGCAATGTGCCTTGTTTACATAAGTAGACCACCGTTCTGCCTTTCTCGGGAACGAGCGCGGGTAGCCTCTGTCCGCCGGACCCACTGATTGGCTCCCCCTCTGTCCAATCAGTGGGCAATCGCGCCTCCGGTGGCACGTGTGCACCCCCCAGTGTCTATTGCACAAAATAACGCACGGATACATAATTTTGCGCAACAGAGACGACCTGCCACAGTACAAGTGCAGTAGGGGGTCAGCAAGTAATTAAGCAATACATCTTGGTCGGAATCTTTCCCCTGACACATTTTAATTTTTGACAAGCCCGTTACTGTATTTTACTCCTTGTGGTAGGTCATTAAAGCCAGGGCTGGTGCTAGACTATTTTGCACCCTAGGCAAGACCAGCTACTTGAGCCCCCCTCCCAAAAAAAAATAAAAAACAACACTGAATGGCTTTGTGCAGTGTCATTAAATAATAGCACAATACACTCTTTGACCACAGTGTGTATTATGTGAAAATCTGTCAGTGCACTTTAATTATTTCACTGTGTGCCATTATAAAAAATATATTAATGGCGGAACACCAGGGCCCGATTGAAAGTGCGACCCTGGCCGTTCGGCCTGGATTAAGAGCATCATAGGCCTGGTGCTGAGGATTTTGGTGGGCTCTGGATTATGAAGCCCCTTGTCCTGTATGCTACATTAAAATGTTCTCTACAGCCCCGCCTTAACCACCACTTGTGCCTAGGCACTCCTTCCATCACCACCCACTGCACCTGGGACCCCTTGCCTTATTATCTACTGTGCCGGCAGCCTCCCTTGCCTTACCACCCACTGCACCTACAGCCCTCTTCCCTCACCACCTACCATGCCTGTAGCCCCCCTTTTTTTCAGAAATACTACAGGAGATGGTCAGAGACTGCAAAACATACTACAGGAGAGGGTCAGAGACTGCAGACATGATACAAGAGATGGTCAGAGTCTGCAGACATGGTACATGAGATGGTCAGAGATTGCAGACATAGTACATGAGATTGTCAGAGACTGCAGACATGGTACATGAGATGGTCAGAGACTGCAGACATGGTACATGAGATGGTCAGAGACTGCAGACATGGTACATGAGAGGGTCAGAGACTGCAGACATGGTACATGAGAGGGTCAGAGACTGCAGACATGGTACATGAGATGGTCAGAGACTGCAGACATGGTACATGAGAGGGTCAGAGACTGCAGACATGGTACATGAGATGGCCAGAGACTGCAGACATGGTACATGAGATGGTCAGAGACTGCAGACATGGTACATGAGAGGGTCAGAGACTGCAGACATGGTACATGAGATGGTCAGAGATTGCAGACATGGTACATGAGAGGGTCAGAGACTGCAGACATGGTACATGAGATGGTCAGAGACTGCAGACATGGTACATGAGATGGTCAGAGATTGCAGACATGGTACATGAGAGGGTCAGAGACTGCAGACATGGTACATGAGATGGTCAGAGATTGCAGACATAGTACATGAGAGGGTCAGAGACTGCAGACATGGTACATGAGATGGTCAGAGACTGCAGACATGGTACATGAGATGGTCAGAGACTGCAGACATGGTACATGAGAGGGTCAGAGACTGCAGACATGATACAGGAGATGGTCAGAGACTGCAGACATGATACAGGAGATGGTCAGAGACTGCAGACATGGTACAGGAGATGGTCAGAGACTGCAGACATGGTACAGGAGATGGTCAGAGACTGCAGACATGGTACAGGAGATGGTCAGAGACTGCAGACATGGTACAGGAGATGGTCAGAGACTGCAGACATGGTACAGGAGATGGTCAGAGACTGCAGACATGGTACATGAGAGGGTCAGAGACTGCAGACATGGTACATGAGATGGTCAGAGACTGCAGACATGGTACATGAGAGGGTCAGAGACTGCAGACATGGTACATGAGAAGGTCAGAGACTGCAGACATGGTACATGAGATGGTCAGAGACTGCAGACATGGTACATGAGAGGGTCAGAGACTGCAGACATGGTACATGAGATGATCAGAGACTGCAGACATGGTACATGAGATGGTCAGAGATTGCAGACATGGTACATGAGAGGGTCAGAGACTGCAGACATGGTACATGAGAGGGTCAGAGACTGCAGACATGTTACATGAGATGATCAGAGACTGCAGACATGGTACATGAGAGGGTCAGAGATTGCAGACATGGTACATGAGAGGGTCAGAGACTGCAGACATGGTACACGAGAGGGTCAGAGACTGCAGACATGGTACATGAGATGATCAGAGACTGCAGACATGGTACATGAGAGGGTCAGAGACTGCAGACATGGTACATGAGAGGGTCAGAGACTGCAGACATGGTACATGAGATGATCAGAGACTGCAGACATGGTACATGAGATGGTCAGAGACTGCAGACATGGTACATGAGAGGGTCAGAGACTGCAGACATGGTACATGAGATGATCAGAGACTGCAGACATGGTACATGAGATGGTCAGAGATTGCAGACATGGTACATGAGAGGGTCAGAGACTGCAGACATGGTACATGAGATGATCAGAGACTGCAGACATGGTACATGAGAGGGTCAGAGACTGCAGACATGGTACATGAGATGGTCAGAGACTGCAGACATGGTACATGAGATGGTCAGAGACTGCAGACATGGTACATGAGATGGTCAGAGACTGCAGACATGGTACATGAGATGGTCAGAGACTGCAGACATGGTACATGAGAGGGTCAGAGACTGCAGACATGGTACATGAGATGGTCAGAGACTGCAGACATGGTACATGAGAGGGTCAGAGACTGCAGACATGGTACATGAGATGATCAGAGACTGCAGACATGGTACATGAGAAGGTCAGAGACTGCAGACATGGTACATGAGATGGTCAGAGACTGCAGACATGGTACATGAGAGGGTCAGAGACTGCAGACATGGTACATGAGATGATCAGAGACTGCAGACATGGTACATGAGATGGTCAGAGATTGCAGACATGGTACATGAGAGGGTCAGAGACTGCAGACATGGTACATGAGAGGGTCAGAGACTGCAGACATGTTACATGAGATGATCAGAGACTGCAGACATGGTACATGAGATGGTCAGAGATTGCAGACATGGTACATGAGAGGGTCAGAGACTGCAGACATGGTACATGAGAGGGTCAGAGACTGCAGACATGGTACATGAGATGATCAGAGACTGCAGACATGGTACATGAGAGGGTCAGAGACTGCAGACATGGTACATGAGAGGGTCAGAGACTGCAGACATGGTACATGAGATGATCAGAGACTGCAGACATGGTACATGAGATGGTCAGAGACTGCAGACATGGTACATGAGAGGGTCAGAGACTGCAGACATGGTACATGAGATGATCAGAGACTGCAGACATGGTACATGAGATGGTCAGAGATTGCAGACATGGTACATGAGAGGGTCAGAGACTGCAGACATGGTACATGAGAGGGTCAGAGACTGCAGACATGATACAGGAGATGGTCAGAGACTGCAGACATGGTACATGAGAGGGTCAGAGACTGCAGACATGGTACAGGAGATGGTCAGAGACTGCAGACATGGTACATGGGATGGTCAGAGACTGCAGACATGGTACATGAGATGGTCAGAGACTGCAGACATGGTACATGAGATGGTCAGAGATTGCAGACATGGTACATGAGAGGGTCAGAGACTGCAGACATGGTACATGAGATGATCAGAGACTGCAGACATGGTACAGGAGATGGTCAGAGACTGCAGACATGGTACATGAGATGGTCAGAGACTGCAGACATGGTACATGAGAGGGTCAGAGACTGCAGACATGGTACATGAGATGATCAGAGACTGCAGACATGGTACATGAGAGGGTCAGAGACTGCAGACATGGTACATGAGATGGTCAGAGACTGCAGACATGGTACATGAGATGGTCAGAGACTGCACACATAGTACAGGAGATGGTCAGAGACTGCGGAAATAGTACAAGTGTGTCCTAGGCTAGCAGTGACCAGTGTGGAAAAACATTGATAGCTGCACTATGTGTAAACAGGAGTTTACAAAATATAACAAAGTGCCAACAAAAACTTTACTAACAGTCATTTCTCAAGAGGACAGTAAATGGTTAACAGGTCTGTGAAGCTCCCAGCCTGACCAGCTAATTCCTTCAAAGATAACAAGGAAAAGGTCAAAGAATCATGGATGGGACTCTGGCACAATATATAGCTATAGAAACATCCGAAGTTGCAGTGTCTTGCAGAAGTCTAATCTGCATTCTCCTGTCCTGTGTTCAGTGTAAATAAAACCAGATAAGAAGCAGTGTGAGAATACGGAGGGGAAGTCATCCCTCGATCAGTTCTACACACAGCACGGGAGAAGGAGAACACACTCATACATTTCTGCAGCCAGCATTGTGACATCTCATACCTTCTTCATACTATATTCATATGTCGGGCGGCTCCTCTCCATCCCGCCCAGCTCTGGTCCCTAGCATCTCTTCTGGTCAAATGTGGCGGTCTGGACAATCTGATTGGCTAAGGATGTAGTGGGAGGCGGAGCAACTTAGCAGTCATGCCCTCCCACTCAGAAGAGCAGCGCTATTGGCTGCCTGCCCTGTTACACATAGACTTCCTTCTCCCTCCAGCATGTGAAAGACGATGGGAGGGAGAGGGGAGAAGCTGCATGCAGCACTGCAAGGCTACCACCTGACCGCCGCACAGAACTCCTTGCTGTCCGGGTCCCCTATCTCCCGGGAGCTTGGGGGGGCGACAAGAAGGAGGAAGGGGTGAGGCAAGGGTCATGTGCGCCCCTAGGTGGCAGTGCGCCCTAGGCGGCTGCCTAGTTCGCCTAGTGGGTGCACCGGCCCTGATTAAAGCTTTTCAAACGAAAGCTAAAGCCTTTACTAAAGCACTAGCAGATAGATTTTAGTCCAAACTCCCTGTGAAATACATGCAAATACATTAATTTGGAAATCTACTATCTGCTGGACCTAATGAAAAAGCTCCGCCATCCAGAACTGGATCAATACCTGGGCGCTTCGCATCTTGGCACCAATTGGTGTAGTAGCTTCAGGCCTAACTCTTCAAGCAGCCAATAAGGTACACATGTGCTTTTAATGGTTTATGTAGTGTTGAGGATTAAATAAGGGTTAGAGTTAAGAGTTTAGTGTTGGGGATAATATTAGAGTTTGTGCAGGAAATTTATTTCAAGGTTGCCTGTGCTTGAGCAATAAACGCAATAGGGGCGTGGCCTGGCATTGGTCCAGGCTGAGACCGCCGTTCCCTATCACATACCTCCCAATATTTTGAGATGGGAATTAGGGACACCTACTAACAAATGTATGTAGGCATAGGACATAACCCCTGCCACACACCCTTAAAGGAGAATTAACCCCCAAAAAAGGTTAGTTAAATCCACAAGTGCTTTTTTTACCCCTACTATTCATTTATATTGGCTTTTAAAATTTACAAATGCAGCAATTTAGAAATTGGATGAAAGGTTTAGCACTGCAAAACACTTTTTGAAAGATAAAAAGTGCATTTTATATACAACTATATAGATCAGACCAAAATGAGGGACAAATGAAGTGGAATGAGGGACAAAGGGGCATTGCTCCAAATCAGGGACAGTCCCTCGAAATCAGGGACTGTTGGGAAGTATGCCATCACACAGAAGGCTTGGACTTGATGTGTGGGTCCCGGGATACCAATCACTCTCTACCATTCTTTGGAGCATAGACGAGCTTCCTTCCCGGACAGCACTCACAGCGGTGGGCACAGTGCTTCATTCCCATACAGCCTGAGCGGCTCACATACATATCTTGGTTCGTAGTTTGGACAAACAGTAATGAACTGGTTCACTTCAAAGAGAATTATTGCTTCAACTGGTGGCTATAGCACCAGTTAGGTATTTATTTATTATTTATTTATTTGATCTAAACTAATTATTTTTTTTTTTTTGCTTAGTGCAAAGTTTCGGCCTGATACTGTGAGTCGGATCATGTTGTTCAGCTCTATAGCTAGAAGGTTTTGACATATGTTTGTGCATTATTTGTGTATTTTAGGGTACAGATGTCTACCCACTGCTGTGTTCTGTGCTACGGGACCCCAAACATTATGCTACACCCAACAAATTTAATCCTGGACACTTCCTGGATAAAAATGGAGGTTTAAAGAAGAATGAGGCATTTGTCCCCTTTTCTGCAGGTACTATTGTTTTACTATATAAAGCTTAACAAAATACGCACTACCAGATCAACCTCCTTTTTGTACAAATTGACCAGTTCCGGGTCACTCACTGCACATATACTGTGGCAGGGAGGCCCGGCTGTGCGAAACAATGTACCTGTTCGATGTCCGCGTGACCTGGTCTGGGGCACTGTATTGGTGTCACTGGTCCCCAAAAAGTGTCACTTAGTGTCCAATTTGTCTGCTGCAATGTCGCAGTCCCGCTAAAAACCGCTGATCGCCACCATTACTAGTAAAAAAAAAAGTTCCTAAACCTATCCTATAGTTTGTAGACGCTATATATTTTGCGCAAACCAATCACTATACGCTAATTTGGATTTCTTTTTACCAAAAATATGTAGTAGAATACATATACATATACATAAATTAATGAAGAAATTCGATTTTTTACTCATCTTTGACTCATCTATGAGCTGCCTTAAAGCCCGTACACACGATCAGACTTTTTGACAACAAACATGCAAATTAGCTGTTTTGGAGCAACATCCGACCGTGTGTACGCTCCATTGGACAAACTTTTTCGGTTTTAATCTGAATTTTATTGGCTGTGCGAACAGACAATCTTTCTGCCAACAAAAGTCCGATGGAGCAAGTCCGGCCTTGTGTACACAAAACCATCGGACTTTTGTACAAAGTACAAACACGCATGCTCAGAACCAATGGAAAAGATCAGACAACAATACAGAAATTAAACGAGAACCACCGCTTCAGTACAGCTCTTCACGGAGAATGTCTTCCCAATCAAGGAGCCCCAGGTGGCACAATCACAGTAGTAGACAACAGTGTAAGGAACTCTGGACAGCCGCACACCGGAAAAAAATTTAAATCCTGTGCTTTTATTGACACAAAAGAGCACATCAAAACAAAACAATCCACGGCAATAAGGAATGGTACAAAAATAACTGACGCGTTTTCGCACTGAGATCAGTGCTTATTCATAGCTTATACAGAAGTTGACCAAAAGTGGCGCTGGAGTATTTGAATGTCTTCTTTTGAAGTGTCGTCAGTATGCTGAAACGTCACTACGTTCGTGTTTGTTGCCTAAAAACTCTGATCGTGTGTATGCAATACAAACTTGGGGCCAACGCCCTTTGTACAAAATGTGTGTATGAGGCTTTACTCTGATCATAGATACCTCAATGGAGTAATCAGCAGACAAAAAGAGAAGTTAGTGCTTGGCTTTCTCTTCAGAAAACATAGACTTCTGTTAAAAATCTGGACCCTGGAAAAAAATAAAAGAATTTTAGGTATTGAGAATGAGATAGGGAAGAGACACTCTTCTTTTTTTCTTCTGTTGTGATCACATAGCTTTCTAGAGAGTTTTTAATTAGGAAATTACAATTTTGACAAGGAACGTATAGTGTTGGGTTTTCTCTTTCGAAAAACTTTACAATGTACTGCCAAATGTAGATCAATATAGATCAAACATTAATTAAAAAAATAAATCTAAATTATGTAACACCAACTATAGTTTCTCCTTATATGATTCCCAATATTATTTCCATTTTGTTCACACAGGGAAACGGGTTTGTTTGGGAGAAGGTCTGGCTCGAATGGAGCTATTTATTTTCCTCACATCCGTATTGCAGAGTTTTACATTGTCCTCTGAGATGACCTTCACAGAAGAAGACATCAACCCTAAAATGAGTGGCTTTGGCTGCCAGCCCACCACATACCAGCTCTCATTCAACCAGCGCTAAATGGAACTCTGGGAACTACATTTAAATCCTGCACCACTAAGAAACTAACATCATAAACATTGTCATTATGATTATTATTAGAGTGCATGCATTGAAAAAAACTGCTGTGTTAGCACTTCACCTGAATCATTCCTTCTTCACAATTATTTAGGCTCTGATCAGGCAGACCAACTGTAGTTTATACTGATAGCTGTTTTACTTTATTCCTCATAGTTTTTTAACAAGTTTATTATGATTAAATAATTCTGCATCCATCATACAGTATTAGTTGGATAATTGTAGCTTTTTGGTTGGTGTCTCCAATGCTTGGGGTGTATGGGCATTTCAGCTTGTGTACCCTCATGGGGTTAGATCATTTAAAATCTTCTTATCTTCTCCTTGTGCCCTAGCGCTACAGGGAATATGAAAAGTCTACACACCCTGTTAAAATGTCAGGTTTCTGTGATGTAAAAACAAATATAAATCATTTCAGAGCTTTTCCCACATTTAATGTGACCTATAAACTATACAACTCATTTGAACAACCAACAAATCTTTTAGGTGGAGGGAAGTAAAAATAAAAATAATATGGTTGCATAAGTGTGCACACCCTTAAACAAATACTTTGTTGAAGCACCTTTTGATTTTATTGCAGCACTCAGTCTTTTTGGGTATGAGTCCATCAGCATGGCACATCTTGACTTGACAATATTTGCCCACTCTTCTTTGCAAAAACATACCAAATCTGTCAGATTGCAAGGTCATTTTCAGATAACCCCACAGATTTTCAATCGGATTCAGGTCTGGGCTCTGGCTGAGCCATTACAAAACTTTAATCTTCTTCTGATGAAGCCATTCCTTTGTTGATTTGGATGTATGCTTTGGGTCGTTGTCATGCTGAAAGATGAAATTCCTCTTGATGTTCAGCTTTCTAGCAGAAGCCTGAAGGGTTTGTGCCAATATTGACTGCTATTTGGAACTTTCCTTAATTCCTTCTACCTTGACTAAAGCCCCTGTTCCAGCTGAAAAAATACAGCCCCAAAGCATGATGCTGCCACCACCATGCTTCACTGTGGGTATGGTGTTTTTTTTGTGATGTGCAGTGTTGTTTTTGCACCAAATATATCTTTTGGAACTATGGCCAAAAAGTTCAACTTTGGTTTCATCAGACCATAACACATTTCCCTACATGATTTTGGGAGACTTCAGATGTGTTTTTGCAAAATGTAGCCAGGCTTGGATGTTTTTCTTGGTAAGAAAAGAAGAATACAGGAGATTGTTGTCACATGTACCACACAGCCAATACTTGCCAGATATTCCTGCAGCTCCTTTAATGTTGCTGTAGGCCTCTTGGCAGCCTCCCTGACCAGTTTTCTTCTTGTCTTTTCATCAATTTTGGAGGAACGTCCAGTTCTTGGTAATGTCACTGCTGTGCCATATTTTCCCACTAAATGAATATCTTCACTGTGTTCCATGGTATATCTAATGCCTTAGAAATTCTTTTGTACCATTCTCCTGACTGATACCTTTTAACAATGAAATCCCTCTGATAATTTGGAAGCTCTCTGCGGACCATGGCTTTTGCTGTAGGATGCAACTAAGAAAATGTCAGGAAAGACCTACTAGAACAGCTGAACGTTATTTGGTGTTAATCAGAGGCACTTTAAATTATGGCAGGTGTGTACTGACTCCTATTTACCATGAGTTTGAATGTGATTGCCTAATTCTGAACACAACTACATCCCCAGTTATAAGAGGGTGTGCACACTTATGCAACCACATTATTTATTTTTTTACTCCCCCCCAAAAAAAAAGATTTCAGTTTGTTTTTCAATTGTACAGTTTATAGGTCACATTAAAGGTGGAAACAGTTCTGAAATGATTTATCTTTGTCTCGTTTTACATCACAGAAACCTGACATTTTAACAGGGGTGTGTAGGCTATTAGTGGATATCCACTGTATATTTATACAAAAGGAAGGGGATGCTTGTGGCATCATTGACTTAATATGGCCATATTAGGTTTATGACATTGACCTAATTTGGCAATGAAGCCAAACATAGACTTGAACCCAAGCTCAAGCGCAAGCTCATCCCTATTAACTATAGTATTAATTAAAGTAAATAAAAAAATAGCTACAGTATGGTTTTTGCAGGCTTGTTTGGCCATCTGGATGATTGGTATTTGCCAAAAAGGCCAAGATCACTATTACAATCAATCACTTTATATTATTTTGTTTAATTTAAAAATTTAAAAAAAAAATTACAAAAAAAAAAACAGGATTTTTGATTGGGTCTCATTCAATTTGCAAAGGAAAGATTTTAGTTGAAATGAAGGGTCTGGCAACAAGGTCTCTTAAACTGACCAATCACTACTGCTTATGAAACAATGCTATTGTAACAAACAGATCCAATTTTTTGATGCAATATTCTTTTTTGTACGTGGCCTCATTGGTGTATGTTGTATAATTTCATTATCCTAGGAAAAAGAGGTTGCCTTGCGTAGAGCCTGGTGCGCATTCAGCTTTTCCTTTTCTTCACCATTATCCTGCGAAATTTCACCCTGAAGTCAACAGTGGACCCCAAAGATCTTGACATCTCCCCTATGGAAAGTGGCGTTGAAAACGTCCCACCAGCCCGCAAGATCATCTTTATTCCTCGCACATTAGAAGAAGGAGCTTGAAGAATTTTTACATTTTAGCATTTGTTGACTTCTAACCTACACTTTTACATAACATAATTTGTCAATATATTGGTGATAAAAATTGTGGACAGTGGCAGAAAGATAGGCTGGGTGACATATTTTGGAATGATGTTGTAGTTCTTTTAAACTGATCGGTATCTAAACCCGTACCCCAAAAAACAACAATTTAAATATATTGTAGCTTACATAGGTCCCTTAGTTGAGGTGGCTGCACCTGCTTGTTTGCCTCCCCACTTTAAAGAGAAGGGGTTAGGGGCGGGCTTTTGTTCAGTGTGTTTCAAGCTCACGCACGAGACGATCGTACAAAAGGTACTTGTGAGCCTAGACTGATTAGAACTTGAGGCTTCTTTATGGAGAAGATTAGGAGAGTTTAGGCTGACATTATTTATATTGTTTTGTGTGGCGTTGTGTCTTGCAGAGGTGATGGATGCCTTCTACAACGTGAGCTTTCTCCCACACTTCATTGATAAATACCGGCAATTCCCCCTCTTATGGCAGGCAAAACACAGGGATTATAGCAACAGACCAAAGAGGTACGCAGCCCTGCTGAAACTGGTGGCATTTGTAAAGCCTACCCTGCCCATGGCAACCGTCGCAAACTTAAAAGTGAAGATCAACAACATGAAGACTACCTATTTCCGGGAGCGCAATAAGGTCCTGAAGTCACAAGCATCTGGAGCTGCAGCAGCTGATGTCTATGTCCCCACGCTCTGGTACTATGAGAGGCTCCACTTTCTCAAAGACCAGGCTACTGTCAGGAAGTCACTCTCGACTCTTCCTTGCACGCGTCCTTCCACGCACGCCACCCTTGATGAGGATTCCGAGGACCAACCTGGGCCTTCCAGTCTGGAAGATGTGCAGGTGCCCAGCTTGTTCCAGGTATAGTAGTTTTGGAACCAGTTTGTTGAATAATGAATGATGTTCAGTTAATTCAGGATCCCCAATTGCTTATTTCCTAACGTGATTGACATATCAACAGACAGTGGTGTGGGAGACATTTTTGGGAAGAATCTAAACTGCAGGGCTGAGAATTGTATGGTTTTGTATTTGAAAACATTTTGCAACAGTCACTAGATGAGAATTGTGTGTGTTTGATGAACAAATAACTGAAACTATGTCCCTTTTTCAGACACAGGAAGACCTCAGCCAGGAGGTGGCTGTGGAAGGTGGCAGTCAGGAGGAGGCAGGGGGGTAGTGGCAGCCAACAGGGGGGTAGGCGTAGGAGCCTGACTGTCTCCCAAGTCTCTCCCTCCGCCTTCCCTACAGAAGGGCGAAAAACATGGGGGAGGTGGGAGAGTCAGCGCTCCAGCTGATAAAAGATGCCTCAGCCTCCCTCTATGCCACACCCACCTACGAGGAGGCCTTTGCCTCCTTGGTTACAAGTAAATTTACGGGTATGGAGGCGGGGCAACGCAGCATGTGTGAGGAGGTCATCCTCAAAATACTAAATGAGGGGATGGCTGGGGAGATGACACATGTTTGCGAGAGTGACCTTGCTCCGCCTCCTCCTCCTCCTTCTGCCACCCCACCAGCACCAGCACCACGGCGTGGAAGGAAGCGTACAAGGAAGACAAGAGAGTGACAACCTGGACTCAGTCTGGTCTGAGAGAAGATGGAGCCTCTCGTAGTACCAGAGCCTGGGGACCTAGATGGCATCTGCTGCAGTTCCGGATGTTTTGGACTTCAGGACCAGATTGCGCTCCCTTATTATTTAGATAGGTAGTCTTCATGCCCCCAATTGTTTAAGTCTGTAAAATGATGGTTGCCATGGGTGTCCAAGGCTTTGCAAATTCCCCAAGTTTCACCATGGCTGCGTTCCTCTTTGGTCTGTTGCTGAGACCTAAATAAAGGTTTTTTTGATTTGAAATAATCATTGACTATTGTGTTTTACTTTTCTACAATGACAGTTTTTCTTTGAGTAGGCAGGTACATTTCACTAATCCTAGAATTAACAAGGGGCACCAACAACCAACAAACTCCTAGTAAATGTAAGCAAGAAATACAAATGTTAATAATGTGGTTTTGCTAAGTTGAGACATACAAACCCCCTCCAAAAAAAAAAAAAATCTCCTTCAAATATGTATTCCCCCAAAAAAAAAAAATCTGGATAAAAAAATAAGAAAGATTGTATTAGGATCTGAGTAAAAATAAACATGTAGTGTATAAATGCTGCAAAGTAATAAAGAAGTAAGTTTGTGAGAAGTGCGGGTGAATAGGAGCAGCTAAAAGATGTCATTCTTGTTGCATTGTAAAGAAAAAGAGAATGCGCTGCATTAAAGACATTTTAACATTGCAGCGTGACGAATGTGCTGTGTCGATTAGGAAAGGTAGTTTTACCTGACCGAGCGCTTCCGTCACAGAATTTCTTCTGAGCATGCGTAGCACTTTGTCCGTCGGACAAGCGTACACACGCTCGGATTTGGTGTGATCGGACCGGGTTGACGGGAAATCTTTCCAGCAGGAGATAAGACTTTGTCCGACGGACAAACCGACGAACACTGTCCGATGGTGCATACACACGGTCTGATTTTTCAACAACCTTGTCCGATCGGACCAAATTGATGAAAAAGTCCGACCGTGTGTATGGGGCTTTACAGTTCTAGGTTAGGCTTCAAACATGCGTTCCTCTGTTCTTCTCCATTACGTGGTGGGGGGAGGGGTAGTAGTTAACACAAATGAGATAACACTGTTTAATGCTCATTTAGGTGCAGTCCGTCCCTTCTATAGTACTGGTGATCGACTGAGAAGTCGGCCCAGTCCTCCAGGAACTCAAACCCCTCCTTACTACACCAGCTCTTTAGCCACTTGTTTACTTCCCTAATCTCCCTCTGCCTTTCCGGTGTGGCTCGATGTACCGGTAGTATTTCTTAGAATACTACCTTAGAGGTCCTTGTCCTCAATTTAGCTCCCAAGTCCCTAAAATAGTTGTTTAGGACATTCCATCTGCCTCTAACTTTATCATTGGTGCCAACGTGCACCATGACAGCCGGGTCTTCCCCAGCCCCTCCCAGTAATCTGTCCACCAGATCCGTGATGTGCCAAACCCGAGCGCCTGGTAGACAACATACAGTTTGGTGCTTCAGGTCTTTGTTACAGATTGCCCTCTCTGTTCTTCTAAGAATTGAGTCCCCTACCACCAGAATCTGCCTTTCCTTTCCCTTTGCTCCCCCCCCCCACTCTCACTGGAGAAGTTCTTCCCCCGGCAGCTAGGAGAGTCCCTCAGCTCCAGCAGTGCTGGTCCCTGACTGGTTGTTGAGAATCCTTTACTGGCAATGACTGCTTGAAGTCTGGAACCCGTGGACATTACCAAAGACTGTGTTTTCTCCTTTTTGATGCTTTGCCAGGCTCTAACTGCATTCAGTTTCTCTTTGTTTGTGGGTCTTTCTGCCTTTAGTTTTGCCTTCAGCAAGCGAAATACATGATCAATTGGGTTGAGATCATGTGATTGATGCCATTGCAGAATATTCCACTTCTTTTCCTTCAAAAGCTCTAGGGTTGCTTTTGCAGTGTCTTCTGGATCATTGTCTATCTGTACTGTGAAGTGCCGTCCAATCAACTTTGCTGCATTTGGCTGAATCTGGGATGACAGTATATCTCTAAACACTGCTGAATTCATCCGGCTGCTTCTGTCTTCTGTCAAATCATGAATAAATACCAATGTCCCAGTGCCACTGGAAGCCATGCATGCCCGTGCCATCACACTGCCTCCACCATGTTTTACAGATGACATTGGGGCTAATTTACAAAGCATTTGCGCCATAAGTTGCGGCGCACGCCGGCGCGCAACGGCCGTTTTCGTATTCACAAAGCATTTGCGCCTGTAACAAAGCGCAATTCCCCATTTACTATTATCTTGCCGGTGCACGGGCGGCCGCGATCTGTGCGCCGCTATAGATCTGGCACAAGCATTCTTCAACTCAGAATTAAGAGAAGCTGGAAGTGGCAATATTATAGGGGTGATGTGGGTGATGTGAGGAAGTATAGATATGACTGTCCAAGTAACAAATATGCCCAAAATAGAACGGAAAATAAATTTTCTCTGAGCAAGCTTGCTGCGCCTGCAAATACACTTGGAACTGCGCTAGGTCAATTTATGTACTGCGCATGCGCAAGCGGCATTTGCGCCCGTTCAATTGCTCTGGTTCACTACACCGGCAAAATCTTAGTAAATGTCAAGCCATGTAGGTTCATTTGCATAAGTTGAACAGGCGCACCTCTCAACTTGACTTTTTTGCGCTAGTTCACTTCTATGGGGTTTTTTTTAAGACTATTTGCACACAGGTCATGTTAGCATTAAGAAAATAAAAAATGAAGAAAAAAAATGCGCGGGGGTCCCCCGAAATTCCATACCAGGCCCTTCAGGTCTGGAATGGATATTAAGGGGAACCCTGTGCCAATAAAATTGCGTGGGGGGTCCCCTTAAAAACCATACTAGACCCTTATCCGAGCACGCAACCTGGCAGGCCCCAGGACAAGAGAGGGACGAGAGAGCGTCCCCCCTCCTGAACCGTACCAGGTTACATGCCCTCAACATTGGGAGGATGCTTTGGGGTCCCCCCCAAAGCACCTTGTCCCCATGTTGATGAGGACAAGGGCCTCATCCCCACAACCCTGGCCGGTGGTTGTGGGGGTCAGCGGGCAGGGGGCTTATCGGAATCTGGAAGCCCCCTTTAACAAGGGGACCCCCAGATCCCAGCCTGCCCCCCTGTGTGAAATGGTAAGGGCCTACTATTTCACCAAAAAAGTGACAAAAGTGTTAAAAATTACTGGAGACGGTCTTTAACAAGTCCTTTATTAAAGTCTTCTTTCATCTTCTTTCTTCTGGTCTTCTTCCTTCTTCCTTTCTTCATCCTTCAGTTTCTTCATCCTCTTCCTCCATCTTCTTCTTCCTCCAATCCACTTCTTCATGCTCCGGTGTTCTCGTCCGGCATCTTCCTCCACGGCATCTCTTCTTCGTTATTGGGTCGCTCCGCGCAATGGGAGGCTCCTGCTGTGTGACGCTTCTCTTCTTCTGACAGGTCTTATATAACGGAGGCTGGGGCCATGACGCACGGTTCCATGCATCAGAGGGGGCGGAGTCACTGGGTAGCCCCCGGCTACCTGTCAGAAGAAGAGAAGCGTCACACAGCGGGAGCCTCCCATTGCGCGGAGCGGGCCGATAACGAAGATGAGACGCCGTGGAGGAAGATGCTGGACGAGAACACTGGAGCAAGAAGAAGCGGATCGGAGGAAAAAGAAGATGGAGGAAGAAGAAGATGGAGGAAAAAGATGAAGAAACCGAGGGATGAAGAAAGGAAGAAGGAAGAAGACCAGAAGAAAGAAGATGAA
This sequence comes from Lithobates sylvaticus, assembly GCA_028564925.1. Lineage (NCBI taxonomy): Eukaryota > Metazoa > Chordata > Amphibia > Anura > Ranidae > Lithobates > Lithobates sylvaticus. The sequence goes on along the minus strand of CM053033.1, from coordinate 197,502,832 downwards.
AGAAGACTTTAATAAAGGATTTGTCAAAGACCGTCTCCTGTCATGTTTAACACTTTTGTCACTTTTTTGGTGAAATGGTAGGGGTACTTTTGTACCCCCTTACCATTTCACACAGGGGGGGAGGCCAGGATCTGGAGGTCCCCTTGTTAAAGGGGGCTTCCAGATTCCGATAAGCCCCCCGCCCGCAGACCCCCACAACCACCGGCCAAGGTTGTGGGGATGAGGCCCTTGTCCTCATCAACATGGGGACAAGGTGCTTTGAGGGGGACCCCAAAGCATTCTTCCAATGCTGAGGGCATGTGGCCTGGTACGGTTCAGGAGGGGGGTGCTCTCTCGTCCCCCCCTCTTTTCCTGCGGCCTGCCAGGTTGCGTGCTCGGATAAGGGTCTGGTATGGATTTTGAGGGGGACACCCACGCCATTTTTTTTTTGGCACGGGGTTCTCCTTAAAATCCATAAAAGACCTGAAGGGCCAGGTATGGATTTTGAGGGGGCCCCCACGCCATTTTTTTTTTTGTCACGGAACCCATGCGTTTTTTTTTTTTTTAATTTAAGTCGCCTGGCCTGGGTGGTGACTTAAAGTCGTGTTGTAAGTCGCCCCAAGTCATGTTGCAAAGACGCCTCAAGTCGTGTTGTAAGTCGCCCCAAGTCGCGCTGGAAGTCGTGTTGCCCCTGTGTGAATGGACTGTTAAAGCGGTTGTATACCCGTTTTTGGACGGGTTTTTTTTTAAACTGCCTGCAAGACAAAGTCATAATGAGCTAGTATGACTAGCATACTAGCTCCATTATGCATCACTTACCTTAGATCGGGGCCCCCGACGCCGTCCTCTTCTCCCCCTCCAGCCGCAGCCATCTCTTCACAGATACCCTTCCGGGTATCGCCGCTCCGGCCAATCACAGTGCCGCTGCGGCGCTGTGATTGGCCACAGCAGCAAAGACGTCGCTCCGCGCTTGCGCGCGGGACACTTCAACTGCCGTGAGCCGTAGTTGTGAATGGGGATTAACCCTGTAAATGCACCGTTGTTTACGGCGTGCATGCGCCGTAGACAGCGTTGTAAAATGTTCTTTGCAAATATCTCCTAAACCGTACAGGTTTGGGAGATATTTCTTGTACCTACAGGTAAGCCTTAATCTAGGCTTACCTGTAGGTGCAAGTTGAAATTAAGGGTATACAACCCCTTTAATGATAATGGCGTGCGCTGTTATCAATGGCATACTATTGTCAAGGTGCGCCGGTATATTATGTTTTGCGCTTATGTGTGCGCCAGTTCATACGCTCAATTAATAATTTATCTGGCGCACCAATTATGGTATGAACCGGCGCAGCGCATTAATCTTAGTAAATCAGCCCCATTTTGTGCTTTGGATCATGAGCTGTTCCAAGCCTTCTCCACACTTTTTTCTTCCCATCATTCTGGTACAGATTAATCTTAGTTTCATCAGTCCAAAGAATGCTTTTCCAGAACTGATCTGGCTTTTTTAGATGTTTTTTGGCAATGTCTAATCTGGCTTCTCTATTCTTTTCTATTCTTCAGGCTTATGAATGGTTTGCCCCTGGTGTTGAGCCCTCTGTATTTTCTCTCATGAAGTCTTCTCTTGATTGTAGACTTTGACAATGATACGCAAACCTTCTGGAAAGTGTCCTTCACTTGTCTGGATGTTGTGAATAGGTTTTCCTTTACCATAGAGAGAGAATCCTGCGATCATCCACCACTGTTATCTTCAGTGGACGTCCAGGCCTTTTTATGTTGCTGAGCTCACCAGTGCGTTCTTCCTTTTCTCATTTGGCCACTCCTAATGTTGCTGCTATCTCTCTAATGGATTTGTTTTGTTTTTGAAGCCTTACAATGGCCTGTTTCACTTGCATGGACAGCTCCTTTGAACGCATGATGTAGGTTCACAGCAATAGATTCCAAATGCAAATACCACACTTAGAATCAACTCCAGACCTTTTACCTACTATATTGATGAAGAAATAATAAAGGAGTAGCCCACACCTGGCCATGAAACAGCTTTTGATTCAATTGTACAATTGCTTTTGGTCCCTAGAAAAAGGGGGATGGCTATTCTTAAGAGCTGTAATTGCTAAACCCTTCCTCCAATTTGGATGTACATACTCTCAATTTAAACCTAAGAGTGTGCACTTTCAGTCCATATATATATATATATATATATATATATATATATATATATATATATATATATATATATAAAACTATATCTATAGCTTGAATAAGTTTTGGCAAATGCCTGAAAAAAACTACTAAAATTGTGCCTGTGTCCAAATATATATGGACCTAACTGTAAAACCCAGCACAATCATCACAAAAAATAAAAAATAAAAGAATGAAAAGCTTCAATTGCATATGGTTTTGCAGACAATGAAAGCATACAGAGTGTTTATACTTTATCCAAGTCTTCCTCAAAGAAGACCTTTAAAATAGTCAGGGATTGCATATCAACCAGCAACTGTTTAGACAATGAACACCTTAGAGAGAAGTACTGTATATAATGTACAGTATTGTGTATACTGTGACACATAATGTACAGTATTGTGTATACTGTGACACACAGAGCATGGCCCAGGAGAACATAATGCATAAAGTGCAGGGGCCAGGAGTGTAATGCACAGAAAGAAGGGTCAGGAGTGTAATGCACAAAAATCAGGGGGTCAGGAGTGTAATGCACAGAAAGCAAGGGGTCAGGAGTGTAATGCACAGAAAGCAGGGGTCAGGAGTGCAATGCACAGAAAGCAGGGGTCAGGAGTGTAATGCACAGAAAGCAGGGGGTAAGGAGTGTACTGCACAGAACGCAGGGGGTCAGAAGTGCAATGCACAGAAAGCAAGGGGTCAGGAGTGTAATGCACAGAAAGCAGGGGTCAGGGGTGTAATGCACAGAATGCAGGGGACAGCAGTGTAATGCACAGAAAGCAGGGGTTCAGGAGTGTAATGCACAGACAGGAGTGTAATGCACAGAAAGCAGGGGTTCAGGAGTGTAATGCACAGAAAGCAGGGTGGTAAGGAGTATAATGCACAGAAAGCAGGGGTAAGGAGTGTAATGCACAGAAAGCAGGGGTTCAGAAGTGTAATGCACAGAATGCAGGGGTCAGGAGTGTAATGCACCGAATGCAGGGGTCAAGAGTGTAATGCACAGAGTGCAGGAGACAGGAGTGTAATGCACAGAGTGTAGGGGACAGGGGTGTAATGCACAGAATGCAGGGGACAGGGGTGTAATGCACAGAATGCAGAGATCAGAAGTGTAATGCACAGAAAGCAGGGGGTCAGGAGTGTAAGGCAAAAAAAGCAGGGGGTCAGGAGTGTAATGTACAGAAAGCAGGGGGTCAGGAGTGTAAGGCAAAAAAAGCAGGGGGTCAGGAGTGTAATGCACAGAAAGCAGGGGGTAAGGAGTGTAATGCCTAGAAGATGGTGGCCAGGAGTGTAATGCACAGAATGCAGGGGACAGGAGTGTATTGCATGGAATGCGGGGGGTTAGGAGTGTAATTCACAGAAAGCAGGGGCTCAGGAGTGTAATGCACAGAAAGCAGGGGGTAGGAGTGTAATGCACAGAAATCAGGGGGTAAGGAAAAAAAAAACACTACATGTGTGCACCAGGCTTGTATTTCACTGTCCTTCACAAATCATCATTATCATCATGATCATCACACAATACATGTGCTGTGGCTCAAAGCACTTGTACTGTGTGCCTATCATGATGATAATGATGATGATCACATCATAGGCAGGAGCCAGGGCATGGGTGCAAGGTGTGTGCGTGTGCTGTACCTTTCTGGGACTTCTCTGCAGCATCCTTCGTGCTAGCTGACTGCTGGGTCTGTGTGTCACAGATGAAGAGGTGGATGGACATAGACTTGCAGCTTCTCTGACTGCTGGACTGATCGTTGCCAGCCTGCCATTAGTCTGCCACTGTTCCTCTGCCGCTGATTTTCTCAGCTGGAGCCTGCAGTCTCTCCTCAGCACTTACTTGCTGAAGGGGGCAGGCAGTGAGAAAGCTGATATCACTCCGCCGGCGGCAGCAGGGACTGAAAGCCAGGACTTTAATGCGGCGGCAGCGCTGGTTGTTGGGTAAGTCCGCCCGAAAAAGAAAAAAAGTCCCTCTATCTAAAGTCTCTCTCTGGGCCCCTCTGGATGAACTGCGTGCCTCTCCCAGCTCAGGAAATATGACAGCATCATAGCAATATGTACTACATGCAGCTTAAAGCTGCTACTTATCAGCAGTCCTGCCCGAATCCAAACAGCGCCCACCTAGTGGTGTGCGCTCTAGGCCGGCGCCTACCTTGCCTATTGGTAGCGCCGGCCCTGTATGGATGGATCATAGCTTCCCCATCACAGCTCTCCTCCCAGTTTTCATACTGCTCAATCAAGGGGATGATAGACTAAAACACAATAGAAAACCATATAGGAAAATACTATAAAGCAAATTAACTCTTTTATTAAAAATTGTGCTTTCGCATGACATATAAAATAATCCAGCATCTAAACCACAGTGTGTAGTCTTTTATGCCGCGTACACACGAGCGGTTTTGCCATCGGAATAAACTCTGAAGGTTTCTCAGACGGAATTCCGACAGAATTCCGCTCAAGCTGTCTTGCATACACACGGTCACACCAAAGTCCGACCGTCAAGAACGCAGTGACATACATTACGTACGACGGGACTAGAAAATTGAGGTTCAATAGCCAGTAACCAAACGGCTTCCGTCTCGTACTTGCTTCAGAGCATGCTTCGTTTTTGGTGCGTCGGAACAGCATACAGATGAGCGGTTTATCTGATAGTAATTAGTTCCGTCGGAAAAATATAGAACATGTTCTCTATCTAAGTCCGTTTGAATTTTTGACGAAAAAAGTCAGATGGGGCATACACATGGTCGCAAAATATATGATAAAAAAGCTCCCATCTGACTTTTTCTGACGGAATGTACACGGCATTACTCTGTTGGTGGGAGTACAGCTGTCAGGCATCAAGCGGGAACAGGAGCAGGGGCAGCTCCAATCAGCACCTCTCTCGGCTGGATGATGTTGACAGGAAGTGGACGGGGCATAGCTACATGTTTTAGGGCAACAGGACCGCCCCTTTTATCAAACCATAGCCTTAGGCTTGGTTGACATTTTTAATCAAAGGGATTGCCTACAGTTAATGGTATGAATGACAATAGGGTGAACTAATATGTGTGTTATAGTGCACAGTGGTGTATGGCACAAACATGCAATAGCATGCGGCAAACAAAAGGCAGTTTTGTCTTAGTCATCAACAAGTGTATGACCCCAAAATTTAAAAATAAGGCCTGGCAAAAGAAAAAGTTAAACATACCTCCCCAAAAATAAACCTTCGAATACTAAACCCCAACCCTATACATATACATACATATATCAGCTACACAGCAACTATAGTTGTTGCTTACACATAATAATATAGCCCTAAAAAGGACTGTTGGGCTTCTCATCTGTGAACACAGGGGCAGTGCCCAAAGAATTTAGCCAACCACACTGTAGTCCACAGTAAGTTAGCACAATATAGCACGATAGAGCAACTAAATCTCCCCACACATAAACCCCTGAACTACTCAACTAATACTGACAAATGGCAGCTGAAAACCCACTCTTATCCAAATAATGGCCCTTGTAAGTCAGCTAACCTAAGTTCAAAGACCATGAAGTGCATTATGGTTATGAGAGTCTGGTAGCGTCTGCCCAACAACTTCACCCCTTCATTTGGTTACAATAGGCATAAGAACAGTGGCGGCCCGTCTATAGGGGGCGCACAAAAAAATATAAAAAAATGTTATTTAAGTGCACTGTGTTCGGGTGCCAGACGCAGTGCACTATGGGAAGCGCCACCTCAATGCAATCACGAGATTGCAGATGAGGCGCTTCATTTGCAGGGTTTTGACCTGCTTTGTGGCGCATCCAAAAGCGCCGGACAACTTCCGCCCATAGTAATACTACGGGCAGGTGCTTTGTTCTTCTAGTTAACTAGTTACTTCCGGTTTCCGTATGCTAGTGGTGAACTGGAAGTGACATCAGCAGCTCTGTGGAACACATGGCCCAAGCAGAGCTGCCTGTAAGTTAAGTATGAGACTCAGTCAGCAGTGTATTGTTCTACTCTAATCTATATCAAGGTCAGTGGGTTATTGCTGATGCACTGCATCAGTGGGGAGTGGGGACAGTTATAATTGGCACAGCAGGTGTACATGCCTGGCTGGAAACTCAGCACAGGGATGATGGTGGGAAGCAAACCCCTCATAATGGGTACAGTGAGGCTGCAATTGATGTCAAAGTGGCTGCATTTAATGGTACAGTGTCTGCAATTGATGGGCACAGTGACTGCATATGATGAGCACAGTGGCTGAAATTGATGGGCACATTGGCTGCATTTGATGGCACAGTGGCTGCATATGATGGGCACAGTGGCTGCATATGATGGGCACAGTGGCTGCCTTTGATGGCATTGTGGCTGCAATTGATGGGCGCAGTGGCTGAAATTGACGGGCACAGTGGCTGCAATTGATGGGCACAGTGGCTGCATTTGATAGCACAGTGGCCGCAATTGATGGGCGCAGTGGCTGCAATTGATGGGCACAGTGGCTGCATTTGATGGGCACGGTGGCTGCAATTGATGGGCACAGTGGCTGCAATTGATGCCACAGTGGCTGCATTTGATGTTTTTTTTGTATTTTTCAGAACTTTTCAGTTTGTTTCACCCCCAAAAAAAAATTGCATAAGAAGAAGGAAATATCACCCTAAACTCTGTTCTTCTAGTCAGTATGTAAAGAACACTTCATTTGGAGGCCCAGCAAGAACACTGCCAGATGATTACTGCTGGAATATCACAAGAGGTACTGATATCAAGTGCATAGTTGGCAGAAACCTTAATTTAAAATTAAATAATAGGTTTGGGAAAAATTCTTCACTTACAAATATCAAGTTTTTTTAACCCAGATTTATTGGTTATTTAGAAGTTTATCCCCTTCTGTGTATTACTTTTTTTAGTCATTAACAAGACATAACAAATATTCAGAACTTTCTTGACAGGTTGTGTTGAGTAGGTCATAAAAGTCAATTGTTAGGAATGAACCAAGCAGATATGCACAACAGAACAAAAGCAAATCATGGTTACACAAAATAAAAATAATAAAAGGCAATAGATACTCAACGTTGCACAAATGCCATCTTATATGAGATGGGAACATTGGCAAAGCCGGTCATCCTAGGGTAGATATCAGACTCTGAGAACTGGGTATCTGAAGTCAGTGTAAATTTCTGTAAGATGGTGGTAAGGAAGAGGAAAAGTTCTGTTCGAGACAAGCCTTCCCCAAGACACATTCTTTTTCCTGTAGAGAGATAACAGTAAAAATATATTTCTCATATGTAGAGTTGCTTTGGTAGTTTTGCCCAAATTTAAAAAAAAATCAAGGGTCCTTTTTCATGGGTGGTATCTGTTCTAATCAGCAAGGAATGTGTTCACAGGTTAGAGCAGAATGGACTGAATGTCCATTCAGTTTTTGCCTCTATCTTTGATGGCTGTTTTGGCAATTGGTAAAATATATAAAGGTGAAAAACTCATCTTGCATACAAAGACATCATCTGCTATGCTTTCTGCACCAGCCTGACTGATAAGAGTCCTGTCTGATGTGGCGTATATTATCATTGTATGATCATTGTTACTATATTAGGTTGCTCACATCCTAAAATAACCTTAAAACATAGGCTTATATGCTGTATATGTCAAAATAGTTTTTTTTCTCAGCCCAAATATAGACATTTCCTTTATATGCCAGATTTAGATTTTTATTTTTAGTCCAGGTCCTAAAGTATATTTTTTATATATATATATATATATATATATGTATATATTGGAAGGCCAGTATGGTGGCCTGAAGTTATGGGAGGAGCCCGGAGGGTATTTAACCTGCCCACTTCCTGCCTGTCTTTGTCGGTTTCCTGTGTGAGATACCCACCCTCCCTTCCCCTTCTTAGGGCATTTCTCAAGTGTTCTTACTCCAAACAGAATATTCATTTCACATCATTGCATAGCTACTCTCATTCCATCACTCCTTATCTAGGGTATGCCCCCTTATTTGGTGTACCGTACGATAGACCAAGGCACACTTTCAGGTCCTTTTCATGTTGGTAAGTTTGTGTTAATCCTGTATGTCATCTTTACTCGTATCATCTGTAGGGCTCTAGACCATAAATATATATATTAGATTTTTCCTTTAACATCCCTATTGCAACCCTAATATGGACTTACTCTTTACCTTTAAAACAATGGCATTTAATAGCACTGTATAACATAGGTTTAATAAATTATCACACCTGTAGAAAATGGCATAAAGGCTTCATTTCTCTGGAACTTTCCATCAGAGTCCAAGAAGTGATTGGGGTTAAATCTACGAGGGGTGGAAAAATAATTTGGATCTCCCAGGACAGAGCACAGCAAGGCGCAGACTCCAGTACCCTAGAAAAACATAACAAAATGTTACTAAGCTATAAATCTGCAGATTACACACTGACTACTTATTCACGGTTATATCAATGACTGCTAAGTTTAGGCTAGGTATTACTGATAAGTCTTGTCAACAATTATCAAAAGCCTCTAACTTCCCACTTTTACAATTAGCAATGTCATGTTTACTGCAAGGATGAAACAGTAAGGCCCCTTTCACACTGGGGCGGTTTTCAGGCGGTACAGCGCTAAAAATAGTGCCTGTACACAGCCTGAAAAAAACGGCCCCATTCACTCCAGTGTGAAAGCCGGTGGACTTTCACACTGGAGCGGTGCGCTAGCAGGACGGTAAAAAAAGTCCTGCTAGCAGCATCTTTGTAGTGTTATAGGAGCGGTGTATTCACCGCTCCTATACCACTCCTACCCATTGATTTCAATGGCACACCGCGGTAATACCGCGGCAATACCGCCGCAAAGTGCCGCTACGGCGGTGCTTTGCAGGGGATTTTAACCCTTTTTCAGCCACTAGCGGGGGTAAAACCGCACCGCTAGCAGCCGAATCCCGCGGCTAAAACTACGGTAAAGCAGCGCTAAATATAGTGCTGCTTTACCGTTGCCATGGCTCCCGCCCCAGTGTGAAAGGGGCCTAAGCCCCCCGTACACACGGTCGGAAATTCCGACGGGAAATGTCTGATCGGACCATGTTGTCGCAAAATCCGCCCGTGTGTGGGCTCCATCTGACTTTCTCCATCGGAATTTCCGACAGAAAAAATTTGAGAACCTGCTCTCAAATTTTCCGACAACAAAATCCGATCGGACTTTTTCCGATCGTGTGTAGAGAATTTCGACGGACAAAGTGCCACGCTTGCTCAGTTTAGATTACGAGACCAAAGATATTGGCTACTAGCCTCTACGTAGTTCCATCGTACACAACAAACGTCCCCACGTTCAGAATGATCGGGTTTTCTGACAACTTTGTCCGACCGTGTGTATGCAACACCAGTGTTGGACAAAATCCGTCGGAATTTCCGACTGTGTGTACGGGGGCTTAGAGGGTATGGAGAGAGTAGCTCTTACTGGCCCTGTGAAGTACAAGATCCATTTTATTACTGTCCCTTCCTATTATTTTAAGCATGCTTACATTACATTCTGTACAGAAAGAATGATTTTTTTCTTGTTTCCATTATCTATTTCAGTTCTCAGTTTATTAAAGGCCCACTATGGCAAAAAAAAAAAATATTGTATTTTGGTAAACTGTATAGGATGAATGTCATGATAATGAGGTAGTGATGCCAGCATACTATTTGGAAGGAATGAGGAATTCATATTGCACAGAGCGCCATCCTAATTTTCCCCAAACTACACAAGCTGGTAACAGAACAGTCAGATTTGAATCTCATGTTTGTGCTAGGCAGCAGAGAGGTACAAATTGCAAAAAGAAAACAATACAATTTAAGACACATTGAAGTAAATCAGCTAGTATATTTCAAGCTCTCAACTCTATCCATAATTCTTATTGTAAGGAAGGTTGCAGGTTACATTCATAAAAAGTAATAACACGGATGTATAGGAAGATGCTAGTCGGTTAGATACCAAACACACCTATACTTCAATGTCAAGAAGGCCGATAGGCAGTGGTGGCCCGTGCACTGTGGACACACGGGCGCCACCCCCCATCCATGTGCCCAGCCCCTTTCAGGACTTCGGACACATGGATTCCTATGGCGGGGGTGGGAGGGGGTTTCATTTTTGAAGCACCTGATTAGAGCCCTGATCCCACCCAATTGTGTGACAATAGCGAATACATTTTCGCTATTTCCACACTAACCTTCCTTTCCTGCCAATCAGGAGGCAGGGCGTCAGACCTGCTTCCTGATTGGCCAAAGCGCCAGGCAACCCTATTGGATGTCTGGCGCTTAGGAAGAGGAGCGGAGAGACGCGCCGCTCTTAGAGGAGCTGCTGCAGTGCTACGGTAATTCTCGGGGAGGGTGGGTGCTGCCAGAGCCATCAACCCTGCGAGTGGGGGGGGGGGGTCGTGGGCACAGTGGCTGCATTTGATGGGCTCAGTGGCTGCATATACTGGGCACAAGTGGCTGCATTTGATGGGCAAGTGGCTGCATATGATGGGCACAGTCGCTGCATATACTGGGCACAAGTGGCTGCATTTGATGGGCCCAGGTGGCTGCATATGATGGGCACAGTGGCTTCATATGATGGGCACAAGTGGCTGCATTTGATGGGCCCAAGTGGCTGCATATGATGGGCACCAGTGGCTACATATGATGGGCACAAGTGGCTGCATAGGATGGGCACAAGTGGCTGCATTTGATGGGCACAGTGGCTGCGTTTGATGGGCACAATGGCTTAATATGATGGGCACAAGTGGCTGCATATGATGGGCACAAGTGGATGCATATGATGGGCACAGTGGCTGCATATGATGGGCACAAGTGGCTGCATATGATGGGCACAAGTGGCTGCATATGATGGGCACAAGTGGCTGCATTTGATGGGCCCAAGTGGCTGCATATGATGGGCACCAGTGGCTACATATGATGGGCACAAGTGGCTGCATAGGATGGGCACAAGTGGCTGCATTTGATGGGCACAGTGGCTGCGTTTGATGGGCACAATGGCTTAATATGATGGGCACAAGTGGCTGCATATGATGGGCACAAGTGGATGCATATGATGGGCACAGTGGCTGCATATGATGGGCACAAGTGGCTGCATATGATGGGCACAAGTGGCTGCATATGATGGGCACAAGTGGATGCATATGATGGGCACAGTGGCTGCATATGATGGGCACAAGTGGCTGCATATGATGGGCACAAGTGGCTGCATTTGATGGGCACAAGTGGCTGCATTTGATGGGCACAAGTGGCTACATATGATGGCCAAAAGTGGCTACGTTTGATGGGCACAATGGCTGCGTTTGAGGGGCACAATAGCTGCATTTGAGGGGCATAGTGAGGCTGCAATTGATGGGGGGGGGTTCAGTATTTTTCAGTTTGTTGCACCCCCCTAAAAATTTTGAGCACCAGCCCCAACTGTCGATAGGACACTTTAGGCCCCTAAGTGAAACATGCAAAAGTAATTTCAGCACTGGTAAAGCATAACAAAACACAGCAACAACCCTCCAACGTGCCTCACAGACCCTTTGATTTGTTGAGTCACCTCTATAAATGCCCTCTTCGGAGTCTTGAAAATATGTCTTATCCCATGCAAAACCAAGTCTCCCATCCATATGTTTTCACGTCTGTTCACACCTTGGCACATCCTAGTATATGTGGTGGTCATTCTCTGTTGCATAGGCATTATGAACACAGGTCTACATGATTCTTCATATTATTTTAAAGATCTCTCTCTCTCTCATTTAGACAGGAGACAATTACCCTACCAGCATGTCTTTGGAGAGTGGGAGGAAACTGGTGTACCTGAAGGAAATCAACACAAGCACAGGGAAAACATGCAAACTCTATGTGGATAGTGCCGTGGCTGGGATTCAAACTACTGACCCTAGTTCTGCCAGACAGAAGTGCTAACCACTTAGCCACTGTGTTGCCCCTTTGGTTATTGGTGCCTTTTCTTTTTTGGAGTGTTTTTTGAGCGATTTCATTCATTTGAATGGGCTGGCCTCTGCTCCAAAACACGTGTCAAAGTAGCTCCTGTACCCTTTTTTGGAGCCAACTTTGGCACATTTTTGGACAGAGTTGATTTGCCATGTTTTTTGTGCATTTTGTCAAGTGAAAAAAATGCCATTAGAAGTGTAATTAGAAATGAATACATGATTCAGATCCAGAATTGCAGCCAGAATCCCATTTAAATCTCTCAGATGTGAATGGGGCTTTATACCAAGTTTTCACATTCACAGAATGGATTTGTCAGAATACTCTATGAATAGATATAAAACATGTCCTTGTCCACCAGTACACGTCCCTATCTTCTTAAATTTTTACATCAATTATTTACCTTTGGAATAGTGTATCCTCTAAAGATAGTGTCCTTGATAGCAGAATGGGGAGCATTCATAGGGATCACATTGCTGAATCTTTGGATCTCATGAATCACAGCCTCAGTATATGGCATCTTGCTCCGGTCCTCAATATGTGGGTCTCGCTCCCGCCCAATCACATGGTCAATCTCCTCTTGAACCAAAGCTAACATAAATATACAAATGTTTTAAAAGATTAACTGATTTGATTAAAGGAGAGCTCATCCATGTCTTTATGTACCTTGCTTTGTGCACTGGTGCGCAGTCATTTTGGAACAAGAAGGGGCCATCCCCAAACTGTTCCCACAAAGTTGGGAGCATGAAATTGTCCAAAATGTCTTAGTATGCTGATGCCTTCACTGTAACTAAGGGGCCAAGCCCAACCCCTGAAAAACAACCCCACATCATAATCCCCTCTACACCAAATGATTTGGACCAGTGCACAAAGCAATGTCCATAAAGACATGGATGAGCGAGTTTGTGGTGGAGAAACTTGACTGGCCTGCACAGAGTCCTAAACTCAACCCGATAGAACACCTTTGGGATGAATTGAATTAGAGCGGAGACTGGGAGCCAAGCCTTCTCGCCCACATCAGTGCCCAACCTCACAAATGAGCTTCTGGAAAAATGGTGAAACATTCCCATAGACACACTCCTAAACCTTGTGGAGAGCATTCCCAGAAGAGTTGAAGCTGTTATAGCTGCAAAGGGTAGGCCAACTCAAAATTGAAGCCTACAGACTAAGACTGGGATGCCAATAAAGTTTGTGTGCGTGTAAAGGCAGGTGTCCCAATACTTTTGGTAATATAGTCCTTTTTCAAGGCAATATCTGTTCCTGTATTTGCTCAATAATACTGTATAAGACAGAGTAGGGTCATTAGTATACAACATATTGTGTTGGTAAGTATAAACCTGTAATTGAACCACTCAATGGTAATGGTACTCACTTGCAAAGCATTTGAGGGGCTGAAGTGGGCCCAATGGTCTTGGGGTACAGAGATATGGTCTTAGTATGTCCACAAAGTATACAGTGGGTCTTGTGCTGTTAAAAGCAAACGGCTGCTAGACATTTGAAAGGCTGCAAGATCTCCAAGCCATGCACTGGGAGGTTGCAATGGCTATGTGTACCTGGGCCAAAGGTGGTATATGGCTAGGGGATAAAAGAGAGTAGATAGGGTAGTATATGTCCCTTAGAAGTAAAAAAGAGTATATGAATGCAAAGTGAATTGCATGGGGTAAGAAAGTAATATTACCTGATGGAGAGAGAGCTTGCGATGCAGTATAGCGGAACGCCGGCAGGAAAGTGTGATGACCAGTCCTGCCATTGTAAGGCTTATATGTGTATGGTGATTGGTATCAGCTGTGCAGGCCATGGTAAAGGGTGGATGCGCTAAGCTGTAGTGTGATTGAGGGCCAGGTGTGGGGATGGTGGCTCAGAGGCCACAATGTAGTATCTCCAGTATTGAGATCTCAGAAGCGGCGGCGCCGCGCGTCGTCACGTCCGAAGGGGCGTGGCCTCGTGCGGCGTCGGGGCGTCACCGACGCGGGCAGACTGACCCCTCCCCGCGTGCTGGAACGCAAGCGGAGGGGCGCGTGTGGTGGAAGACGTGCGCCTCAATGGGTATATGCAGCGCATGCGCCGTAAGAAATACGCGCATGCGCACATGGTCTTACCCGCGCCGGGCAGCCAGTATATCAAATGGGAGCAAGAAAAGCCGAATTAAGTAATGGGTGGATGTGTGGAAGTATGGCAATGTTATTACCTTTCAATAAGTTCAATGTACTAGACATTAATAGGTCAGCGAGTGAGTCACAGTACCATAGAGATGGGTGGGGGGCCCCCTAGTGGACAGAGACGAACAAAGCATTAGAATAACAGAGACAGCAATATTCACATATCTAAAAAAATAGTAGAAACAGTATACTTGTATCATTTGATTTAGGTAGTTGTGAAACAGTACAGACACTGCAGTAAAGCCAATATGGTGTAAACATATTTTTAGAGCATTACAACAGGTATATTTTGTTGGAGTAGAGCACAATGGCCATAATGTGAATATGTGGTTGGGCCGAATGGAGAAGGGGTCCCAGAGTAAAAAATACTCAAGGGGCCCATCTTCATTCTTGAAGAGGTTATAGATCGAGTTCACACACCCCTGATTCAAAGCCCTCAAGATAGGGCTTGAAGTTGAATGCCTCGTTGAGGCCGGGAGGGGATGTGGCGTTGAGATGGAAAATCCATTTAAGCTCACTTTGAAGTAAAGATTTATTGTAATCACCCCCTCGATTGGGTGGGGGGATATGGTCAAGTGCTCTAAATGTAATCTGAGGGGTTGAGTCCTGGTGGACAATTGCACAGTGTCGCCCAAGGGGGAGGTCAGGGTCTTTTTGGTTAATACTAAGGGTATGTCGGTAAATGCGTTTCCAAAAAGGAAGTTTGGTTTTCCCAACATAAAAACACCCACACTCGCATTCTAGTAGATATACAATGCCGACTGAGCGGCAATTAACAAAATGTTGAGGGAAAAAGGGTTGTCCATTTGGTAGGGTATTGGATCTATTAGATTTAGATAGATACTTGCAGTATTTGCATTTACCACAAGGGAATGTCCCCTTGGTTTGTTTGTGTAAATAACTAACAGGGGTGTATTCACTTCTGATTAATTTGTCACGGAGAGAGGGAGCTCGTCTGTAGGTGAGTAAGGGGTGTGTCGGTACAAATGGGGACAATGAGTGGTCTGTAGTTAGAATGTGCCAATGTTTCTCTAAAATCTGGGTAATTGAAGAGTGTTGTTCGCAAAATCTCTGTATCCCAAGACCATTGGGCCCACTTCAGCCCCTCAAATGCTTTGCAAGTGAGTACCATTACCATTGAGTGGTTCAATTACAGGTTTATACTTACCAACACAATATGTTGTATACTAATGACCCTACTCTGTCTTATACAGTATTATTGAGCAAATACAGGAACAGATATTGCCTTGAAAAAGGACGCCCGTCCGAAACATGTCGGCATTTTCCTGAAAGACCCTGATATTATCGCAAGTTGTTGTGCAATTTTTGCATTTTTTGTACATGTTTATGGTTACACATGATTCCATGTATACATACTGTCTTGTAAAATTGTATGCTTACCTACCTATCCATTGATTTATTTCTGGGCCTGCTGCCCTTAATAAAATTTACTTTTTGTTCACATGC
The DNA here is from genome assembly GCA_028564925.1 of Lithobates sylvaticus. NCBI lineage: Eukaryota > Metazoa > Chordata > Amphibia > Anura > Ranidae > Lithobates > Lithobates sylvaticus. The sequence continues at coordinate 197,487,173 of CM053033.1, read as the reverse complement.
ATATACTTCTTATGTCTATCTGTTTAAGCTTCTCTTTGGGGTATAGGCCGTGTTAATGCACACTAGGCCTCACAAATTTGCTATTTTTCTATGTGAGAAGCGATAGACCTATCTGCCACCACTCACTTGCCCACTAAATATTTTACTTTTTTTCTTACGGCGCATGCGCTGCATATACCCATTGAGGCGCACGTCTTCCACCACACGCGCCCCTCCGCTTGCGTTCCAGCACGCGGGGAGGGGTCAGTCTGCCCGCGTCGGTGATGCCCCGACGCCGCACGAGGCCACGCCCCTTCGGACGTGACGACGCGCGGCGCCGCCGCTTCTGAGATCTCAATACTGGAGATACTACATTGTGGCCTCTGAGCCACCATCCCCACACCTGGCCCTCAATCACACTACAGCTTAGCGCATCCACCCTTTACCATGGCCTGCACAGCTGATACCAATCACCATACACATATAAGCCTTACAATGGCAGGACTGGTCATCACACTTTCCTGCCGGCGTTCCGCTATACTGCATCGCAAGCTCTCTCTCCATCAGGTAATATTACTTTCTTACCCCATGCAATTCACTTTGCATTCATATACTCTTTTTTACTTCTAAGGGACATATACTACCCTATCTACTCTCTTTTATCCCCTAGCCATATACCACCTTTGGCCCAGGTACACATAGCCATTGCAACCTCCCAGTGCATGGCTTGGAGATCTTGCAGCCTTTCAAATGTCTAGCAGCCGTTTGCTTTTAACAGCACAAGACCCACTGTATACTTTGTGGACATACTAAGACCATATCTCTGTACCCCAAGACCATTGGGCCCACTTCAGCCCCTCAAATGCTTTGCAAGTGAGTACCATTACCATTGAGTGGTTCAATTACAGGTTTATACTTACCAACACAATATGTTGTATACTAATGACCCTACTCTGTCTTATACAGTATTATTGAGCAAATACAGGAACAGATATTGCCTTGAAAAAGGACGCCCGTCCGAAACATGTCGGCATTTTCCTGAAAGACCCTGATATTATCGCAAGTTGTTGTGCAATTTTTGCATTTTTTGTACATGTTTATGGTTACACATGATTCCATGTATACATACTGTCTTGTATCTGCCACCACTCACTTGCCCACTAAATATTTTACTTTTGGTAATATAGTGTATGTACTTTCAAACTATGCCACATTTAGTTCAGTGGAGTAATAACACTATGCTGGGAGTTTCTAAGATTAGTTGCAACTACTACATAATACATATATCAGGATTTTTTGAATAACTGTATGTATTGAAGCAAGAATTATTTTGATCCTTGTGTTGCCCTTACCACTTGCCCCTTTGATCCTTGTGTTGCCCTTACCACTTCAGCCACGGAAGGATTTACCCTCTTCCTGACCAAGCCCTTTTTTGCGATACGGCACTGCGTCGCTTTAGCTGACAATTGCGCAGTCGTGGAACATTGCACCCTAACAAAATTGACGTCATTTTTTTCCCCACAAATAGAGATTTATTTTGGTGTTATTTGATCACCTTTGCGGTTTTTATTTTTTGCACTATAAAAAAAAAAAAAAAGCGAACATTTTGAAAAAAAAAGCAATATTTTTTACTATTTGCTATATTAAATATCGAAAAAAAATACAAATATTTTCCTCAGTTTAGGCCGATATGTATTCTTCTACATATTCTTGGTAAAAAAAAAATATATATATATTGATTGGTTTGCGCAAAAGTTATAGTGTCTACAAAATAGGGGATAGATTTATGGCATTTTTATTATCATTTTTTTTATTAGTAATGGCGGCGATCTGCGATTTTTTTGTGACTGCGACATTGCGGTGGACAGATCGGACACTATTTTGGGACCATTGGCATTTATACAGCGATCAGTGCTATAAAAATGCACTGATTACTGTGTAAATATCACTGACAGGGAAGGGGTTAAACACTAGGGGGCGATCCAGGGGTTAAGTGTGTTCCCTGGGCGTGTTCTAACTGTAGAAGGATGGGTTCACTAGAACATGATAGAGATTACTGCTCCTGATCACTGGGAGCAGTAGATCCCTGTCATATTGCTAGGCAGAACAGGGAAATGCCTTGTTTACATTCTGCCTCTCCGTGTCACGATCGCGGGCCACCGGCAGGCACGTGCCCGCTAGCCGCCGATGACGTAGCGAAGTATGGGCATGTTGTTTTGCGCACCCGTGTCACTTTGACGATGTATATCGGCATGAGCCGGTCGGCAAGTGGTTAATAACAAATCAAAGTCTACCTTTCCCAGGGAAATTATGGTTGGGGGATAACTGTACAGTAACAATGACAGCATGAATATTTCTTCCTCCTAAGTGGCTCTTTAAACTAGTGGTTCTCAACCTCAGTCCTCAAGTACCCCCAACGGCAGGGGCATCGGTAGGGGGTGGCTAGACGTGGCTGAAGCCCCGAATGTGTCCCCGCAAAGCCCCGAGTTTCTGGAATGCCTGCATTCCATTGTTAGCCCTGAGCGCCGTCGGCTAATTTCGGCTGCTGTCGCCAACAGATCGGTTCCCAGCGGCCGAAATTAGCCGAGTGCTATAGCGGCCGAAAGCGGACGAAATTGGTCAAAAGTGGGCGAGCGCCGCTGGTCCCGCCTTCTGGAGCAGGACGTGTGTTGTCCATCTTAGCCTGCAGGCTCCAGAAGGCGGGAACGCTACATCCCCAGGTGGCTCGGCTCTCCTCTCCCCAGTGACTGACTGACTGCCTGCACACCACGGCTGAGCTGAGGTAGGTCAGACACAGAGACTAGTGTATGTATGTCATTGTCAGTGGGTCAGGCAGGTCAGTGTATGTAGGTCAGTGGTCAGTGTATGTAAGTCAGTGGTCAGTGTATATAGGTCAGTGGTCAGTGTGTGTAGGTCAGTGGTCAGTGTATGTAGGTCAGTGGTCAGTATATGTAGGTCAGTGTATGTAGGTCAGTGGTCAGTGGTCAGTGTATGTAGGTCAGTGGTCAGTGTATGTAGGTCATGTAGGTCAGTGGTCAGTGTAGGTAGGTCAGGCAGGTCAGTGTATGTAGGTCAGGCAGGTCAGTGGTCAGTGTATGTAGGTCAGGCAGGTCAGTGGTCAGTGTATGTAGGTCAGGCAGGTCAGTGGTCAGTGTATGTAGGTCAGTTGTCAGTGTATGTAGGTCAGTGGTCAGTGTGTGTAGGTCAATGGTCAGTGTATGTAGGTCAGTGGTCAGTGTGTGTAGGTCAGTGGTCAGTGTGTGTAGGTCAGTCAGGTCAGTGTATGTAGGTCAGGCAGGTCAGTGGTCAGTGTATATAGGTCAGGCCGGTCAGTGTATGTAGGTCAGTGGTCAGTGTATGTAGGTCAGTGTATGTAGGTCAGTGGTCAGTGTGTGTAGGTCAGTGGTCAGTGTGTGTAGGTCAGTGGTCAGTGTATGTAGGTCAGGCAGGTCAGTGGTCAGTGTATGTAGGTCAGGCAGGTCAGTGTATGTAGGTCAGTGGTCAGTGTATGTAGGTCAGTGTATGTAGGTCAGTGGTCAGTGTATGTAGGTCAGTGTATGTAGGTCTCAGTGTATGTAGGTCAGGCAGGTCCATTGTTAGCCCTGAGCGCCGTCGGCTAATTTCGGCTGCTGTCGCCAACAGATCGGTTCCCAGCGGCCGAAATTAGCCGAGTGCCATAGCGGCCGAAAGCGGGCGAAATTGGTCGAAAGTGGGCGAGCGCCGCTGGTCCCGCCTTCTGGAGCAGGACGTGTGATGTCCATCTTAGCCTGCAGGCTCCAGAAGGCGGGAACGCTACATCCCCGGGTGGCTCGGCTCTCCTCTCCACAGTGACTGACTGACTGCCTGCACACCACGGCTGAGCTGAGGTAGGTCAGACACAGAGACTAGTGTATGTATGTCATTGTCAGTGGGTCAGGCAGGTCAGTGTATGTAGGTCAGTGGTCAGTGTATGTAAGTCAGTGGTCAGTGTATATAGGTCAGTGGTCAGTGTGTGTAGGTCAGTGGTCAGTGTATGTAGGTCAGTGGTCAGTATATGTAGGTCAGTGTATGTAGGTCAGTGGTCAGTGTATGTAGGTCAGTGGTCAGTGTATGTAGGTCAGTGGTCAGTGTATGTAGGTCAAGCAGGTCAGTTGTCAGTGTATGTAGGTCAGGCAGGTCAGTGGTCAGTGTATGTAGGTCAGTTGTCAGTGTATGTAGGTCAGTGGTCAGTGTGTGTAGGTCAATGGTCAGTGTATGTAGGTCAGTGGTCAGTGTGTGTAGGTCAGTGGTCAGTGTGTGTAGGTCAGTGGTCAGTGTGTGTAGGTCAGTGATCAGTGTATGTAGGTCAGGCAGGTCAGTGGTCAGTGTATGTAGGTCAGGCAGGTCAGTGTATGTAGGTCAGTGGTCAGTGTATGTAGGTCAGTGTATGTAGGTCAGTGGTCAGTGTGTGTAGGTCAGTGGTCAGTGTGTGTAGGTCAGTGGTCAGTGTATGTAGGTCAGGCAGGTCAGTGGTCAGTGTATGTAGGTCAGGCAGGTCAGTGTATGTAGGTCAGTGGTCAGTGTATGTAGGTCAGTGGTCAGTGTATGTAGGTCAGTGTATGTAGGTCAGTGGTCAGTGTATGTAGGTCAGTGTATGTAGGTCAGGCAGGTCAGTGTATGTAGGTCAGGCAGGTCAGTGTATGTAGGTCAGTGGTCAGTGTATGTAGGTCAGTGTATGTAGGTCAGGCAGGTCAGTGTATGTAGGTCAGGCAGGTCAGTGTATGTAGGTCATGTAGGTCAGGCAGGTCAGTGTATGTAGGTCAGTGGTCAGTGTGTAGGTCAGTGTATGTAGGTCAGTGGTCAATGTATGTAGGTCAGTGGTCAGTGTATGTAGGTCAGTGTATGTAAGCCACACATCCCCACCATCCAGGCCAAAAAAAAAAAAAAAAACGAGGACTGAGGTTGAGAACCACTGCTTTAAACCATAACAAGCATTAACACACATTTAATCAATGATCGATTTAAGTTGATGGTCATTATGTTCATTATAGTTATGACACAAATGCCAAACTCCAGGTTGATGCACCCAAAGTGCAGGTTGCGGGACTTTATTACAACTTGCTGCCATTCAATAAAATAGTTTGAGCAGTCAATTACATTTTGTATATTTTCATGTCCATGACTAGGGATGAGCCGAACACCCCCGGGTTCGGTTCGCACCAGAACCTTCGAACCGACCGAAAGTTCGCGCGAATTTTCGAACCCTATACGTTATAATGGACGCGAACGTTCGAAATCAAAAGTGCTAATTACAACGGCCAATATGCATGTTAATGTCATAAAACAGGTTTGGGGACCCGGGTCCTGCCCCAGGGGACATATATCAATGCAAAAAGAACTTTTAAAAACTAACGTTTTTTCGGGAGCAGTCATTTTAATGATGCATAAAGTGAAAAAAAAAAAGTGAAATTTTCCTTTAAATATGGTACCTGGGGGGTGTCTAAAGTATGCCTGTGAAGTGGCATGTGTTTCCCGTGTTTAGAACTGTCCTTGCACAAAATGACATTTGTAAAGGAAAAAAAAAGAAGCCATTTTAAAACCACTTGCGGCTTTAGGTTTGTTCTTAAGTAGAATCTGAACAGGTACATTATGAAGTGTAGCTCCATCCCAAAAAAATCTATTTTTAAGCTTTTTGGAGAACATAGGGAGGGGTTATCACCCCTGTAACATTTGCTGTCTTTGCACATCTGTTCAGAACATGTCACCTAACTTTCCGTCCCAATGACAAATGTTTTTGGAAAAAGTGGGGTTTTAATTGAAACAAGGATTGGTGATAAAGTATCAGTAGAGAGGAGATACCTTTTTCCCAAATTAAATCTAACAGGATAGAATTTCCCTTCCTAGGGGTAGATTTCCTCTCACTTCCTGTTTTCTCTTTCCATTTGCAAGTAGGAGTCGTTTGTAAGTTGGATGTTTGAAAGTAGGGGCCTGGCGTATATACTCTGCAGAAATTTGCCCTATTAGATGTTGGTGTAGCCACAAGACTGGTGGGCACAGGAATGGGCCCTGCTGTGAGTTAATAGATCAAGATTTGTAATTGCATGCACCTGTTGAACAGGGCAGAAAAATTGGGGGTGGTGGTGGTGGTGGTGGACGGTTTTGCCACAAGACTGTAAGCTCTCACAGTTACTCTTGGTGGGCGCAGGAATGGGCCCTGCTGTGAGTTATTAGATCAAGATTTGTAATTGCAAGCACCTGATGAACAGGGCAGAAAAATTGGGCCTTTGGCGGTGGTGGTGGACGGTGTTGCCACAAGACTGTAGGCCCTCATAGTTACTCTTGGTGGGCGCAGGAATGGGCCCTGCTGTGAGTTATTAGATCAAGATTTGTAATTGCAAGCACCTGATGAACAGGGCAGAAAAATTGGGCCTTTGGCGGTGGTGGTGGACGGTGTTGCCACAAGACTGCAGGCCCTCATAGTTACTCTTGGTGGGCGCAGGAATGGGCCCTGCTGTGAACTATTAGATCAAGATTTGTAATTACCCCCCCCTGTTAAACAGGGGCTGAAAAATTGTGCCTTAGGCACTGGTGCTGGTGCCACAACACTGCAACCCCTCACAGAGACTGTACTTGGAGCACAGCAGTCACACGTGTTGCGAAGCATTTTTTTAAAAAATTGTAAGTACCCGCCCCTGTTAAACAGGGGCTGAAAAATTGTGCCTTAGGCACTGGTGCTGGTGCCACAACACTGCAACACGGCCCTCACAGAGACTGTACTTGGAGCACAGCAGTCACACGTGTTGCGAAGCATTTTTTTAAAAAATTGTAAGTACACGCCCCTGTTAAACAGGGGCTGAAAAATTGTGCCTTAGGCACTGGTGCTGGTGCCACAACACTGCAACCCGGCCCTCACAGATACTGTACTTGGAGCACAGCAGTCACACGTGTTGCGAAGCATTTTTTAAAAAAATTGTAAGTACACGCCCCTGTTAAACAGGGGCTGAAAAATTGTGCCTTAGGCACTGGTGTGGTGGCATGGATCATTGAGGAGGAGGAAGAGGATAGTCAGTGAACATAAGAGGACAGTCACTCAGCATCAGCATAGGCAGTCTTGAAGGGATGTGACATTAAAAATTATTCGGTTATATCCGCCTCAGGTGCCTGGTAGCTGGTGGTGATCCAAGACTGATTCATTTTGATGAATGTCAGTCGATCAACCGAGGCGGTGGACATGCGCACCCTATGATCAGTCACAAATCCTCCAGCAGCACTGAATGTGCGTTCGGAAAGAACGCTGGAGGCAGGACAGGCCAGTAGCTCAATTGCATACTGTGCAAGCTCTGGCCAGTGATCCATCCTCAGGACCCAGTAAGCCAGAGGATTTTCGGTGGGAAAGGTGTCCAAGTCTGACCTTGCCCCAAGGTATTCCTGCACCATGTATATCAGACGCTGGCGATGGTTGCTGGAACCGATCATACCTTGGGGCTGCGGACTAAAAAATTGTCTGAACGCATCGGTCAGACGTCCACCTTCCCCACCGCTCCTTCTGCCACTGACCGAAGCCTCAGCAACTCGTCGCCCAGGACCAGGAGTTTGTAGCCTCCCAGTTTCTGGGAACGCGTTGCACAGACCTTTCTGCAAGGCCTCCCTGAGATGTCTCATCCTCTGCTCCCTCTGCGACGGCAAGATAAGGTCCGCAACCTTACCCTTGTACCGCGGATCAAGGAGAGTGGCCAGCCAGTAATGGTCCCTCTCCTTGATCCGAAGAACACGAGGATCCTTCCGCAGGCTTTGCAGGATCAGGGAGGCCATGCAGCGTAGGTTAGCTGAGGCATTCGGTCCGGAGTCTTCTGGGTCACTGAGGATGACATGATCGCCAGCCACCTCCTCCCAGCCACGTACAAGTCCACTGGTTTGTTGGGACTGTACATCATCCCTAAAAGACTGCTGCTGCTGATGCTGAGTGCCAGGCTCCACCTCCATGCTCACACAATCCTCCTCCTCCTCCTCATCCTCTTCCTGTGTGATGGGTGGGACAGAAGGAACACTGTCCGGATAAAGGGGGCCTTGAGAGGCAAGGAAGTCCTCCTCTTCCTGACTCTGTTCTGCCTCAAGTGCCCTGTCCATTATCCCACGCAGCGTATGCTCCAACAGGTGGACAAGAGGGACAGTGTCACTGATGCATGCACTGTCACTGCTCACCATCCTCGTGGCCTCCTCAAATGGTGAGAGGACAGTGCATGCATCCCTGATCATGCTCCACTGACGTGGGGAAAAAAAACCAAGCTCCCCTGACCCTGTCCTGGTGCCGTAGTCGCAAAGGTACTCATTGATGGCCCTCTGCTGCGTGTGCAGTCGCTGCAGCATGGCCAACGTTGAGTTCCACCTGGTGGGCATGTCACATATTAGGCGGTTCTTGGGCAGGTTCAGCTCCTTTTGCAGCTCAGTCAGCCGAGCACTGGCATTATAAGATCGGCGGAAATGCACACAGACTTTCCTGGCCTGCCTCAGGACATCCTGTAAGCCTGGGAACCTGCCCAAGAACCGCTGCACCACCAGGTTGAGGACGTGAGCCATGCAGGGCACATGGGTGAGCTGCCCCTGTCGCATGGCGGAGAGGAGGTTGGTGCCATTGTCAGAAACGACCATTCCTGGCTTAAGCTGACGTGGCGTCAACCACCTCTCGGCCTGCCCCTGCAGAGCTGCCAGAACCTCTGGCCCAGTGTGGCTCCTGTCCCCCAAACACACCAGCGCAAGCACGGCATGGCATCTTTTTGCCTGCGTACTTGCGTAGCCCCTTGTACGCCTACGGAGCACCGCTGGTTCCAAGGACAGAGCACTGGAGGAAGAAGAAGAGGAGGGGGTGGAGGAGAGAGGTGTGTCACAACCAGTAGCAGTAGTCGCGTTTTGGAGGCGTGGTGGCGGAACAACCTCCAACACTACTGCACCTTGTCCTGCATCCCTCCCAGCTGCCAATAGAGTGACCCAATGGGCCGTGAAAGAAAGGTACCGTCCCTGTCCATGCCTGCTGGACCATGAGTCAGCGGTAATATGCACCTTACCGCTGACCGCCCTGTCCAGCGAGGCATGGACATTGCCCTCCACATGCCGGTAGAGAGACGGAATCGCCTTCCGCGAGAAAAAGTGGCGTTTGGGAACCTGCCACTGAGGAACCGCACATTGAACAAACTCACGGAAGGGGGCCGAGTCTACCAACTGAAAAGGCAGCAGTTGAAGTGCTAGCAATTTAGCCAGGCTAGCATTCAACCGCTGGGCATGTGGATGGCTGGGAGTGTACTTCTTTCTACGGTCCAGCAGCTGGTGCAGGGAAATTTGCCTGCTGCAATCGGACGTCGGTGTACTGCAAGTACTTGGTTGTGACACACCTAATTCTACACCTTCAGTCCTCTCAGAGCAGCTTTCAGAGAGGACTGAAGGTGTAGTGGGGATGGAGATCCCAGCTGAGGAGGAGCAAGGAGAGGTCCGCTTAGTTCTTTGGTGTGGGTCTTTTATGTGTGCCTGCCAACGAGCTGCATGGCAGGTCGCCATATGTCTGGTCATGCTTGTGGTGCCCAAGCGGCTGATGTTTTGGCCACGCGAGATACGCTTGAGACAAATATTGCAAATAGCAGTGGTGCGATCTGCTGCACTCGTCTCAAAAAAGGCCCACACCAAAGAACTTTTCTGATAACGTGCAGAGGCAGCGCCCTGCACAGGCGGAGCTCTGCGGTGTTGTACAGTTGCTGTGCTGGCCTCTACCTGGCCTCCAGGGGGCATCCTGCCTCGTTGGACATGTGACGCCGCATCCTCCTCCTCCTCGTCCTCCTCCTCATCCTCTCTCCCTTCAGGCACCCACGTGGAGTCAGTGACCTCATCATCCCCTCCCTCTTCACCACTAGAGCAAACCTGGCAGTAAGCTGCAGCTGGTGGAACAGTACTGCCAGATTCCTCAAGCTGGGTATCATCATCCGAGCCTTCGAATCGTTGGGCATCCTCCTGGAGCATGTACCCAACACTGTGCTCAAAGAGTTCGGGGGACTCCTCAGGAGGACATGGTGGGTCTAGGGAAGGGGTGGCTGATGATGCTCTGTCAGTACCCTGAGCCTGGGTGAGAGAGGATGAGGAGGATGAGGAGGGCTTGGTCATCCATTCTACCAAGCCTTCAGCATGATGCGGCTCCACATGTCCAGCTGCCGAAAACAAAGACGCGCGTGTCCCATGGCCACGTGCTGATGACGATGCACGACCACGTCCACGTCCACGTCCACTAGAAACAGAGCCTGCCTGCCCTGTGTTCTTGGCTCTGCACGCTCTGCCTCCCCTTGGTGGTCTTCCAGCCATTGTAGTCGGTAGTCCTGTGGGTGCTGCTGAGAAGAATATATAGGAGCTCTGTGTGATGCCACTAACACACTAGAAGTCCTGTGGGTGCTGCTGAGAAGAAAATATAGGAGCTCTGTGTGATGCCACTAACACACTAGAAGTCCTATGGGTGCTTCTGCAAAGAAAATAGAGGAGCTCTGTGTGATGCCACTAACACACTAGAAGTCCTGTGGGTGCTTATGCAAAGAAAATAGAGGAGCTCTGTGTGATGCCACTAACACACTAGAAGTCCTGTGGGTGCTGCTGAGAAGAAAATATAGGAGCTCTGTGTGATGCCACTAACACACTAGAAGTCCTATGGGTGCTTCTGCAAAGAAAATAGAGGAGCTCTGTGTGATGCCACTAACACACTAGAAGTCCTGTGGGTGCTTCTGCAAAGAAAATAGAGGAGCTCTGTGTGATGCCACTAACACACTAGAAGTCCTGTGGGTGCTTCTGCAAAGAAAATAGAGGAGCTCTGTGTGATGCCACTAACACACTAGAAGTCCTGTGGGTGCTTATGCAAAGAAAATAGAGGAGCTCTGTGTGATGCCACTAACACACTAGAAGTCCTGTGGGTGCTTCTGCAAAGAAAATAGAGGAGCTCTGTGTGATGCCACTAACACACTAGAAGTCCTGTGGGTGCTTATGCAAAGAAAATAGAGGAGCTCTGTGTGATGCCACTAACACACTAGAAGTCCTGTGGGTGCTTCTGCAAAGAAAATAGAGGAGCTCTGTGTGATGCCACTAACACACTAGAAGTCCTGTGGGTGCTTATGCAAAGAAAATAGAGGAGCTCTGTGTGATGCCACTAACACACTAGAAGTCCTGTGGGTGCTTCTGCAAAGAAAATAGAGGAGCTCTGTGTGATGCCACTAACACACTAGAAGTCCTGTGGGTGCTTATGCAAAGAAAATAGAGGAGCTCTGTGTGATGCCACTAACACACTAGAAGTCCTGTGGGTGCTTCTGCAAAGAAAATAGAGGAGCTCTGTGTGATGCCACTAACACACTAGAAGTCCTGTGGGTGCTTATGCAAAGAAAATAGAGGAGCTCTGTGTGATGCCACTAACACACTAGAAGTCCTGTGGGTGCTTATGCAAAGAAAATAGAGGAGCTCTGTGTGATGCCACTAACACACTAGAAGTCCTGTGGGTGCTTCTGCAAAGAAAATAGAGGAGCTCTGTGTGATGCCACTAACACACTAGAAGTCCTGTGGGTGCTTATGCAAAGAAAATAGAGGAGCTCTGTGTGATGCCACTAACACACTAGAAGTCCTGTGGGTGCTTCTGCAAAGAAAATAGAGGAGCTCTGTGTGATGCCACTAACACACTAGAAGTCCTGTGGGTGCTTATGCAAAGAAAATAGAGGAGCTCTGTGTGATGCCACTAACACACTAGAAGTCCTGTGGGTGCTTCTGCAAAGAAAATAGAGGAGCTCTGTGTGATGCCACTAACACACTAGAAGTCCTGTGGGTGCTTATGCAAAGAAAATAGAGGAGCTCTGTGTGATGCCACTAACACACTAGAAGTCCTGTGGGTGCTGCTGAGAAGAAAATAGAGGAGCTCTGTGTGATGGGACTAACACACTTCAAGTCCTATAGGTGCTTCTGAGAAGAAAATGTAGGTCTGTGTGTAATGGGACTAACACACTTCAAGTCCTATAGGTGCTTCTGGGAAGAAAATGTAGGTCTGTGTGTAATGGGACTAACACACTTCAAGTCCTATAGGTGCTTCTGGGAACAAAATATATGATCTCTGTGTGATGGGACTAACACACTTCAAGTCCTATAGGTGCTTCTGAGAACAAAATATATGATCTCTGTGTGATGGGACTAACACACTTCAAGTCCTATAGGTGCTTCTGGGAAGGAAATAAAGGTCTGTGTGATGGGACTAACACACTTCAAGTCCTATAGGTGCTTCTGGGAAGAAAATGTAGGTCTGTGTGTAATGGGACTAACACACTTCAAGTCCTATAGGTGCTTCTGGGAACAAAATATATGATCTCTGTGTGATGGGACTAACACACTTCAAGTCCTATAGGTGCTTCTGGGAAGAAAATGTAGGTCTGTGTGTAATGGGACTAACACACTTCAAGTCCTATAGGTGCTTCTGGGAACAAAATATATGATCTCTGTGTGATGGGACTAACACACTTCAAGTCCTATAGGTGCTTCTGGGAAGAAAATGTAGGTCTGTGTGTAATGGGACTAACACACTTCAAGTCCTATAGGTGCTTCTGGGAAGGAAATAAAGGTCTGTGTGATGGGACTAACACACTTCAAGTCCTATAGGTGCTTCTGGGAACAAAATATATGATCTCTGTGTGATGGGACTAACACACTTCAAGTCCTATAGGTGCTTCTGGGAAGGAAATAAAGGTCTGTGTGATGGGACTAACACACTTCAAGTCCTATAGGTGCTTCTGGGAAGAAAATGTAGGTCTGTGTGTAATGGGACTAACACACTTCAAGTCCTATAGGTGCTTCTGGGAACAAAATATATGATCTCTGTGTGATGGGACTAACACACTTCAAGTCCTATAGGTGCTTCTGGGAAGAAAATGTAGGTCTGTGTGTAATGGGACTAACACACTTCAAGTCCTATAGGTGCATCTGGGAACAAAATATATTATCTCTGTGTGATGGGACTAACACACTTCAAGTCCTATAGGTGCTTCTGGGAAGAAAATGTAGGTCTGTGTGTAATGGGACTAACACACTTCAAGTCCTATAGGTGCTTCTGGGAACAAAATATATGATCTCTGTGTGATGGGACTAACACACTTCAAGTCCTATAGGTGCTTCTGGGAAGAAAATGTAGGTCTGTGTGTAATGGGACTAACACACTTCAAGTCCTATAGGTGCTTCTGGGAAGAAAATGTAGGTCTGTGTGTAATGGGACTAACACACTTCAAGTCCTATAGGTGCTTCTGGGAACAAAATATATGATCTCTGTGTGATGGGACTAACACACTTCAAGTCCTATAGGTGCTTCTGGGAAGAAAATGTAGGTCTGTGTGATGGGACTAACACACCTCAAGTCCTATAGGTGCTTCTGGGAACAAAATATAGGAGCTCTGCCTGCCTGCCACGAACACACTACAAGTCCTATAGGTGCTTCTGGGAACAAAATATAGGAGCTCTGCCTGCCTGCCACGAACACACTACAAGTCCTATAGGTGCTTCTGGGAAGAAAATGTAGGTCTGTGTGTAATGGGACTAACACACTTCAAGTCCTATAGGTGCTTCTGGGAACAAAATATATGATCTCTGTGTGATGGGACTAACACACTTCAAGTCCTATAGGTGCTTCTGGGAAGAAAATGTAGGTCTGTGTGTAATGGGACTAACACACTTCAAGTCCTATAGGTGCTTCTGGGAACAAAATATATGATCTCTGTGTGATGGGACTAACACACTTCAAGTCCTATAGGTGCTTCTGGGAAGAAAATGTAGGTCTGTGTGTAATGGGACTAACACACTTCAAGTCCTATAGGTGCTTCTGGGAACAAAATATATGATCTCTGTGTGATGGGACTAACACACTTCAAGTCCTATAGGTGCTTCTGGGAAGAAAATGTAGGTCTGTGTGTAATGGGACTAACACACTTCAAGTCCTATAGGTGCTTCTGGGAAGAAAATGTAGGTCTGTGTGTAATGGGACTAACACACTTCAAGTCCTATAGGTGCTTCTGGGAACAAAATATATGATCTCTGTGTGATGGGACTAACACACTTCAAGTCCTATAGGTGCTTCTGGGAAGAAAATGTAGGTCTGTGTGATGGGACTAACACACTTCAAGTCCTATAGGTGCTTCTGGGAACAAAATATAGGAGCTCTGCCTGCCTGCCACGAACACACTACAAGTCCTATAGGTGCTTCTGGGAACAAAATATAGGAGCTCTGCCTGCCTGCCACGAACACACTACAAGTCCTATAGGTGCTTCTGGGAAGAAAATGTAGGTCTGTGTGTAATGGGACTAACACACTTCAAGTCCTATAGGTGCTTCTGGGAACAAAATATATGATCTCTGTGTGATGGGACTAACACACTTCAAGTCCTATAGGTGCTTCTGGGAAGAAAATGTAGGTCTGTGTGATGGGACTAACACACTTCAAGTCCTATAGGTGCTTCTGGGAACAAAATATAGGAGCTCTGCCTGCCTGCCACGAACACACTACAAGTCCTATAGGTGCTTCTGGGAACAAAATATAGGAGCTCTGCCTGCCTGCCACGAACACACTACAAGTCCTATAGGTGCTTCTGGGAACAAAATATAGGAGCTCTGCCTGCCTGCCACGAACACACTACAAGTCCTATAGGTGCTTCTGGTAACAAAATATAGGAGCTCTGCCTGCCTGCCACGAACACACTACAAGTCCTATAGGTGCTTCTGGTAACAAAATATAGGAGCTCTGCCTGCCTGCCACTAACACACTACAAGTCCTATAGGTGCTTCTGGGAACAAAATATAGGAGCTCTGCCTGCCTGCCACGAACACACTACAAGTCCTATAGGTGCTTCTGGGAACAAAATATAGGAGCTCTGCCTGCCTGCCACGAACACACTACAAGCCCCTCTTTCTTAATCAATCTTTGTAACTGAATCTATCTAACTCAATCTCTGTAAGTAAATCTCTCTAACTAACTAAATGCAGCAGAGTGTCACAGATCTAGCCTGCTCAATCTGCGCCGGAACAGCATGTGACCGGCGCAGACGGCGTGGCGGCCTTTTATAGGGGGGGGCGTGTACTACAGCCCCTGAGCTGTAATTGGCTACAGGCGTCCTGCCTGTAGCCAATTATGGCTCTTCGAAATTCCGGGGCTGTGATTGGCCAAGCATGCGGGGTCACAGTGCATGCTTGGCCAATCATCAGCCAGCAATGCACTGCGCCGGCCGCGCCGGCCGCAATGCATTGCGGGGCCGCTCGCATCACACGAACGTGATGCGAGCGGCCAAAATAGTTCTGGGCTCGCCGAGCGAGCGAACGCCGGTGCTCGATGCGAACGTGGGTTCGCATCGAGCACCGGGCCCATCCCTATCCATGACATTTGCCAGTTATGGAAAATGCATCAAAATGTATAATGCACCTGGTGAGTACATGCTGCAATGCACTTTTTTTAAGTTTTCAAACACAATGGGGTAGATTTATTAAAACTGGAGCACTCAGAATCTGGTGTAACTGTGCATGGTAGCCAATCAGATTCTAACTTCACCTTCTTCAATTAGGCTTTGGCAATGAAACCTGGAAGCTGTTTGGTTTCTATGCAGAGCTGCACCAGATTTTGCACTCTCCAGTTACAGTAAATAACCCCAATGTCCCAAGCCAGAAGAATATTAAATAGAGAACTGTGGGTGTGAGCCTGTGCATTGTTGTCAAACTGACAAGTTAATCATAGAGATGAAATGTAACTGATGGACTTTGATGGTGCTAAATTGTGTCTGTGCATCGATTAAAAAATTGGGCACCATGTGCTGAAACATGTCTGCAAAGAACCCACATATGGTCACCTCAATCCAAAGATTCTTTTCAGACTGACAGTACTCAAGGAACTGTTGCATCGCAGGAATTAAAGCTGAGCTCTGAACTTAAAGAGTCATAATCAAGTTTTAGACCTGGTGACCATTAACTTAGACACAAAAATTTAGAGAAAACCCAAAATGTTTGTGTTGTCATTGAACCAGGAGGTGAAGGGAAATATCCCAAAGGGTAACCTGTTCTAGGGTTAGGCTTACTTTAAGGTTTAGGGTTAATGGTTATTTATAAGTTGGCTCTCAAGGATATTGTTGCCCCTTTGGTCATCCAGTTGTCCAAAATGTGTAATAAACCAAAAGGACAGGGCCGTACAAATTAAAGATTAATTCCTTAAATAATCTTTAATTTTTTTGATCGATTAAAATTCTTTTGATTGGTACTCACCTCTCCGCCAGCTTCCGGGTCTTCAGGGAGTTCCGTTGGAGTCCGTGACGTCACCCGACTCCTCCCCCCTTCCTCAAGTGCCTCCGTCTGCTAACGAAGGGAAGGGGGAGGAGTCCGGTGACGTTGAAGTTCTGATTGAACGTAAGGCGTACGGGGGAGGAGCTACACATGACGTCACCCGCTGATGCCCTACGAAACTAACACGATTGTCGGCTTTACATGCTGTGTTTTTAACATCTTTATGTGAGTAGTTTGTGTTTGAACACAAAAATGAAATCTTATACTTAAGCGGTGAGCACTTAGATCTTTTCTTTCTACCCATGACCTGGCGTCCTTGCTGAGATCTAAGGAGACGTGAGAGAAGTTTATGGTCCGTGTTAACACTTTTGATACCCACTTGCATGACCACCTGTTTGCACAGGAGTCCATGCCATAAGGTGAGAGTGATTAGTTAGACCGGAGGTGGAGGGATTGTCACGCTACTGTGGAAAGAAAATTTACGTCAGTGCTACAGTTTGAATTTAAAACGTATTTGTGTGAACTGTGAAGTTAAGTCATGGATTGTGGAAACTAACTAGTGTCGGGTGATTGTATATAGTGTATACAGGGGGTCCCCGACTTACAAACATCCGACTTACAAACGACTCCTACTTACAAACGGAGGGAGACAACAGGAAGTGAGAGGAAATCTACCCCTAGGAAGGGAAATTCACTCCTGTAAGAGTTAATATGGGAAAAAGGTGTCTCCACTGATGCTTTATCACCAGTACATGTTTCCCTAACAACCCAAAATTTTCAAAATCCAATTTTTATTGGGACAGAAGGTGAGGTGAAATCTTCTGAACAGGGACACAGACAGCAAAACAAATGTTACAGAGGTGATAACCCTTCCCTATGTTCTCCAAAAAGCTTAAAAATGTATTTTTTGGCTGGAGCTACACTTAAGAAATATACCTGTTCCGACTTACAAACAGATTCAACTTAAGAACAAACCTACAGTCCCTATCTTGTTTGTAACCCGGGGACCCCCTGTACCACATTTACCACTGACTAATGCAGAGTTGCAATGCAAGGAGATCCGCTAAAAGTAGTTGGATCTGTATGTGCGTTATAATTAATCGAAATTATTCGATTAATCGATTAAAAAAAAAACGATTAATCAAACACGAAAATGTGAATCAGTAACATCCCTAATATTTTTTAAATAAAACCGTGCTATTAACACACCTTGTATATCAGGATACTTCAGAAGTATGAGGAATCCATGTTTCAGAGTGGTAGCTACAGTTTCGCCACCAGCAAAAAACAGGTTGTTAAGAGTCAGAATTAAATTCTTCATGTTGAATTCTGAGTCTGGATTATCCTTCTCCTGAAAACATTAAAAAAAAGAGGTCCTTTATGTACAGATGAGCACTTATGTTCCTGCTTTTTAATACATGAAATGAAGACAATATTAAACCAGACTCTGTCTCCAATCCCAGAGCCAACAAGCATTGTTTTTCTACACCTTCTATAGGAAATAAAAATTTGAGGCCACACCATGAAACAGTGACAGGATTCAAATTTGTAGGTAATTGTGCTACTATCATGCTGAACGGTCATGGAAAAATATACTAATTAAAAACTCTAAAATATATTGTTTAATTAAAAGTTAGATTAATTCATTAAAATTCTGGACAATTCCCTTTTCTTTCTGTCCTGAAGACACAACAGAACGCAAGAGAAAACTCTATAAAGGGAAACGAACTACCCCTTTTACAAATTGCCCCTAAACATTAATGTATAAATAAAGACAAAACTTTTTTTTTTAAATTTGGATAGAGTGGAGAGGGATTACAACACCTGTTTTTTTTTTGATTTTTTTTTGCTGGGTTATTTACTAAAGGAAAATCCACTTTGAACTGCAAGTGCACTTGAAAGTGCACTTGGAAGTAAAGTCGCTGTAGATCCGAGGGGGACATGCAAGGAAAATAAAAAACAGCATTTTAGCTTGCACATGATTGGATGATAAAATCAGCAGAGCTTCCACTCATTTCAGATCTACCCCTTAGATTTAGAGCGATTGCACTTCCAAGTGGATTTGCCTTTCGTAAATAACCCCCTATGTGTCCTCTTTACCGGTATCATAAAAAGTGAAAGTAAAAGGAAGTCCCACATTTTTGTCTGTCTCCAGAACAGTAATAGGGAGGACATCTTCCAATAGATGGAGACACTAGTTCTGGTGATCTGGTGTGTGTGTGGTGGGGGGGGGGCAATGGATTCAGGGATTTCCTTTCACTTCCTCTTTTGGCTATGGGACAGGAAGTGAATGTTAATCTCCCCAATGAGACACAGATTGCAAAAAATAATCTGACAGGGGTTTTCACCCTCCCTTAGGCCCCTTTCACACTGGGGCGGGAGCCGCGGCGACGGTAAAGCAGCGATATATTTAGCTCTGCTTTACCGTCGTTTTAGCCACGGTATTCGGTTTTAACCCCGCGAGCGGCTGAAAAGGGTTAAAATCCCCCGCAAAGCGACACCATATCGGCGCTTTGCGGCCCCATTGAAATCAATGAATACACCGCTCCTATACCGCTCCAAAAATGCTGCTAGCAGGACTTTTTTTACCGTCCTGCTAGCGCACCGCTCCAGTGCGAAAGCCCGCCGGCTTTCACACTGGAGTGAATGGGGCCGTTTTTTTTTCAGGCAGTGTACAGGCGCTATTTTTAGCGCTGTACCGCCTGAAAACCGCCCCAGTGTGAAAGGGGCCTTACGCTATCCATTTGTTCTCTCAATTTTTGTCCTGGTAACAACTTTAACATATGTATTTTCCATCACTTTCTCTCTTGGTAACAATTAATATGGGGACATACAGAGAGAACAACTCTACCTTTTCGAAGCCACAGACTTTAATAAGAACTGGACAGGGGTTCTAACTTATTCAGTATGGATTGGTAGGCTGTACGTACACTCTAAAAGATTTTAACATGCTTGATTTGTGTAATATGAAGAATATAGTTTACATGGTAAGCTATGTTGGGAAGGCCATAATTTTTGTTGTAATACAAATCAGGTATAGGTGATGGCTTTATCACAGATTTCAACTATATATTCATATGTAGCAGATAGTAGGAATCATATGGTGCCAGAACTTCGCTTTAGATTAAGAGTCTCAAACTCAGATAAAATGGTGGTCTGAAATGAGAAGACTAAATCTTGAAGGGGACTGCATTCTGTTTACTACAGGTAGCACCTACTTAATTCTGTAAAACTTGTATGGCACTTTGGATGCTAACATTATAGTAAAAATTGCATTTTATAATATTTAATCCCAGAGGAAGTTGCCATAGAACATTTCCAGAAGACATTAGCTACAAAATTATGTAACAAAAAAAAAATTTTGGGTTGCATTGATTTGTTTTAATCCTTAAATTATAGAAGGAAGGAGACGGTTTGTTGTGGCCCATCATAAAACACTAGTATGGTGCACTTATTATAGACTATGATATTATTTATGCCATCTGAAGAGTTTCTTTTGCATAAATAGATTTTTTGAAAGTCAGCATCTGAACATATTTAGGCATATCCCTCCTTTTGTCCCTGCTGTTGGTCTTTGGGTCTGGCAATAGGTTTCTCACCCAGTGATAAGATACACTGTAATGTAGGGAACATATTTAAAAACAAATAAAAACGGTGTTATATTTTGTTATTATATTTTGAAAACAGGTAATTTTTCTCCTTCATTGAGGTACGCTGATGAGGCAGCACTGATGGGTACTGATAAGGCGACACTGATGGGCACTGATAAGGCAGCACTGATGGGCACTGATAAGGAGGCATTGATAGGCGTCACTGGTGGGCACTGAGAGATGGCACGGTTGGGTGGCACGGATGGGTGGCACTGATGGGTACTGATGGGCATCACTAAAGGGCATTGATAGGTTGCACTGAAGGGCGCTGATGGGTGGCACTGATAGCTGGCACTGATGGGTGGCAGTAATGGGCACTGGTAGGTGACACCGATAGGCAGCACTGCTAGATTGCACTGATGAGGCACAGATTGGCACCACTGAAGGGCATTGATAGGTGGCACTCTTGGGCATTGATAGGTGGCACTGATTGGTGGCACTGATATTCACTGGTGGGCACTGATTGATGGCACTGTGGGCACTGGCAGGCGGTACTGGTTTGCACAGATGAGGCGGCTGTGCCTCTTCCTCTCCGGGACCGATGTCCCTTCAACAGAAGCCGGTGACAGCGTGAGGAGAGAAATAAAATGATTACCGAGCTTCTGTTTACATCACCTGATCAGCTGTCATTGGCTGACAGCTGATCACATGGTAATGGGCCGGGATCAGCCCCTTACTCTTATCTGTGATCATCCGAGTCCCATTGACTCAGTGATCACTGAGCGCGCTGCGCGTGACCCGCAGGGGCGCGCGGGGAGCGTGCAAAGGGTAGGACGTCTATTGATGGCCTCCCGGCAATGTAGGTCCGCGCTGTAGCTGTCATTCGGCTATGGCGTGGACAGGAACAGGTTAAACATTAGGCATAAAATTCAGTCTAACAGAGAACTGACGCATTTCATCCATTCAGGACTTAGGCGTAGAATGCATCGTCTTTTCTGTTTGGCTTGATTTTATGCCTTATGTTTAGATAAACTGCTATTTGTTAGAGGATCTTTACTGTGGTGCTGACTTTCTAAACAAGTGATTATAAGAATACCTGATATCTGCAAAATAAATAAAAAAGCTTACTCTCTTGATAACTAGTACAGGTTTATTATAACTGGTGTATATTACACTTCTTTTTATCCTGATTCACATCAAACCATATTTACACAGAGTACCTGTTGCATTTTGATGAGGAAGCAATCAATGTAATCTCTGGGTTCATTTGGGTCCAGGGACTCCTGGTTGATCTTCACTCTCTCAGCTACAAAATCGTTCAGCTCCTCCAGAAGCAGAGTGATTTTCTGGTGAGGGCCGGGAATGTGGTTCATTATCATTGGAATCATGTCTTGTACCTGCAAATACATATTATAAATGTGCTTTATGGTCTAGTTAAGTATGAAGACAATCCCAGCTTATGCCATGTTGTTTTCTCATACAACTTAGAAATGTGTATTACACATTAAGGACCATTTGTTATTGTTACCTGCATCTAAAACAACCCTCCCCCCCCCCAGCAGTCTAAAAATTCTTTAACACTATAAAAGTCTCTCACAATCGATATATTAATTGATTAATGATGTGCAAACATGACATCATGATCAATGTGAGGTTTATGATAATATATCCAAATAACATAATAAGCAAATAAAATACAATATAATGGAAATGTTTAACCACTGGGAAGGTGCTCAATTTACTGTGGATGGAGGGATCCATTGTGCTTATTTGATTCTGCCCATAGACTGAAGGGGAAAAAAAATTTCCGTTTTGCTTTGAATAATAAAAATGTATGAAATAATGTTCTCACTTTGTGGTGCTCGGATACAGTTCTGTGATAAAGAATAAAGGGTAATGCCGCGTACACACGATCTGACTTTTTGACGGATTTGGTCCGGCGGACCGGAATCCGTCAGACAATTCGATCGTGTGTGGGCTCCAGCGGACTTTTCTTTCCCAAAAGTCCGACTGACCTAGAAATAAAAACATGTCTAGAATAAAACATGTTTCAAATCTTTCCGACGGACTCGAGTCCAGTCGAAAAATCTGGTCGTCTGTGTGCTAGTCCGACGGACGAAAACCGACGCTAGGGCAGCTATTGGCTACTGGCTATGAACTTCCTTATTCTAGTCCAGTCGTACATCATCACATTCAAATCCGTAAGACTTTTGGAGTGATCGTGTGTGGGCAAGTCCGTTCATTTGAAAGTCTGGCGAACCTCCGCTGCAAAGTCTGCCGGAAAGACTGTCGGACCTAGTCCGTCAAAAAGTCCGATCGTGTGTACGCGGCATAATTCGTTTATAAATATAACAACTGAATCTCTGCATTTCACAGTGGATTTACCTGCCCCCAGGTGGAGCTCATGAGCTCAAATGTTTCGTAAAAGATATTCAGCATTCTTTGGAACTTGGCATCGTCATAGTGGAAGCGATTTCCAAACACAATTGAGCAGATGACATTAGATACAGCTTTGGTGATAAGAATAGCTGGGTCAAACTGGAGCTCTGGAATGAAATGTGGAACATTGGAATAGTGTTTAGAATTGCATTGTATTTATAATGTGTCAAAATATTTTATGCAAACAGAGAAAGGAAAAGAGCGCATGACCGGTCTAGTATAAAACCATTTATTTGAGCAATTGATAAAAAATGTTCCATAAATTGCACTCACATTTGGAAGCATGATTAAGGGAATGTAGTATTGATGTTCTCCTCTCCTCTCCTGGATGGCCCCTGTAAGATTTGCCAGTAACCGAGAAACATCAAATCTCCCCAGAGAGACAAGCCGACCAACATCACCTCCGGCATTCACTGCGGACCGCTCATGCCCCCTGGGCCAGCCTGCATCGCGCTGTGATGATTGTACGAGCTGCGAAGGGGAGCCGATGGAAACAGAGATCAATATGTCAACAAGGTTGCTATAATGAAGCGTGACTTGACAAGAGAGGCCACGTATCCAAAACGCATCATCATAGCAACCTTGTTGGCTGTCGTATTGATCTCCGTTACCATCGGCTCTCCCCCACAGCAGGTACAGTCATCGCAGCGTGATGCTAGCTGCCCGGGCGCATGCACAGTCCGCAGTGTATGCCGGAGGTGATGTTGGGCAGCTTGTGAGCTGACATCCGTCTCTGGGGAGATTGGATGTTGCTCGGTTACAGGGACCATCCAGGAGAGAAGAAGGGAACATCAATACTACATGCCCTTAATCATGCTTCCAAATTGCAATTTATGGAACATTTTTTATCAATTGCTCAAATAAACGATATTATACTAGGGCGTGTGCTCTTTTCCTTTCTCTGTTTGCATAGATCCTTGTCCACCACCCAGTGGATTATAAAGAGAGTTGCAGCGTCTTTAGCAATAGAAGAATTGTTTTCTGTGATCAGGATTATCAGCTGGACTTGGAGCTTTCTTGATCAGCGCACAAACTGGTGAACTATTTTGTGTGTTTTTTTTTATATCAAAATATGAGTACGTGCCTTAAGTCAGCCATTGGATTTACCATTTGGTAGACCTGATAGGCAGCCCAACAGCCAACTAAAAAAAACATACATGGCAGGCTAACAAGACTCCTAATTGCAATGGGTTAGCATTGTCAGCCTGCAAAAATAATGAGTAAATAATTAAATGACAATTGGTGGCGCCAAAGAATGATAAAATTCCGTGAGTGCAGCTGCACCCTTCAAAGTGGAATAAACCACCTTAAATGTGAAAAAAATTGGCAATAAAAAGGCATGGCGCTAACTCAAACACAAATAAAAATAATTACCGAAAACATAAATCCATAATCATCAAACAAAAAAATCCAATCCACAGTACGTAGGTTCAGTAATGTGACAGTTCCACAAGGTATTGTAATTATGAAGAAGAAATAATACATTTTCTAATCTTCTGGCGGAGATGTTAAAATCGGTTAGGCCTCAAGACAAGATAGATGGACTAAAGGTCTTTGTGAACTCATATGTTTTCCACGTTTTCAATGGATCAACCATTTTTAGTTTCTACAAACTTTGTGTTGAAACAGACATACTGGAACAATGATGTCCCATTTCACAAAACAAAGAAGATATTTACCTATGTTGGTGGGTAAATAATAACGACAAATACAGCCATAGAAATAAGTGTAACAGACTATTATCACATAAAAAAACACCCTTGTCCTGCAAAACCAATTGTGTTAGATTTTAGGAGCTGTGTAGATAGCTAATCCATCTCTAAATATCCATTGAGTCTGTCCAAAGTTAATTTCAAAACATTTTAGGAAGATATTTAAAATGTGTGCAGTCAGTATTATGTTTAAAATACGTGTGGTTATAAGGTAAAAATATAAAGGTTGTGATTTAGGACAAATTATAAGTAGAATTGTTTAAGATGCTAATCAGTATTATGAAAGACATATGAATCGTGATTATAACTGTATAAAAATGTACACATAGCATGTGTTTTTAGATAGACAGATATTCATCGGATATACCAGAATTAGCCCTCGTACACACGGTCGGAATTTCCGACCACAAAATCCGTCTGATTTTTTCTGACGGATTTTGTCCGACACTGGTGTTGCATACACACGGTCGGACAAAGTTGTCGGAAAATCCGATCATTCTGAACATGGTGACGTTCGTTGCGTACAACGGAACTACGTAGAGGCTAGAAGCCAATAGCTTTGGTCTCGTAATTTGATCTGAGCATGCGTGGCACTTTGTCCGTCGGAATTTCTGTACACACGATCGGAAAAAGTCTGATCGGATTTTGGTGTTGGAAAATTTGAGAGCAGGATCTCAAATTTTTTTCCGTCGGAAATTCCGACGGAAAAAGTCCGATGGAGCCCACACACACAGGCGGATTTTCCGACAACATGGTCCGATCGGACATTTTCCGTCGGAATTTCCGACCGTGTGTGCATTATACATTTATCCATATAGATTATGTGATATTGATTAATATATAGGACAGCTAGCACTAGAGACTTCCTATATCTATTGTTGCTACACTAAAAGGGGCCCTCGGTCCCTGCCTGATAAGGGCTCTTGCTGAGGCCTGGCTGAGCCAATGTCAGGCCTAAAACATGTGCTAGCTGTGCCTGGAAAGTAAGAGATGTGCTGGAGAGAGAGAGAGAGTAACAGTCTGCAAGCAAGAGTTGTGCTGGAGGAGACTGGATTAAAGGATGGATATAGCTGTCCCAATTGATTGCTATACAATCCAACAATTGATTGCTATATAATCCCCCAATTGTTTGTTCCACTCGGCATCCCATGAATTCCCTTACCCATCGAAGTTCTATTCCCTCAATAAAATATCAAAAACAAACATATGGACTGTTCATTGTCTCCAAGGTGATTGGAAAGTGAATACCGGGCTGGGCAGGATGACAGGTGGGCCAACAACTTTCAGCAGCCCCTAGGGAGATACCGCTACACATATACACTGCCGATCGAGAGAGTTAATTACTACAAGGAATATTTGTTATAGTGTTTTGGTGAGTTTGCATTTCTCACGCACGGTTGAAGGTGGAGCACAGTTAAAAGACTAATCTGCTACTGCACTTTATGCTTTAATCACGGATTGGCATTTTCTGTGAGGACTTTTCTATCATAATTTATGGAACTGTCACATTCAGGGCTGGTGCAAGGATTTTTGACACCCTAGGCGAAACCTCATTTTGCCACCCCCATTGGCTCCACCCCTGACCCCACCCCCTTTGCCCAGCTCATGTGACAGAAGGGGCAGCTATACAGGATGCATCAGTTCTGCTTCCTCTAGCGCTGGCTCCAGTGCTGTGCTGCACCTCTAATTACACTACCGGTCGGACTGAGTTAGTTACATGCTGCAGCCTGCAGAGCATGCAAACGCGGAGGGTAACCAGCGGCCAGGCGCCCCTAGGTAGCAGTGCGCCCTAGGCGGCTGCCTAGTTTGCTTAGTGGTAGCACCGGCCCTGGTCACATTACTGAACCTACGTACTGTGGATTGGATATTTCTGCAAAAAGAAGTGTTGTTACTTCAGCTGGATCAGGTGCCCTTACAAGAATTCCATCAGCCAATCAATGCTCTGATTATCTGTTGAGAGAAAGAAAAGAAAGAGGGAAGGGGGAGAGAATATTCTGAAGAGCCCCTGCAGTCCCATGGGGGGAGCAATTTAGTGCATTTTTTTAAAATGTAATACATGGAGATAATAGATATTTTAATGATAATTTCTTTGTTACAATATGTTACCTTTGTACGTTCTGATTTCCTCCACTAGGCAGCCACATTCCTCCTTAATACGTTCTTCAATACTGCGCTTTCCCAAACCAAAATTTCTCAGTGTTGTCAGAGAAAATCGTCTAAGTTGTCTCCAGCGATTTCCTTCACTAGCCATTAACCCTGAAAAATAATGGCAATACAGTCATGGCAAAAAATTATGACAATCCGTCATTTCTGCCAGATAATGCACCACTAGTTTATGCATTCTCATTCTTATTTCTTTTGTTTGTCTTGGTATGACACAAAAACATGGAGAAACAAAAAGCCAAATCTGACACATTCCACGCAAAACTCCAAAAGTGGACTGGACAGAATTATTGGCACCCTCTAAAAATTGTAAGAAATAATTGCATTCCAAGTTTGTGATGCTCCTGTCATTTGTAATTAAACTCACCTGCATCGATTAACAGGTGCTGACAATATAGAAATCACACTGGCAACCAGTTAAAATGGTGAAAAATTGGCTCAACCTTTCTGTTGTGTGTGTCTGTGTGCCACAAGGAGAAAAAGTAGCAAAGAATTGTCTGAGGATTTGAGAGCAAAAATTGTTCCTGTGTCCACTGTGCACAACATTTTCAAGAAGTTTACAGCCCATGGCACTGTAGCTAATCTCCCTGGATGAAGATGAAAGAGAAAAATGTATCAAATAATTGCAAAGAAAGATTGTTTCAATGGTGGATAAAGAACTTCCAGACAAATTCAAGCTGATCTTCAGACGCAGGGTACAACTGTGTCAGCTCACACTATATGTCACCATCTGAATGAAAAGGCACACTATGGTAGGAGACCCAGGAGGACCCCATTGCCAACACAGAAACATAAAAAAGCTAGATTGGAGTTTGTCAAAATGTGCTGAGGACAGAAGAAAACAAATTACAGCTTTTTGTTAAAGCTCATCATTCTAGCACCTGTGGAGAGATCTCAAAACAGCAGTTGGGAAATGGATCTGAGAGACCTGGAGCAGTTGGCAAAAGAAGAGTGGTCCAAAATTCCAGTAGAGAGGTGTAAAAAAACTCATGGTTACAGGAAGCCATTGATTTCAGTTATTTTTTCCAAGGGGTGTGCTACCAAATGATAAATTGAGGGTGCCAATCATTTTGTCCAGTCCATTTTTAGAGTTTTGCGTGTAATGTGTCAGATTTGGCTTTTTGTTTCTTCACTTTTTTGTGTTATACCAATGTAGCGGCCATAACCCCTTGGGGCAACCTTGAATTTTCTGGGCTTACCAATTACCTTCCCAGGGTTAGTACCCAGTAACTTCAGATGCTGACACACAAAAGTCCTGTTTAGGATTTTTATATACCGCAGGGGTAACATCCAAGTATAACACAGTCTCAATTGGGAATAGAGGGCACGGGTGATAAAACTCAGGGACTTAGAACTGCTGACATCAATTGAATGTCTCTCAGATAACCCAGAGAGTAGCCACTCGCAACTGGGTGCTTCACTGCTGAATAAACCTCTAATATTAGATTTAGCAGCCAACATGTGATCCGGAAAATTTGCAAAGTCTCTGCCACAGACTAGATTGTAACTGAAGATAAGTTAGGAACCTTTCCCACAGTACCTAGATCTTTCAGCCTTCTTGGCGATACTGTGAGAAGTGTGGATTCTCTAGTGTCCATACATCTCAGCTCCCAGGCTCTTACCGAGCAGCCAGCTTTTTGGCCCTCCTACGAAGAGTCCTCCCCTGGTCGCTTGTACGAGTTGCCGTGTCTCTCCAATACCGAGAGCACACCAGGACACCTCCGAATATTCCTTCAGTTACTGGGCCTCGAACTAGCCAGTCCGAGGCTCGGGAACGGATGGATCCCCACCCCAGACCATGTGGGCCTCTGGGGCTGGTCAGGGTGACCATGCTTACGGGGACGGCAGACACTCCTGGGTCCGGGACCCCTCACGGGGTTGGTCCAGACCAGAACCAGGAATCAAAGCAGCAGCCGAACCCTGAACACGTGACTTCAGCATCTTAAATACCCCTTCCCGGAATACACAGCGGGGCCAGGCGCACCCACTGATTGGCTCCGAGTAAGATTGGTACCTAACACGTCCAACCAGGCTTGGTTCTCAGCCTGTCACAGGTGCCTCACTGCACCTATGACCAGGCAGAACTTCAGTACCGCCCAGCCAAACTGATGCCAAAGTAAAAGAACCTGTACAATTAACCCCCAGAACTCTGTTATAGTTCTGGAGAACTAAATTTACATATATAGCGCACACTTTAGTAAAGTGTTGGCGCTACACCAATACAAACAAAAAATAAACATGAGAATGCCTAAACATTTGTAATTGCAACAATTTTCTGGGCAAAGTGGTCCATTATCTGGCCCACTAATGTTTATAAACAATATAACATGGTCCTTGTACTGAAAAGTTTAGAGAGCCCCACTAGGGATCACAACAACCTCAACTGATTTTACCATTGAACATGATTAGCAGCAGGTTTTTGTTTTCATACTGTATAGACTTAGGCAGTTGCAATTTCTTTACTAAACCATCAAAGCTTTCTATTCCCAACAGACTGTAAGTGCTATCTAAGATTCATCTAGTCAGCAAAATAAAATTCCAACAAATGCCAAGTTAACAATTTTCAGTATTATCTAACAATTGGGTTTGTAGTGACAGATGGAGTCACATAACAATCACTTTTTAACTATGAGTATACGATAAGATAATGGGTGCTGGAGGGGGATATACATATATAAGTACTAGAGCCCAATAGCCCAAAAAAATTAATTATGAGTAACTACATATTGAAATATTTTTTTATGGAAAATCAATAAACATCATGGTTTGATTTGACATATTACATGTTAAAAGTCTGCTATGTTGTTTTTTTCTGGTATCAATCAGATACATTCATCTAAATACAATACTATGACTTACTAATATAGGACAACTTACCATTTACTTTTACTAAAGCTTTGTTAGACTTTATTTACAACTGGCTGCCCTACAGCCCTTAGATTTTCTTGATGATCTATCTACTTTACACAAACTTAGGCTACTACCTTCCAATGTTTTAACAAGACCCGACCACTCAACATGACCACAACTCAATTTTAATATACCCTATATAGACATAGGACACCATAGTGTGTTGTCTTTTACCATAGCCTTGGAAGACTCTATCTACTGTTGGTTGTCTTCCTCGTCCCGTAAAGTCTTCTCCATGATCCACCAGCGCCTCCTTCACTGCATCATAGCCGCAAAACACAACCACAGGGTGCGGGCCAAAGTAGAAGGTGTAAACTGAGCCATATTGCTTACCCAGCTGTGAGCAGAAGAGAGCAAACATTGGAAAAGCGTCTTAGAGGTTTTATATACTGTATGTGTTTTAAGTCTAGTGCAAGACACATACATTTTCGCATGCACAAAACACACACTAGGCCTACACATGCCAGCTACTAACTCTGGATGAGATGTTTGGGAGTATTTCTTGGCTTAAGGGTGCCTCCGTGCACTTGCCTCAAAAGATCCAATGTTCAATAAAACAGGAAAGTCTCATGCAATGTATTGAAATCTTACATTTGGCTCTTATTACATATACAGTGGTATGCAATGCCAATTCAAAAACATAAGCCATCACAAAGAGGATCCCTGAAGTGAGATGGTTTTGAAGGGAACAGGGTGTAAATCCCTGTGTGAAACCTCATGTAAAATAGTTTTTTGTATTATGGCAATGTATGTTTCTGCGTTGACTTAATCAATATAATTGTCCTTATGTTGGTCCTTCTTTCTCCTGGACATGAAAGATTTCTAAATTTATACAATTTTACACATGAAACATATCTTTCAGTTAAAGTGGAAGTAAACCCTCCTATCGTTTTCAGCCAAGGAAGCTGCCATCTTGGCCTCCGTTTAATCTTTAACTGCCATGAAGCTGCACATGTGATCAGTTATGACACCAGCCATTGGATGGTTTGACAGTTGGGTTGAGACCACAACCAATGTGACAGTTAGAATTTCCGGCATGCCGGGAATGTAACTGTTTTTTTCAAACTGTTAGATCAATGGGTTTACTTCCGCTTTAACTTTTTTTATTATGTGTTTTGTAGGTTTTGTGGCCACAGTTCTCCATCACAACTCATTATTATCTAGTATTGCTTTATTTGTCTTTTAACTGTTACCAAATATGCCCACACCTAACATTTACATCCCGCATCCGATTGAACCGCATCCGATTCGCATAACATGTGAACCAAATTGCTTTCAATGGAGCCAGCTAACATATGTCCAGGGTGGCTGCAGTCCGTTTTTAAAAAGAGTCCAGTGCATTTTTCAGTCCGGTTCAGGTACGATTTCAAGTAAAAATTCACACCTGAATTGCACCTGAAACAGTGAACAAAACAGTAAAAAAGTGTAGCAAACACCGCGCTAATAGGTGCAAAAAGTATTAATATGCCCCAACAAAGAAAATATTAGGACTAAAATAACATAAATTGAAGTGTACATAAATAGCAGCAGCAAAAAAATGTGGATACACACATAAACAAGATCAAACAATAGATAAAGCCGCGCTAATTGAACAGATAGGTAATTGATGACCTATACCTTAGTGTAAAAGATCCTCAAGCAACAATGTGATATATGCAGAGGCAAAATGCCAAATTGTGTAACAAACAATATGTATGCACAAAAATTGTACCTAAACAATAAAGTCCAGTGACATGAAAAAATAAGTGAAAAATAAGTGAAAAATAATAAAAAGTGAAAAAATAATGAGTAAAAAAAGTTCATAGATGTGATACTGTGAACTCAAACTTCTGGTGACAATAAAAAACGAAACCACCGTGATCCACCACCAGTATAAAGTTGCGCTTACCAGAGGCAAGCTTTAAACACGCCTGTAATATGTTATACACCGGGACAGAAATGGACCTTCAGGCATCAGCAGCAATCTGGATCTCCTCGATTGAAGTTCCAATGTTGTTTACCACTTGGATCAATCAGGAATGGACACACTCTCCAAACAAAAGCATCGATCCCAGAACCGTTCAACAGCCCATATGGAATATAGGAAGAAAAGGGGATGCTCCCATAGTGTAATACCAAAAATTAAGTTTATTAAAAGAAAAGCAATCCTACTTACATCAAAAGAGAAGTATATAAGCAGGACAAATAAAATCGCCGGCCGGCTTGCAATACACCCGCTCACAACGCGGAACGCGATGACGTCAGTGACGTCAGGGAGGCTGACGCACTGACGTCATCGCGTTCCGCGTTGTGAGCGGGTGTATTGCAAGCCGGCCGGCGATTTTATTTGTCCTGCTTATATACTTCTCTTTTGATGTAAGTAGGATTGCTTTTCTTTTAATAAACTTAATTTTTGGTATCACACTATGGGAGCATCCCCTTTTCTTCCTATATTCCATATGGGCTGTTGAACGGTTCTGGGATCGATGCTTTTGTTTGGAGAGTGTGTCCATTCCTGATTGATCCAAGTGGTAAACAACATTGGAACTTCAATCGAGGAGATCCAGATTGCTGCTGATGCCTGAAGGTCCATCTCTGTCCCGGTGTATAACATATTACAGGCGTGTTTAAAGCTTGCCTCTGGTAAGCGCAACTTTATACTGGTGGTGGATCACGGTGGTTTCGTTTTTTATTGTCACCAGAAGTTTGAGTTCACAGTATCACATCTATGAACTTTTTTTACTCATTATTTTTTCACTTTTTATTATTTTTCACTTATTTTTCACTTATTTTTTCATGTCAGTGAACAAAACAGTACCAGACACCTTTTAAACAAAAGTGAGTACACCCCTCACATTTTTGTAAATATTTTAATATATCTTTTCATGTGACAACACTGAAGAAATTGACACTTTGCTACAATGTAGTACAAGTAGTGAGTGTACAGCTTTTATAACAGTGTAAATTTGCTGTCCCTACATAATAACTCAACACACAGCCATTAATGTCTAAACTGCTGGCAACAAAAGTGAGTACACCCCTAAGTGAAAATGTCCAAATTGGGCCCAAAGTGTCAATATTTTGTGTGGCCGCCACTATTTTACAGCACTGCCCTAACCCTCTTGGGCATGGAGTTCACCAGAGCTTCACAGGTTGCCACTGGAGTCCTCTTCCACTCCTCCATGATGACATCACGGAGCTGGTGGATGTTAGAGACCTTGCGCTCATCCACCTTCTGTTTGAGGATGCCCCACAGATGCTCAATAGGGTTTAGGTCTGGAGACATGCTTGGCCAGTCCATCACCTTTACCCTCAGATTCTTAAGCAAGGCAGTGGTCATCTTGGAGGTGTGTTTGGGGTCATTATCATGTTGGAATATTTACAAAAATATTTACAAAAAATGTGAGGGGTGTACTCACTTTTATGAGATACTGTTTGTGAACCTAGCCTTACAGTATCTAAATCTATCTAATCTTGGTTTAACTAAATTTAAAATAATGTTTTGCATTTAGTTATGCTTTAATACCCTTGAATAGTAAAAGGCAAAATAATCCTTGCAATTGATCATTTAACAGGTTTGAAAAATAGTTTTTTTTTATATCAACACCCAGAGAATCTGGTTGCCATCTTTTTGCATAGCTTGTTTGCTGGATTTGGCATGGGGACATATTGGATACCTTTAGCTGCCATTGTGCTCTTGCTGGGTGTCCCTGTGCCCTTAAGGAGGAGTGAGCTCTCTCCAGACAAACCTGCCCTTAATTTATCCACTGCTAGATGTGCTGCAACTTGGAGACTCTCAAAACTATAAAGTTTTAACCTTCTATGAGGAGGTGAGTTGCCATCTAGATAAAGGAAGGCCCGTAGATGGGGTGTATCTGGATTTTGCAAAAGCATTTGACAGTTTCCCATAAACGTTTACTGTACACAATAAGGTCCATTGGCATGGACCATAGGGTGAGTACATGGATTGAAAACTGGCCACAAGGGCGAGTTCAGAGGGTGGTGATAAATGAGGAGTACTCCGAATGGTCAGGGGTGGGTAATGGGGTCCTCCAGGGTTCTGTGCTGGGACCAATTCTATTTATTTTGTTCATAAACGACCTGGAGGATGGGGTAAACAATTCAATCTCTGTATTTGCGAACGATACTAAGCTAAGCAGGGCAATAACTTCTCTGCAGGATGTGGACACCTTGCAAAAAGACCTGAACAAATTAATGGGGTGGGTAACTACATGGCAAATGAGGTTTAATGTAGAAAAATGTAAAATAATGCATTTGGGTGGCAAAAATATGAATGCAATCTATACACTGGAGGGAGAATCTCTGGGGGAATCTAGGATGTAAAAGGACCTGGGGATGATAGCCTCAGCAATGGCATACAATGCCAAGCTGCTGCTAGCAAAGCAAACAGAACATTGGCATACATTAAAAAGGGGATTAATTCCAGAGATAAAACGATAATTCTCCCGCTCTACAAGACTCTGGTCTGGCCGCACTTGGAGTATACAGTCCAGTTCTGGGCACCAGTCCTATAATAAAGGGTCCTATAATAAAGAGTCTGGGAGGATATTAGTTATGAGGAAAGGGTGCGAACTTGCGAGCACTAAACTTATTCTCTCTGGAGAAGAGACACTTGAAAAGGGGATATGATTTCAATTTATAAATACCGTACTGGTGACCCCACAATAGTGATAAAACTTTTTTGCGGAAGCAAGTTTAACAAGAGACATGGCCACTCATTAAAATTAGAAGAAAAGAGGTTTAAGCTTAAACTACGTAGAGGGTTCTTTACTGTAAGAGCGGCAAAGATGTGGAATTCCCTTCCACAGGTGGTGGTCTCTGCGGGGAGCATTGATAGTTTCAAAAAACTATTAGATAAGCACCTGAACGACCGCAATATACAGGGATATACAATGTAATACTGACATATAATCACACACATATAGGTTGGACTTGATGGACTTGTGTCTTTTTTTCCACCTCACCTACTATGTAACTAAGTAACGTTAAAGTGACATTAAAGCTTTGTTTTTTGTTTGTTTTTTAAATAACAAACATGTCATACTTACCTCCACTGTGCAGCTAGTTTTGCACAGAGTGGCCCCGAACATCCTCTTCTGGGGTCCCTCTGCAGCTCTCACGGCTCCTCCCCGCATTAGATAACCCCCTGGGAGATGCCCTCTCCTGGGGGGTTACCTTGCGGGCGCGTCCATAGAAGCTGAATGTATGACTCGGCCCCGGCGCCCGGATCATTGGATTTGATTGACAGCAGTGGCTGTCAATCCATCCAATCAGGACCTGAGACACCGGCTTTTTCTGGTGTGTTCGTCCCAGGATGAGATAAAGGGGGTACAGGTAAGTAAAACGTGGGCTGGGGGGGGGGCTGCAGCATTATAGGAGGTTTTTCACCTCAATGCATAGAATGCATTAGTGTCAGTGATTGCAATAATAACCCCCAGCATTAGTGTCAGTGACTGCAATAATAACCCCCAGCCATGGGCGTCCGCAAGTAGGGGTAAGGGGGGGCAGGAGTGATGACCCCCATTACCCCTCTCTGTCACCCCCCCTCTCTCTCTCTCTCTCTCACCCCTCTGTCTTTTTCACCCCCTCTCTCTCTGTCACCCCCTCTCTCTCTGTCACCCCCCTGTCTCTCTCTGTCACCCCCTCTGTCTCTTTATGTCCCCCCCTGTCTCTCTCTGTCACCCCCCCCCCCCACATGTATGCAGTTTCTGACAGTCTCTTGTGTCATGTCCGCAGTCTCTTGAGCCATGTATGCAGTCACTGACAGTCTCTTGGGCCATGTATGCCGTCTATCACAGTCTCTTGTGCCATGTCCACAGTCTCTGACTGTCTATGGGGCCATGTCCACAGTCTCTGACCATCACCTGTACTATGTCTGCAGTCTATGACTGTGATAATGTGATAATGACATTGTCGAAAAGGGTCAGAGCATGGATGACCTTAAAATTATGCCACCCCCCCTGAAAAAAGTTCTGCGGACGCCCATTCCCTCAGCATTAGTGTTTTTCCAAAAGGTGGCAGACCCAGCCCAGGACATGGTAGGGTGCAGACACAGAGCCAGATGGCGACCTTCTTCTATACTCTATAGTGTATAGCAAATAGCAAAATATAAGTAAACTTCAGCTTTAAAACAGAACAAAAGGCTAAAATGACCCATTTTTTAAACACTGCTTGCCCATTGATTTATACTTGCTGCATACAGTTTGTAAGAAATCTCAAAGGAAATACCTTTTTAATATTCCTTTAAGCAATCACATGATGGACCACAAAGCTCCAGTGGATGTGCTGTCTATGATGCTGATTGAGCGTTCTAGATAGTTCCATTGAAATTTCTTACAAAGTGTATGCGACAGATATAAAAGAAAATTGACGTTGGTTATTTAAGCCTTTTCGTCTACTTTAGGGTATAGACTACAGTGCCTCAAAGTACACACTTTGTAAATACACTATACTTTCCCTTTCGTAGTAAAACCAACTAACCTCCATGAGAGTGTTTGCCATGTCTCCATTCCTGACCTGTAGAAGGTTCCCAATCAGTGGGAGAGGGGTAGGACCCGGGGGAAGTCGTCGCCTATTAGACACCTGGTTCCAGATAACATACAGAACTATAAGACAAAGCAGAGCAGTGAGGAGAAGAGTCCCACATTCGGATGCCTCCATGTTAGTGAAAGATTTCATATATGACTGCAGCCTCTGTGTTTACATGGACATCAGCCAAGAGGCCAGAGTCTGGAGTTCTTTGAATCCTGCAGTGCTCGCTGACTGGCAATTTGCCACTCATTCTTTTAAGAGCTGATAGAGAATAGGAGGAAGGGTGCACGGGCTGGGTACTCTCTTGGAAAGCAAATTGCATTTTACAAATGCAAACCTGACAGTTAACCTGGATGTATCCAAAAACTGAATTAAAAGTCTACAACACATTACTTTTCTTTTGCATTTTAAGCTCACAAACTTTTTTTTTTTCTTATGCCAAAGCTAAGGCTATGAATAGGACCAATTACTATTTGATTTTTGTTTCTAATCTGATTTTTAATCAATATTTAAACTAAACTTGTCATGAGAGAATTACTGCATGTAGCCAGTTACTTCAGACCATTGGAATTTCAAGTAGTATCAAGTATATATTGCCAACACACCATGGATTTTGAAAAATGTTGTCACAAAAGTGCTGACATCACAGTGGTACAGTGCAACATTTCAGAGCCATGCAGGAACCCTTCACCAGGCATGTAATAAACTGCATATTACATTGTACATACATTTATACTGTCATTTACCAATTAAAACCAGTGAAAATTGCCCCCCCTCCCCAACCCCCTGTTAATCTGACCTCCTGGGATACAACCAGGGCCAGACTTACCATTGGGCTTGTCTGGGCTCAAGCCCATGGGCCCCGCCCATTTACGTTTTAAATATCTTCACATTCGTTACAATTTAATTATAATTTTATCCATTTTTATTGCTTTTATTAATCTCCTGGTTCGTTTTTAATTATTACATTGTTTACTGTGTATATGGTTGTTTCTGCACACCCGGGCACTTTCCTTAAGCATGTGTGTATATATATCTGACCTTGTGAATGGTCAGCTAGATCGGATGAAACAGCGGATGCTGTGAAACGCGTCATCTCATTGGCCACAACGTCACTTCTGGTCCGCGGTGTTTGCGTTCCACCTTGGAAAGCACTTCCGGCCTCTGTCTTCCGGTTCACGGACGCCATCGATACTGCACGGCATGCAGCCCCTACACTGCCCTGGAGATATACAGAGCGTGGAGAAGAGTTACCACCACCGCTTCTCATCATTCTGCTGTGGTGCCTCTGAGAACGATCGCTTACATCATGGACCCAGGACGAATACCAGTACAGTATCCCCCACTTATACGGTTATATATTATCTACTTTTGTGAGTAGCCATTTGGCTGTTTTGTCTTGTCCAATTAAGCAGAAGTTCTTTAATACTGCACTGAGTCTGGCGCACCTTGTCCTTTTCTATTTCTTTTTTATAGAGCTGTGCTTCGCTCTCCAGGTTGCAGCCATCAGAGCAATCCTAATAACTGTTCTTATACATAATATTTGGGACTATTTAAGGACTATATAGAATCATTCATTCAAATCCATTTTTTTTTTAAATAATTTAGGATAATTAAACATTTTTAATAGACTTCAGCAATTAACATAAATTATGTAATTTTGTTTAGTTGTTTGTTCAGAATCGTGATCTCTATTTTTATTCTCAGTTTATCCAGATATGTGTAGCTCTAATACATAGCTTGTGTATGTATAATTTTGTTTGTATTTAAAGTAATGTATAGAAGGTAGGGCCCGAAAGTGACTCAAGCACAGGGGCTCCCACCACCCTAAGTCCTGCTCTGGATACAACCATAGCTCCCAACTGTCCCTGATATCGAGGAACTGTCCCTGATTTCAAGGAACTGTTTTTTGACAAAGTCCCTCTGTCCCTCTTTCCTCCTCATTTGTCCCTCATTTTGTTCCGATCTGTATAGTTGTATATAAAATCCACTACTTATCTATTAAAAAGTTTCCCAGTGTTAAACCTTTCACCCAGTTTCTAAATTGCATTTGTAAATTCCAAAAGCCAAAATAAAGGAATAGTAGGGGTAAAAAAAAAAGCACTAAAAGTGAGTTTAACCAATTCGTGTTTTTTTTTGTGTATAATTCTCCTTTAAGGGGCGTGGCAGGGGGTGTGTCCTATGCCTACTCAGTTTTGCTAATAGGTGTCCCTCAATCCCATCTCAGAAAGTTAGGCGGTATGATACAGCCCACTAAAAGTTCAAAGTAAATGTAAAAAAAAAATCACTTGTACCAAATACATAACCCTAGTAACATGTATGAACATTACACGGAAGCTGATGACTTAAAGCTGAACTCCAGGCAGATATAAAGCTCATATAGTAAAGCGTCTCTTCATTCTAAAATAAATAAATACATGCATTCCTAAATTGCAAGTTGTGCAATTTCAAGCAGTAGAGAGATGAACTCATCAGTGTGCTGCTTCTCCTTTTTCACTGTCAAGTTACATCCTGGGATAGGGACTCACATGTAAGCAGGTGCAGCTTTGCCTCCATTCAGTAGGTGGCACTGTGCCACTATACTGATGATGTAGGTAGGATCTTTAGAGGAAGATTGTCCCTTGAGAGATCCCACAGAGGTTGCAGCTGTTTAAAGTGGTTATAAACTCTGGTACACCACTTGTACCTACAGGTAACCCTATAATAAGGCTTACATATAGGTACGGTAAATATCTCTTAAACCTGTACGGTTTAGATATTTACCATATATGCTTGTACCGACGTCATTGGCGCATGCGCTGTGAAGAAACGGCCCTCCATGCCGTTTCTTCACTAGCAAGTGCCATGACTAATGGCTCCCGTGTGTCACGCGACTCCAGCCAATCACAGAGCCAGAGTCTGGGCCTCAGAAAGGAAGAGGGCGAACATGGATGCCGCCACTAGGGATGGGCCCGGTGTTCGATTCAAACCCATGTTTGAATCGAACATCGGCCAGGGCAGAACTCTGAGGGTCGTTCGCATCAAATTCGTGTGATGCGAACGGTCCACAATGCACTGCGCCAGTCGCAGTGCATTGCTGGCTGATGATTGGCCAAGCATGCACTGTGACCCCGCATGCTTGGCCAATCATAGAGCCAGTGGCGAGGAGAGCAATAATTGGCCACAGGCAGGATGCCTGTGGCCAATTATAGCTCAGGGGGTTTAGTACATGCCCCACACTATATAAGGACGCCGCGCCAGCGGCCTTGTGTAGTGTGTTCCGGCTTGAGGAACAGTGATAGTGTACTGTACATGTACACACTATATGTGAATCATTTCTGTGTGGGGAAAGTGTAGGGAAAGAGGACAAATAGGCAGGGGTAGTGTATTCTTCTCAGCCTTTGCTTGTGGGGAAAGTGTAGGGATAGAGGAAAAATCGGTAGGGATAGTGTGTTCTTCTCAGTGCTGTTCTCTACCAATCCAGCCATCTGCAGGAGTAGTTAGTGTGTGTGTGTGCGTGCTGTGTGAGTATAGCACATCAGTAGCACACTAAACCACCTTACACTGTATCTGCCCTGTTGTCACCTAAGACAGCCATCTGCAGGAGTTAGTGTGTTTTGTGTGCCTCCAGCACAGCACAGTATACACCAACAGTCCATACATACATACATACATACATACAGTATATATCCACAGTCCCTGTCTTGTTTGCACCGCCTGTATACTGCGGTTCAGAGTATATAGGGTTTTAGGTATAGGGTTTTATTTTGGGTGCAAGTTTCCCCTTAATATCCATACAAGGCCCAAAGGGGCTGGTAATAGGCTGGGATAGGGGGGGGGGGGGGGATGGGGTAGCCATGCCATTTTTCTCAAAGATTTTCATCCATATTGCCTGGACAAGGCATGACCTTAAAGCTGCAAGCAGTTTTAAATGGCTTCTTTTTTTCCTTTACAAATGTCATTTTTTGCAGGGATCCTCCATCCACAGAGAACTCCCCTCTGCCAAAAATAAAAAAAAGAATAGAATAAAATAGATTATAACAATCTTCTGATATTTGAATAGAATAGAAAAGAAAAGAATAGAATAGAATAAAAAAAAAAAACAATAGAATAGAATAGAAATAAAATAACCATTTTCCAAAATTCAAAAAGAATCCATTCAAACTTGAATAGAATAGAAAAGAATAAAGTAGAATAGAATAGAAAATAACACAATTGTATAGAAAAAACTGAATATAATAAAATAGAATGAATATAACCATCTTCCTAGTCTAATCATTTTTTTTCTATTCAAATTCGAATTGATTCTATTTGAATTTTGGGAAATGGTTATATTCTTTCCTATTCTATTCCTTTTTTAAATTCTATTCTTTTCTATTCTATTGTAGTCTATTCTATTCTTTTTTTTTTCTATTCTGTTCTATTCTTCTCTTATGTATTCAAATTAAAATGTATTCTATTTGAAATTCAAATTTCAGAAGATGGTTATATTCTATGTTATTCTATTCTATTTGTTTCTATTA
The DNA here is from genome assembly GCA_028564925.1 of Lithobates sylvaticus. NCBI lineage: Eukaryota > Metazoa > Chordata > Amphibia > Anura > Ranidae > Lithobates > Lithobates sylvaticus. The sequence continues at coordinate 197,447,087 of CM053033.1, read as the reverse complement.
TATTATAGTCTATTCTGTTCTTTTATTTTCTATTCTATTTTGTTCTGTTTTCTGTTTTGTTATATTCTAGTCTTTTATTTTCTGTTATATTATTTTTCTATTCTATTCCTTTATTTTCCGTTCTATTTTATTCTTTTTGGAAATTGGAAAACCATTCTAATTCGAAAACAATTCGAAAACTATTCAAAATTGATTAGAAAATAATTCGAATTTGGTCCGAATTATTATTTTTTTCGTTATTTCGGTTTCTTTTAAATTCACTACTATTGTAATTCGGAGATTTGGATACATCAGGCAGTGCCCACCGCGGTCACGATCTGGCATGCTGGGCTCAGCAAGCACAACCGCTCTGTCCATTCGATCACTTCCAGGGTGAATCCCCCCACAGGATTCCAGCCTGACACCGGTGTCTCTTGCTTTTCAGGCAAACACGTTAAGGTGGGTAACAGCCTGCCACCCTTTGCCATCTCGTGGTGTCTGCTACTAGCAGAGAGCGCTGAGTCTCCTCCAGGGCATGGCACCGCCCCCTCACTTCCAGTCTGTGGAACTGAGAGGCAGACTCCTCACTGGACACGCTGCTGTAACCCCTTGTTAGACGAACTGAAATTTGAAGGCATGCTGATGCTAGCAGGACTTGTCCAGGCATGTCGCTCGGAGGGTAGATGACCGCGGACTCAACCGGTGGTTGCCGGTAGCAACAATAAAGTTTATAGCCAATGTCTCACCAAAGGGAATTTTTTTAGCACAGTCCTACCCGCAGGCACCCGCAGGCTGACCCTGATCACCTGAGGCAACTGTAGACACTCTCAGGCTTGATTTACTGTCTATAGCAGGAGCTTGGAGCAAAAGTTCAGAATGTGTAATCCAGTGTGAGATGTCCAGCATTAGCAGAACGCTGGACATATTTGTAATTCATGGTCGTGTTCACCTGCCGTGGTCGCCACGAATTACAGCGCATGGTGAAAAGTCACTGAATTGCAGGATTAGTATAAGTGTCCACCCCAGCGCTTGTTTGAGCAACTGGGTAAGCAGGCAGCTTTTAACAACAGTTCTCGCTGGTTGCAATGGGCAACAGCACTTATTTTTGCTGTTCTGAATAGCAGGCAGAGCACACAAGTCCTTCCCAGGGTTCAATTCAATTGTGGTGGAACAAATAGCTTCCTTGGTTGCTAGGGGCAACGACTGGCAGTCACACATGATCAGGTGGTCCCGGAACGAGCCCCCAAATGTAGCAGTACACCCGTAGGGGCTGCTGAATGTAGTGGCCCACCTGTCATCCTGCCCAGCCCGCTATTTACTTCCCAGTCCCTTTGGAGACAATGAACAGTCCATATGTTTGGTTTGTATTTTATTATGAGATTTGACCTTGGATGAGGATAGGAATATATGGGATGCCCAGAAGAACAAACAATTGGTAGATTGGTTTTAAATCAGCTGAGACAGCTATGTACACTCTATTACTCCAGTCTCCTCCAGCACAACACTTGTTTGCAGACTGTTACTCTCTTTCTCTCTCCTGCATTACACTTTACTCCTGGCACAGCTAGCACATGTTTAGGCCTGATACTGGCTCAGCCAGGCCCTAGCAGTAGCCTTTTTGCAGGCAGGGACCACAGGCCCCTTTAATGTAGCAAAATGGGAATAGGAAGTCTTTAGTGCTAGCTGTCCTATAGGTGGACTACTGCTCCCAGTCAACCCTCTTCAAACTCTGCCAGCCCTCCTGGTTGCAGCTTCCCGATTCCACTGTCAGTATTATCACAGTCCTTACTGCTGACTCTACACCCATCCCAAACTGCACACTCCCAGTACTCTCAGGCGTGCCTCCCCAGTCCTCCCGACTGTGCCCTCCTGGCTGCAACTGGTGGTTCCCTCCTGGAGACTTGCCTGGCAACACTAGCTCCTGTTTTCCTCTTTGGTTCCTCTCTGCACCTCCTGACCAGATCCCTCTTGCATTCTTAGAAAGGCTCCATCCTGCACCCGAATCCTAGGCCCAGGGTCAGCCCCCCAGAATGGGGAGCGTCCTCAAAGGCCCGAACAACCTAGTGCTCCATCTCCAGTTCTTTCACCCGACAACTCCTCCCCAGCTGGACTGACCCTAGGTATTTAAGGAGGCCTGCCCCCTGCCAATCCAAGTCGGGGATTGGTCAGGGCTCTTTAAGATACCCCCAGCTACTCCACCTCTCTTCCCCTCCTCTTCTTCTAGAATCCTCTAGAAGAAAGAGGGAGGTGACAGTGAAGTGATGCTGCTGGTGAGTCACCATCTGCTACTCTGAGCCACTCCCAGCCCCACAGACCCAAAGAAACAGGCCTAGCTTCCAGCTAGGCCTGCCTAAATTAGCCTGCACTACATAAATCCATACATATTCAATCTCCTGGTCTGTGTGTGATCTTTCAGAGTTCGGGTACCTCAGCCACAAGGCCCCCCTTACATACAAGTGTCACTTACCTGCCATAGAGAAAATTCAAACCACCTGCCTGCCAGACATGGTTGTGCTATTTGACAGGACTGTATGTGTAGCACCCTGGTGTGCAGGCAGGGTTGCTAACAAATTTAGTTTGCCAGGTAGTAATTGTCCTGGTTAATTGTTAGTAGATCCACTGATTCCTCTCTAATTCTGGAATTGATGCACCTTTATCCTTCTTTGACTAGGTGGCACTGTGGCTGGTGACAGATTGACAAGGGCTTTGCAAGGTCAGATCATGAATGGATGGGCGTCTCAGCCAATTGGCAGGGGTTTCTTCAGTCCCTTGGCCTGCTGGGAGAGCCTATTTATTTGGGTGGAGTCAGGTGATCGGGTTTCTATGCCACCTGGATGGCTATCTAGGTGGATGTGTGTTATATTGCCCCGGGTTGCTAGGCCAAAAGCCAGAGGCATATCCCGGGGACACCTGGCTGCTAGGCTGCCTGATGGCTATCCAGGAGCAAGAGAAGCCGTGTAGGGTTGGAACTGCAGGATTGGAGTCCAACCAAGTTGCGGAGGTTCAGCCGGACGGGGAACCAGTTGTTGTCGGAGGTAAAAGGGAAGCAGTCGCCACTAAGGGACCATCCACCAGAGTCTACTGTGAGTAAGCTAGAGCAAGTACCAGAGCAGTCTTCTCACCAGCCTGGGATGGTAAAGAAGTGGGAAAGCTTGAGCGAGTGCCAAGCTAGTCTAGTAAGAGACAGGGAGCTCAGTGAGTGAAAATCTACAGTGGGATACTGTGAGATAAGAAGAGATGAGAAGAACTATTCTGTGTTACCAAGAGTTATGTGCAAATACCTTTAGTGACTATTACAAGTTGCCATAGGAGACAACGGTCCTACCTATACAGACGTGGCATCTGGCTGGAGGCCTTTCCCTGTAAAGCTGTCTACCTATAGAGTCTCGGAGTCTGCCAATTATCATTGCATCTACTCAAGGGTATCCTGGCCCTAACCCTCTCTCCCACAGTTCTTGTTAAGAGACAATAAATCTCTTGTTCGCATTCAAAAAGTGAATGGCGCCCATCATTTCATCTTGCATTACACCCATCATGTCTAGTAACCCACTCTACAAGGAAGGATGTCAGCTCTCTTTAACTCTTGAGGTCACCATTAGGCCTTTGGGGGGCCGGGCTCTGCTACATTTGGATTTTAGAAGTTAATAGACATAAATACAAATTCTTTGGTGGATAAAACACATCTCATATATTGGTTTCATCTGTGCATTTAGGTATTTACCTGGAGCTTTAATTTTGCACTTCTTTTTATTATGCACAGCATTGTTGAATGCTACTTAGCTTTCCCTTTATATATTATTGTGTGCTGTTCTTTGGATTAAACATTGGACCAAGAATGCTTATGCAATATAATCCACATGAACAGGAGGGATCAATGACATGTGCCAAAAACCTTTCCAGATATCAGTTCCACCAAATTTAACAAAGCCTGCTGACGCCCACATTGCAGTGTATGGAGGAAGGCACAGTGTGTTAAAGGCTAAATTTCATATCCCTACCGATCGATACAGCCGTAATGACTATATTTCAAAGTATAACAACTACCTTGTTGGGCTTTGTATCTTTTATCATATTGCTGATTTATGTGAAGTTCCTATGGAGGAGAGGTAAGATGCCTCCTGGTCCGTTCCCACTACCAGTACTGGGGAACTTTCTGCAACTTTACTCTGATGGAATACTGCCAGGCTTGACAAAGGTGAGTGTGAAATTAATATCATACAAATATCTATAAAACTGCTGGTGCTGAGCCTTTTTAGAAGTGGCTGTGGAATTCATGGTCTTTTAGCAATAAAGCTGTATTTACTTTGGACATGAATCTCAGTTCAAGATAATGTTCTGTTGTTGCTTATATCAGTGTTTATTACTCTGGGAGCTGTTTGAGTTCTCCTGGGCACGACAAGGACAAGATCTAGTTTGCCCTGGATCCAAGGTGGATGAGAGGACTTTGTGATGGGGAGGACTCTATGGTGATGGGGGCCTCTGATCTATAGGGGGACTTTGATGTGCTGGCGGGACTCAAACATAAAGGGGGCCTCTGACGTGAAGAACTCTGATGTGGGGTTGAGGGCACTGACGTGGCTTCTGACATGAAGGTTTCCTGTTGATATGTAACATTTAGAACAGTGGTCTCCAAACTGCAGCCAGGGGCCAGCTGCAGACCTTTGCTTGCCTTTATCTGGTTCTTGGGGCACTATTCCTCCCACTGATACATTACACTATTCTGCCTACTGACACCAACAATTAGGCACCGTTTCTGAAACTGACACCAACAATGGGGCACCATTCCTCCCGATGATACCAACAATAGTGTACAATTCCTCCCCCTTATACCAAATGTGGTGATGTTTAGTTGCACTGATGCCAGGAAATTTTCCGCTCCCACTAGCTACAGTTCTGCCCCCCGAAATTCTGAAGCACAGTAAACTGTCCCATTGTTTAGAAAGTTTGGAGACCCCTGATTTGGAGGCTTTTTACATTTTTGACTGGGGTGCCTCAAGATTTTGCATAGTTTTAAAAAGTGCCGCAACTGAAAAAAGGTTGGTTTATATGATCAATGCATGAATGTAGAATTGACCCTAATTTTTCAATCCTTTTTTAAAACAAAAGTATTTTTTTTTTCAAGATGATTGTATGGTCATTATTGTAAGGTGTATGTACTAATTACTATAACATGGCTGTGCTAATTTTCCCATGGCCAGTTTTATTTTATTTGTTGTGAATAGCCAACAATATTTCCCTTTTAAAGAGAAGATGTGAAAGATTTTCCAGCATCGGAATCATGGTAGTGTTTATTTCAAGACCCCTTCTAGACCCCTTCCATGCAAATATTACATGGAAAGCAAATTTTCGGACCCCAGGGAAAACTTTTTGGATATACAGGGGATTGGATAGAACCCAAGGAGAGCTAGGAGCCAACAGAGACACAAACAGCAATACCAATCCTCCACACTTTCCCTTTGCAAAATGAATTTCAAGGTCTGTAGTTAGTCTGAAGTTTTTTTTTTTTTACATGAAGAGGGGCACATTTTGGGAATGATATGAATTTTTTTGTTTATGGTGTCCCTGAAAGTTAAGTTATGCTCCTATTTCCTGCCAATATGTCACCATGACAGTGATATTTTAGAAACTAGTGAGCCTGAGATTCCTGGGAAAAGGTTAAGGGGCTTGTGGTGGTACGCACATGGGGGATAATCGATAGCGGCGTGCTTTGATCGTGACTAACAAGCCTGCATATTTTAATTACTGCCTGTTTATAGCCCCAATATATGGGCTATAAACAGGCAGTTATTAAAATATGCAGGTAACAAATGGAAAATTTTACAAAACATGGGCATCAAATGAGCAATAGTTGCAACATGCGAGCAACAAATAGGCAATCATTACAATATGTGAGAATTTGAATACTAGTAAGATTCGTGACAAAGACTGGAGCTCCGTCTGCCTCCCCCTTCTCTTTCCTTTATTCCAGGTCAATAGCAATCATTATTCTAATATACATGCCTGGGTCTTTTTTTTATATATATATTCCTCCTAGTCACCCCCTGTCTTCACCCCCTACCCGCCTCCAAGCACCATCCCTTGTCTTCACCCTCTACCCACCACCCAGTGATGTCCCTTTTTAGGGAATACAGTATCACTTGTGCTGCTAAATACAAAATACCCCCCCCCCCCGCAACAATAGATCCCCCTCCAGCAGCCAGCAACAATAGACCACTCACCCCCTCAACAATAGATCCCCCAGCAGCAATATACCCCTACCAGCAACAACAGATCCTCAATATCCAGCAACAATAGACCCGCTCAGCAGCAAAATATCCCTACCAGCAACAACAGATTCCCCAATACCCAGCAATAACAGACCCCCCTTCAGAAGCCAGAAACAATAGACCCACCCAGCAACCATAGACCCACCCAGCAACCATAGATTCCTCCATCAGCAACAGTGGACCCCCCACAGCAACAACAGATCTCCCATCAGCTTCAATGGACCCCCCAGTGATAGTAGGTCCAGCAGCCAGGATCAATAAGCCCTCCAGCATACAAGCACCCCTTGTCATTACATTCCAGTGTTTGAGGTGCCTAGAACTACATATCATAGTATTCCCACTGAAAAAAAGTCTAAATGTAAGTTGAGCTTGAATTGGTAGAATTTATTAAATATATACTCAATACTGCATAATATCTCTGCATGTAAATATGAAAAAACACTTTACACCTTAGGTGAATGGGTAGGGGTACATCGTATCCCATACTCATTCACATAGGGTGGGGGGCTGATAAGCCCCCCGCCCGCAGACCCCGACAACCAACGGCCAGGGTTGTCGGGAAGAAAAAACATGCTGATGCTGCAGTTTTAAAAACACTGTATGTACAGTATATCCAACGTTTTTTTTTTTTAAGTTTAGGATAGAGTCAGGGGCCTAACAACAGACCATGGGTGCTGTTAAAAAATTGATGGGGCCACCCACCCAGTGATATCTCTCTGTGATACCTGGAGTGTCAACACTGCCATTGATCTTAACATAAGATATGCCTAAATTAAGGCCAGATATAAAGAGAGCTGTCAGCATAGTCAATACACTACAAGCTGAGGCAGTATAAAACATGGATTGTACAGCTCAGCCTACAAAATGGACATTGTGGAATAGGGAATGTAAAGTACAGGGTTTAGAATGGCATGGCGTAGAATAGGGAATGTACAGAAAATTGTTTAGAAAGATGCAGGGTGGAATAGGGAATATACAGTGCAGAATACAGAATGAGATGGTATGCAAAGGGGAATGTATAGCAGAACAAGAAATGTACAGCACAGTGTACAGCAAAGTGGTGTGGAATAGGGAATGTACAACTTAGTGCACAGAATGAGGCAGTGTGCAATAGGGAATATACAATATAGTGTACAGAATGAAGTAATGTGTAATTGAGATGTAGTGCCATAACCCCTGTGGGCAGCTATGTATTTTCTGGGCTTACCGATTACCTCCTCCTTGTAGCTCGTCGTTCGTTGTCCAGGGGTTCCCAGGGTTAGTACCCAGTAATTTCAGAGACCGGTACTCAAAAGTCCTTTTGAGGATTTTTTATTTGCAAAATAACCGTTCAACATAACACAGTCTCTTAGTTGGGAATAGAGGGCATGGGTGATAAAGCTCAGGCACTTCAGAACTGCTGACATCAAATGAATGTCTCCTCAGATAGCCTAGAGAGTAGCCACTGGCAACTGGACTCTTCACTGTTGGATAAACCCTTGTCTGTAGATCTAGCAGCCAACAAGTGATTCAGAATTTTACAAAGTCTCTGCCACAGACTAGGTTGTGAAACTTCAGGTGAACAGAACAATGTAAAAGTCTCTGCCACAGACTATGTTGTAACCGAAGGATAGGTTTAGGAACTTTCCCTATGGTATCTGGATCTTCCAGCCATTTCGCTGATACCGTAGGAAATGCGGATTCATTAGTGTCCATACAATCTCAGCTCCCAGGCTCTTACCGAGCATCCAGCTTCTTGGCCCTCCTCCGAAGAGTCCTCCCCTGGTCACTTGTACGAGTTGTTGTGCCTCTACAATCCTGAGAGCACACCGGGACACTTCAGAATCGTCCTTCAGTTACTGGGCCTCGAACTAGACAGTTCCGAGGCTCGGGAATGGACGGATCCCCACCCCAGACCATTAGGGCCTCAGGGGCTGGTCAGGGTGACCATGCTTACGGGGGCAGCAGACGCTCCTGGGTCCGGGACCCCTCACGCGGTTGGTCCGGACCGGAACCAGGAATCAAAGAGCAAGCCGAAACCCTGAACACGTGACTTCAGCATCTTAAATACCCCTTCCCGGAATACACAGTGGGGCCAGACGCGCCCACTGATTGGCTCCGAGAAAGATTGGTACCTAACGTGTCCAACCAGGCTGCGTTCTCAGCCTGTCACAGGTGCTCACTTCACCTATGACCAGGCAGAACTCCAATACAGCCCAGCCAAACTGATGCCAAAGTAAAAGACCTAGAATAATTAACCACCAGAACTCAGTTACAGTTCTAGAAAAAAACTAAATTTACAGCATAGCGCACACTTTAGAAAAGTGTTGGCGCTACAGAGAATATACAATATAGTGTACATAAATGAAATAATAGGGAATATACATTATAGTGTACAGAATGAAGTAATGTGGAATAGGGAATATACATTATAGTGTACAGAATGAAGTAATGTGGAATAGGGAATGTACAACATACTGTACAGAATGAGGCGGTGTGGAAGAGGGAACATACAATATAGTGTACAGAATGAGGTTGCATGGAATAGAGAACATGCAACACAGTGTACAGAAAAAAGGCTATGTGGATTAGGGAACATACAACATTATATCAGATAAGAGGTTATTCACTGTATTACCATCATCCCTATGAATTATCAAAAGAAAGTGTTTTCCCTGGGATTATAAAGGTAGCCACTAAATTCTTATAATAAAAGTTATACATTTTATTGAAACATATATTTTTAAAACATCATGTTTTATTAATTATATTGCATTGTTTACAGATGAAACAGACCAATATGCATGTTACACTTGTCAATCTAAATACTTGTTTTGCAAAACAAACATCTTGGCACTTATGTGTTTTATTAACTGATTCAGCCCCGGAAGATTTTACCCCCTTCCTGACCAGAGCACTTTTTGCAATTCGGCACTGCGTCACTTTAATTGACAATTGGGCGACCATGCGACGTTACACCAAAACAAAATTGACGTCCTTTTTTTCTCACAAATAGAGCTTTCTTTTGGTATTAGATCACCTCTGCGGTTTTTATTTTTTTTTTTCAGTGACAACTTTATGCAAAAGTTATAGCGTCTACAAAACAGGGGATATATTTATGGCATTTTTATCATTATTATTCTTTTATTAGTAGTGGCGGCGATCTGCGATTTTTATCATGACTGCGACATTATGGCAGACACATCAGACACTTTTGACACTATTTTGGGACCATTGTCCTTTATACAGCAATCGGTGGTATAACAATGCATGGAAGGGGTTAAACATTAGGGGGCGATCAAGGGGTTAAGTGTGTCCTAGGGAGTGATTCTAACTGTGGGAGGGAGGGGTTACCACTGACATGACAGCGATCACTGCGCCCAATGACAGGGATCAGTAGATCCCTGTCATGTCACTAGGCAGAACAGGGAAATGCCTTGTTTACACCGGCGGACATAAAGTTTGCGGGACCCGTGGGCCCGGTCATGCTGTAAGCGGCGTGCCCACTGGCCCTGCAAATTAAAGTGGATGTACAGGTACGTCCATTTGCCCACCGCTGCCACTGACGTATATCGGCGTGCGGCAGTTGCAAGTGGTTAATTATATGTATCAATAAAATGTATAACTTTTATTATAAGAATTTAGTGGCTACCTTTATAATCCCAGGGAAAACACTTTTTCCTTTGAGGGAACGCGCATTGAATGTGGTGGTGTGGAATAGGGAACGTACAACACAGTGCATTGAATGTGGTGGTGTGGACTAGGGAATGTACAACATAGGGTACAGGTTGAACAATAACAGGCTGCTGCCATTCTGGAGGGGCCCGGTCCCCTTACTGGGCCCTTGCTTGCCCCAGGTCCCATTGCAACCACGTGGGCTGCTATGGCATTTTTTTCCACCACTGGAAAGATTAAAGAAAAGTTAAAACTCCTGTCGGTTTATTTATTTATTTTGCTGACTTTGTACTCCCCTAATATACAGCTATCCCCAGAACAGATGTCCCAATGAAAGATTTCCCATCACCTTTTGTTCTGAGGGCAGCTATATCATTTTGGATTTTCCCCACTTTCTTTCTTGGTGAAAATGGTCACTAGTAGAAATAGAGGGGTGAATCTCCCCAATGAGAACACAGACAGCAAAACAAGTAGACATTCAATTGATACAGAGCTTTATTTAATAAGGAGCAGAATACAAAATGCACATTCCCAAATAATCCTTCAAATAATTTTTTTTTTTTTAATTCATCTACAGATATCCAAAAAGTACGGTCCCGTCTGCACTGTTTACTTTGGTTCAAGGCCTACTATTGTTGTTACCGGCTATCAAGCCTTAAAGGAAGTGTTCACCGATTCTGGTGATGCTTTTCTGAATCGAGGATCCGTACCCGTTTTTGACCGTCTCTTCAAGTCTGAAGGTGAGAAGCAATACATTTACCTAGAAGATACCTTCTGATTAAAGCGGAAGTAAACCCGCTGGCGTTTTTTTTTTTTTTTTTTTGCAGACCTGCAAGGGAAAAGGCATAATGAGCTAGTATGTACTAGCTCATTATGAAATACTTACCTTAGAACGAGGCTCCGACATCTGTCTTCCGGGTATCGCGGCTCTGGCGATGTGAGTGGCCAGAGCCGTGATATTGTCACTCGCGCGCATGCGCACGGGAGATTTCCTCCCAGCAGGGTCTGGCGTCTGCCGGGCTTTCAGCCGAGAATCCCCTGTGCGCATGCGCCGCTGCAGTCAGCGGCTCATTGCAAGGGGAATATCTCCTAAACCATACAGGTTTAGGAGATATTTTTTTTACCTACAGGTAAGCCTTATTATAGGATTACCTGTAGGTAAAAGTTAAAGAAAAAACTATACAACCGCTTTAAATGTGAATGTTTTGCATTGAATCTTTCTTAGTTTATTTTACAAGACTGTATGTATAAATTCCTGATGGAGCGATAATGAGGTCTGCCCTTCCTATTTCTCCAAAATATGCACATCAGCCCACGTTCACATCAGCGCGATTTGACAGGTCAAATCGCAGCCTATTGCCGGCAATGGCACCTTACCAATCCGAGCCACACGACTTTGCGGCGCAGCACCAATTTCCAAAAGTAGTTCCTGCACTACTTCTGGCCACTTCAAGGGCGACTTCAATAGACATCTGTGCATGAACCCACACAAATGTCTTTCAAGTGCCCCCCCCCCCCCGAAAGTTGGACTGAAATGCGACTTTGAAATTGTGCCAGTTAAGAAGAACAAGGGCTCAAAGACAAATTTAGATTTAAATTTAAACAAACTAGACCAGTGTTTCTCAACTCTAGTCCTCAAGGTTCCCCAACTGAACTAGACTGAAAAACTCTTGAAAAAAAACAGTTTTTTTACAGCTCAATTGTCTGAAATTAGACCCAAGTTGTATAGAAAGCAGCTAACTTTGGATAACCTATGAAGGAGGTTGTGAAACTTCTAGCGTTATCACAAATAGTACTTAGCACAATCTGGAAAACCTCTTAATGGAATTATGTTGCAAATGCCCTGTCGTAAATAGTCTGAAGGACTGGGGTTAGTGATCTATGCTACTGGCAAACAGAGAAACCACCCAGAGTTAATTTTAGGATTAAGTTCACCTGCTGGTGGCACTGTGGTGCTCTGGGCTGATTGCTGCAGTTCCAGTGTCCACCAGCAGGTGTCTTTCAGAAGCCAGCAGGCTTTAATGATCAGTTCCACCTGTGTTCAGCTGCCAGGTGGCAATTTAAGGCTGCTCCTCCCTTTCCTCAGGGTGTCACTATTTTGATTGCCTCCCTGTTGCCAGAGCCTTGTTCCTGTTATCCAGATCCGGATCCTGACCCTGATCCATCCCGCACCCTGTACCCTGCTGCCTTGCTCCCGCCCTCTGCCCTAGTACCCAGTTTTGTTTCCCCCCCTTCCTTCCCCCATATTCCCTGTTACCCTTGTCCTTATATTGTATTTATTGTATATAGTCAGTTCTTAGGTTAATTAGTTATTTTGTCTTTGGGGTGTGTCCTTATTTACTGTTTGCTGGGGTTGTTCGTGTTTGCTGGAGTTTCTTATGTTTATTGTTTTCTGTGTATACTTGTTTGTGTTTTTTCACTTTGAATAAATCTCACCTAAAATATATATCTACATAGTTTTGTCTTAGTTTCCGTGTGTAGCGATACAGTATGTTTCTGGTCTCCTAGTTGCTGCCAAATCCGGACAGTTACATTTTTATACAATATCTATAATTTTTGCTATAATAACATTGCATTTATAACACATGTTTGCAAATGTATGTAACGCCGGCTCCTAATGAGCAGACGCTATTGTTTTTTCAAATTTAAGTTGTCTGAGGCCGCAGTTGGGCTTCAGGCTAATTATTCTAAAAGTTCTGGTTTCTGTACCAGTTCAGCTGGATTGCACTGGTTTCTCCTTGACCATAGGTGTCGCTATCACCGCCGGCAAGTGTAGAACGCAGTTCAGCTGGATGTATTGAATGCCACCCATTGCTCGGAAATAGCTCAGTGGCAGTGTTCTTACTGCTGTGCATTCTGGGAGATGGTATTTAAGGTACCGACGCCATTTTTTGTGTTTTTTTTTTATTTTCTCTGGGTTCTCCTTTACCCGGACCTCATGACCCTCCTGGCCTGGGGTGTAAACCGCATGCATCCTGTGCCTCGGGCTGGCTGGCCCGAGGCTATGCAACTGAGAGAGTAGGCCTAAAACAGCTTTGGGATCTACTAATCCAGGGGTGGTCCTGTGCCGTCTCACCTGCGGAGAGAGGCCAGGAAACTGGAGGATCCAGGGGAGGACTTTTCTGGGAGAGGACCGTGCGCAAGGCTGGTATCTCTGGAGGAGCCAGGAAACTCAGTTAAAGGACGCAACCCGAATCAACACCCATACACTATCGCCGGTTCGGCTGCGAGAGACTGGTATTGTATGGCAGTTCTTTGAATCTCTCCGGAACTCTCAGTGGTGCTCTAATTTAACTAATAAGTCTGTGGCAGAGACTATGTCAAGTACTCCACCGGCTGCTAGGTCAAGTGAGAGGGGCCTATCCGGTGATTGCTGGATCCAGTCAGTGGAGCTGTTGTCCCCTGGATCTGAAGAATATCTTTAACCTACAATTACTAAGTGCCTGAACTCACCCCTAACCCGCTGACCCTTTATTGAAATACTTTGCCTCTATTTTAAATAAATAACCAAAAAGAGACTCAGTATTGGAAATTCAAATTCTTTGGGCCACTTTCCAACGGGACCCCTGAGACGGAGACCAAGCAGGTGAGGTAACGGTAAGCCCAAACAAAACCAGCAGCTCCTTCGGGGGTTCTTCTTACATGTATAAGAAAATAAATTTCAGGTCGACACCAAAGACAAGTTGATGGGATACATTACCCCTTATAAGGAAGACAAGTATAGGACTCATATCAAGTCTGACAGATCTTAATTTCATTCAGTGCAATAAAATTTTGAATGTTAAACTGTAAAATATTGTCATCTGAAAATACTGATATAGATAGACTGAAATTAAGACTGCATTAACCAATGTCTGATTTTTGAAGCTCAAAGCGGTACATTGTTTTGCATGGAAATTTGGCATTTTATATTGTAATTCTTAGGAATTACTCACTTAATCTCTCCAAACAAGAGTCTAGTAGACATCCCCGGTATGATAAAGTTTGAAACACAAAATCATAAATTATAATAAATAACTCTAAATAATTATAAAAAATAATGATATAATAATAAATTGAATTCAATAATGTAATCAAATAAAAAACACTGAAATTTGCTCAGTCGCAGAATTGTCGCTGTTGCCACTTTCAGTGTCTGATGACGAATTTCACCACAAATCACTATCGCTCAATTCTACAAGTGATTCTTATTCACTATCGCTGTTTTCTAGCTGGTCTAAAACTGCTTTTGACGTAAAGGGACGCTTTTTGGATGCCATGGACATTCTAAACTTTTCAGGCAGGACAATTTTTAAATTTTTTACACACATCAAAATTTGCAGTTTTTGCTAGTAAATAAATTAGAACTCCCAGATATTATACAGTATCTCACAAAAGTGAGTACACCCCTCACATTTTTGTAAATATTTTATTATATCTTTTCATGTGACAGCACTGAAGAAATTACACTTTGCTACAATGCAATTGAACCGCATCCGATTTGCAGAACATGTGAATCAAACTGCTTTCAATTGAGCTGCTTCACATATGTCCAGGGCGGCTGCAGTCCGTTTTTAAAAAGATTCCTCTGCATTTTTCAGTCCAGTTCAGGTGCGATTTCAAGTAAAAATTCACACCTGAATTGCACTTGAACCAGTGAACAAAACAGTACCAGACACCTTTAAAAACCACGATGAAACCATGGCCGGACATACAGTATCTCACAAAAGTTAGTACACCCCTCACATTTTTGTACATATTTTAGTATATCTTAACCACTTCCCACCTGGCCATTGCACATAAATGGCCAGGTGGGCTATCTCTCCTTCTGAGTGGACGTTCAGGAACGTCCCTCAGAAGGAACGGGATCTCGTGCGTGTATTCCCACACAGCAGCGTGATCCCGATGCGCTCGTGTCACCCGGACACAGCGCATCTTTGATCGGCAGGAGGGGTCTGTGATTGGCCCTCCTGATCACATGACGCCCGTGTCCAATCACGGCCGTCATGTGATGTAAACAAACAGCCAGTTGCTAGGCGATCGACTCTCCTCTCCTCACACGGAAGTGGTCGCTGAGGAGAGGAGAGCGGATCTCTGCAGCCGGCTGGTGATCAGTGAGTATTAGCTGTTTTTTACAGCTTTTTACCCACTGATCACCAGTCTAGTGTAAACACACATGTCACCACACATGTAACCACACATGTAAAATACACAGTAAACACACAATGTCCCCCAAACACATGTCCCCAAAACACATGTCCCCACATAGTAATGATCCCCAAAACACATGTCCCCCACATATATAACAGTAAAATTACATGTCCCAATGATCAATTGCACACATATGTCCGTGATCACCTGTGCACATCTGTACATGATCATTTGCGTACATATGCGTACACAAACTAATTATTATACACTTAACGGGATTTTTTTTACCAAAAACATGTAGCAGAATACATTTTTGGCCTTTCCACAAATAATTCTTTGTAAACTGCTGATAAAGTTTTTTGTAATTCCTCAGCACCCAGCATGTTCTCCAATGGGGATGCGCTCAGTTCCAGCATGTCTGAACTGAACTGTGTCAGGAAAGCGTGTCTTAACTGAATGTATCGGAATAAATACCAGTTGGGAAGATTATATTTATCTTTCAGTTGGTTAAACGTGAACAATCCCTTTCCCCCTACTATGTGTTTCAGTTGTTTGATGCCAACCCTGGCCCATATTATTAGGTCAGGGATTACACCAAAGTGGGGTAGTCTAGGGTTGAACCAGAGGGGGTTTCTTGTGACCAATCCCATCTGCAGATTTTATCAACGTATGTGCCCTGTCCCACGCGCGTACAGTGACACGCATCGAGGCAGTCAAAGACGGGGAGGCCTGGGGTCCCCTGTATACCAGTAAAAACAGACTCTCATATGCGCCCATGAGGGCTGCCTCTAGCACTGTTGCTGAATCCCCATCATCCCTTGTCAACCAGCGTCTAACCATTACCATTTTTCCAGCTATAAAGTATTTAAACAGGTAAGGTAGCGCTAGTCCACCCTGACCCACGGGCTCCTGCAGGGTACGGAGGCTGATTCTGGGATGTGCATTGGACCATAGGAAGGAGCTGAATAGGCTATTCACCCTCCTAAAAAAAGAACAGGGGCTCAAAATCGGTGTGTTCTGTAGGAAATAAAAGAAAACTAGGAGAATCTTCATTTTTATTAGGTTAACCCTGCTGATCAGGGACAATGGCAGATGTCTCCACACATCAAGCTGTATTTTGATCTTAGCTAATAAGGGGAGTAATAACACCAAATTTAACACATTTGCTCCCCATTCACATCTGAGACATTGAAATACTAACGAGTTACATGACACTGGGGAGGGAAAATGGCTAATTGGGCCCAATTTGGACATTTTCACTTAGGGGTGTACTCACTTTTGTTGCCAGCGGTTTAGACATTAATGGCTGTGTGTTGAGTTATTTTGAGGGGACAGCAAATTTACACTGTTATACAAGCTGTACACTCACTACTTTACATTGTAACAAAGTGTAATTTCTTCCGTGTTGACACATGAAACAATATAATAAAATATTTACAAAAATGTGAGGGGTGTACTCACTTTTGTGAGATACTGTATAATATCTGGGAGTTCTAATTTATTTACTAGCGAAAAATGCTAATTAATGCTAATGTTTTTTTAACATGTGTGTAAAAATTGTCCTCATGCAAAGATTTAAAAATTTCTGCATAGTTCCAATAGAAATCAAGAGTTGCAGCTTCCAACAGCATTTTTGTTGGCCTTCAGAGGGGCTCGCTAAGCCAATCCCCACCCAATCAAAAGAGTTGAGGTTATGATGTAGGTGTGCCGAAGTGTTTTTTTATAGGAGTTGAGTGCACATGCTCAGCGTCATATCCAGAGATTGTCTTTGGGAAAGAGATGTATGAGTGCTGCCAGCATTGCTGCAGAGGTTGAAGGAGTGGGGGGTCAGTACTCTAGACCAGTGTTACTCAACTCCAGTCCTCAAAGTGTCCCAACAGGTCATGTTTTCAGGCTTTCCATTATTTTGCACAGATGATTTGATCAGTTTCACTGCCTTAGTAATTACCACAGCCGTTTCATCTGAGGGAAATACTGAAAACATGACCTGTTGGGGCGCCTTGAGGATTGAATTTGTAAAGTATTGAACCAGGCAGAATTTCAGCAATGCAGGTTTATTAACAGCTGATAACATACAGGTTTATTTTCAAAGTATTACAACATACAGGTCTAATTTATACAGTTTCTTACAATGCAAGCATATTAGATACAGGTATTCTTATTCCCTGACCAAATTGTAACAATTGTGAATTGTTCTCACCTTGAACCAGAATGGGTCTTTTCTGCCAATTCTTGGGAACCCGTCACCTGATAGGGACCAGTCAATCGACCAGTAGTCTGGTCTCCTCACAGAGTTCTGGGTTCCAGCTCAACCAAGTTCGTGAGGGAAATTCACCTGAGACCACACTCTGGAACAAGTTAAGAAGTCTTCTCTGACTCGTACGAGGAGACAAGTTTCAGACAGATATTTGCCCATTGGTTCTGACCTCTATGACCCTTGCAATAGGGCAGCATACACAGAGTTCAGCCTTATGATCTCCTATCTGACTTGTCTGACTAACAATTGTAGAGCTTGCATGTATATACCCTTTTTACAAGCCTTATCTTAATATTCTCTCCTACATGTGATCGGTTGCTAAAATCTACGTCAATGTAACTAACCATAAATCTGACACCTGTTCTATAACCAGATAAACTTAATTATTCCCAAAATTCCTATATGTTCATTAAAGTGATTTATAACTGCATTTGTCCAATTAAAAACACCTGTGTAGAGACAGTCTGGCACCCAGCTGTGTTATCAAACCCTCATTATCTTTAGAAGATTTAACTAAGTTCAAGAATTACAGATTTACGACCTTGAGAGAATGAACTTTCAATAACCCCACCAGATGTGTTGTATGTCTCACTATATGTATGTATTTTAAAAGTTTTAATGAGGGCACAAACAGACCTTTGTTTGACCCTGTCAAACTTAATTAATGTTCTGTACATAACTTTCCCGTATTCCACATAATTATTTTAATCACCTGTTTTGTTATCTTATTTGTTTGATTTATATGCATTTCAAGGACTTGGGACAGTTCTATATAACTTAAATCTATTCTAATGAACTTTCACTCAGTATAACTATCTTATAAAAAGTATGAGAAAGAAGCAGAGAGGTCATCTAAAGTTCAGCATTTAAAACGTTCTCTATATTTATACATTAATAAAGATTATTAATTATTGTTTTACTATTTAACAATAGTATTGATAAGACCACTACTATATAATAATTATAATAATAATAACAACTATATTTTTGATAAAACTTATGCAAATCAATGTGAATAATATGAAATACTTTGGCTAATATGAGATTCTACAACAGGAGCTACAGTTCATTGAGGGAACCATGAATGCCAACATGTACTGTGACATACTGAAGCAAAGCATGATCCCCTCCCTTCGGAGACTGGGCTGCAGGGCAGTATTCCAAAATGATAACGACTCCAAACACACCTCCAAGATGACCACTGCCTTGCTACAGAAGCTGAGGGTAAAGGTGATGGACTGGCCAAGCATGTCTCCAGACCTAAACCCTATTGAGCATCTGTGGGGCATCCTCAAATGGAAAGGGGTCTAACATCCACCAGCTTTGTGATGTTCTCATGGAGGAGTGGAAGAGGACTCCAGTGGCAACCTCAGAAGATCAGCACTGAGCAGTGCTGGAAAATAATGGTGGCCACACAAAATATTGACACTTTGGACCCAATTTGGACATTTTAACTTAGGGATGTACTCACTTTTCCTGCCAGCGGTTTAGACAATAATGGCTGTGTGTTATTTTGAAGGGACAGCAAATTTACACTCTTATACAAGCTGTACACTCACTACTTTACATTGTAGCAAAGTGTAATTTCTTCAGTGTTGTCACATGAAAAGATATAATAATGCAAAAATGTGAGGGGTGTACTGACTTTTGTGAGATACTGTATATCTTCTGAAAGTAGACGCTCTGTAGAATAAAATGGTGGCAGTTGCAATTTCTTATGTCACATTATTAGATAGGTAGGTAATAGGTGTACCAATGTATAAGCACCACATCCCAAATTACAGAAACTGTTTTCTTCAGATTGTAAGAAAATACAGGATTTTAAAAGTGCATATAAGATAATCAGTCCAAGAATTTATCTAGAAAAGATAAAAACATTACAATTGTATTAATATATAAACATTTAAAATAATAAAAACATTGTTCATATCACATGTTCTCTTTAGTCATTATTTCATAGCGGTAACAACGATGTAGTTCCCAACATGTTTTGCCCAGATAAGTTTCTTCAGGAGAATGTAGATTTCAGACTGTATGAGGATATATACAGTACACATTAATAATTAATAAAACAGTAACAGATACACATCAAAATAACTTTATACCAGTAAACTTTACTGGTTAGGACACCTTAACACTACCCATGATTATTATCAACATTGAACACATGGTTGTATTGTTCCAGTGTCTGAAATAAGTCCTTTTAAATGATTGAATCAGCCTTAATCAACAATGTAACAATGTTTACAGGTATAATGTTATTTTGATGTGTGTCTGTTACTGTTTTATTAATTATTGACTTGTATATATCCTCAATCAGTTAGTGGTATTTACCCTGAAGAAGTCTATCTTGGCGAAACATATTGGGAACTACATCATTGTTACCGCTATGAAATGATGACTAAAGAAACTATGTGATGTGACCAATGTTTTTAATAATATTTTAAAGTTTGATATATCGATAAAATTGTAATGTTTTTATGTTTAAAAAAAAAAAAAAGTCTTGGACTGATTGTCTCATATTTTCTTACAATCTAAAGAACAAAAACTGCACAGCTGTTTATCAAATGTAAATTTTTTAGAAAAAAATACAATAAAATGAATTTGAGTGCAGGCAAAATCAAATATAATACCCACTTTTTGATAAAATATTAGAGATGGGGTTGTGTAAAATAAATAGATACCAAACATGTTAAGACCTAAAATTGCGCGCACCCACTAAATGGCAAAAAATTACAATACCTAAAATGTACTTTTACAGAAGCTTTTACAAGTTATCAGTTAACCATGAATCATGGCCCTAGTTTTCTTGCTCCAATTCAGACAGTCACAGCGATTTCTCACATGTGTGGTGCAGTTACTGATGACATACACGTGTGGGACCTAGGCACCAGTTTGCAGTCACATGTATGCGTGGGAGGGACAGGGGTGCATTTAATCTTTTTGATTATTTTTGTTTATTTTATTATAATTTTTTTACTTTTCTTTTACATGTTTTCATTTACCTTTATTGCTATCTCAAGAGGGCTAACTCCTTCTTGGAGACATTAGGGGTTTATTAGGACATTATTAAGACATTAGGGTTTATGGAGACATTAGGGCCACAATTTCTCCCCTGCCCTCTAATGCAGCTAATCAAGCACAGATTGTTCTTGATTAGCTGTTATACTGGCTCCAGCAGCTGAGGAATTAAAGCCATGAACCTGGATATGTCATAATTCACATTGCTTCCAAGTTCATTGATGTTCGTTAATTGCTGTCATTTTTGCCTGGATCTCCTCCCTGTATTTATGAAGATGTGTATGGTGCTTTGTTGCTGGAAGTTTGCTTCTGTCTAGATCAGTGATGGCGAACCTTGGCACCCCAGATGTTTTGGAGCTACATTTCCCATGATGCTACACTGCAGAGTGCCTTAGCATCATGGGAAATGTAGTTTCAAAACATCTGGGCTGCCAAGGTTCGCCATCACTGGTCTAGATAGAGCAACTGTGGGGTGACCTTGTACATGTACTACAATTTTTATTGTTCTGTCTTTATATGATGCTTGCTTTCATAAATACATGGATTTTGAAAAGCTAGGGGTTTGAAGTGCTGCTTATTTCTGTTTGGAATAAATTTAACAGCAGCCTGGAGTGGAGCTTTAAAGCCCCAGCATCAACATGACAGTCAGGAAACTGGCATTTTCAGAAGAAGAGCAGAAGTTAATATATTTCTATTATAATAGGACCATTTTTACTGATGATGTTCCTAACACATTTTTATTCGAATTATGTCATTGTTGTTTAGGCTTATCATTCACTAATGGAGATGAATGGAGACAGCTGAGACAGTTTTCCCTCCATACTCTTAAAGATTTTGGAATGGGCAAGAAAAGTTTAGAAGACCCCATTCTGGAGGAAGCACATCATATTGTGGAACACTTCAGAAGTTTAAAAGGTAAGAATAAAATAGCCTTCCTGCCCCCTTCCCTTTTTCATTGTTCTGTATCCAGATATGACAACAACAGTGTTTTAGCAAAATGTTTTATAAATGACATAGAGCAGTGGTGTCAACCTCAATTTCATTGCTATCCGCATCAGCTTTATGGTTGCCCTCAAAGGGGCGGTTGTATCTGTAAGACTAGATATACAGAATACCCCCCCCCCCCCCCCCCCCCCCCCTTACATAAGATTTCAAGAGTTCCCAACCATCGGAAGTCAAGACTCCCCCACCCTCCATTACATCACAGTGCACACTCCTTACCTTGGGAAGAAGCTGAGAGTGAAGCTCGGAAGCAGAAAGTGCAGGGTCTGGAGGAGGAAATAGGTGAGGGCTGGAATCAGCTGAATGCTGAGACCAGGGGAGATGGAGATGAGAGGGTGCTGCAGCTAACCATAGGTAAGAATAATTAATAAATATAATTATTACTAGTGTCATACAACATTAGAATTCTACTATAGTTTGTAAGCGGAACATTCGACCGGAAATGTACGATTGCGGCTTCGTACAGTTTAGCTGCTCCATTGAATCTTCTTAGAACATTCGACAGACACCATAAGCCTTCATTGACAGATTCGACTTTAATTATTTCGGATTTTCAGACAAATGATTTTTTTTTACGAAACAAAATAAATAAAAACTAATTTTGGGAGTAACCAAATAAATAAATTTTTCGGGGGCGAAAACGAAATTCCGAAACGAAATATTTAAGTGTGCACATGTCTAGCGTATAACACGCACCTTCAAGAGGGAGGTTTCAGGGGAAAAAAAATAATTTTAAATAAAGAACTGTGAAGCAAAATAAGGGTCAGTGCCCATCAATGCAGCCTCACCAGTGCCATGAATTCAGCCTCACCAGTGCCATGAATTCAGCCTCACCAGTGCCATGAATTCAGTCTCACCAGTGCCATGAATTCAGCCTCACCAGTGCCATGAATTCAGCCTCACCAGTGCCATGAATTCAGCCTCACCAGTGCCATGAATGCAGCCTCTGAATGCAGCTTCAGCATTACCATGAATACAGCCTTGCCATTGCCATGAATTCAGCCTCACCAGTGCCATGAATTCATCCTCACAAGTGCCATGAATGCAGCCTCTGAATGCAGCCTTACCATTGCCATGAATGTAGCCTCACAAGTGCCATAAATGCAGCCTCACTATTGCCATCAGTGCAGCCTGATCCATGCCCATCTGAAGCCTTGGAGGGGAAAGGGAGGAGGGCGGGACGAGCGCCAACAGATTACATAAAGGAGAATCTCCTGTTTACTCAGTGGCCTCTTTAATACAAAGTTCTGCCTCCTATGATAGACAGAACAGTCCTCCAATGCCAGCCCAGGAGATGGGACTACCTATTACAGATGCTGTCGAGTAAACAGGAGATTTTCCTGTATGTAATCTGACGATACTCGTCTCCCCCCCTCCCCGTCCCCTCAGAGGAACAATAAATAAGGTATATATATTTTGTTTGTTGGGGGCCACAAAAGATATATATATATATATATATATATATATATATATATATATATCCAAATTACCAGTGGGGCCGTATGAAACCAGAACATGGGCCGCAATTGTCCCAAGGGCCGAACTTTCGACATGCCTGTTGTATACCATCAAAGAACGTGTGTTTACTGAATGGATGCTTACAATTACACCGCACATAAACCACAATATCCTTGTACTTTTATGTATTTAGAGGAGCCATTTGAACCCAGCACCACTTTGATCTGTGCTTCCTCTAATATTCTTGCTAATATATTATTGGGGACTCGCTATGACTACAATAACAAGAAATGGATGGAAATCCTACAGAAGTCACGTGAATCTTTTCATATCCTTTCATCTTTCTGGGGCCAGGTGAGGAAATTTATTACCAATGTTACTTTATGTCCAGAGATAAGGTCCATGGTATAAGCTGACCATACACCAGTAGAATTTAGGTCAATCGTTTTCATTATCACAATAATCGTTCAATTTTCTAATCATTGCTGGAGTCAAATTGCTGTTAATTTTTGACCGAAGTTGCAAAAAAAATTCTAAGGAGTAGGATGGAAAATTTTTCCTGAAGGAATTTAATTCTAACTATCAATGTGGTTGTAATGAAACTTATTTAATATTCCTGGAATTCCATTCAAATAGCAGGTCTGGATGACATTTTAAGGGCTCTGATGATCAACTTTTCTAAAATGCCTATATAAATCTGATAGTTAAATAGGCTATCACAAACTACAGTGCAAAGTCCTCCTCTCACAGTCTTGTGGGTACCCCCATGACACTCAAATACAGCAGTCACCACAGCAACAACGGTCCCTAGGTAGGTGTAGCAGTGGTCCTGAGGGCTCTACGCCAGTCCAGCCTGTCCTCTGCACATACACAGCACCTCAAACTGTGTTCCAGCAGTGCAGGCTTTCCCACAGTCCTACCAGGACTTGAGGTCCCACTCGGTCTTTTCCTGATTTAGCATGGACTACATCCCCCATAAGTCTTTGTATCCCAAGCTCTGAGTTCAGGGGGCAGGCTTTTCTTTTCCTGGAATGCAGCTTCAGCCAGTCAGTGTAGGTGGGGTGCAGCGGCAATAATTTCCACTGTCAGGTGCAATGGAAAATAGTTCAGTAACAGTTCACAACAAACCCAGTGGAAAGGCTGCCCATCCGGGTGCAGTCATGGTTTCCAGTAATGTGAAGAGTGCAGGTATTAGCCGGACTGAAGGTGTTAATCACTAGCCGACCTGCTCACGTAGATATACTGCGGCAGGTCGGCTCCCTTGCACAAATCGCTATACCCGTACGGTGGCTTGCGCAATCGCGGGCAGGTGCGGGAGCATGCCCACGGGTCGAGTCCGGCGGCGGCCCATGGTCGCCTTATACAAAGGCAGAATGGGGAACTGCCTTTGTAAACATGTCAGAGATCTACTGTTCCTAGTGATCAAGAACAGTGATCTCTGTCATGTCGAAGTGAGCCCATTCCCCCTACAGTTAGAACACACCCAGGGAACGCAGTTAACCCCTTGATCGCCTCCTAGTGTTAACTCCTCCCCCGCCAGTGAAATTTATACAGTATTCAGTGGCTATTTATAGCACCGATTGCTGTATAGGTGTCAATGGTCCCAAAAAAGTGTCAAAAGTGTCTGATCTGTCCGCCACAATGTGGCAGTCCCGCTAAAAATCGCAGATCGCCACTAGGGATGAGCTTTATGTTTGGGTCAAACATTAGTTTGACTTGAACATTGGCTGTTCGCCCCTGTTCACCGAAAACTGAACATTATGGGGCATTCGTGCCAAATTTGAGCGCCGTGTAACGCCCCATAATGCACTGTGGGATCGCAGTGCATTGCTGTATGATGATTGGCCAAAGCATGCACCATGACTTGCATGCGTTGGCCAATCCCAGCGCCCTTAGCTAAGAGAGCCATAATTGGCCAAAGGCAGGGTGCCTTTGGCCAATCATGGCTCAGGGGGACTAAGTCCACGCCCCACACTATATAAGGCTGCCTGCACGTCGGCCCCGTGTAGTGTGTTGTTGGTGTGGACGGAGAGAGTGTCATTTAGATTGACAGGCAGGCAGGTTATTCAGTTAGCTGCAGTGTATTTAACATTATATATATATATATATATATATATATATATATATATATATATATATATATCCACTGCATCCAGTTTAGCTATATCTGACTGCAGGCCATTCCTGGTGTACTTTATCTAATATACTTCAGGCAGGTTATTCAGTTAGCTGCAGTGTATTTTATATATATATACAGCCAGTCTTGTGTATATATATATATATATATATATATATATATATATATATATATATATATACATCCACTGCATCCAGTTTAGCTATATCTGACTGCAGGCCATTCCTGGTGTACTTGTTCTAATATACTTCAGGCGGTGTACACAGTATATCTCACATGATGGAACACCAGTTTTGCATGATGATCTCACCTTTTTCTTGGTGTCAATCTCCAAAAAAAAATGAAAACTATATAGTGTAGTATGTTTCCTCACAAATCTACCATTAAATAAGGTGACATTAGGTGTTTCAGTTGGCATATGAGTTACGCACTTTAATCTATACCTGAATATAAGTAGTGAAATATCTGAACTGGTTTTTGGATATTTAAAGCGATATCAAACTACATTATGCTTTTGTTTTTTTGAGCAATTTTCATGCTCACTCCAGAGTGGAAGAGGAGAAACATTCCCGGAGGGAAGAACATACTAAGAAGAAAAAACAAGGGTTACACTGAAGGCTTTCTTATGACGGTGGAGGGTAACAGTATATAGGAAAAGACCACACAAGAGAATTATATAGAAACATTTTTGACACCTAATTATAATGTGAGCACATATAGTACTATTTTATTGGCAGATTAGTAAGGAAACATACTACACTATATCGTTTTCTGTTTTTATGGAGACTGTCACCAAGAAAAAGGCAAGACCATCATGCAAAACTGGTGTTCCATCATGTGACATATGACGAAATTTAAGAAGCAAGAGAGGTTTGTGAACTTGCATTTATGCACTTTTTTGGGACTGTAATATATCGGAGTGTGTCAGATCAAGTGGCGTATGTGATTTGAGGAAACGTGTCAGTCCAGACTGTATTTTCAAGGGCATGGCAGCCCACTTTTATTTAAAAGAAGCAAAAAGCTCAAATCAAACAGAAATTTTGCTTGCAGGGGGGTTCCACCATAATTGCATCATGGTTATTCAGCCTCCTGGCTTACTTACTGACGACACAGCTGCTGTAGGCCTCACCCCTAGGCCATAGGTCTGTTCCTCAGACATGTATGCTTGGGTCAAGCTCTCTCTCCTGGCTTACCTGGGGTTCAAACTGCTACCTGCAGTCTTTCTCCTAAAGAACATGGGTCCTGACACTCATACACAGACATCTAGTCTGTAGGGTGGAGACCTCCTGACTCCTGACACTCATACACAGACATCCCGTCTGTAGGGTGGAGACCTCCTGACTCCTGACACTCATACACAGATATCCCATCTATAGGGTGGAGACCTCCTGTCTCCTCAGCGAGGCTGTCTCCTAGTGGGAGCCCTGAGCTCTATCCCTGGGATGTTTATGAACCCAGCCCACAGGTGTGCAATCAGCATGCCTCTGTTTACAAAAACCAGGGTGAAAGTGCTAATCCACAACGTGAAATGTGGTCACCTCTCCACAGGACATAAGAACGTCGATTTACATTTTGGAGTACACTTTATGGACTTCTTTGGCAGTATGGTTGGCAAGCGCTAGTTTTGAATGTAGAGTTGATCCGGTTCTGCTGAGGATGGAAGATCAGTTCCAGCTGCTGAGTTTAGAGTTTTTATGGATTGATTCTAGTGTGCGAAGTACAAATATTTTTAGAACCGATCTGCATTTCATCCTAAAGCAAAAAGAAAAAAACTTTTGGCATTAACTGTATCATAATTTCTGGAATAAGTATGATTTTTGTTCTGCTACCTAACTGACTCGTGTTATAACTCTCTTGACAGCTTTATGAATTTTTCCCAACAATTATGAAATGTTTACCAGGACCGCACACAAAAATGTTTACCTTTCTTAAGCCTCTTGAGAACGAATTGATGAAGAGCATTGAACTTCACCAGGAGACTCTGGATCCGGCCTGTCCTCGAGATTATATTGACTGTTTTCTCATCAGGATAAAACAGGTCAGACAACATCTGTATGGATACTGTAGATTCACCAGCCCAGATCTTGGTGTGAATAGCTCAGGGAAGAGGGGCAGCTTATCAGAAATGAAGATGGCATGCCAAACAAAGACAGCATTTATATGCTGTTTCGCTCATTCTGAGTGCTGCTTTATATTTAGTGATATTGGTATTTAACGCGTAACTCCACTTTTGTTGAGAAAAAAACATTCCCCTCTTGGTGATCTATTTACATTGCAAGGACTATAACAACCTTTGTTGCAGATTCCTACCTTTTGTTATTCTGAAGAAATCCCTGTGTGTTTCTCTGTGCCTCTGTACTGAGTGGGTCTAATGGGAGGGGTTTCATAATTAACTGTCAGGTGTGCAGCTGCAGAGCACTAATGAGGAAATCTGCTGGGCCTCTATCCCTTTAGACGTGTTCCTATTGAAAGTATCTCTCCAAAAATTACATTTTTGTTGCAGGGGATGCCTGAAATCGGACTTGTATCTTAGGCAGACTTCTGGGAAAATTGGTGAGCCAATCACACAAGCAGGAAATGATGTTTCTGGGAAGTGGTCAGTATACACTCTGTGTACAGAACAACTCCAGGTAGCCACATTGCAATGCATTCTCAGAAAATTACATCAGCTGCAGATTGAAAAGGAAAGGTCATTTTTAATAACATTCAATTACAATATGATTAGTGTCACAATTTTACGTGCTATATTATTTTTTCTTTATTTGCTATTTTTTCCCCATGAAAGTGGAGTTACCCTTTAATTTTATAATAAACAGCCAGGTAACAGAAGCAAAAGCAGCTGAGGTTATAGTACTTACCTTTAGATTGAAGTATTCCATCAAAGTACTCCTTTTTGCTTCAGTCTTCTGGATGGATTGGCACTAAGCATCACTGGGTGGCATTGCCATGGTGCCCTTCATTCATAGTGTACTCATGCAGTATTTATTTTTTATGCAAAATGTCCCCAGTCAAAAATGAGGACATGCTATGAATGAAGGGCATCATGACCCCTCGTAATGAGTGACATCGCTGTGGTACACTTCATTCAATGCTGTTCATGCAGAGAACAATGCCTAAACTTAGATGGATCAAAATTCCTTTAGTTTAGCAAACACAACCTTATTTTCGATCCATCTATGACTAGTCCCATTAACAATCAACTTCTGTTGAACCGAGATGTTGGAAAACTTTTGTTGATCAGCATCTTGCAGCCAGTGGGTTGCTTCTGCTGATCAGTGTATTCTGACAGTCCCGGCTATCAGAATATGATGGCACACTTGGGTAGATTCCTCCATCCATTTGCATGTGTGCATGGGAGAATCTGTTCATTCTTTTTCAAACAGTCTTCTGGCTGATTAAAAAAATATTAAACCTTTACATCAATGCTCCTCTGCATCTTAGAAGACTGGCCACTACTGGAGTTGAACATATGTGTCATGTCACCAGCAAAAAAAGTAGATATACTTAAAAAAAAAAGCATAAAATACAGTGTTTGTGATCTTCTAGGGCAGGAATATGCAATTAGTGGACCTCCAACTGTTGCAGAACTACATGTCCCATGAGGCATAGCAAGACTTAAGACTCAAGCCACAATCATGACACCCAGAGGCAGAGGCATGATGGGACTTACAGTTTTACAACAGTTGGAGGTCCGCTAATTGCATATCCCTGCTCTAGGGGAAGGGTAGCCACCCACGGGGGAAGCCCAGAGTTGGGCTTTAAATTTGACCATCAGGAATGAGGCAAAATCTGCCATTGCAGCATTTCCCCTCCCCCACACACACAGTGCAAGGGATAAATGTACTGTAGTTTTAGTTAGCGATGCAGGGATAGTCGTGGGAGCCAGCTCCTAACAACCAGAATAAATCACACAGAGACTAATCAAAAAAATGCATGTAGATGCAAATTTGATGCATGCCCATTGAAAGTAGAACTATAGGCAGAACTTTTTTTTTCAGGTTTATCTTTGCCCTCCTTGTTCCATTGGGGAGATTTACCTTCACTTCCTGCCCCATAGCCAAAGCAGGAAGTGAGAGTAAATCCCTGAAAATAGGGGAATTGCCCCCCCCCCCCCCCCCATGGTAAACAGGACAAATAGAGAGGGTGAATATCCTTAACAGGGACACAATAAAGCAATAACAGCAGTAAACAGCAATAAAAACTAACAGATGTTCAATTCCCTCTGTTGCATGTAGATGCAAATTTAATGCATGCCAGATGAAAGTAGAACTATTGGCAAAACTTTTTCCTGGTGCCTTCATGGCAGCATACGTATGATACTAGCCCCGTCTCCTTCGCCCACAGGACCAGTGCATAGCTATAAAAAGTTAACACCCACACACCAGCCCATTTCCCTTTTTTGTCCTCATGGAACTCACAGCCAGTGTGAAGAGAAGAAATCACACCTGTCACCTCTGGTGGTTTTCCGCTCAGGTTCAGCCTCTCCTGTAAGCGCAGCCCCTGACATTGGGATGCTAAATTCTCTAATAAAGCAGGGAGCCCCTTCTGTGGATCTTTTGGGGTGAAAAATCAGGTGCTAACTAGCCCCATATATAGCAGTGTAGCCAGGGCTTTGTTCCTCAGAAGAGCTGTCTGTGTCTGGAGCCTGCCTCCCAGAAGTGAGTGGATCCTTTAAACTGTGACACCGCATTTTCAAGATAAGTATGTTTTCTAATTTTTGGGAATTTTTTATCTGTGAATGGCCTCATAAGTTGTGTGTTACATCTCGGTTGGGCTGAAGCTGCACTGTGTTCCAGTATGGATTCTGAAGTCTCCCAAAAGCATGTGGGAAAATGTTCCAGGGACAGGTTCTCTTTGAGACAGTCCAGGTCAACAGCAATATAGATGTGGCGGAAGTTGAACACTTGTCATTACTAGCGGAAGGCTAGAGTACAGATTGCAAGGTCTTTTTCTCCTAATTGTTAATTAGGGTACTTTCTCCACTTGTGGTCTCTGCATATCCTCTGAAGGTTTTCTGGGTCAAAGTGTTTCTGCCCCAATTGTGGTGGCAAACAGTTTACTATCCAAAAGCCCATGGTGGCAATATCTGGTATGCATCTTAAAGCTTTAGGCTCCATTTCCACTTGTTGTGGACACAAAGTCGCATGACAAGTCGCAGCCCATTGATTTCAATGGGACCTGTTCCAATCTATGCGATTTAGGGTTGCAGCGACTTTGAAACGGTTCCTGCGCTGCTTTGGTGCAACTTTGATCCAGAGACTGTAAAGTTGGATTGGGGCTGCACTCGAGGTCG
The DNA here is from genome assembly GCA_028564925.1 of Lithobates sylvaticus. Classification (NCBI taxonomy): domain Eukaryota; kingdom Metazoa; phylum Chordata; class Amphibia; order Anura; family Ranidae; genus Lithobates; species Lithobates sylvaticus. The sequence continues at coordinate 197,416,890 of CM053033.1, read as the reverse complement.
CACTCCGAAATTGGGGTCGCAATAGTGGAAATGTAGCCCTAAGGGACTGAGTTCAGAAGGCAAGGTTTTCATAGAAAAATACATACTTTTCATTTCACTTTTCCTATCCCATCTTAGGCCTGACAGGGTCTATTTAAGTTTCTGAATCCAGGGTTTGGCACGCTTTATGCAAATCGTTAGTGTAGGGACAGGTTCCCCATCTAGTATGAACAGTGCTTAGCGGAGGACAAAGGTTCCTAAGGAATAGGAAAAGTGAAGGGACTACTCTATCTCCTTGTAGGAAGCCTCTTGTTTGGGTGTGGACCAGCCAGGCTGCATTCCCACTCCTCGCCACAGAAGCTGTTGCCATCATTCCATGACCTACATCCTTGGCTACTGTTTGTAAGTGGCTCCAGTTGGCTGTGCCTTCTCGCTGGGCCTGTTTGTACGTTGGATACTGGTTTTATCCCCCTCTGCCTTTGCGTGTATTCTTGCCACCCACACTAAGCTCTGTAGATAATTCTCTTGCAAAGTGCAACTTCCTTTGTAAAGTAAACAACCTAATTGCCTTTAGTAAATCACTTCCATTGAGTACTGTATACCATTTAGATGTATATCTACCAAATTGACACTCCACTTTTTGCAGCCAATCAGCTAGTAGTGTTATCATTAGATGGTCATTATTTATGCTTAGGCATGATGAAATCATGAGAATCACCAGTGTGAATAGCTACCTACTTGTAGATTTGTGTAATTAATAAGGAATTGCATAGTTTAGGAAACCAGGCAGTTGTGAGTTACCGCAGGGCCGATCCTAGGCAGGGTGCGTGGGGTGCTCCGCACCCAGGCGCCGCAAAGATGGGGGCGCCGAAGCTCCAGAGTGCTGCTCCCCTCCCTCCTCCTCATCTGTGTCCAGAGGCGGAGGTGGAGCGCATGGGTGCTGCGGTTCCCCATCCCGCCGGCAACTGACAAGAGCGCATACCACTCCTGCTGTCCCCGGAATCCGTGCTGAGTACCTCTGTGTACCTCTGTGGAGCCTAGTACCGGAACACATTTTGGTACTAGACTCCACTAATCAGGTGCGCGTGGAGCAGTCTCCTGTCTGCCCTGCCCCCTCTGCGTGTGTCGGCTCTTCTCTTCTGGGTTGCCCGGCCAATCATTCAGTGCACTCCCAGAAATGCTGTTCGAGTGCCACCCTCCTAGTAACCAGAGATGCCACGCTCCTCTGCAACGTGCACGGTGCTTCTGCTACCAGCGCACTACAGGGATCTATTGGACAGGTACTGATCTATGGGGACACCTGCTGTGGGGGGCTCTGATGGGGGACACCTGCTGTGGAGGGCTCTGATGGGAAACACCTGCTGTGGGGGGGCTCTGATGGGGGACACCTGCTGTGGGGGTGCTCTGATGGTGGACACCTGCTGTGGGGGGGCTCTGATGGGGGACACCTGCTGTGGGGGGGCTCTGATGGGAGACAGACACTTATGGGGGACACCTGTTGTTGGGGGGGGCTCTGATGAAGGGGACACCTGCTGTGGGGGGGTCTCTGATGGGGACACCTGCTGTTGGGGGCTCTAATGGGGGACACCTGCTGGGGGGGGGTTCTGATGGGGGACACCTGCTGTGAGGGGGCTCTGATGGGGACACCTGCTGTGGGGGGGCTCTGATGGGGGACACCTGCTGTGGGGGGGCTCTGATGGGGGACAGACTCTGATGGGGGGACACCTGCTGGTGGGGGCTCTGATGGGGGACACCTGCTGTGGGGGGGCTCTGATGGGGGATACCTGCTGTGGGGGGGGGCTCTGATGGGGACACCTACTGTGGGGGGGCTCTGATGGGGACACCTGCTGTGGGGGGGCTCTGATGGGGACACCTGCTGCTGTGGGGGGGGCTCTGATGGGGGGGACACCTGCTGTGGGGGGGCTCTGATGGGGGACAGACTCTGATGGGGGGACACCTGCTGGTGGGGGGGCTCTGATGGGGGACACCTGCTGTGGGGGGGCTCTGATGGGGGACACCTGCTGTGGGGGGTGGCTCTGATGGGGGGACACCTGCTGTGGGGGGGCTCTGATGGGGGACACCTGCTGTGGGGGGGCCTCTGATGGGGGACACCTGCTGTGGGGGGCTTTGATGGGGGACACCTGCTGTGGGGGGTGCTCTGATGGGGGACACCTGCTGTGGGGGGGGCTCTGATGGGCACTTTTATATAAGCTGTGCGTGCCGCAGGTCACGCTCTCCCCAGAATGTCCCTCATTCTCAACTTTAAAAGTTGGGAGGTACGCAGGAGTGGATCAGGGGAGAAGAGACTGTGCCACCGCCGTCCCCGTTATCAACGGGAAGAGGGCTCTCTGTGTTTACTGTCTATCCCCCTCCCTCCCTCCTCCTGTCAGAGGAGGAGAGAGAAGCAGCTGGAGATCGGAGCGCCCGCGTCTGAGTGGAGAGAGAGCAGCTGCGGGCTCTTAGACCCCACCCTCCCTCTCCTCCTCGCACTGCTGTACTAGTGAGCGGCGCTTGCCAGGTCAGCTACCCGTTATGTTTCTTCTCCCTCCTTCATATTGGCCAGGAAAAAAATACAATAAAAAGGGAGCAGAGAAGAGGATTGTGGGACATGTAGTCCCGAGGACTGGCGGCCCCATTGTGACCCGGAAACTGCAACCCACACAGCATGCTCAGTTGAATAAGAGGGGGGGAGAGAGCGCCAGGGGCCCGGGAAAGCTTTCGGGGAAGTGCACCCAGGACTCCAGGGAGAGGAAGTGCTGAGGGGACGTCATCAGAAAGAGAACCCCACTGCCCTGTGCCACCAGAGGGAAAGCCGCACAGCCTGGCACCATCCCTGGTGAAGAAAGGAAGGGAGTCACTTCCAGAATAGAGATCTGAGCACTACCCAGCAGAGTTGCCACGGGCAACCCAGAGTGAGCTGACTCCTGATCAGAAGAACTGATGTTGCTGTATCGCCGGGTCTGGTTGGCCATTATCTACTTCCATCCTTAGGGACTGCAGTCTCTGACCATCTCCTGTAGTGTTTTTGCAGTCTCTGATCATCTCATGTACTATGTCTGCAGTCTCTGACCATCTCCTGTACTATGTCTGCAGTCTCTGACCATCTCCTGTACTATGTTTGCAGTCTCTGACCTTCTCCTGTACTATGTCTGCAGTCTCTGACCTTCTCCTGTACTATGTCTGCAGTCTCTGACCTTCTCCTGTACTATGTCTGCAGTCTCTGACCATCTCCTATACTATGTCTGCAGTCTCTGACCATCTCCTGTACTATGTTTGCAGTCTCTGACCTTCTCCTGTACTATGTCTGCAGTCTCTGACCTTCTCCTGTACTGTGTCTGCAGTCTCTGACCTTCTGCTGTAGTATGTCTGCAGTCTCTGACCATCTCCTGTACTATGTTTGCAGTCTCTGACCTTCTCCTGTACTATGTCTGCAGTCTCTGACCTTCTCCTGTACTATGTTTGCAGTCTCTGACCTTCTCCTGTACTGTGTCTGCAGTCTCTGACCTTCTGCTGTAGTATGTCTGCAGTCTCTGACCATCTCCTGTACTATGTCTGCAGTCTCTGACCATCTCCTGTACTATGTCTGCAGTCTCTGACCTTCTCCTGTACTATGCCGGCCGTCTCTGACCATCTCTTGTAGTATGTCTGCAGTATGTCTGGGGGCTCTTTCTAACAGACTCTCTAACAGAAGCCCTCTCTGTGTGCATTAGAGAGACCCCCCTCCAGGTCCCATTAGTGTACTCATTTTCTTTATTGTTAAAAGATTATGGGAGGATCCCAGGGTAATGAAGACTTCTTAGGGGAGCATCTCTGTGTTTGAGTCATAGCCATAGAAACATTTGTAAAGTGGGGGAGTTAGTAAAATGACCACGCCCATGTGGAGGCTCCAGAAATATTTCCGCACCCAGGCATCTGTGACCCTAGGATCGGCCCTGAGTTACCGTATATTTTTCTATGCAGACTGGAGCAATGTGCATGTCTAATGCCGCGTGTACACGGTCGGAGTTCTCGTCAGAAAAAGCTCTGATGGTTTTCCCGTCGGAATTCCGACGGAATTTCACTCAAACTGTCTTGCCTACACACGTTCACACCAAATTCCGACGGTCAATAACACCACGACATACAACACGTTCGACTGCACTATAAAAGGGAAGTTTAATGCTTCTGAGCATGCGTCAAATTGTTTCCGAGCATGCGTCGGAATTTTGCGTGTCGGAATTGCATACACACGATCGGAAAATCCGATAGAAAGGTTTTCCGTCGGAAAAATTAAGAACAGATTCTCAATCCAAAGTCCATCGGAAATTCGGACAGAAAAAGACCGATGGGCATACACACGGTCGGAAAATCCGATGAAAAGCTCCCATCTGATTGTTTCCATTGGAAATTCCGACAGTGTGTACGCGGCATAAGGGCTTGTTCTCACTTGACTGACTTGACTAAACGCTTACTAAAAGCTCCTATAGAGTTAGTATGGGGGTTAGACTCACATTAATAACCTTTAGTATGGGCATTAGACTCACATTAATAACCTTTAGTATGGGGGTTAGACTTGCATTAATAAGCTTTAGTATGGGCGTTAGACTAGCGTTTTACAAGCATTAATGATGAGTTAAGAATTTTTCCCCAAATGCCCTACGGGCAGTTTTGAAAAGTTTGATAAGCGTTAAGGTGCAGTAAAACCGCTCCACAAACGCCTATTTCATTACAGTAAATTTACTAATCTAAGTACCCCGCAACCGCACCACAACTGCCTGCCAGAGCGTTTGCGAAGCATTACCATAGAATGAGAGGCCTTGAAAAGCTTCATGATTCTTCAATTTTGAAGCAACGCTAACGCTTCATGTTTTGATAGTTTGAACAGCACTGTGTGCTGTCCATTGTATCTTGTGCATAGGCGTTTAAGGGACATTTTTAATGCCTCTCAAAGCCTGCTTTTAATGCCAGTGTGAACTTAGCCTTAGTTTAGGGGGATCAAATAAATAGCATTTTGGAGATTTAGTTGATTTAAAGCAGAGCTCCGGTCAAGATATAATAGACACAAACTAATACAGCTTTGAATAATACAGAATTATTATTTTTTTTTTAATGCAAGCAGGGTAAGTACCTTAATTGGACTTGGTATCAGCCCCTGTACAGCAGAGCTCAAACTGTGAAAGGAAGCAAACAGCACAAGAAGCCAAACAGCTGTGCTGCTGTGATTATGTACAAATTAAGGAGTATGCTGATGGGGTAGAAAACAGAATCACAGAGATAAACTCCTCAGTCTGCTGTTTGCTTTAACTGTCAAGTCCTAGGCTGAGGATAGGACGAGACCTGTCAGTTTTTAATAACTTATGCAAATAAAAATCAGGTCTCCTGCCCTGCCATATGTGACTGTGCTGTGTGGCAGAGCTGTGTAAATCTCAGAACCTAACAAACATAAATACAAATCTTTTGGCAGGTAAAATAGCTCCTTTATATCTATTTTATCTGTGTATTTGGCTGTCATCTTATTTTATATGCTTTCATTATTGTAGGAAAAAGAGGTTGTATTGCGGAGAGTATGGTGCGCATGCAGCTTTTCCTTTTCTTCACTATTATCCTGCAAAAGTTTACCCTGAAGTCAGCGGTGGACCCAAAAGATCTCGACATCTCTCCTACAGAAAGTGGCATTGAAAACATCCCACCAGCCCGCAAGATAATCTTCATTCCTCGCACATTAGAAGGAGGGGCTTAAAGAATCCTCATATTTTAGCGTTTGGAATGCCCAGTCTACATTGTTATATAATATAAATAAAAGAGAAATTGCAGGGCAAGCATGGCATATTGTATGTAGCCTTTCTGATAAGTAGAAAATGTTGATCTTGGGGTTGGTTTACAGCAGTAGCACTGATGTGTAACAATAAAGACTAACTGGGATATCATTGCTTAGTGATGAAAAAAAATAATTAAATACGAGCTTGGAAAATTATTTTAGCTGCTTATTCATGATTGTTATAACGACCTGCATCTCAGATATCCTTAGATAGGTGCATTTTATTAACATTGTGAGCAGTAAATCTGCGGCAGATATTAAATCATCAAATCACTCACGCTAAACTTATTTACATAGTTACATTGGGGTTGATTTACTAAAACTGGACAGTGAAAAATCTGGTGCAGCTTTGCAAAGCAACCAATCAGCTTCCAGGCTTTTTGTCAAAGCCTAATTGAACAAGCTGAAGTCAGAAGCTGATTGGCTACAATGCACAGCTGCACCCGATTTTGCACTCTTCCAATCTTAGTAAATAAATCCCGGAATTTATAAGGTTAAAAAAAAGACACAGGTCTATCCAGTTTAGCTAATGCATTTGCATGTATGTTTGATTTTTATTCTCCTACAAGCTTCCTGAGGAAGACATCTAAAAGTTTTTTTGAAGTTGACGACACAACTATTACCACTTCCTGTGGGAGGGAGTTCCACATTTTTACTGCTGTAACAGTAAAGAACCATTTACTCAATCTAAGGTTAAACCTCCTTCCTTTTAACTTCAGTTCATGACACAAGTCCTCTTTAGGGCCCTTAACCACTTGCCGCCCACCATATAGCAATATGACGTTGTGATATCCTGACCGGACGTCATATGACATCGCCAGGATATCAAGCCGATGCGCGCCCCCGGGGGCGCGCATCACAGCAATTGTTGTTGCGGTGTGTCAATCTGACACAGCGCAACTCCAATCTAGGTAAAGAGTCTCTGATAGAGACTCTTTACCATGTGATCAGCCGTGTCCAATCACGATGTAAACAGGAAGAGCCATTGATCGGCTTTTCCTCACTCACGTCTGACAGACGCGAGTAGAGGAGAGCCGATCGGTGGCTCTCCTGACAGGGGGGTCCGGGCTGATTGTTTATCAACAATGACTGCCTAGGACCACCAGGATGCCGCCACTACCACCAGGGATGGCCACCACACTGGACCACCAAGTATGCCACCCTAGACCACCGGGCAGCTGCCAATCAGTGCCAAAATAAAATGCCCTGCCAGTGCCACCAGTGATGCCTATCAGTTAAATCTATCAGTGCCAGCAATCAGTGCCCATCAATGCCTATCAGTGCCCAGCAGTGCTGTCTATCAGTGCCACCCATAAGTACCCATCAGTGCAGCCTTTCAGTGCCGTCTATTAGTGCCCATCAGTGCCACCTTATCAGTGCCCATCAGTGAACGAGAAAACTTACTTATTTACAAAATTTTATAACAAAAACAAAGAAAACTTTTTTTTTCAAACTTTTTTAAATTCGTTTAGCAAATACCACCAAAAGAAAGCTCTATTTGTGGGAATAGTTTGGATACAGTGTTATATGACTGCACAATTGTCATTTAAAAAGTGATGGTGCTGAAAGCTGAAAATTGGTCTGGGCAGGAAGGTGCAAACGTGCACTGTATTAAAGTCGTTAAACAGTTTATTACAGTTACTGAAGTCACCTTTGATCTATTTGGACATTGTAATCATATGCCTTTTTTAAAGTGTTACTAAACCCACAACAGTAAAATCATTCTGTATATGCAGTAAAGCATGCTTGTTATTCTCACTGTGCAACCTTAGGGATTAAGCCTCTGCATTGTGTAAAAAAGGCTGTTTGATCCTGTATGCACAGATCCCCTCCTCCTTCCACTGACTCCAAAACAGGTCCGGATAAGACAGAGTTTCTGGAGTCAGGCTGCACATGCTCAGTGTGGTGTGTATTGCTAGAGATTTTTTTTTTCTTGGGAGGGTGCATATGATGAGCACAGGGCCAATCAGTACTGTCCAGACAAAGGATCAGGGGTCCTGGATCCTGATAGGGAAGCTAGCACAGTGTGAAAACTCCTCCTACAAGCTTTAACCGGGCACTGATAGAATTGACAAGACTGCTATATACTGCTGATGAGAAAAGGTATTTAGCAGTTCATATTTACTAAAATTTTTGTTCTGTTCTGTTTACTGTGTGAGACCAGATATAGTGAATGCAGGGTCCTGGGCTTAGTAACACTTTAAGTGCCTCTTGACCAACTACCAACATACAAAGTATGATCAACACTGAAGAAAGATTCTTATTCTTATTTAATAAACGAACATCCCATGTGTTATAAACAGTTCAAATGGCATATGCGTTTCACACACTCATGCCCCGTACACACAGTCGGACATACCGACCACAAAATCCGTCTGATTTTTTCAGATGGATTTTGTCCGAAACTTGTGTTGCACACACACGGTCGGACAAAGTTGTCGGAAAATCCGATCGTTCGGAACAAGGTGACGTACAACACGTACGACGGGACTACGTAGAGGCCAGTAGCCAATAGCTTTCCTCTCCAAATTTCTTCTGAGCATGCGCGGCACTTTGTGCGTCGGAATTCTCTACACACGATCGGAAAAAGTTTGATCGGATTTTGTTGTCGCAAAATTTTAGATCCTGCTCTCAAATTCTTTCTGTTGGAAATACCAACGTGAAAAGCCCGCTAGAGCCCACACACGATTGGATTTTCCTACAACATAATCCGATCTGACTTTTGCAATCGGAATATCCGACCGTGTGTACGGGGCATAACAGGTGCGCTTATTCATTGGTAATTCTTCAGTGAATTGCTTAAATTAGAACTTGTACACTTGTGCTAAAGATGGAAATTTGCTTTATTTGTATCAGAGACCGTAGCAGACAAGTGTCATACACCTTCATTTCTTGAAGAAGAGGTGGACAAATAACAGGGATGGGGGGTCAAAATGAGCATAAAGCAAGACTATAGTTTAGTCTGGGAAATTGTAGACGGGGGTAGTTGCATGCAAAGGTAACCAATTGGAGATGGGAAGGAAGCCCAAAAGGAAATTTCCAGGGACAGGAAGAAAGAGCACAAGATGTGTGTTGATGTCTGCTGCAAGTAGAGGGAGTTACGTACACGGCACTTGGTTAAACTAAGGCCAGCCATAAACATTTTGATTTCTTTAAACAGTGTGGATGTAGGAATCTGCCATTAGAGTAATTGTATTTGAACAGCCACAGCACCCTCGCTGATAGGATACAGTGATGGCTCAGCCAACAATTTTCAACCCAGAGTCTTCAATTTTTCAATTGACGTTTGCTGAGTCGGATGGAGTCAATAAAGCCATTCTTGACTTGAATTATGACTGACTGTAGGAATTGGCTGAGATTCAGTCAATGTATGGCCAGCTTACCTGCTTCAATTTCAAAAATTGGAAAAGATAGGCGAATATCAATACTGACAACATAAGAATGTTGTAAATGTCACTGGATCACTACATTACATTTGTATAGCTATAATACAGATTGTATTGGTTGTTTTGAATAATTACCAATAAAAACTATTAGATAAGCACCTGAACGACCACAACATACAGGGATATACAATGTAATATTGACACCTAATCACACACATAGGTTGGACTTTTTTCAACCTCACCTACTATGTAGGATAACTTGAAGTAGTTCCTGAGTTGTGGTTTCTAAAGTGCTGCTGTATGGGAGAAGGATGGGACTATGCTACCCATATACCCAGAATGGAGGCAGGTATTTTACAAATTACAAAATTACTGTAAATTGTTTAAATATTTCAATGTATACTCTTTAAAGACCTGTATAATTTGAAATATAAATCAAAAATATAAAATTAATTAGAATAAGAGGGAGCCATGCAGGATGCAAGGGGACAGGTAACAACATCTTTTTGGCACAGTCATGCTGTACAGTTGCTGTAATACGGGACTAGTCCCTGGTATGAGTGTGAAAGCTCAGTTAAGTAATGGGTATTGACATGGCAGTACAGGTGATAATGATTTGGTCCATCTATAGCTTAGCGGCTTATGTCTAGGTGGCAAGGCAAACATTTGTTGATCAAAATCTTTCCTTCTTTAATAACTATTCCTTTCCTTTTTCATAATTTTTCCCCATTATTGCTCTGCAGCCAGAATTGTTCTATATCAGAAGCCAAAGCCTGGTCCCCATTTACAATTCCTATTGGGTATACGAATGGCAAAGCAGTAATTGTTCCTACCACTTTCATAGCCACCTGGTTAATTTCAGCTCTCTTAGGGCTAAAGGACCTTTGAATATGTCATGGTTATGTTACATATGTTTCCTCAAGTCTAATAGGCCCCACACAAAAGAACCATACATATAAAAATAAATAGATAAATTACCTATTTCAATGACTATAGTTTTGGTGAAAATTGTAAATGCTACATGCCATGACTTGTAACCTCTATAGTTTGGCAAAGTGATAATTTCACAGATCAACAGATCTGCAACAAATCATTATATATATATATATATATATATATATATATATATATATATATATATATATATATATATATATATATATATATATATATATATATATAGCCTGCATAACAGCTATCAGATCTCATGCTAATAACAAAAAATAGGGTCAGTACCTTAACATGTATGAGTTACTTTGACTCTGTGCATTATTATATCGTACCAACAACTGAACTACCAGAGTCGCAAAGGTCACATTTGCAACCGGGACCTGGCATTCTGTGTGGGGGGGCCCCAAGACGGCAGGAAGGGGGCCACTGCAGAACATCTAAAAGTGTACGGTGGCGAGACTGTAATAAAGGACCCCGTAATGGGAGTAAAAGGCTCCTGGCATCAGTGGGAAGGGCCCTGGGACCGATGGAAAGGGTCCCAAGATCGGATCAGGGAAATGGGTCAAACTGCTTCCCTACTCAGGTCCCTGTGTGCACTACTGTTACTAATTCCAACATTGTCCTTAAAGTGGTAGCAAACCCTGGAATTGTATTTTTACCTACAGGTAAGCTTATAATAAAGCTTACCTGTAGGTAAAATAAATATGGTGCATATTTAGGAGATCTTTTTGCGAGCAACAGCCGGTGACGTCACTGACGCATGCGCTCTGAAGGAACGACATGCCCGTGTCGTTCCTTCAGAGCTATGTGCCATGGCCAAGACCCCCGCACGCATGCATGGGAGTGACGGCACTGCGGCTAGGCCAGTCAGAGTCCCCGGACCCCAGAAGGAAGACTGGGTGAAGATGGAAGCCTCTGCAACAATAAATGCGTGCTTCTGGAGGGTTTTGTTTTAAGGTAAGTCTTTAATAATGTGGTGCATCCTAGCACTTTATGATATTGCTTTGTAGGTGGAATTTTTTTTAGAGGGTTTACTACCGCTTTAAGGCTGACCATGTCATATCCTAAAAAATACCTTTTTTTTTGATAATTACGGTAAGTTGAAATGTTTCACTGCTTTATACCAGTGTTTCTCAACTTCAGTCCTCAAGGCGCCCCAACAAGTCATGTTTTCAGGATATTTCTCAGATAAAACGGCTGTGGTAATTACTAAGGCAGTTCTGAGGTTCTAAGGGTTGTAGAGCACTCAAATGATTATCCCACACTTCTAGGATTCCTCAAACTATTTTCTGAGCTAGAATCCTTACATTATTACTTTTCCCACTGCTACACACCCCCATCACACATCTTAGGATAGATTGCCACCACCAGTCTTTCTAGGAGTATGGTTCTTAGCTTAGTACACAGCTTAGTATTATTTTTATAATACCACTAAGCAAGCAGTGCATAAAAATACGTAAAATACATACAATTACAAAAAAGTTCAAGAAAAAAAAACGGACATGCAGAAATGTGGCTATATGCTAGAAAACAAAAAGGGAGAAAAAAAAATTACCATTATGGCAGTAATAGTTTATCCTGTTGGTGGGTTAATGCAGAAACTCAATAAATGCTGTGTCTTTTAACACGTTCCCTCAGACAAATAAAATGTTCATTTCATTCAGATTACTTATTAAGTGGTATTAAAGGTTCGGCTTTAAATAAAACAACAAACATTGTCATACTAAAGGCCCATACACACGATCAGACTTTTTGACAACAAACATGCAAATTAGCTTTTTTGAGGCAACATCCAACCGTGTGTACGCTCCATCGGACAAACTTTTTCTGTTTTCATCAGACTTTTGTTGGCTGTGCGAACTGACAAACTTTCCAGCAACAAAAGTCCGATGGAGCAAAGTCCGATCGTGTGTACAGAAAACAGAACCAATGCAAAAGATCAGACAACAATACAGAAGTTGACCAAAGGTGGCGGTAAAGAGCAGAAAAAACACGTGATTTGGTGAAAGTTGGCTGAAAAAGTCCTGCTGTGTGTACGCAATACAAGTTCAGGGCTGACGCCCTTTGTACAAAAATCCATGGGAAAGTTTGTACAAAGTCCTATCGTGTGTCTGCTCTGAGTAGTGGGTTTGCACAGAGCATCCCAAATCCTCCACTTCGCAGGTACCCAAAGAGTGCTCCTGGCTCCTCCCCTTTGATCAGTGCCCCCAATAGCAAGCCGCTTGTTATGGAGACACTGGTGCGTGCTCGCTCCCGAGCCCTGCACTATGCATCTACAGGACACATAGAGCCACCCCTGCTCTCTCCTCTTTGGCTCACTGGCTGTAATTGACATCATTGGGAGCCAATTGCTCCAGCTGCTGTCTCAGCCAATGAGGAGAGAGAGTCCCATGACAGCCGAGGCTCTCTTGCATATCGCTGGATCAGGATGGGGCTCAGGTGAGCACTGGGGGGAGCAGCACACAGAAAGTTTTTTACCTTCATGCATAGAATGAATTTTTTCACTTACTTTCATCCTTTGGTGCTTTGGTTCATTTTCATTTTCAATGCCCGTATGGTCCGAACAGGTGACAGCTTTTTGGCAGGCTAACTCAGATGGGTTTGGATCCTAGTCCAAACATGGCTGAGTTCACAGGGACGTTTTGGAGCTATGCCCATAGGTGCCTCTGTATTGGTGCTCAGGGGAGGATCCTGTACCCATAGCGCTTCAGTGAGCACAAGGTGACCACCCTATCCTGAGAAGGAATAGGTTAAAGAGTGTTTAACCGCTTCAGCACCGGGCCATTTTACACCCTTCCTTACCAGAGCACTTTTTGCGATTCGGCACTGCGTCGCTTTAACTGACAATTACGTGGTCGTGCGACGTTACACCCAAACAAAATTGACGTCCTTTTTTTCCCACAAATAGAGCTTTCTTTTAGTGGTATTTGATCGCCCCTGCGGTTTTTATTTTTTGCGCTATAAACAAAAGAAGAGCGACAATTTTGAAAAAAAACACAATATTTTTTACTTTTTGCTATAATAAATATCCCATTTTTTAAAAAAAAAACTATTTTTTTCCTCAGTTTAGGCCGATACGTATTCTTCTACATATTTTTGGTAAAAAAAATCGCAATAAGCGTATATTGATCGGTTTGCGCAAAAGTTATAGCGTCTACAAAATAGGGGATAGATTTATTGCATTTTTTTTTTTTTTACTATTAATGGCAGCGATCTGCGATTTTTTTTTTTCGTGACTGCGACATTGCGGCGGACACTTTTGACACATTTTTGGGACCATTCACATTTACACAGCGATCGTTGCTATAAAATTGCATTGATTACTGTGTAAATGTGACTGGCAGGGAAGGGGTTAACACTAGGGGGCGCTGCAGGGGTTAATGTTTTCCCTAAATATGTGATTCTAACTGTGGGGGGAGGGGACTCAAGGGGAGTAGAACGATCATGTGTTCCTCCGTGCTGGGATCACATGATCGGTCTCCTGCTCGCTGACAGGACGTGGAGCTGTGTGTTTACACACACAGCTCCACGGTCCCGTTGTTTTAACGGGCAATCGCGGGTGCCCGGCGGACATCGAGGCCGCCGGGCACCCGCACCGGGTCCCCGAGCGACGCCGGCGGCGGCGCGCGCGCGCCCCCCAGGCGGCCGGGAATGGGAGGACATCATATGGCGCCCACCCAGGATGGTAGATCCACCTTGTGGGCGTCATATGACTATGGGCGGGTATTGAAGGGGTTAAGCACATGGAGGATATGCCTATCATCATAGAGTGATAATGTGCACCCAGAAACGTTTTAATAACACTCACACTGGTCAGATATTATTATTATTATTTTATTATTTATATATATATAAAACCAAAACAATCAGTGGAGGAAGATTATAGTGTGTGGTTGTTTTTCAGGGATTGGGCTTGGCTCCTTTGTTCCAGTAAAGAGAATTCTTAAGGTGTCAGCATAGCAAGATATTTTGGACAATTTAATGCTCCCAACTTTATGGGAGCAGGTTGGGGTTGGCCCTTCCTGTTCCAAAATTACTGCGCACCGGTGCACAAAGCAAGGTCCTGACCTCAACAATAGAACACCTTTGGGCTAAATTAGAGCAGAGACTACTACGAGACTACTACGAGCCAGGCCTTCTCGTCCAACATCAGTGCCTGACCTCACAAATGCTCTTCTGGATGAATGGTCAAACATTCCCATAGACACACTCCTAAACCATGTGGACAGCCTTCCCAGAAGAGTTGAAGCTGTTATAACTACAAAGGGTGGGCCAACTCAATATTGAAATCTACAGACTAAAGCGCCATACACACTATCAGATTTTCTGCCGATTTTTGTCTTCAGATTTATCAAAACCATATAATATGAGGTCAAACCTTAGGAGTTTCAAAGTGTATGCAATCAGGCAGGCCCTTGCACTACATGGTTTTGGTAAATCCCTCCCCGGTGTCATGTGACTTGTAATGCCTCGTACACACGTAGGGACTTTTGCCGGCGGACCTAGTCCAGCGGACAATCCCGCGGGACTTTCCAGCTAGGTCCGCTGGACTTTCAAAGAGGGTGTGGACTTGCCCACACACGCACGGACTTCTCCAGCGGATAATCCGCCGGCCAAAAGTCCGCGGGACTTTTGAAAATGAACGGACTTGCCCACACACGGAGCAGTCCGTTCATTTCGAACGTAACTTCAGGTTACGTAGCTAGCGTAGGCAGTAAATGCCGCCGCGCTAGCTCCGCAAGCTGGCATGGATTTAAAGGGAATCCCCACGCTGAAAAAAACGGCGTGGGGGTTCCCCCCAAATCCAAGTCAGACCCTCATCCGAGCACGCAGCCTGGCAGGCCAGGAAAGGGGTGGGGACGAACGAGCGCCCCCCCCCCCTCCTGAGCCGTACCAGGCCGCGTGCCCTCAACATGGGGGGTGCCCTGGGGAAAGGGGGGCCGTGCGGCCCCCCCACCCCAAAGCACCTTGTCCCCATGTTGATGAGGACAAGGGCCTCTTCCCGACAACCCTGGCCGTTGGTTGTCGGGGTCTGCGGGCGGGGGCTTATCGGAATCTGGGAGCCCCCTTTAATAAGGGGGCCCCCAGATACCGGCCCCCCCCACCCTATGTGAATGAGTATGGGGTACGATGTACCCCTACCCATTCACCTAAGGTGTAAAATGTAAAGTACAAAAAACACACACACTTTTGAAAAAATATTTTATTGCACTGCTCCGGGGGTCTTCTTCCGTCTTGGGGGTCTTCTCGCCGGACTCCTCCGCTCTCTTCTGCTCTTTTACCTAGCTCTTTCACGAGCGGGGGAAGTCCGGCTACCTTCTTCGTCGTCGCCGCCGTCGTCTGGGGGTCTCGATCCGCCTTCGGGGGTCTTCCGGGGGTCTCTTCTGTTCTTGCGGCGGTCGTCGTCTTCCGCGCCGACGGCGCCTTCTCCTTCTTCTTGTCCTTCTTCTTGTTCTTCTTCTTCCGATGTTGACCCGTCGCTGTCTCTGCCCGGAATGCCTGTGCCGCTCTGCGCTCGGACTTATATAGGGACATGGGGGACAGGGTCACATGTTCATGTCACATGGTGACCCCGCCCCCTTGCGATGTCACAGTCCCAGCATCCTCCGGGACTGTGACAACACAAGGGGGCGGGGTCACCATGTGACATGTGCATGTGACCCTGTCCCCATTCCCCTATATAAGTCTCAGCGCAGAGCTGGCACAGGCATTCCGGGCAGAGAGAGCGTCGGGTCAACATCGGAAGAAGAAGAAGAACAAGAAGAAGGACAAGAAGAAGGACAAGAAGAAGGACAAGGCGCCGGCGGCGCGGAAGACGACGACCGCCGCAAGAACAGAAGAGACCCCCGGAAGACCCCCGAAGGCGGATCGAGACCCCCAGACGACGGCGGCGACGACGAAGAAGGTAGCCGGACTTCCCCCGCTCGGTAAAAGAGCTTGGTAAATGGCGGGGGAGTCCGGCGAGAAGACCCCCAAGACGGAAGAAGACCCCCGAAGGCGGATCGAGACCCCCAGACGGCGGCGACGACGAAGAAGGTAGCCGGACTCCCCCCGCTCGTGAAAGAGCTAGGTAAAAGAGCAGAAGAGAGCGGAGGAGTCCGGCGAGAAGACCCCCAAGACGGAAGAAGACCCCCGGAGCAGTGCAATAAAATATTTTTTCAAAAGTGTGTGTGTTTTTGTACTTTACATTTTACACCTTAGGTGAATGGGTAGGGGTACATCGTACCCCATACTCATTCACATAGGGTGGGGGGCCGGTATCTGGGGGCCCCCTTATTAAAGGGGGCTCCCAGATTCCGATAAGCCCCCGCCCGCAGACCCCGACAACCAACGGCCAGGGTTGTCGGGAAGAGGCCCTTGTCCTCATCAACATGGGGACAAGGTGCTTTGGGGTGGGGGGGCCGCACGGCCCCCCTTCCCCAGGGCACCCCCCATGTTGAGGGCACGCGGCCTGGTACGGCTCAGGAGGGGGGGGGGGCGCTCGTTCGTCCCCACCCCTTTCCTGGCCTGCCAGGCTGCGTGCTCGGATGAGGGTCTGACATGGATTTGGGGGGAACCCCCACGCCGTTTTTTCGGCGTGGGAGTCCCTTTAAATCCATGCCAGGTCACGGAGCTAGCGCGGCGGCAGTAACTGCCTACGCTAGCTACGTAACCTGAAGTCACGTGCTAAATGAACGGACTTGCCGATGAGCGGCAAGTCCCTTCATTTCAAAAGTCCCGCGGACTTGCCCACTAACGGCGGGATTATCCGCTGGACTGCCAAGTCCAGCGGATAATTTGAAAACAAAACTTCAAACTTTAGTCCGCCGTACTTTGGCGCCAAAAAGTCCGCCGGCGCCCACACACGAGGGGATTATCCGCTGGACTTCAGTCCAGAGGATAATCCCGCGGGATTGTCCCTTCGTGTGTACGCAGCATTAGTGTTACAAGGTCCCAGGTGTAAATGGGGAGCCAGTGTTTTAAATTTGTTGTTATCGCTCTCACTCTCTCATACTGGTCACTGGAAGTTTAACATGGCACCTCATGGCAAAGAACTCTCTGAGGATTTAAAAAAGAATTGTTGCTCTACAAAAATATGGCCTTAGCTATACAATGATTGCCAAGACCCCGAAACTAAGCTACAGCATGATGGTCAAGACCATACAGCAGTTTAACAGGACAGGTTCCACTCAGAACAGAAGTTGAGTGCACATGCTCAGCGTCATATCCAAAGGTTGTCTTTGGGAAGTAGACGTATGAGTGCTGCCAGCATTGCTGCAGAGGTTGAAGGGGTGGGGGGGTCAGCCTGTCAGTGCTCAGACCATATGCCCCACGTAGCATCAAATTGGTCTGCATGGCTGTCGTTCCAGAAGGAAGCCTCTTCTAAAGATGATGCACAAGAAAGCCTGTGAACAGTTTGCTCAAGACAAGTGTAGTGATCTAATATAATCGTTCCTTCCTCGTAGATGGAATATAGTTATTAAAAGTATTGTCTCCGCAGCAAAACCCGATTCTCCCAGAGAGAGACAATTTTATTGACTTCCAAACAGAACAGTCTTACCGATGACAAAAATCCAACAGAGTTCATATCACGACAGTGCTAGTAATATTTAGAGCCCCATGGAACCATGTGACTCTTGGGTGCCTTCGTAAGAACACACACTTCTAAACAGATTGAACGTCCTGTTATATCCCCCCCACACACACTGAATGTCTGAGCAATTTGATTGGGCGTTTCCATTAAATGCTTTGATCTGCCCCGGTCTTTCAGAGTGACAGATAACGCCAAGCCCCAATTTACATTCTTGCATATTCCCCTTTGACATGTGTGAATACTGATTAGATTAAGATAATCATTATCTGTTCCCTTTCATATGTGGAGTGAGTCTGGTCTGGCCATTTGTCCTTTGACCAACAAACCCTCTTTTAACATGCGCAATTAAATCAACAGCTACCAAAGTGGCATGCCTAGAATAAACTTGTCTTTAGAATGCCTAAATAAAAACACTACATATAATAAATATGTATATATATAATATATATATATATATGTATGCATATATATATATATTAGATATAATATACTACATATACCCCCACTTGGGTCGTTCTAACTACTAGAACTGACCCATAAATCAAGCAACAAACATAGCATTACCGACTTGAGGTATTGGATGCTTCACAATGGCTCATATGATATATAAAGTTGAAACTGGTTACATCTCTCTTCACCAGCCTCTAAAATATCCCCATGAAAAAGTCATTAGATAATATAGCTTTAGACCATGACTTGAAAAGGATTCGGTAAACATCCTTATTATATCACATCAAGATCTTGAATATTGCACAAAAACGAGCGGATGTCGCAGTTCATTCTTCAATTTTCAACTTCATCATAACTCTCATTGAAAGTAGACTTGGTGTGCTGGGAGCTCCGATCCACATAACTCCAGGATTCCTCTCCAGGCTCAAGGTTTTCATTTTCTTAAAGATGCTTTTGCACAAACACCAGCAAATCCCGAAATTCTACTTCCATCTTTATAGTAAGAAGAACCATCCATGTACCAGCTCTCACTTTCAAGTTCAAAAGGCTGAAAAAAACTGCTATTGCTGTACTTTGTAATTTGCTGTAGGCCGACTCCTCATTTCCATCCTTAATAGAGCAGTTGCTTGAATCATTCAGTCCATAATTCCACCTGAATGGTATACCAATTTATATACCAATCTATAATTCATATATCCATATAATCCATATATAATCCCCCACTTTCAGATAGAATCAGCTTGACATCAGCGTTTATCAGATCTTCTATCCAGACAAAGCAGCAGTGGAAAATCTTGCCAGTAAAGTTAGGTCTTTTTTCATCCATATGTCAATAATATTAATGACTGATTCAACAAAGTTTCAAATCATGACTGGAGTGATGAATTTCACTCACCCCTCTTATAAATTTAGGAAAACCACCCAACATACTATAATTTATGCTATGCCAAGCCATTGTGCAGCATCTCACCTTAGATGTCAAATATATTGATCAATATGTAATATGCAACATGTTATGTAACACGAAAATTATTTTAGGTTTAAATGTTTCGCTCTGGTTTTAAGATAAAGTTCAAGCAATAAAACATAATAAAATAAAAAAAATAAAAAAAAATAAAAATAAAAATGGAAAAGGGTGAAAAATAAAAAAATAAAATATAGGGAAAAGTCCATTGTCCAAGTCAAAAAGTCAAAAAAAAAAAATCAATTGCTTGATGAATATTGAGAGAGTCCATGATATTGTTTATTCAGTGTTTCTCCCCCACTAGCAGTTCACATGCTATGCGGATGCAGTATCTTCAATATCTGAAAGACAAAAAACTCTCCAACAAAACTAATTAGCAAGATCCTTAAACATTCTTTGAAGTTAAAACAAAGGACTATTTACACATCCACAGGTTGAAACTAATCCACCCCCACTGCTAGAGAAATGTCACTTGTATTCAAAAACAGATCTGGATAATGTAATCTGTTTAGCTGTCCCAGCAATGTGTAATGTTCCATTTTCATTTTATCATACTCAATCTTCAAGTGGTCATATTTCTGTTTTAACTGAGAAAATGGTATCCAAGCCTTAGATACCTTTTTATTATGATTTTGGTCAGCTCTGCTTTTCATATTAATATCACCTATATTTGACCTGGTGTCTCCTCTTTGATTGTTATCATAAGACATTATCTTTTGATCTTTATGTTCAGTATTTGTCCTAAACAACGTGGCTAAATCAATCTTGACAGCTTGCTCATTTGACTTTCTCCATAAATTGTCTGCTTTCAACAATACATCTTTTAAATCATGGGGATTTGGGGTAACTAGTAAAATATTTTGTCTAATCTCTTCGTTCAAAGCATGTAGAAATATACTCATATGTAACAAGCCACCATGCTCAAATGCAAGATTATTACTGACCAATATTTCCATAATAGATTTTATCCTTCCTGACAACTCGTAGGGAGATTCATTTTTCATTTGTTTGATCTTCCCATGAACAGTAACATCAGAACGTACACCATACAAAACACATAACAATTCCATCAATATGTCCCTTGTCCTCATTGGTTGAGTACAGATCTGCTTAATTCTCACCCAAAGACTATTTCCTATAGAATGTTGCATAACTCTGTCTAAATCAGATGGGTTGAGATTGTACATATCTCTGACATTCTGCAAGTCACAAAACCATTTTAAAAATCTGTTTAAATCATGGCAGGGAATCATTCCTATTTCTTTAAGAATTGCATCTAATTCTTTTGGTTTCAAAGGCTTCATTACAAGCTGAACTTCACCTGCATTATTATTATTGTTATAAACTGTGGTGGTCACAGTGGGTGCGGCTGGCAATGAATTATCAGATTTAATATGAGGTTCTGTTTCATTTGATAGAATGTTTGTATTTGCATTTTGCTGCAGATTGCTGAATCCACGATTCGATGCATATCTGCATTCCTGAGATCTCTTCTCTAATTCCATAATTCTTAATTTCAATCTCTCATTTTCCTCTGATAATTCATTACAACGTTTAGACTTCTCAAGCAGAGCTTCCCCAATGGTGACTGCATGCAATTTTAAATTTACAGTCTCAGATTCTGATTGGTTTTGTAACCTCTGACAAACCTTGTTGCTATTATCAACTGCACTCTGTAACTGGGTAATTTCCTCAACCTTATCCTTCAACGAACTTTCCATTGTTAAACAGCAAGATAACAAGCCCTGTACAATACAACCTTTTCTTTTACTTTCTGAAATTTTGCTCTCAAAAACAGTTTTTTCTAAAAATTCATTCATCATAGTCCATGTCTGCTTATATTTTTCTGGCACTTCATAAGGACCGCCATGACGCTTAATACATTTTAACACCCATCTGTTAACTTTATCAGAACTGACACTAGCTTCACACTGAGTAAGCATTTTTACTATATTATTAATAATTTAAAAAGAGAGAAATATTTTACTCACCGCATTAATTACTCCTTCAGCTTCCAGCTCAGGTCTTCTGGTACACGATGCAGTCCTTTTTCTTCGTTTCCAGTCTCCAGAGAATAATTCTGGGGTTCCAAACTTGTTTGATTTTGAAGATCAGACTCTCTTATGTCACAACCAGACGTTAGAGTCACAGCACAGGTCTTGGGTCTCCATCAGACTTCTGTCCAACTCACGGATTGTTATCACCACGATTTCTAATACAAAGTCCTGAAAATGCTCTTCTGGTCGCTTGAACGGCACCAATGTAGTGATCTAATATAATCGTTCCTTCCTCGTAGATGGAATATAGTTATTAAAAGTATTGTCTCCGCAGCAAAACCCGATTCTCCCAGAGAGAGACAATTTTATTGACTTCCAAACAGAACAGTCTTACCGATGACAAAAATCCAACAGAGTTCATATCACGACAGTGCTAGTAATATTTAGAGCCCCATGGAACCATGTGACTCTTGGGTGCCTTCGTAAGAACACACACTTCTAAACAGATTGAACGTCCTGTTATATCCCCCCCACACACACTGAATGTCTGAGCAATTTGATTGGGCGTTTCCATTAAATGCTTTGATCTGCCCCGGTCTTTCAGAGTGACAGATAACGCCAAGCCCCAATTTACATTCTTGCATATTCCCCCTTTGACATGTGTGAATACTGATTAGATTAAGATAATCATTATCTGTTCCCTTTCATATGTGGAGTGAGTCTGGTCTGGCCATTTGTCCTTTGACCAACAAACCCTCTTTTAACATGCGCAATTAAATCAACAGCTACCAAAGTGGCATGCCTAGAATAAACTTGTCTTTAGAATGCCTAAATAAAAACACTACATATAATAAATATGTATATATATAATAATATATATATATATATATGTATGCATATATATATATATTAGATATAATATACTACAACAAGCAGACTAAGTACATGGATTACTGGAACCATGTACTGCGGTCTGATGAGACCAAAACATGTGTGGTGGTAACCAGGTGAGGAGCACAAAGACAAGTGTGTCTTGCCTACAGTCAAGCATGGTGGGGGGAGTGTCATGGTCTGGGGCTGCATGAATGCTGCCAGCACTGGGGAGCTACAGTTCATTGAGGGAACCATGAACATGTACTGTGACATACTGAAGCAGAGCATGACTCCCTCCCTTCAGGGACTGGGCCACAGGGCAGTATTCCAACATGATAATGACCCCAAACACACCTTCAAGATGACCACTGCCTTGATTGGTAAAGGTGATGGACTGGCCAAGCATGTTTCCAGACCTAAACCCTATTGAGCATCTGTGGGGCATCCTCAAATGGAAGGTGGAGGAGCGCAAGGTCTCTAACATCCACCAGCCATGTGATGTCGTCATGGAGGAGTGGAAGAGGACTCCAGTGGCAACCTGTGAAGCTCTGGTGAACTCCATGCCCAAGAGGGTTAGGGCAGTGCTGGAAAATAATGGTGGCCACACAAAATATTGACACTTTGAGCCCAATTTGGACATTTTCACTTAGGGTGTACTCACTTTTGTTGCCAGCGGTTTAGACATTAACCTCCCTGGCGGTATGATTCTGTCCGGAATTTAGTACTGAAAGCGGTACAATTATTTTGCATGGAAATTTGGCGTTTTTATATTGTAGGCATGCAATTCTCGCTCACACAGCGGGGAGACATCGCATGATCCAGGGGAAAAGGTAAGTAACTTCGCCCCTGTATCCTGCAATGCAGCCCGAGTCTGGCTCGGGGTTACCGCTCCCAGCAGAGAAAACTGAACCCGAGCCAGACTCAGGGTTACCGCTAGGCAGGTTAATGGCTGTGTGTTGAGTTATTTTGAGGGACAGCAAATTTACCATGTTATACAAGCTGTACACTCACTACTTTACATTGTAGCAAAGTGTAATTTCTTCAGTGTTGTTACATGAAAAGATATAATGAAATATTTATAGAAATGTGAGGGGTGTACTCACTTTTGTATATATACACATATACACTATATTACCAAAAGTATTGTGACATCTGCCTTTACACCCATATGATCTTTAATGGCATCCCAGTCTGATACGCCGTACACACGATTGGATTTTCCGACGGGAAATGTTCAATGTGAGCTTGTTGTCGGAAATTCCGACGGTGTGTAGGCTCCATCTGACATTTGCTGTCAGAATTTCCGACAACAAATGTTTGAGAGCAGGTTCTCAAATTTTCCGACAAGACTTGTTGTCGGGAATTCCAAGCGTGTGTACACAATTCCGACGCACAATAGTCCATGCATGCTCGAAATCAAGCAGAAGAGCCGCACTGGCTATTGAACTTCAACTTTTTCTCGGCTTGTCGTACGTGTTGTACGTCA
Source organism: Lithobates sylvaticus (assembly GCA_028564925.1). Taxonomy (NCBI): domain Eukaryota; kingdom Metazoa; phylum Chordata; class Amphibia; order Anura; family Ranidae; genus Lithobates; species Lithobates sylvaticus. Next base: position 197,393,434 of record CM053033.1, on the reverse strand, counting down.
CTGCGCTCTCGATGCTCGGAATTTCCGACAACATTTGTGTGACTGTGTGTATGCAAGACAAGTTTGAACCAACATCCTTCGGAAAAAAATCCATGGTTTTGTTGTCGGAAAATCCTATCGTGTGTACATAGCCTTAGTCTGTAGATTTCAATATTGAGTTGGCCCACCCTTTGCAGCTATAACAGCTTCAACTCTTCTGGGAAGGCTGTCCACAAGGTTTAGGTGTGTCTATGGAAATGTTTGACCATTCTTCCAGAAGCGCATTTGTGAGGTCAGGCACTGATGTTGGACAAGAAGGCCTGGCTCGTAGTAGTCTCTGCTTTAATTCATCCCAAAGGTGTTCTATTGTTGAGGTCAGGACTCTGTACAGACCAATCAAGTTCTTCCACCCCAAACTCGCTCATCCGTGTCTTTATAGACCTTGCTTTGTGCACCGGTGCACAGTCATTTTGGAACAGGAAGGGCCAACCCCAACCTTCTCCCATAAAGTTGGGAGCATGAAATTGTCTAAAATATCTTGCTATGCTGATGCCTTAAGAATTCTCTTCACTGGAACTAAGGGGCCAAGCCCAACCCCTGAAAAACAACCACACACTATAATCTTACTCCACCAATTATTTTGGTTTTAAATATATATATAATAAAATAAAATAATAATAATATCTGACCAGTGTAAGTGTTATTAAAACATTGTTCCTGGGTGCACATTATAACTCTATGATGATAGGCATATCCTCCATGTGCTTAAACACTCTTTAACCTATTCCTTCTCAGGATAGGCTGGTCACCTTATGCTCACTGAAGCGCTATGTGTACAGGATCCTCCCCTGAGCACCAATACAGAGGCACCTATGGGCATAGCTCCAAAACGTTCCTGTGAACTAGGACTAGAATCCAAACCCACCTGAGCTAGCCTGCCAGAAAGCTGTCACCTGTTCAGACCATTCACCACCCCGCAGCTGCATTTATACAAGGGGCATGCATACTTGTGCTGCAGAATGGGGAATGCCTCAGATGCAGATAATTGGCCTTATAGGTGAAAGCTTTCTGGCGGGCTCGCTCAGGTGGGCTCAGATCCTAGTCAGAACATGGTTGAGCTCATCACTACTAGAGGGTTACCAACCCTAACATTGGTGATATCCAGTATATAACTTGGGGAACTTGTTTGTGTGTTTTCTTTTCCAGGATTCACCAAGAACATCTATTGGAGAGTGGGTGGTGCAGATAGTTAGGAATTGGGTTGTATGATATGTAGCTTGCTAATGTTTACTGTCAAATATTTTATATTGTTCAAAGTTTTATTGTTTTTCTTTGCCTTTCCCCATCCCACCTCTAAAAGTTCAGTTATTCTAGAAATAGAATAACTATTTTTCTAGAAATAGAAGTTCTTTCCTTCTTTGCCAGACGATGAGGACATCGTCTAAATGACAGAGGGGAGTATGTAGCGCCGGGCTCCTGAAGATGTGTTTTTTTCTATTTAAAATGCCTAAAACTGCAGTTTGGGTTTGATTATACCAAATTGTGGTTCCAGTACCAGTCTGGCTGGATTGCACTGTGTTCTGCTTGGCCACAGGTGTCGCTGTCACTTCTGGCAAATGTGAGAGCGCAGTTTGGCTAGACGCATTAAGTGCCAATCTCTCTCGGAACCAGCCCAGTGGGAGTGTCATCTTGCTGTGCATTCTGGGAGAGAGGACTTAAGGTACTGACATCACGTGCTTCTTGGTTCCAGTCCAGAGGTCATCTTCTGTCTGTTTGGTCCTGGTCCTCCTGACCAGCCCTCAGGGCCCTCATGGCCTGGGGTAAGGATCCATCCAATTCCGAGTCTCGGGGCTGGCTCGCCCGAGGCAAAGTAACTGGAAGGAGGATTCCAAGGTTGTCCGGTGCCATCTCATCTGTGGAGATGCCCAGCAACTGAGGAAGCAACCAGGGGAGGACTCTTCGGGAGAGGGCCACGCACAAGGCTGGTTCCTCAGCAAGAGCCTGGAAGCTTAGTTGAAAGACACCAAGTGAATCTACACTCGTACGGTATCTCCGGACCGGCTGCAAGATACTGGTACTGTATGAGGGCTCTCTAAGTTTGTCTACATCCTTCAGTTACAACCAAGTCTGAGGCAGAGACTTTATTCACAAGTTATTCTACCAGTTTGTATTAGAGACTTTATTCACCAGTTTTACATCCAAGTCTGTGGCAGAGACTTTGCTCTATTTGAACACTCTAACGGCTGCTAGGCCTAGCGAGAGGAGGTTTATCCGATAGCTGTGAAAATCCAGTTGTGAATGGCTAGTCTCTGGTTTCTATAGTGAGAGACATTCAGTTTTGAGCAGTTCCAAGAGTACCAGTACTTTATACCTAAACCCTCTATCCTTTACTGAGAGACTGTGTTTTGTCTACCCTTTTTTGCTAATAAAAATCCCAAAGCAGATCCAGTGTCAGTCTCTGCAGTTCTTTGGGCCATCTACCTCAGGGAAACCCCTAGACACATACGAGGTCAAGAAGGTAACGGTAAGCCCAATTTAAATCAGCAGCTCCTTCGGGGGTCAGTGCTACACACCTATCTAAGGCTAGCTGAGATGCAGGTTGTTATAACAATCATGAATAAACAGCTAAAATAATTTTCCAAGCTCATATTACATTTTTTTTTCTTCATCACCAAGCAATGATATCCCAGTTAGTCTTTATTGTTACAGATCAGTGCTACTGCTGTAAACCAACCCCAAGATCATCATTTTCTACTTATCAGAAAGGCTACATACAACATGCCATTCTTGCCCTACAATTTCTCTTTTATTTATATTATATAACAATGTAGACTGGGCGTTCCAAACGCTAAAATATGAGGATTCTTTAAGCTCCTCCTTCTAATGTGCGAGGAATGAAGATGATCTTGCGGGCTGGTGGGATGTTTTCAATACCACTTTCTGTAGGAGAGATGTCGAGATCTTTGGGGTCCACCGCTGACTTCAGGGTAAACTTTTGCAGGATAATGGTGAAGAAAAGGAAAAGCTGCATGCGCACCATACTCTCCGCAATACAACCTCTTTTTCCTACAATAATAAAAGCATATAAAATAAGATGACAGCTAAATACACAGATAAAATAGATATAAAGGAGCTATTACACCTGCCAAAAGATTTGTTTTTCTGTTTGTTAGGTTCTGAGATTTACACAGCTCCGCCACACAGCACAGTCACATATGGCAGGGCAGGAGACCTGATTTTAATTTGCATAAGTTATTAAAAACTGACAGGTCTCGTCTTACCCTCAGCCTAGGACTCGACAGTTAAAGCAAACAGCAGACTGAGGAGTTTATCTCTGTGATTCTGTTTTCTACCCCATCAGCATACTCCTTCATTAGTACATAATCACAGCAGCAAAGCTGTTTGGCTTCTTGTGCTGTTTTCTTCCTTTTCCAGTTTGAGCTCTGCTGTACAGGGACTGATACCAAGTCCAATTAAGGTACTTACCCTGCTTGCATAAAAAAAATAATAATAATGCTGTATTATTAAAAGCTGTATTCGTTTGTGTCTATTATATCTTGACTGAAGTTCCGCTTTAAAATAACTGAATTTCCAAACTGCTATTTATTTGATCCCCCTAAACTAAGGCTAAGTTCACACTGGCATTAAAAGCAGGCTTTGAGAGGCCTTAAAAATGTCCCTTAAATGCATATGCACAAGATACAGTGCTGTTCACACTATCAAAGCACGAAGCGTTAGCGTTTCTTAAAATTGAAGAATCTTGAAGCCTTTCAAAGACTCCCATTCCGGTCTATGGTAACGCTTCGCAAACGCTCTGGCAGGCAGTTGTGGTGCGGTTGTGGGGTACTTAGATTAGTAAATTTACTGTAATGAAATAGGCAGTTGTGGAGCCCGCAAAACTGCCCGCATTTGGGGACATTTTTTAACTCATCATTAACGCTTGTAAAACGCCAGTCTAACGCCCATACTAAAGCTTAATAATGCGAGTCTAATGCCTATACTAAAGTTTATTAATGCAAGTCTAACGCCCATACTAACGCTATAGGAGCTTTAAGTAAGCGTTAGAAATTTAGTCAAGTGTGAATAAGCCCTTAGGCATGCACATTGCTCCAGTCTGCATAGAAAAATATACGGTAACTCACAACTGTCTGGTTTCCTAAACTATGTAATTCCTTATTAATTACACAAATCTACAAGTAGAAAGATATTCACACTGGTGATTCTCATGATTTCATCATGCCTAAGCATAAATAATGACCATCTAATACCAGCTCTCCAACCATCCCTCCAATCCCATCCCAGCTCCATCCACCCCCCTTGATCCCATCCCAGCTCCATCCATTCACCCAATTCCATCCCGGCTCCATCCATCCCCCAATCCCATCCCGCCTCCATCTACCACCCCGATCCCATCCCCCAATCCCATTCTGACTCCATCCATTCCCTCGATCACATTCCAGCTCTATTCCCCCCCATCAATCCCATCCCTGCTCCATCCATTGTGGCAGGTTAAGGGGGGAGAGCCACACCGACTCACTATCCTACTAAGTGCGGGGGGGGTGACACCCATGTTTTACGGCACCAGGTGACACCAACCCTAGTGACACCACTGTGTGCTAGGGGGCACTTTAGGACTTGTGCTACAAGGGGGCTTGGATATTAAATCTCCCCCCCCCCCCAGCACATGTCTTCTACCCTCACAAAGCCCCCCTAGCACATATCCCCCCAATCAAACAGATGCTGTCTGCCACAAAGGGGGTGGCTCTAGGCACCCAACAAGAGATGTGGATAAATGCTCCCATTGCCCAAACTAGTGCCCCCCTACCAAGGAAGTTTGTGGAGCAAAGTGTGGGTTCCAAGACACAGGGCGGGTTCACACTATGAATCGCACAGAAACGCACTGTGCAATTTACATATAACCCGAGTGCAGTGCAATTTCAGCCCATTCATGTCTGCAATCTCTGACAATCTCTTGCAGGGGCAGCCCGTCCATTAGCCTAGGTTCACTCTGATGTGATGCGGGAAGCAGCGAGATTACATCGCTGGTTCCTGCATCGCATCTCTCCCACAGGCAGTTCACACTGCCTTCTGCAACCTGCTGTGGGTGCAAACTGTGAACTCGCACAAGAACCAGATCGCATAGGTGAGAACATCCATGCGATCAGATTTCAGTGCGGGGAAAAAAGTCCTAATGAGTTCAGCCCTACAACTGTATAGCTGAACTCACATCTCACAGACATTGCATGTTATTGCCACCGCGGGTGCGAATCCCATGCAATGTCTGCGATCGCACTAGTGTGAACCTGGGCTCAAGGGCGCACGGGCGCCGCCCCCTCTATCGCGCCACCCCTCTTTATGTATAACAGATAGATTCATGCATAGGGGAATGGCGTGGACTCTGATATAAGGTAATCTTTGGTCATCAGAGCTCCCCCCCTCCCTTACATTAGAGCTCCCCTTTACACCAAAGTCTGCAGGTCCCCCCTTAGATCATGATCCGCAGCATTCCCCTTTTATATCAGAGTTCCCTTGCACTGTAAGCGGGAATCCTGCAGACTCTGATACATGAGGGAACTCTGTGCTGGCTGGGTTATATTAACCTGACCTTCATGTAAATAGAGAAATCTGTTTATATATATATATATATATATATATATATATATATATATATATATATATATATTATATATATATATAATTTATTTGATTAAAGAAGAAGAAAATTCTACAAACGGTGAATTCATAGTTCATAAAACTCTTAATATGTACATTTATTGCATAAATTATTTTTCCAATTATGGATGTGAATGGGGCCTCATGTCTCAGATTTGCCTAAGGCCTCACAATGAAGGCCTCTTGAGCCCCCATAAGGAAAGAGAGCCTTGACTGATGGGGGCATGGCCAGGTGCCGGACAAAGGGGTTGATGGTCAATGATGATTAGTGGAAACATGGGGGATGAGATGGGCCTGAGCTCAGGGAACGTGTGCCCCAGGGAATTCTGGATCTTTTGGAAGAAGTGGATGGAAGAGCTGCTGTGGACCCTGCACCCTCTATCATGGACACTGACCGCCTGTTGGCCAGGGTCCATGAGCTGGCACTCTAAGGTCAGGCTGACTGTCTTTTCTCCCTTCTTTCACCTGAGAGGTCTCCCCCCCAGCGCCACTGCCACCTGCGGGGCCTCTGGCTTTCAGTGCCAGGAGACGCCTGGCTAGACCGGTGCCCCCTTCATAGGGAGGCCTTGATCTAGAGGGACGGTTTGGACCGTGGTTTTTGGATCCCCTTTACTCCTGATGTGCCAACCATGGCATCTAATTTAAAAACTGCTATTCAATTCGAGTCCGTGGTGGCCGAGAAGCTCCAGAAGGAATTGGATTTGGGGCGTATGGCAGGCCCATTTGATCTCCCTCCTTTCCAGAACTTGAGGGTTTTCCTCCTCGGTGTGGTCCCCAAAAGGGCCGAGGGGAAATTCCGCCTTAGCCACCACCTGTCGGTCACCACCATTGGTCAATGACGGCATCGACGAGGAGGACTCCAGGGTCCACTACACTTCTTTCAACAAGGCGCTTCACTTGATCAGGGCAGATGGTCCTTCAGCTTTGCTGGCCAAGGAGGACATTGAGTCCGCCTTCCGCCTCCTCCCGGTCCACCCGGAATGCTTTCATCTGCTGGGATGCTACTCTCAAGGAAGCGACTTTTTGGCATGTGCCTGTTTCCCATGGGCTGTGCCATTTATTGTTATTTCTTTGAACTCCTACTAGTTTCATTAAATGGGTAGTTGTCCAGGTGGATGGTTTGCATTCTGTGTTGCACTACTTGGGTGAAGTCCTATTCGTCGGCCCAGCTGACAGCGGTCTGTGCCAGCAGCTCCTGTCTGTTTTTCAGGACATCTGCAAGCGGTTTGCCATTCCGCTGTCAGCTGACAAGACAGAGGGCCCTGTGATGGTTTTAGCCTTTTTGGGTATTGAAATAGACACTGTGGCGATGGTTTTTCGGCTGCCCAGTGACAAGCTGGCCAGGCTCCTCTCTTGCAAAAGGGGCTAAAAAACTGCAGTTAAAACAGCTTCAGTCCTTGCTGGGTCACTTGGTCTTTGCCTGTAGAGTCATCCGCATGGGGAGGGCTATCTGTAGACGCCTGCGTGGGCCATGCTTTGGTAAGGGCAGAAGGGTTGTTTTTTACCCTTGCAGGGGCCCCTTTGCTGGCCTCCCCCTTCCTGTCCTCACGCTCCCTGTCCCCTATTTTCTTTGTCCACGCCGATTCCTTCTCTCTGAGCATGTTCCAAATTATTGAGCATTTTTTTATTGCTGCCTTGAGAAACTAGGCCTCCCTTCGCGCGACCCACTCTTTTCGCATTGGTGCTGCCACCGCTGCTCCAGCGTTTGGGTAGGTGGGAATTGTCTCATTTTTCTTTGTACGTCCGCCCACACCTGTTGTTTTAACATTCAGATCGTTACCCGGCTCTGACCTGGATCGTTGAAGATTCCTTCATTTACTGGGCCGCTCGTCGGTCAGAAGTTCGGAGCTACGGGAAGAATTTGGGTTTTACCTATGATCTTGCCAGGATCCTCTGGCTTGCGCTCCGTGGGTTATGCTGGCCTCAAGTTCTTCCGGAGTGTTTGCGCCTTCATTCCCATGTGTCTGGCCCCATCATCTTGATTCTTCACGCTGGAGGGAATTATGTGGGTTATACACGTTCTGTGGACTTAATCTCCGCTATCAAGCGAGACATCGCTCATTGCTATACAGTCTATACTAATTTGATGCTCATCTGGTCTGAAATTGTGCCTCGCTTGCTATGGGCCAGGAAAATACCTGGCCCCCGCCTGGAAAAATTTCGTCGCAAGGTTAACGCCCTGGTCGCCAAGTTTGTTCGGCAGATCGGGGGGTTCGTAATCTGACACAAGGATTTGGAGGGTGCTAATGATTATCTGTTGAGACCGGATGGCGTTCACCTTTATGACATCGGGTTGGACATCTTCAACCTTGGCCTGCAGCATGGTGTGGAACAGGCGCTGGCTGTGGTGGGGCGCTCATCAGTTATCCACTGACGTGCGGATGGTGGTTTCTTGACCTTGCCAGCATTTAAAGTTGCTGTAATGGGCTATGCCCTTGATGAAAAAATTGGAAGTAGGCTGTCTGTCCAGCACTTATGGTAAGGACAGGCCCCACTCCCCCCTTTTGGAATTGAGTGCTCACACAGTACGACTGACTGGCACTGGTTAAATGTGTTCACATGTTATGTGTCGGAATTGAATAAAGCTGTGGCCTTGCCCTTTCCAACCTAATGGTTGTAAGTGTTTTATTTAATGGGGTGAAAGGGCAAGGGTGGTGGGGGATTTGATCCCATTGTGTTACATTTCATTTGTACCTAGGCCCATTGTGCCTTAGCAGACAAGCCTCTGTATTGCACTGATTTGTACACTAGCATAAAAAATACCCTCCCTCCCTCCTTCCTAGGAAGCTAGGAAGTCTATAAGACAAAGATATAATTCTGAATAATTCTGGGATTGAAAAAGTTCCTAGCTAAACATATTACAACACTTTTTTACCTGCAGCAAATGGTAGAAATGCATTATTTTTCTGAAATTTGCCATTTTCATCCAAGAAATGTTTTATGTTGAATTCTTCAGGAGTTTCAAAATGTGTGGGGTCCCGTAATGCCGTGGTCAACATGGGAAGCACATTGGTTGCCTGTAAATAATTAATTAAACAGGTATTTGACAGTGAGCTAATAATACAAAATGTTGCTGTCAAACTTAATGTTAATGTAATACAGATCTGTTCTGTGCCTTACCATTGCTGCCACTAACATAATATTATAGCAAATTAAAACATTGTGGGCATTAAAGAGGAAGTAAACTCTGTCATTTTTTTCCCCCTTTTTTTCTTCCCTGCAAAGTAAAGGCATAATGTGCTAGTATGCATCGCATACTAGCACATTATGTGACACTTACCTGCAAACGAAGCCTGCGTCATCCACGCTGCACGTCGTCCAGTCACGGCACACGTTTCTGAAGAAACGGCACGGGCAGACGTTCCTTAAACAGTAAATATTGGCGCACGTTTAGGAAATATTTACTGTACCTATAGGTAAGCCTTATTATAAGCTTACCTGTAGGTACAAATAATACAGGGAGGTTTACAACCTCTTTAAGGGGAATTCAAGTATTTTCAATTGTTTTTTTTAGATACACCTAGAAGATCAGCTTAATGTGAATATCTTATGTTTTAATGTTTTAAAACACCTTCTGTCAATATATTTTATGGTTGGTAATGTTATATGTACATATATGGGGGCAGACATATTTTTTAATATTTATGTATTTTCTTCTTTCTGCTTTTTGGTGTTAATGTTTGGTTTCAATGGTTTTCCACAAATTCTCATAAATCTATAGAGTTGATTTCCTAAAGGCAAACATTTTCACTTTGCAAGGGAATTTTCAGATTGCCAGGGATTAGGGATTTCTCCTTGGTCTGGTAAATGAGGTGAAGCTCTGCTGATTCCCTATCATCAAAACATGTGCAAGCAAACAAAAAATAAAAATATATATTTTTTTATTTTATTTAATTTTTTTCTCCTTGCACGTGATTACCGTAAGTAGTCTTTGCAAAGTGTTTTTTCACCATATTCATCAAGCTAAAGGAAAACCCCCATGCCAAATGATCAGTTTGCTTGCCTTTAGTAAATCAACCCTTATGAATCTAATGAAAGCAATGCACTCCATATGTGGTTAATAAATTATCTCAACAACTTTTTAGCAATTATGGGGCTTAATTGCACTGACTAATATACCCATCCTCCTATGGATGATCTACAAATAGCTGCATTTATTGCATTGCCAAAACAAGGAAAAGCAATCATTTACAATTTAAATGCGATGTCAAAAATGTAATGTGATGTAAACACTGCACTAATAACACATAAATGCACTCATATTGGAAGAGAAGCCTAAATATTAACTATTAAAAATGTCCTTCCTTTTATCTATTCTGCCTAATCTGTAGAAAAAGAAAGTCTCCCATCTGGTCATACAGAAGCTCCAGCCTCCCTGTCTCAGTGAGCATCTTCTGCAGGGGAGAGGAGGGATTGCCAGCAATGGCTGGGACATGGGAGCCTATGAGTGATGTCATGGCTCCCAGAATTGAGAGCCGTTGTCGAGTGCTCCCTTACACAGAGCTGTAGGATCAAGTGACCAGACCGAAGCGGATTAAAAAAAGGTAAGTACACCATGTTTTTTATACTGGCTCTACAGGTTAGGTAGGAGGAGGGGGGAGAGAACATTTTTAAGAATAATTATAATTAGGCTTTTCTTTTACTTTAATGTGTATTTACTTTTCTTTCCCTTTTAACATTTATAAGTGATTTATTTTTTTGCTCATAATGCAAATGCTGCTTTAAAGTCTAACTCTATCCAAAATATTTAATTTTATTTTGGATGAAATGGAGAAGGGTGAAAGCTTCTGTAAGGTTTTTAAATTGTGCCTGTGACCTAAAGGGGGCAAAAAGGCAAAACAAAAACACAATTTAAAGAGAAGGTCCAGCCACCATCTCCACTAGGGGAAATGAGCGGTGAAACCTTGCAGCTTCACAGCTGGTTCCCTACTGTGGATACGCGATGCATGCTGCTCTGTGAATGGACCTGCTGAAGGGGAAGGAGGACGGGGTGGAAATTCCAGCTGAGTTTGCCGTGGCAATCTCAGCCGGAAGCAGGAGCAGATACCTGTCAAAACCAGGTTCCTGCTACCTCCCAAAAGGTGCCCAATGTGGCAGCCGGGGGGGGGGGGGGGGACGGACAAGTGGAGCTTCCCCCTTTGGTTGGAACTCTGCTTTAACCTCCTTGGCGGTAACCCCGAGCCTGGCTCGGGTCCAGCTTTTTGTGCTGGGAGCGGTAACCCCGAGCCAGACTCGGGCTTGCGTGCAGGATGCAGGGGGGAAGTTACTTACCTTTTCCCCTGGATCCTGCGATGTCTCCTCGCTGTGTGTGCGAGCCGTCCGCTCGCTCGATTCACACAGTGCCGAGTGCCGCTGGTCTCCGTTCCCTGCGACGTTACGACGCACGGGAGCGGAGATCGGCGCCAAATTTAAAAAAGTTTAAAAACACATACAGTACTGTAATCTTACAGATTACAGTACTGTATACAAAAAATACACACCCCCTTTGTCCCTAGTGGTCTGCCCAGTGCCCTGCATGTCATTTTATATAATAAAAAGATTTTTTTTCTGCCTGGAAACTGGAGATTGTCCATAGCAACCAAAAAGTGTCCCTTTATGTCAAAAGTGGTTTTAGACCAGCTAGAAAACACCGATAAAAAATTAAAATCACAATTTATCATCAAACAATAAATTTAATGACAGCGACTATTCTGCAACTGAGCAAATTTCAGTGTTTTTGATTTGATTACATTATTGAATCATTTTTATATATATTTTTATTATATTATAATTTATTATTTTGTGTTTCAAACTTTATCATACCCAGGATGTCTACTAGACTCTGGTTCGGACAGATTTAAGTGAGTTATTCATAAGAATTGCATGCCTACAATATAAAAACGCCAAATTTCCATGCAAAAATAATTGTACCGCTTTCAGCACAAAATTCCAGACAGAATCATACCGCCAGGGAGGTTAAGTAGAGAGGTGTAGAATGGGCATTTCTGGCAACTTCATTGTGGCTTTTGCCTTTCTATGACAACTGAGCTCCTCAGCTTCTTGCATGGGCATCAGTGGAAATGAGGGCAAATCTCTCCAATGGGGCCACAGATGAAATTGCAGCTCTGCCCCACTCTATCCAAAATAAAAAAAATTCAAAATTGCTGGAAATGGTTGTCAGTTTTGTTGAAAACTCTCTAAGAATTTTCAAACCCAGAAATTTAGAGATGGAATAATACAATTTGAATGTGATTGAGTTCTAGGCCAGTGAACTGTAGGCCTTTATTTGAGAGTTTCTTCTGAATTATTTATGAGCAGTCCTCATTGATAACATTCACTTACCTTAGGAATGTAGTAACCATGGAAAGTAATATCTCTGTTGGTAGCTCTGGAAAAACCCATTGGAAAGATGTCACTGTACCTCTGAATCTCATGAACAAGAGCATTCATTAATGGCATCTTGCCCTGATACTCTGCTTTAGGTTCTCGGCCTTGGCCAATCACTCGGTCAATTTCTTCATGAAGCTTATCTATTAAGTATGCAGAGAAGAACAATAGAAGTAAGGAATTTTCATTTTTCATATTTTTCATTCACCCTCTTTACTGAGCAGCTTCACATGTCGTACAGTATGTGATAATTTGGGGTTCAGATAAGCAGAAATTGTTACTTCTCTTTTGTGTCTTTCATAGTAGTCTTAAACCAAGATAGGAAGATAACATCCTCTTCCTGCTTGACTATAGCAAGTTGATGTTTTTCTTTTTTATCTAAGCTACTATTGTAGCTAGCTTAAATTAGGTCTACATATTTTCTTGTGGAGAATTCATTAAAGCGGGATTCCGCAGATCTATCTTTTTTTTCTTGTCATTGTTTTCTGCAAAAACACTAACTGTAGCACTCATCTGCTGCTGCTTCTTCATCCCCGGATCGCCGATTTAGTCATTTACAAGAACTTATAAAAATTTGTCCCGGGTGTTTCCATTTTGCTTGTGGGCATTTGAAACCCACAAGCAATTACTTCCGGGATGCGGTGAATGCTGCTGCTCAGGTAACAGCGAGCAGCGTCGTCAAATTCCGGGTTGTCATCACAACGGGCGGCGGCATCGAAAGTTCCCGCCCCGTTGTGATGGCAACCAAACATATACAAAGAAGATAACCAAGGAAATGGCGATTTCGACATGCCCTCATCACGTGACTTTAGCATGACGGCGTTCCGCACTGTATCTTGGGAAGCCTGACACTAAGCTCCCAGGAGACAGTGCGAGCCGAGGAAAGGCAATGAACACGCCTACTCCCACGGGAGGAGAGACAGGAAGTGCATCTACAAATTTCAATACAAAGGTAATTACGGCGATATAATTTTTTTAGTGTGGCATTTGAGCATGTGTGACATTACCTGCATGGGATAAGATTAAGTAAAAAATGTGGGTATTCTTGTTAAAAAAAAAAAAATGTGGGTACAACACCGCTTTAAATGATGCACAGTACAGACTTGCACCTTTTGGTAAATTTTCCATGGGGATATATGGAGAACTCGCAGGCCAATGAGGCAAAAGCAACAAGTGATACAAAGCAAGTGATCAAAAAACAAAAACAAACTTCAAGACAACAGTAAAAATATACGGATAGAAGTTGATTTACTAATGGTCAATAGAGTGCACACTTTGCTTTGATTTTATAAAAGCCTTTCTTACAGAACCCATTTATTAGAAAAGTGTATTGATACAACATATTTTACATGTCATAACTAAAATAAACAGAAAACGTCTACCAACTTTGGGCTACACCTCAGTGACTAAGAACAGCAGGTGGTAGGCAGCCAAATTACCACTTTGTCACTGTAACCCCATATCACGAACATGAACTGTCTACCTAATCTAGAATAAGCTAGATTGATAGGTTTGATTTACTAAAGGCAAACAGACTGATCACTTTGCAAAGGAATTATCCATAGAGCTTAGTGAATGAGGTGAAGTTCTTCTGACTTCCATCATCTAATCATGTGGTGTTTATTTTTTAATTATGAAATTTGGTTGGACTTTTGTTTTCCAGGCATTAAATCGGATAAAGACAGAAGTCCTATTTTTTTTTTAAAGGTATTGTAAGAGGTGAGGACTACTTACCAAGAAAGGAGGCTCCATTCATTTTGGTATACACACACACACACACACAAACGTATTGGGCGCTAGACTGCTACCTCTCCATCTGGATGAAGTATCCCCAGCTGGAACAGGATATGTTGCCAAGGAATAACACTAATCAGGGCAGCCTGAAAGTGACCACTGGGATGGTAGGAAAAAGACATGAGACCAAAACACCAGCAGGCTCTCCTGAAGAAGCACGTGAATCTCATCTATGGATAAAAGGTGTATACAGGGCTGATAGCAAGATGAATTCAAGAGCCCAATAACACCAAAGGCCAGGAGTCCAATGACAAGTCAAAGGTTTATTCCAAACGAGTAAAAAACATGGATATTGAGCAGTATTACCAGCAGTTGACCAAGCACGGACCTATGGCAGGAGGAATGTGCCGGGGGACCCAGATGGAAAAGGAGATCCTGCTAGGGAGGCCGCCCACAGTCGCCGAACAGCAGAGGGATTCACATCACCGGAGGTCAGCTGATGCAACATCAGAATGCTGGAGAAACCAAGAAGTTGAGCCGATTGCCAGGACTACATGTCTCGGGCACGCCCCTTTATCAAATCCTTCCAACCAGAATCTCCTTATCCATATGGGTCCCCCAGCATTATCAAGGATCTCCTTTTCCCTCTGTGTCCCCTGGTATATTTCTCCTGCTGTAGGTCCGTGCCTGGTCAACCACTGGTAATGCTGCTTAATATGCAGTCATCTCAACTGGTTTGGAATAAACTTTTGACTTTTTATTGGACTTGCCTTTAGTGTTATTGGGCTCTGGAATTCATCTTGCTATCAGCCCTGTATACAACTTTCATTCATAGATGGATTTATGTGGTTCTTCAGGAGCGCATGCTGGTGTTTTGTTCTCATGTCCATTTAGTTTGGAAATCCTTTTTATGGCAAAACCACTAAAAATGTTAGGTTTCAGTATGAAGAAGAATCCTCAGTTTGTCTTAGTCTTTTTATTTCAGGGCTGTTTTCTGTAAGGACTATTCAATTTGTGCCCTTGGGCCTTCACTTTGCCCAGTTAGTACTTTCATGTAAGGGCTTATGTACACTATTAGCAATTGTTTGCATCTAGGCTTCTATGCTTCCGCCTACAAGTTCAAAAACAACTCAAATGAGCTCAGTGCAACTTAGAAGCAGTTTCATAAACTTCAGAAGTAAGGCCCCATTCACATCTGAGCGATTTTCTGCTTGAGGTTTGTAGCTGCAAAATCAAATTCATTTCAATGGCCCCTGATCACATCTGAGTGTTCTGTCATCTGAAGTAAAATGCCTGTCGCTCAAAAAAGTACATGAGCTTCTTTTTGGCAGATTACAAGTGTTTTTGGCCCCATAGACTTCAATAGAAATGCTTGACTTGAGCATTTTGCAAGCATTTTCTGCTCAAACAGCAGCTCTCCACCCCTAATTTCCTCTTCCTAATGCTTTCTATTGGCTAAACAAAAAGGCCTGAAGCTGTAAAATGCCTATAATACACTTCTAAAATGCTTTAAAAAATTATTGTAAAAAGCTGCTATAAAAATGCTAGAACAACGCCAGTAAATCGTGAATGGAGCCTAAATTTATACAACTTGGAAGCAGCTTGAAACAACTTCTTAAGCAAATGAATTCCAAACCAAAGCAACTCAAATGTGGGCCAAGGGGGATTATGTTTCTCAGATTATTATTAAGCTGTTTACTTTGCAATGGAATTTTTCCTTAACTTAGAGAACATGTTAAAATTGACTTTGCATATGATACCCAATCGTGTGCAAGTAAAAAAAAATTAAAAAACAAGGTTTTTTCTTGCACACGTTTCCATGATGAAAACCAGCAGAGCCTCATGACATTCACTAAACTAATATAAAATTCCCCTTGTATAGTGAGCAGGCTGTTTGCCTTTAGTAAAATGAACCACAACGTATCTAAGGCCCCTTTCACACCTAAGCGTTTTTCAGGCGCTATAGCACTAAAAATAGCGCCTGTAATACGCCTGAAAAAGCGGGTCCTTTAACTCCAGTGTGAAAGCCTGAGGGCTTTCACACTGGAGCGGTGCGCTAGCAGGACGGTAAAAACAAGTCCTGCTAGCAGCATCTTTGTAGCGGTGAAGGAGCGGTGTATTCAAAATCAATGGTATACCGCAGTAATACCTCCGGAAAAAGCGCTGCTACAGCGGTGCTTTGCGGGGGGTTTTAACCCTTTTTCGGCCGCTAGCGGGGGTTAAAACCACCCCGCTAGCGGCCAAATACCGCGGCTAAAACAACGGTAAAGCAGCGCTAAATATATCGCTGCTTTACCATCGCCGCCCCCACCACCCCAGTGTGAAACCGGCCTTAGAAGCAATTGAAAGAATGTTGTGTTTGACTCTTATTAATAGAACACCAGGTATTGTACCTTGTAGCTCAGGATGCTTTATCAGTATTAAGTATCCAAAGTTTACAGTGACTGCAGTACTTTCCGTTCCTCCTAAGAACATATCAAAGATTGATGCTTTCAGGTTTCTAATAGTAAATGGTGTTTTTACACCAACATTCTTTTCCTCCTGTAAAGAAAAGCAGAGAGCGGGGAATGGAGAGATAGAAAGAGAGTTTTTGAACTAAAATGTTTACCATATTGTGCTGCCATTTTAAAATTCAGACAGTGCTAGGTCAGATTAGGACAATGATACCACCGTGGAAGGATATTATATTATAGTTATACTCCTGTGCCCTAGGGGAGATAGAAGTTTTGTTGGCAAATTATAACATTTTGTCCCAATCCAACTCTTCCATCATTTAGGTCTGATCTATAGAGTTGTATATAAAATTCAATTTGTATCTTTCAAAAAGTGTTTCCCAGCGCTAAACCTTTCATCTGATTTCTAAATTGATGCAAGTTTACATTTCAAATGCCAGTATAATAGAATAGTAGTGGTAAAAAAAAAAAAAAATCACTTGAACTAATCATTTTTTTAAAATATAATTTTCCTATAAAGGGGACGTGGCAGGGGGTGTGTCCTATGCCTGTATACATTTGCTAATAGGTGCCCCTCATTCCCATCTCAAAAAGTTATGTGTTCAGGGAGTTAAAGTAGATGGAAACGCAACTTGAATGTCATTAGTTTGTATTTTTTATGTTGGACTATTTTTTATCCTTTATTGATTTCCTGCAGCCTCTTTTTCAGCCCCTTTATGTCTGCATGCACTCCAGCAACTGCTGCATGTCATTTCTCAGGGCCGGTTATTGTCTGATATTAAAAACAGTGGACCATGCCTGCAAAATGTGCATTGGCATAGCCCCTTATAGTCTTCATCAGAAACCCGTGTGCAAATACGGGAGAACAGGAAGTGCTTGAGCAAGGCAAAATCACCTGATATTATCTTAATGAATGTTGCAGATTTAGGCCAAAAATGCAGTTTATATGAGATTTTAGTGATTGGGGTTACATATGCTTAAAGCGGAGTTCCACCCAAAAGTGGAACTTCTACTCATTTGATTCCCCCCCCCCCCCCCCCCCCCCCCCTCCAGTGCCACATTTGGATCCTTTCGGGAGGGGGGGGGGGGAGCGAATACCTGTCTTTGATAGGTATCCTGTCCCACTTTCGAAGGACTGGGCTGCGCCGATCTATGTCAGCAGCTCGATCCCCCTCCCCCTCTTCTGCCGACCAGTGAAAAAGTAAAGCGCGCTTTGTCCATGCACAGTAGGGGCCCGGCCGTGAAGCTGGCCGGGTTCCCTTAGTAGCAATGGCTGTGGCAGCAACCGACCAGCCGATCCAAAGATCGCCTGTGGTGCCCTCATCGCTGGACTCCGGGACAGGTAAGTGTCCTAATGTTAAAAGTCTTCCACAATTTGCACTAGAATGCATACTGGAACACAGTGCAGCTGCAGCCCAACCGATATGTAACACACAACTTAGGAGGCCATTCAAAAAAAAGAAATTAGAAAACATACATATCTTAAAAATGCGGTGTCACAGTTTAATGGATCCACTCACTTCTGGGATGCAGGCTCCAGACACAGACAGCTCTTCTGAGGAACAAAGCCCTGGCTGCACTGCTATATGTGGGGCTAGTTAGAACAAGATTTTTCACCCCAAAAGAAGGGGCTCCCTGCTTTATCAGAGCATTTAGCGTCCCAATGTCAGGGACTGCGCTTACAGGAGAGGCTGAACCTAAGCGGAAAACCACCAAAGGTGGCAGGTAAGGGTTTCTTCTGTTCACACTGGCTGTGAGTTCCATGAGGACAAAAAAGGGAAATGGGCTGTTGTGTGGGTGTTAACTTTTTATAGCTATTGTCACGTACCTGGTGGTGCGAGCCCGAGATTGCAGGGAGAGGCCTCCCTTGCGTCTCCCACTCCTGGTCCCCTGGTGTGGGAACAGGGGAGACAGGAGTGAGGAGGAGCACGGGTGCCTGGCAGGATCAACAGACCGGTGGGAAGGAAACGGGTTAGCTGAGCAGGCAGGATCTCTGAGAAGCAGGTTCACAGGTAAACTGGATAGCAGAGCTGGCAGGATCACAGGAAGCAGGCTCACAGGTAAACTGGATAGCAGAGCTGGCAGGATCACAGGAAGCAGGCTCACAGGTAAACTGGATAGCGGAGCTGGCAGGATCACAGGAAGCAGGCTCACAGGTAAACTGGATAGCAGAGCTGGCAGGATCACAGGAAGCAGGCTCACAGGTAAACCGGATAGCGGAGCTGGCAGGATCACAGGAAGCAGGCTCACAGGTAAACTGGATAGCAGAGCTGGCAGGATCACAGGAAGCAGGCTCACAGGTAAACCGGATAGCGGAGCTGGCAGGATCACAGGAAGCAGGCTCACAGGTAAACCGGATAGCGGAGCTGGCAGGATCACAGGAAGCAGGCTCACAGGTAAACTGGATAGCAGAGCTGGCAGGATCACAGGAAGCAGGCTCACAGGTAAACTGGATAGCAGAGCTGGCAGGATCACAGGAAGCAGGCTCACAGGTAAACTGGATAGCAGAGCTGGCAGGATCACAGGAAGCAGGCTCACAGGTAAACCGGATAGCGGAGCTGGCAGGATCACAGGAAGCAGGCTCACAGGTAAACCGGATAGCGGAGCTGGCAGGATCACAGGAAGCAGGCTCACAGGTAAACTGGATAGCAGAGCTGACAGGAACCGGACAATGGCTTGGCAAACAGGTTCACAGGTAAGCTTGGATAGCAGAGCTGACAGGAACTGGACAATGGCTTGGCAAACAGGTTCACAGGTAAGCTTGGATAGCAGAGCTGACAGGAACTGGACAATGGCTTGGCAAACAGGTTCACAGGTAAGCTTGGATAGCAGAGCTGACAGGAACTGGACACAGGAAACGGAACCACGGACTGGACTGGAACCAACAGGTGAACAGGCTCGTTACAGAGGGTCAGACTGCAGACTGGACAAGGCTGAACAAGGAACCAAGGTTCATCAAAAGTCAGGTAATAGATCTGAACCAGGGCAGGGTACAATGGATCAGGCAGGAGGATGGTCACTGGAAGCCGGGGTCGGGTACAGGCAGAAAGCAGGATAGTCTTAATGGCAAGCCGGGTCAAAGGAACAGGTATAACAGGATCAGGTTTCACTTTACTACACCACAACGCTGTAGAGCAGACAGCAAAGACCGTCTGCTCAAGTCAGGCTTAAATAGGCCGGCTGGTGCTAACTAGGGCGCGCGCCCGTCTCCCTGTGCGCGGTTGTGCACGTGCCCGCGCCCGGGCGCGCATGCGCATGCGCAATGGAATCTGAGGGCCAGGACGGCCCGGGTTTAGATTTCTGGCAGGATCTTCATGACATTGCCCCCCTCCTAGGGGCAACCTCCGGGTGCCCCTCTGGGCAAATCTCTCAGGATGAGCTCTTTTGAAGGCTTGAACTAGACTCTTAGCATGGATATTACACTCGGGCTCCCAGGAATTCTCTTCAGGACCATATCCTTTCCATTTGATTAAGAACTGGTTCTGATTTCTCCTTTTTCTAACATTTAGTATGGCCTCTACCTCATATTCTTCCTCGCCATCTACCAAGACTGGATCTGGGGGTACCGTCCTTCTGTTGGGAAAGGGGTTGGAAGTGGAAGGTTTTAACAGGGAAACATGAAAGACTGGATGGACCTTGAGGGAATCAGGAAGTTCCAACTCATAGGCTACTTCATTAATCTTTCGTTTGACTGGAAAGGGACCCAAGAACTTAGGGCCCAGTTTCTTTGAGGGACAAGCCAACTTCAGGTTCAAGGTGGAGAGCCACACTGTGTCACCTGGTGCCAGTATCAATTCTCCACGCCTCTTTCGGTCAAAGACTGTTTTGTTATGTTCCTGGGTCCGAGCCATGGTATCCTGCAGGAGTTGGTTATTGGAAGCAAAGAAGTCAATCTTCTCCTGGACTGCGGGCACAGTGCATTCAGGAAGAGAATTGGGCAGGAATGAGGGGTGAAAGCCATAGTTGGCGAAGAAAGGTGTCTGTTGGGTGGCCGAGTGGATAGCATTGTTATATGCAAACTCGGCAACCGGTAACAGAGAGATCCAATCGTCTTGGGAGAAGGAAGAAAAGCATCGAAGATATTGTTCCAGAGTCTGATTGGTTCTTTCGGTCTGCCCATTGGTTTGAGGGTGATAAGCGGAAGAAAACGATAGCTCAATGTTGAGGGCCTTGCAGAGTGATTTCCAGAACCGAGAGGTGAACTGTACCCCTCGGTCGGACACTATGTTGGCTGGTACCCCATGGAGTCTGATGATTTCTCGGATGAACACTTGTGCAGTTTCTGAGGCAGAAGGGGTACCCTTCATGGGAACAAAGTGTGCCATTTTTGACAGACGATCAACTATCACGAAGATCGTAGTGTGGTCCTCTGCTGGGGGCAGTTCCACAATGAAATCTATGGACAGCATTTTCCAGGGACGATCTGGGACTGGTAATGGCTTGAGTAAGCCCCAGGCTTTGGTTCTGTGACTTTTGCTCCGAATACACACAGTACATGTTTCCACAAATTTCCTGCAGTCTTCCCTTAGCTGGGGCCACCAGAAGGTACGTTGTACCAATTCAGTGGTCTTGGTGACACCAAAGTGTCCAGCAAGCTTGTGATCATGGCACAATTCCAGGACGGTTACCCGCAGACCCTCGGGAATGAAAATTTTATCCCCATGCCACAATAGCCCATCCTTGGCCTGCAACCCAGGACCGGGAGTGGGTAAGAGGCCACTGGAAGCCCGCCTGAGCTGGGACCGTAGGTCTTCCTGTAGCAGGAGAAAGTTTCCAGGGGCAAGGATAGTGTCTGGAGGGGAACCATCCTGGGATTTGTGATACATACGAGACAGAGCGTCCGGCTTCGCATTTTTGGAACCCGGACGATATGTCACGTGAAAAGTAAAACGAGAGAAAAATAAGGCCCAACGGGCCTGTCTAGGTTTTAACCTCTTGGCAGTTTTTAAGTACTCTAGATTCTTGTGATCTGTGAAGATCAGGATTGGGTGAATAGCCCCTTCTAGCAGGTAACGCCACTCCTCGAGGGCGGTCTTTATGGCCAATAATTCCCGATCCCCCACATCGTAGTTCTTCTCGGCTGGGGACAATTTCCGTGAGAAGAATGCCACGGGGTGTAGCAGGGCTTTGATGCCCTGTCTCTGGGACAAGATGGCCCCTACAGCTATCTCTGAAGCATCCACCTCGAGGACAAAGGGCAGAGAAGGATCTGGATGCTTCAGGATAGGAGCTGAGGTAAAGAGCCCCTTGAGGGCCTCGAAGGCCCCTTGGGCCTCAGGGGACCAATGAAAACGGGTACCTTGCTTGGTGAGTTGAGTAATGGGCGTCACTATGGCCGAGAATCCCTTGATGAATTTGCGATAAAAATTGGCGAAGCCAATGAATCGCTGGATCCCCTTTTTATCTGCAGGAACTGGCCAGTCCAGGATGGCTGAGATTTTCTGGGGATCCATCCGAATGCCTCTACTGGAGATGATCAGACCTAGGAAGGGTATGCTTTCTACCTCAAAGAGACACTTTTCTGCCTTGGCATAAAGGCCATGTTGCCGAAGACGGCCCAACACACTTTTAACATGTCCACGATGCAGCTCTAGGGAGGAAGAGAAAATTAGTATGTCATCAAGATAAACAACAGCAAAAACATCAAGGAAGTCCCGAAGCACATCATTTATGAAGGACTGGAAGGTAGCGGGGGCGTTACAGAGTCCAAACGGCATCACCAGGTACTCGAAGTGCCCAAATCGAGACCGAAATGCCGTCTTCCATTCGTCCCCATCCTTTATACGTATTAAATTGTATGCCCCTCTGAGGTCCAGTTTAGAAAAGATGGAGGCCGTGCCAAGCCTCTGAAACAGTTCAGGTACCAGGGGAAGCGGGTAGCGATTTTTAACTGTGACCTCGTTTAGGGCACGGTAGTCCACACAGGGTCTGAGAGAATGGTCCTTCTTCTCTACAAAAAATATTCCTGCACCTGCAGGAGACGTAGACGGGCGGATAAACCCTTTTTTCAGGTTGTCATCTATATAGTCCTTTAGTTTTCCCTGCTCCACCTCTGTTAATGGAAAGACCCTACCGAAAGGAATCTTGGCCCCGGGAAGAAGTTCAATGGGACAGTCATAAGGCCTATGGGGTGGCAGCACATCTGCCCTTTGTTTGCTAAACACATCCAGGTAAGCATGGTAGACTTCAGGGATGGACTGGCGTAGACCTGCCTCGTTTTCGAGGCAGAGCAGAGCAGAGGGTCCTGCGGGGACCAAGAAGCCGCAGGACCTTTGGCAGTAGGGAGAAGAAAAGGCCACCTCTCCTGTGGACCAGTTGATGACCGGGTTGTGTGCTTGCAGCCAGGGGATCCCTAGAATGACTGGAAACAAGGGGGAAGAAATTATGTCCAAACATAACAGTTCTTGATGTGACTCTGAGATCACTGTGTGCAGCGGGGCAGTCTCCTGAGTCACTGGGCCAGATTTGATGGTAGATCCATCTGCCAGGTGGACAGACAGGCCTTGTTTTCTCAGACGGAGAGGAATTCGATGCCGGGCAGCAAAAGCAGAGTCCATAAAGCAACTACAGGCACCAGAGTCAATGATAGCTGTGGTTTGTAGGGTCCTTCCTGAGAACTGGAAGGAGACAGAAAGGGCAAGATGAGATGAAACCCCGGCCACAGGATCCACATAACTGGAGAGGATAGTAGGGAACTTACGGAGTTTAGCCGGGCAGTTCCGGACATAATGACCAGGCTCTCCGCAATACAGGCACAGATTGTTGCTGCGGCGTCTCTGGCGTTCTGCTGGGGTGAGAGAAGGCCGCAGGAGTCCAAGTTGCATGGGTTCTGATGCTGAAGAGGGATGAGTAGGTTTAACAGGGGGAACAGTGCGGAAATGACTTGGACCCCTGGGGAGCATCCAGGTAGGTTTTGGGGACCCCAAAGTTCGTTCGGCCCTACGCTCCCGTAGGCGCCGGTCAATTTGGATGCTTAGGTCTATGAGGGAATTCAGGGTCTGGGGTACCCCCACTCTGGCGAGCTCGTCTTTGAGTGCGTCTGAGAGGCCCATGCGGAATTGGTGACGGAGGGCAGCATCGTTCCAGTCGGTGTCGGCACCCCAACGCCTGAACTCAGCCACATAGTCCTCTGCTGGTCTTCGACCCTGTTGGAGAGAACGTAAGGCGGCCTCCGCAGTGGTTGAGAGTTGGGGGTCCTCATAAAGCTGCGCCATGGCATCAAAAAAGGTGGAGAGACTGGTCAATGCTGCATCCTTTTGTTCCACGAGACGGTGGGCCCAGATTTGGGGATCCCCAGTCAATAGGGCTATCACAAAACCCACCTTGGTGGTCTCTAAAGAGAAAGTCCTGGGTTGCAGGGCAAAATGGAGTTCACAAGAGTTACGGAAAGTTCTGAAGCTACCACGGGCACCCGTAAATTTCTCTGGGGTAGGTACCTTGGGCTCAGGTGGTAGCATCACTATAGTCTGGGTAGGTGCAGGCCCCGTTGGGGGTATTGCTGGGTGAGGAGTTCCTTGGGTACTGGATGGACCAGACAGGGCCAGTACCCGTTCCTCCAGCCGGGTGTAACCCTGCTGGAGGTTCTTCACCGCTTCGGTCAGACCTGCCAGGTGTTGGCATAGCCCCTCCATGGCGGGGGCTCCCTGCTCGGGCTCAGACATGGCTGTCTGCTACTGTCACGTACCTGGTGGTGCGAGCCCGAGATTGCAGGGAGAGGCCTCCCTTGCGTCTCCCACTCCTGGTCCCCTGGTGTGGGAACAGGGGAGACAGGAGTGAGGAGGAGCACGGGTGCCTGGCAGGATCAACAGACCGGTGGGAAGGAAACGGGTTAGCTGAGCAGGCAGGATCTCTGAGAAGCAGGTTCACAGGTAAACTGGATAGCAGAGCTGGCAGGATCACAGGAAGCAGGCTCACAGGTAAACTGGATAGCAGAGCTGGCAGGATCACAGGAAGCAGGCTCACAGGTAAACTGGATAGCGGAGCTGGCAGGATCACAGGAAGCAGGCTCACAGGTAAACTGGATAGCAGAGCTGGCAGGATCACAGGAAGCAGGCTCACAGGTAAACCGGATAGCGGAGCTGGCAGGATCACAGGAAGCAGGCTCACAGGTAAACTGGATAGCAGAGCTGGCAGGATCACAGGAAGCAGGCTCACAGGTAAACCGGATAGCGGAGCTGGCAGGATCACAGGAAGCAGGCTCACAGGTAAACCGGATAGCGGAGCTGGCAGGATCACAGGAAGCAGGCTCACAGGTAAACTGGATAGCAGAGCTGGCAGGATCACAGGAAGCAGGCTCACAGGTAAACTGGATAGCAGAGCTGTCAGGATCACAGGAAGCAGGCTCACAGGTAAACTGGATAGCAGAGCTGGCAGGATCACAGGAAGCAGGCTCACAGGTAAACCGGATAGCGGAGCTGGCAGGATCACAGGAAGCAGGCTCACAGGTAAACCGGATAGCGGAGCTGGCAGGATCACAGGAAGCAGGCTCACAGGTAAACTGGATAGCAGAGCTGACAGGAACCGGACAATGGCTTGGCAAACAGGTTCACAGGTAAGCTTGGATAGCAGAGCTGACAGGAACTGGACAATGGCTTGGCAAACAGGTTCACAGGTAAGCTTGGATAGCAGAGCTGACAGGAACTGGACAATGGCTTGGCAAACAGGTTCACAGGTAAGCTTGGATAGCAGAGCTGACAGGAACTGGACACAGGAAACGGAACCACGGACTGGACTGGAACCAACAGGTGAACAGGCTCGTTACAGAGGATCAGACTGCAGACTGGACAAGGCTGAACAAGGAACCAAGGTTCATCAAAAGTCAGGTAATAGATCTGAACCAGGGCAGGGTACAATGGATCAGGCAGGAGGATGGTCACTGGAAGCCGGGGTCGGGTACAGGCAGAAAGCAGGATAGTCTTAATGGCAAGCCGGGTCAAAGGAACAGGTATAACAGGATCAGGTTTCACTTTACTACACCACAACGCTGTAGAGCAGACAGCAAAGACCGTCTGCTCAAGTCAGGCTTAAATAGGCCGGCTGGTGCTAACTAGGGCGCGCGCCCGTCTCCCTGTGCGCGGTTGTGCACGTGCCCGCGCCCGGGCGCGCATGCGCATGCGCAATGGAATCTGAGGGCCAGGACGGCCCGGGTTTAGATTTCTGGCAGGATCTTCATGACAGCTATGCAATGGTCCTGTGGGCGGAAGTAGGCGGGGCTACTATCATACGTATGCTGCCATGAAGGCACCAGGAAAAAGTTTTGCCAATAGTTCTACTTTCATCGGGCATGCATTACATTTCCCTATTTTGCAGGGATTTACTCTGACTTCCTGTTTTGGCTATGGGACAGGAAGTGAAGGTAAAGCTCCCAAATGGAACAAGGAGGGCAGAAATAAACCTGAAAAAAAAGTTCTGCCTATAGTTCTACTTTCAATGGGCATGCATCAAATTTGCATCTACATGCATTTTTTGATTAGTTTTTCTGTGTGATTAATTCTGGTTGTTAGAAGCTGGCTCCCACGACTATCCCTGCATCGCTAACTAAACCTACAGTACATTTATCCCTTGCACTGTATGTGTGGGGGAGATGAAGCGCTGCAATGGCAGATTTTGCCTCATTTCTGAAGGTCAAATTTAAAGCCCAACTCTGGGCTTCCCCCATGGGTGGCTACCCTTCCCCTAGAGCAAGGGATGTGCAATTAGCGGACCTTTAGCTGTTGCAAAACTGCAAGTCCCATCATGCCTCTGCCTCTGGGTGTCATGCTTGTGGCTGTCAGAGTCTTGCTATGCCTCATGGGATTTGTAAATCTGCAACAGTTGGAGGTCCGCTAATTGCATATCCCTGCTCTAGAAGATCACCAACACTGTATTTTATGTTTTTTTTTTTTCAAGTATACCTACCTTTTTTGCTGGTGACATGACACATATGGTCAACTCCAGTAGTAGCCAGTCTTCTGAGATGCAGAGGAGCATTGATGTAAAGGTTTAATATTTTTTTTAATCAACCAGCAGACTGTTTGAAAAAAATGAACAGATTCTCCCATGCACACATGCAAGATGGATGGAGGAATCTACCCAGGTGTGCCACCTTAATCGGGAGCGGTGATCAGTGTTGTGTCACACATAGCCCCCCCCCCACAGTTAGAATCACTCCCTAGGACACACTTAACCCCTACAGCGCCACCTAGTGGTTAACCCCATTCACTGCCAGTCACATTTACACAGTAATCAATGCATTTTTAATTGCACTGATCGCTGTATAAATGTGAATGGTCCCAAAATCGCGCCAAAAGTGTCCGATCTATCCGCCATAATGTCGCAGTCACGATAAAAAAAAAAAACGCTGATCGCCCCCATTACTAATAAAAAATTATTTAAAAAATAAAACTATCCCCTATTTTGTAAACGCTATAACTTTTGCGCAAACCAATAAACGCTTATTGCAATTTTTTACCAAAAATATGTAGAAGAATATGTATCGGCCTAAACTGAGGGAAAAAAAAAGTTTTTTTTATATATTTTTGGGGATATTTATTATAGCAAAAAGTTAAAAACAATGCATTTTTTTCAAAATTGACGCAATTTTTTGTTTATAGCGCAAAAAATTAATACCGGTGATCAAATACCACCAAAAGAAAGCTCCATTTGTGGTAAAAAAAGGACGTCAATATTGTTTGGGAGCCACATCGCACGACTGTCAATTGTCAGTTTAAGCGACGCAGTGCCGAATCGCAAAAAGTGCTCTGGTCTTTGGCCAGCCAAATGGTCCGGGGCTTAAGTGGTTAAAGGGTAACTACACGTATAATTGCTACACTAATCATAATTTTCTGAAAATGCATTGCAATATGGCTACCTGGAGTTGTTCTGTACACAGAGTGTATACTGACCACTCCCCAGAAACATAATTTCCTGCTTGTGTGATTGGCTCACCAATTTTCCCAGAAGTCTGCCTTAGGCCCCTTTCACACTTGTGCGACTTCAAAGTCGCGCAATTTTGCCGTGATTTCAAGGAATGCCTGTGTATGTGGCATCAAAATCGGACCAAAGTAGTGAAGGGACTACTTTGAAGTCGGAACGACTTGAAGTCGTACTAATATGAATGGCATTGGAAATCACGGGGAACGACTTGTTATGCTACTTTGCAGTCCCAAATCGTGGGACAAGTCGTATAAGTGTGAAAGGGGCCTAAGATACAAGTCCGATTTCAGGCATCCCCTGCAACAAAAATTTAATTTTTGGAGAGATACTTTCAATAGGAACACGTCTAAAGGGATAGAGGCCCAGCAGATTTCCTCATTAGTGCTTTCAGCTGCACACCTGACAGTTAATTATAAAACCACTCCCATTAGACCCACTCAGTACAGAGGCATAGAGAAACACACAGGGATTTCTTCAGAATAACAAAAGGTAGGAATCTGCAACAAAGGTTGTTATAATCCTTGCAATGTAAATAGATCACCCAGAGGGGATTTTTTTTTTCTCAACAAAAGTGGAGTTACACGTTAAATACCAATATCACTAAAAATAAAGCAGCACTCAGAATGAGCTAAACAGCATATAAATGCTGTCTTTGTTTGGCATTTCTGATAAGCTGCCCCTCTTCACTGAGCTAGTCACACCAAGATCTGGGCTGGTGAATCTACAGTATCCATACAGATGTCTGACCTGTTTTATCCTGATGAGAAAACAGTCAATATAATCTCGAGGACAGGCCGGATCCAGAGTCTCCTGGTGAAGTTCAATGCTCTTCATCAATTCATTCTCAAGAGGCTCAAGAAGGGTAAAAATTTTCGTGTGCGGTCCTGGTAAATATTTCATAATTGTTGGGAAAAATTCATACAGCTGTGAAGAGAGTTATAACACCAGTCAGTTAGGTAGCAGAACAGAAATCATACTTATTCCAGAAATTATGATACAGTTAATGCCAAAAGTTTTTTTCTTTTTGGTTTAGGATGAATTGCAGATCGGTTCTAAAAATATTTGTACTTAGCACACTAGAATCAATCTATAAAAACTCTAAACTCAGCAGCTGGAACTGATCTTCCATCCTCAGCAGAACCGGATCAACTCTACATTCAAAACTAGCGCTTGCCAACCATACTGCCAAAGAAGTCCATAAAGTGTACTCCAAAATGTAAATTGATGTCCTGTGGAGAGGTGACCACATTTCACGGTGTGGATTAGCACTTTCACCCTGGTTTTTGTAAACAGAGGCATGCTGATTGCACACCAGTGGGCTGGGTTCATAAACATCCTGGGATAGAGCTCAGGGCTCCCACTCAGAGACAGCTCCACCCAGGCAGACAGGAAGTCTTGCTGAGGAGTCAGGAGGTCTCCACCCTACAGGCGGGATGTCTGTGTATGAGTGTCAGGAGTCAGGAGGTCTCCACCCTACAGACGGGATGACTGTGTATGAGTGTCAGGAGTCAGGAGGTCTCCACCCTACAGATGGGATGTCTGTGTATGAGTGTCAGGAGTCAGGAGGTCTCCACCCTACAGACGGGATGTCTGTGTATGAGTGTCAGGAGTCAGGAGGTCTCCACCCTACAGACGGGATGTCTGTGTATGAGTGTCAGGAGTCAGGAGGTCTCCACCCTACAGACGGGATGTCTGTGTATAAGTGTCAGGAGTCAGAAGGTCTCCACCCTACAGACGGAATGTCTGTGTATGAGTGTCAGGAGTCAGGAGGTCTCCACCCTACAGACGGGATGTCTGTGTATGAGTGTCAGGAGTCAGGAGGTCTCCACCCTACAGACGGGATGTCTGTGTATGAGTGTCAGGAGTCAGAAGGTCTCCGCCCTACAGACGGAATGTCTGTGTATGAGTGTCAGGAGTCAGGAGGTCTCCACCCTACAGACGGGATGTCTGTGTATGAGTGTCAGAAGTCAGGAGGTCTCCACCCTACAGACGGGATGTCTGTGTATGAGTGTCAGGAGTCAGGAGGTCTCCACCCTACAGACGGGATGTCTGTGTATGAGTGTCAGGAGGTCTCCACCCTACAGACGGGATGTCTGTGTATGAGTGCCAGGAGTCAGGAGGTCTCCACCCTACAAACGGGATGACTGTGTATGAGTGTCAGGAGGACACCCATGTTCTTTAGGAGAGAGACTGCAGGTAGCAGTTTGAACCCCGGGTAAGCCAGGAGAGAGAATTTGACCCAAGCATACATGTCTGAGGAACAGACCTATGGTCTAGGGGTGAGGCCTGAAGCAGCTGTGTCATCAGTAAGTAAGCCAAGAGGCTGAATAACCATGATGCAATTATGGTGGAACCCCCCTGCGAGCAAAATTCATGTTTGATTTGAACTTTTTGCTTCCTTTAAATAAAAGTGGGCTGCCATGCCCTTGGAAATACAGTCTGGACTGACACGTTTCCTCAAATCCCATACGCCACTTGATCTGACACACCCCGATATCTTACAGTCCCAATAAAGTGCATAAATGCAAGTTCATAAACCTCTCTTGCTTCTTAAATTTCTTCATATGTCACATGATGGAACACCAGTTTTGCATGATGGTCTTGCCTTTTTCTTGGTGACAGTCTCCATAAAAACAGAAAAAGATATAGTGTAGTATGTTTCCTCAGTAATCTGCCAATAAAATAGTACTATATGTGCTCACATTATAATTAGGTGTCAAATTTTTTTCTATATAATTCACTTGTGTCGTCTTTTCCTATAAACTCTTATGCCCCGTACACACAATCGGTAATTCGTCCAGCAAAAAAACGATGAGAGCTTTTGGTC
Source organism: Lithobates sylvaticus (assembly GCA_028564925.1). NCBI lineage: Eukaryota > Metazoa > Chordata > Amphibia > Anura > Ranidae > Lithobates > Lithobates sylvaticus. The sequence goes on along the minus strand of CM053033.1, from coordinate 197,363,488 downwards.
GGAAAATGCAACCATGTGTATGCTCCATCAGACTTTTGCTGGCCAAATTCCCACCAGCAAAAGATTGAGAGCATGTTCTCAATTTTTCGGTCGGAAAAAGTTCCGATCGGAAATTCCGATCGTCTGTAGCAATTCTTACGCGCAAAATTCCTACTCATGCTCGAAAACAATTTGACGCATGCTCGGAAGCATTGAACTAAATTTTCTCAGCTCGTCGTAGTGTTGAACATCACCGCGTTCTTGACGGTCGAAACTTTATCAAACGTTTGTGTGACCGTGTGTATGCAAGCCAAACTTGAGCGGAATTCCGTTGGAAAAACCATCCAAGATTTTTCCGACGGAAAATCCGCTCGGCATTACCCTCCACCATCATAAGAAAGCCTTCAGTGTAACCCTCTTGTTTTTTCTTCTTAGTATGTTCTTCCAATTGTGGCTCCCCCTGGGAATGTTTCTCCTCTTCCACTCTAGAGTGAGCTTGAAAACTGCTCAAAAAAGCAAATGCATAATGTAGTTTGATATCGCTTTAAATATCCAAAACCAGTTCAGATATTTCACTATATTCATTCATACTCATATTCAGGTATAGATTAAAGTGTGTAACTCATATGCCAACGGAAACACCTAATGTCACCTTATTATAATGTGAGCACATATAGTATTTTAATGGTAGATTTGTGAGGAAACATAATACACTATATAGTTTTCAGGTTTTTTTTTGGAGATTGACACCAAGAAAAAGGTGAGATCGTCATGCAAAACTGGTGTTCCATCATGTGAGATATAAAGAAATTTAAAAAGCAAGAGATGTTTGAGAACTTGCATTTGTGCCATTTATTGGGACATAAGAGACCATGATTTACATTTTGGAGTACACTTTATGGACTTCTTTTGGGGGTATTGTTGGTTTTGAATGTAGAGGAATGGTTCCAAAGCTGGCCATAGATGGATGGAAATGTGGCCGGTTCAGCAGCGACCAGCCAAAGTTCCATCCATCTGTTGCTATATATGGCCGATCCTACTCGAAAAAAGTTGATCTAGCATGCACCTTCTGTGGAACGGGAATGTTGAAAAAATTTGCCAATCAGTGGCTGCATCCAATCAGTGTATTCTGACATTGGAGGGGTTCTGCTGTCAAAATATAATAGCACAGTGGGGATGATTAATAAATGGGCAGCCTAAGGCCCCATACACACTAGTAGATTTTTTACTGATTTTTGTCTTCAGATTTACCAAAACCATATAATATGAGGTCAAACCTTAAGAGTTTCAGTTTGTATGCCATCAGGCAGGCCCTTGCACTACATGGTTTTGGTAAATCTGAAGACAAAAATCTGCAGAAAATCATATAGGGTGTATGGGGTCTGACTCTGTCTTTTTTTGAGGATTTCCTGGAAAAAATCTCCCCAACTTGACAACTATCACTTGAACAAGTGTCTCCATTGCAAGATGTCCCACTCATTCATTGACAACTTTGAAAGTTTGAATTCCTTATCACTTTCTGTCTCAGTAATAGTGGTCACTCAGAAAATAGAAAAAGGTGAATCTCCCCAGTGGGGATACAGATAATAATCAAAATCTTGTAAGAAGACAGCTAGGATCGAATCCAAACCTCAAAATGTCAAGGAGGTCATATTGTAAAAGTGGTCAAAAAGTATGAAATCAACGGGACCACGGGGAACCCTATCTTAAAGTGGAAGTAAACCCTTCTATCGTTTTCAGTCAAGGAAGCTGCCATCTTGGCCTCTAATAATTCTTCAACTGCCATAATGCTGCACATGTGATCAGTTATGACACCAGCCATTGGATGGTTTGAAAGTTTGGTCGAGAGCACAACCAATGTGAAAGTTAGCATTTCTGGCATGCCGGGAATGTAAGTGTTTTTTTGAAACTGGGTTTACTCCCGCTTTAAGGTCACAAGTTTGATGGTAAATGGCTCTCTCTTTACATGGTCAGTTACATCACCATTAGTCATCTAAACCTATAGAATCAAGGCCGCATTCACACCTAAGTGTGAGTTTTTGTAGGCAATTTTTGAGATTTTGCCAGTGTATTTTTGCATATTTATTTTCAGGCATATTCAGGTTAAAGTGTTTTTTGTTTCAGCCAATGGAAAACTAGTTATTAGGGCTCATGCACTCTGGACGTTACAAACAACTGCTTCTGAAAAAGAAAACGATTGGCGCTGGTAAACATGTGTACTGCGTTTACCCGCATCAAGTACTTATTCATTTCATTGGCCAGAATAAACATTTTTTTCTGGTCATTGGAATGAAAAAAACACCCAAGAGCTAAACACGCCTTTACACACGTTTACATGCATTTTCGTGTTTTTCTGTCAAAACACTCTTCTCCGCAAAGTGATTTTTGGAGAGGAGTATTTGACCCCAGCAACAATTAGAAAATTGAGCGAATATTGTGATAATGAAAACGATTGAACTAAATTCTACTGGTGTATGGTCAGCTTCTACCATGGACCTTATCTCTGGACATAAAGTAACATTGATAAAACATTTCCTCACCTGGCCCCAGACAGATGAAAGGATATGAAAAGATTCACGTGACTTCTGTAGGATTTCCATCCATTTCTTGTTATTGTAGTCATAGCGAGTCCCCAATAATATATTAGCAAGGATATTAGAGGAAGCACAGATCAAAGTGGTGCTGGGTTCAAATGGCTCCTCTAAATACATAAGAGTACAAGGATATTGTGGTTTATGTATGGTGTAATTGTAAGCATCCATTCAGTAAACACATGTTCTTTGATGGTATACAGCAGGCATGTCAAAAATCCAGCCCTTAGGCCAATTGCGGCCCGTGTTCTGGTTTCATACGGCCCCACTGGTAATTTGGATATATATATCTTTTGTGGCCCCCAACGAATCCCAGAGCGCCGCTTATTGTTCCTCGGAAGGGGCGGGGCGAATGCCATCAGATTACATACAGGACAACCTCCTGTTTACTCAGAGGCCTCTGTAATAGAAAGTCCCATCTCCTGGGCTGGCATTGGAGGACTGTTCTGTCTATCATAGGAGGCAGAACTTTGTATTAAAGAGGCCACCAAGTAAACAGGAGATTCTCCTGTATGTAATCTGTTGGCGCTTGTCCTGCCCTCCTCCCTGTCCCCTCCAAGGCTGCAGATGGGCATGGATCAGGCTGCACTGATGGCAATGGTGAGGCTGCATTCATGGCAATGGTGAGGCTGCATTCATGACAATGGTAGAGGCTGCATTCATGACAATGGTGAGGCTGCATTCATGACAATGGTGAGGCTGCATTCATGACAATGGTGAGGCTGCATTCATGACAATGATAGAGGCTGCATTCATGACAATGGTGAGGCTGCATTCATGACAATGGTAGAGGCTGCATTCATGACAATGGTGAGGCTGCATTCATGACAATGGTAGAGGCTGTATTCATGACAATGGTGAGGCTGCATTCATGACAATGGTAGAGGATGCGTTCATGACAATGGTGAGGCTGCATTCATGACAATGGTAGAGGCTGCATTCATGACAATGGTAGAGGCTGCATTCATGACAATGGTGAGGCTGCATTCACGAAGGAGGGCACACCGACCTACTGCATTACCACTATAAAAGTTTTATTTAAAATGTATAAAAGCAATAGTACTACTCACAAATCAAGCATATAAAAAGGCTTTTCTTATCGGTCAAACTGCATCTCTTAGCAACTGCAGACAGGACCTGATGACAGGAAGATCGGATGGTACCCCAAACGACTGAACGGCTGACGCGTTTCAGGGGCGCACCCCTTTCTTCAGAGCCTAGGTGGCTTTTTTTTCCTTTTAGTTCTATGAACACCCATTGTTCTGAGGAGGGCTGCAAGATCGGAGACTTTACTATAAACTAAAGAGTGGATTACACCATTTGCGTATAGCAAAAACACTATAGCGCAGGAGATTATTGTTTAGTTTTTTTGAGGCTGCCTTCATGGCAATGGTGAGGCTGCATTCGTGACAATGGTGGGACTGCATTCAGAGGCTGTATTCATGGCATGGCACTGGTGAGGCTGCATTCATGACAATGGTAAAGCTGCATTCAGAGACTGAATTTATGGCAATGGTGGGGCTGCATTCATGGCAATGGTAAGGCTGCATTCAGAGGCTGAATTCATGGCACTTGTGATGCTGAATTCATGGCACTTGTGAGGCTGAATTCATGGCACTTGTGAGGCTGCATTCATGGCACTTGTGAGGCTGCATTTATGGCAATGGCGAGGCTGCATTCATGGCAATGGCGAGGCTGCATTCAGAGGCTGCATTCATGGCAATGGTGAGGCTGTATTCATGGCAATGAATGGGCTGCATTCATGGCAATGGTGAGGCTGCATTCATGGCACTGGTGATGCTGCATTCATGGCACTGGTGACGCTGCATTCATGGCACTGGTGAGGCTGCATTCATGGCACTGGTGAGGCTGCATTCATGGCAATGGTGAGGCTGCATTCATGGCACTGGTGACGCTGCATTCATGGCACTGGTGAGGCTGCATTCATGGCACTGGTGAGGCTGCATTCATGGCAATGGTGAGGCTGCATTCATGGCAATAGTGAGGCTGCATTGATGGGCACTGACCCTTATTTTGCTTCACAGTTCTTCATTTAAAATAAAAAATAAAATCCTGAAACTTCCCTCTTAAAGTAAAGGTGCATGTTACACGCCGATAAATATGGTATATCCAAATAATACGCCCAAACTCATCCTTAGACTCTTCACCACACACAGCCACAAAGGCAAGATAATTCTTGTTGGGCATTGTATTAGTTAATTTTCATTTAATTTTAATGGTTCAAAGAATGTCAGGCAAAATGGTCGGCCCTCAGGCATGTTCACTTCATCAGATCTGGCCTTCTTTGAAAAAAGTTTGGACACCCCTGGTATACAGCCTTGTTCTGGGTGGTAAATGGTAGAGCTCAGCATGTACATACAAGACCAGATTCGGTAATATCCTCCTCCAGCAACTCATAGTAGTCACATTCAACTGGACTTGTTCTGGACTATGTTGAAGATGTTTCATAGTTTACCATGCCATTTCTTCCGGAATTTATCCCATCACTTATATCAACAGCTCAATCCAATCACCATTGGATTTGCAAATGTTTATTGTCCTGACGTGCATTGAACCTGAACAAGTAGATTGATGAGCTACAAAACCTCTTCAACATTACAGCACAAGTCCAGTTGAATGTATCTAAATAGTACAAGCTATACCATGGCCTGAATAAATGAGAACCTTAAAGCGGAGCGCCACCTGAAAATTTTTTTTTAAAAGTCAGCAGCTACAAATACTGCATCTGCTGACTTTTAATAAATGGACACTTACCTGTTCCAGGTTCCAGCGGTGTCGGCAGAAGACGGCGAGCGATCGCTCGTCTCTCGCTGCCCCGCCGCCATCCTCTGTCAGGGAATCAGGAAGTGAAGACACAACGTCTTCACTGCCCGGTTCCCTATTGCACATGCGTGAGTCGCGCTGCGCGCCTCTATTGGTCCCCGCTGTGTCCTGGGAACTGTGTTTCCCAAGACACAACGGGGCATTCTCGGATAGAGGCGGGGCAGCTCGGATAATGCGTCCCGGAAGTGGGTGCAGATACCTGTATTATACAGGTATCTGCACCCCCCTCCCCCCTGAAAGGTGCCAATTGTGGCACCGGAGGGGGGAAGGAATCCGATAAGCGGAAGTTCCACTTTAGGGTGGAACTCTGCTTTAACAAACATCCTCCTTCAGTGCCTGACAGCCAACAGCATATTCATTTTCAGGCTTTAGAAGAGCATTTAAAATGTGGGTCTGAAGTGTTCACTTCTGTGGACTCCAGTTACTAACTTAAAGTGGTTTTAAAGGCTGAAGGTTTTTTACCCAAGCCCGATCTTGATCCAGCGATTTGCACGAGAGCTGATGCTCCCCATGGTCTCTCCCTCCTGATTGGCTGAGATGCAGCAGCAGGAGCCATTGGCTCCCTCTGCTGTCAATCACAGCCAGTGAGTGGGGGGGCTGAGCCACGCTCTCTGTGTCTCATGGACAAAGCGAGACAATTTGGGAGTGAGAATGCACGAGTGCCCTCTTAGCAAGCGACTTGCTAAAGGGGCACTCGGCAAAGGGGAGGGGCCTAGAGCGCTGACCCGAGAAGAGGAGGATCAGGGATGCTCTGTGAAAAACCATTGCACAGAGCAGGTAAGTATGACATGTTTGTTTTTTGTTTTTTAAGTTTTTCCTTTACAGTCACTTTAAGCTGGCAAGAGATGGATCGATATTCAGCAGGGACCAGCTGGATTTCGATCCATGTATGGCCGTTCCTGCTCAATAGAAGTCGATCTAACAAATAACCTCTGTAAAAAATGTTGGAAAACTTCTGTCAATTAGAGAAGCCATTGGATTGATTGGTGTATCCTAACAGCAGAGGAGTCCCACTGACTACATTGGCACACCAGGGAGGATTCATCCATCCACCTTGCTCGTGTGGATGGGGATCTGCTTCTTTTTGCTGTTATTAGGCACGTGGGTGTGAATGATATATAATAGGTCCACTAGAGATCCAGTGTATATTCAGGAAATATAATTTACCCTCAAAAAAAAAAGTGGGGGACATGACTAATGAGGTCATCCCATTGGTTAAGGTGGTTCTGTGGTGGCACCCACCTGGAAAAGAGACCACTTTACGCTTACATAGCAATAAGGCTTTGTAGTACAGTCTTTGTAATGGTGGAGAGGGGACCTTGTCATTTGATGATAGTCACAGCAGGGTAACGGGGTGTTTTCTTTAAATTGTCATTTATGAAAGGGTATGTCCCTTAATGGGCAAAGTAAAACCTTTTTTTGAAAGCTCACTTCTGCTCATATACTGTATACTCACCTTCACTGCTCTCCCTGGCTGATCTGTTAATTTGTCACAAAGGTCTAATTCCTGTGTAAGCAATGTGTTGACCAGTGTCAGAGATTGCAGACAATGTCCATGCCTTGCAATTGCCTGTTCATTCTGGGAGAAAGGTAAAAAGGTCACATGCTTTTCCATACCTGGAACCACTACGTATTTGTGACTGCTATAATGGATGATCAGTTCAATGGGGAAGCACGGTGAATGTTATGCCCCGTACACACGAGCGGAAATTCCGCCAGCAAAAGTCCAATGAGAGCTTTTGATCCGAAAATGCGACCGTGTGTATGCTCCATCGGAATTTTGCTGACTGAATTCCAGCCAGCAAAAGATTGAGAGCATGTTCTCAATTTTTCGGTCAGAAAAAGTTCTGATCGTCTGTACCAATTCCAATGCGCAAAATTCCTACGCATGCTCGGAAGCATTGAACTTAATTTTCTCGGCTCGTCGTAGTGTTGTACGTCACCGTTCAGCGAACTTCTGTATGACCGTTTGTATGCAAGCCAAGCTTGAGCGGAATTTCCCTCGGAAAAAGCATCCAAGATTTTTCCGATGGAAATTCCGATCGTGTGTACGCGGCATAAATATATAGTAGTAGGTCAGTGGGTGAGCTTTTAAGAGAACACGTCACTTTGCCCTAACTTGGCAGCTGTGGAGAGGCTCTTCTCTGCCTCTACCTTGTCTTAGCAGTCGGCAGCAGAGAGGAGGATAGAACTTCTCCTATAGATCCTGCACCTATAGTCAGCTGCAGCACCCTCTCATCTCCACCTCCCCTGGTCTCAGCATTCAGCTGATTGCAGCCCTCACCTAGTTCCTCCTCCAGACCCTGAACTTTCTGCTTTGTTCTCAGCTTCTTCCCAGCAGCAGCACAAGGTAAGGGGTGTGCACCGTGATGTAGTGGAGGGTTGGGGAGTCTTGACTTCCGATGGTTGGGGACTCTTGAAATCTGATGTAAGGGGTGGAGGTGAGGTATTCTGTATATCTAGTCTTACAGATACAACCGGGGCATACAAGAGGGCAACCATGAAGTTGATGCGGATAGCAATGAAATTGAGGTTGACACCACTGCTCTATGCCAGTTATAAAACATTTTGATAAAACACTGTTGCTGTCATATCTGGATACAGAACAATGAAAAAGTGAAGGGGCAGGAAGGGTATTTTATTCTTACCATTTAGACTTCTGAAGTATTCCGCAATATGATGTGCTTCCTCCAGAATGGGGTCTTCTAAAATTTTCTTGCCCATTCCAAAATCTTTAAGAGTATGGAGGGAAAACTGTCTCAGCTGTCTCCATTCATCTCCATTAGTGAATGATAAGCCTAAACAACAATGACATAATACGAATAAAAATGTGTTAGGAACATCATCAGTAAAAATGGTCCTATTATAATAGAAATATATTAACTTCTGCTCTTCTTCTGAAAATGCCAGTTCCCTGACTGTCATGTTGATGCTGGGGCTTTAAAGCTCCACTCCAGGCTGCTGTTAAATTTATTCTAAACAAAAATAAGCAGCACTTCAAACCCCTAGCTTTTCAAAAAATATGGGTATTATATTTGCTTTTGCCTGCACTCAAATTCATTTTATTGCATTTTTGTAAAAAAAAAAAAATGCATTTGATAAACAGCTGTGCAATTGTTTTCATTAGATTGTAAGAAAATATGAGACAATCAGTCCAAGACTTTTTTTTAAACATAAAAACATTACAATTTTATCGATATATAAAACTTTAAAATATTATTAAAAACATTGGTCACATCACATAGTCTCTTTAGTCATCATTTCATAGCGGTAACAATGATGTAGTTCCCAACATGTTTCGCCAAGATAGACTTCTTCAGGGTGAATACTGCTAACTGATTGAGGATATATACAAATCAATAGTTAATAAAACAGTAACAGACACATCAAAATGACATTATACCTGTAAACATTGTTATATTGTTGATTAAGGCTTTTTCAACCATTTAAAAGGACTTATTTCAGACACTGGAACAATACAACCATGTGTTCAATGTTGTTAATAATCATGGGTAGTGTTAAGGTCTCCTAACCAGTAACGTTTACTGGTATAAAGTTATTTTGATGTGTGTCTGTTACTGTTTTATTAATTATTAATTTGTACTGTATATATGAATGAATGAATGATTTGTATAGCGATGCAACTGCAAACTAAATCGCCTCGAGGCGCTTGATTCGACCTGCGTTGATTCCTTCTTAGAAGAGGTGGGTCTTGAGTTTTCTCCTGAAGGCCCGATGGTCTTTTTCCAAGCGGATGTTCGTAGGTAGAGCGTTCCATAGCCGTGGTCTTTGGACTGCAAATCTTTGTTCTCCCCTTGATTTGTACCGGGAATATATCCTCATACAGTCTGAAATTCTCCTGAAGAAACCTATCTGGGACCTATCTGGGCAAAACATGTTGGCAACTACATCGTTGTTATCGCTATAACTAAAGAGAACATGTGACATGAACAAAGTTTTTTATTATTTTAAAGGTTTATATATTAATAAAATTGTAATGGTTTTATCTTTTCAAGTCTTGGACTGATTATTTTATATGTTCTTTTAAAATCCTGTATTTTATTACAATCTGAAGAAAACTGTTTCTGCAATTTGAGATGGGGTGCTTACACATTGGTACACCTATTACCCACCTATATAATAATATGACATAAAAAATTGCAACTGCCATCATTTTATTCTACAGAGCGTCTACTTCCAGAAGATATACAGTATTTCACAAAGCGAGTACACCCCTCACATTTTTGTAAATATTTTCCTCTTCCACTCTTGATGACATCACAGAGTTGGTGGATGTTAGAGACCTTACACTCCTCCACCTTCTGTTTGAGGATACCCCACAGATGCTCAATAGGGTTTAGGTCTGGAGACCTGCTTGGTCCATCACCTTTACCCTCAGCTTCTTTAGCAAGGCAGTGGTTGTCTTGGAGGTGTGTTTGGGGTCGTTATCATTTTGGTATACTGCTCTGCGGCCCAGTCTCCAAAGGGAGGGGATCATGCTCTGCTTCAGTATGTCACAGTACATGTTGGCATTCATGGTTCCCTCAATGAACTGTAGCTCCCCAGTGCCGGCAGCACTCATGCAGCCCCAGACCACGACACTCCCACCACCATGCTTGACTGTAGGCAAGACACACTTGACTTTGTACTCCTCTCCCTGGTTGCTGCCACACACGCTTGACACCATCAGAACCAAATAAGTTTATCTTGGTTTTATCAGACCACAGGACATGGTTTCAGTAATCAATGTCCTTAGTCTGCTTGTATACAGAAAACAGTTTTGTGCATCATCTTTAGAAGAGGCTTCCTTCTTGGGCAGACCAATTTGATGCAGTGTGCAGCGTATGGTCCAGAGCAGTGTTTCTTCCCTCCAGTCCTCAAGGCGCTCCAACAGGTCATGTTTTCAGGATTTCCCTCAGATGCCTGTGGTAATTACTAAGGCAGTAAAACTGATCAAATCACCTGTGCAGAATAATGGAAAGCCTGAAAACATGACCTGTTGGGGCACATTGAGGACTGGAGTTGAAAAACACTGGTCTAGAGCACTGACAGGCTGACCCCCCACCCATTCAACCCCTGCAGCAATGCTGGCAGCACTCATATGTCTGTTTCCCAAAGACAACCTCTGGATATGATGCTGAGCACGTGCACTTAACTTCTTTGGTTGACCATGGCGAGGCCTGTTCTGAGTGGAACCTGTCCTGTTAAACCACTGTATGGTCTTGGCCACCGTGCTGCAGCTCAAATTCAGGGTCTTGGCAATCTTCTTAACACCTAGGCCATCTTTATGTAGAGCAATAATTCTTTTTTTCAGATCCTCAGAGAGTTCTTTGCCATGAGGTGCCATGTTGATGTTGCGATAACACCAAATTTAACGCACCTGCTCCCCATTCAGCCCTCGGGCTTTCACACTGGAGAGACAGCAGCAGCTGTTTCGGTCTGTGGGACCCGTGTGTGTCCCGGCAGACAGCGCGCCGGGACAGGCGCTATTTTTAGCGCACTAGCGCCTGCAAACCGCCCCAGTGTGATACATAAAGGGGCCTAACTGAAAGTGAAAACAGTGACAATTCTGCGACTGAGCAAATTTCAGTGTTTTTTATTTGATTACATTATTGAATACATATTATTATATTATTTTTTATAATTATTTATTATATTATAATTTATGATTTTGGTTTCAAACTTTATCATACCCGGGATTTCTACTAGACTCTTGTTTGGACAGATTTATGTAAGTTATTCCTAAAAATTACAATATAAAATGCCAAAAAATTATGTGAGAGTAAAAAATATATTTTAGACTACAAGTGAAATATCTCCTAAACGGCGCACGTTTAGGAGATATTTTCACTACCTATAGGTAAAAGTAAAAAACAAACAAGTATACACAGAAAACAATGAACATAAAAAACTCCAGCAAACACGAACAACCCCAGAAAACAGTAAATAAGGACAAACCCCAATGACAAAATAACCAATAACCCTAAGAGCTGACTATATACAAATAAATACAATATAAGGACAGGGGTAACAGGGAATACGGGGGAAGGAAGGGGGGGGGCAAGACTGGGTACTAGGGCAGAGGGCAGAGAGCAGGAGAAAGGCAGTAGGGTACAGGATGGATCAGGGTCAGGATCCAGATAACAGGAACAAGGCTCTGGTAACAAGGAGGCAATCAAAATAGTGACACCCTGAGGAAAGGGAGGAGCAGCCTTAAATTGCCACCCGGAAGCTAAACGCAGGTGGAACTGATCATTAAAGCCTGCTGGCTTCTGAAAGACACCTGCTGGTGGACACTGGAACTGCAACAATCAGCCCAGAGCACCACAGTGCCACCAGCAGGTGAACTTAGACCCCCTTTTGGTGAACTCACCGCTCCTAAAGCGCCCCTGCCTATTGAAAACAATGGGACAGCGCTGCTAACGCTGGCAAAGCTGCCGCTGCAGCAGGTTTTTGCGGCCGGATTTAACCCCTTTTAGGCCGCTAGCGGTAAAACGATGGTAAACTTTACCGCTGACGCCCTGGGCGGCTCAGTGTGAAAGGGGTCTTAATCCTAAAATTAACTCTGGGTGGTTTCTCTGTTTGCCAGTAGCATAGATCACTAACCCCAGTCCTATTTACGACAGGGCATTTGCAATAATTCGATTAAGAGGTTTTCCAGATTGTGCTAAGTACTATTTATGATAATGCTACAAGTTTCACAACCTCCTTCATAGGTTATCCAGAGTTAGCTGCTTTCTATACAACTTGGGTCTGTTTTCTGACAATTGAGCTGTAAACTAGAATGTCTTTTTTCAAAAGTTTTTCAGTCTAGTTCAGTGTTTCTCAACTCCAGTCCTCAAGGCGCCCCAACAGGTCATGTTTTCAGGCTTTCCATTATTTTTCACAGGTGATTTGATCAGTTTCACTGCCTTAGTAAATGCCACAGCCGTTTCATCTGAGGGAAATCCTGAAGGGAGGGGAATCATGCTCGGCTTCAGTATGTCACAGTACATGTTGGCATTCATGGTTCCCTCAATGAACTGTAGCTCCCCAGTGACGGGAGCAGTCATGCAGCCCCAGACCATGACACCCCCCCACCATGCTTGACTGCAGGCAAGACACACTTGTCTTTGTATTCCTCACCTGGTTGCCGCCACACACGCGTGACACCATCTGAACCAAATACGTTTATCTTGGTTTTATCAGACCACAGGACATGGTTCCAGTAATCCATGCCCTTAGTCTGCTTGTCTTCAGAAAACTGTTTTGTGCTACTTTAGAAGAGGCTTCCTTCTGCGGCAGACCAATTTGATGCAGTGTGCAGCGTATGGTCTAGAGCGGTGTTTCTTAACTCCAGTCCTTAAGGTGCCTCAACAGGTCATGTTTTCAGGATTTCCCTCAGATGAAACGCCTGTGGTAATTACTAAGGCAGTGAAACTGATCAAATCACCTGTGCAGAATAATGGAAAGCCTAAAAACATGACCTGTTGGGGTACTTTGAGGACTGGAGTTGAAAAACACTGGTATAGACCACTGATAGGCTGACCCCCCACCCATTCAACCTCTGCAGCAATGCTGGCAGCACTCATACGTCAACCTCTGGATTTGACGCTGAGCATGTGCACTCAACTTCTTTGGTTGACCATGGCGAGGCCTGTTCTGAGTGGAACCTGTCCTGTTAAACCGCTGTTTGGTCTTGGCCACCGTGCTGCAGCTCAAATTCAGAGTCTTGGCAATCTTCTTATAGCCTAGGCCATCTTTATGTAGAGCAATAATTATTTTTTTCCGATCCTGAGAAAGTTCTTTACCATGAGGTGCCATGTTGATGTTGCGATAACACCAAATTTAACACATCTGCTCTCCATTCATACCTGAGACCTTGTAATACTAACTCCAGTCCTCAAGGCGCCCCAACAGGTCATGTTTTCAGGCTTTCCATTATTTTTCACAGGTGATTTGATCAGTTTCACTGCCTTAGTAAATGCCACAGCCGTTTCATCTGAGGGAAATCCGGTTGGGGCGCCTTGAGGACTAGAGTTGAGAAACACTGGTCTAGTTTGTTTAAATTTAAATCTAAATTTGTATTTGAGCCCTTGTTCACACTGAACATGGCTTTGAAATTGTGTGCCTTCACCTGAACTGGCACGATTTCAGTCCAACTTCGGGGGGGGGACAAGGGGCACTTGAAAGACTTTTGTGTGGGTTCATGCACAGATGTCTATTGAAGTCGCCCTTGAAGTGGCCAGAAGTAGTGCAGGAATTACTTTTGGAAATTGGTGCTGCGCCGCAAAGTCGATTGGTACGGTGCCATTGCCAGCAATAGGCTGCGATTTGACCCGTCAAATCGCGCGGATGTGAACGTGGGCTGACGTGCATATTTAGAAGAAATAAGGAGGGCAAACCTCATTATTGCTCCATCAGGAATTTATACATACAGATTTGTAAAATAAACTAAGAAAGATTCAATGCAAAAATTCACATTTAATTAGAAGGTATCTCCTAGGTAAATGTATTGCTTCTCACCTTCAAACTTGAAGAGACGGTCAAAAGTGGGTATAGATCCTCGATTCAGAAAAGTATCACCAGAATCCATGAACACTTCCTTTAAGGCTTGATATCCGGTAACAACAATAGTAGGTCTTGAACCAAAGTAAACAGTGGAGACGGGACCGTACTTTTTGGATATCTAGATGAATTTAAAAAAAAAAAAAATAATTTGAAGGTTTATTTTGGAATGTGCATTTTGTATTCTGCTCCTTATTAAATAAAGCTCTGTATCAATTGAATGTCTACTTGATTTGAATAATTATTAAAGTGTATACTCAGACAACCCTCTGTCAATTTTTTTAGGGGGAACTCCACGCCAAATTTTAAATAAAAAACCGGCATGGGTTCCCCTCCAAGAGCATACCAGGCCCTTAGGTCTGGTATGGATTTTAAGGGGAACCCCCTACGCCGAAAAAATGGCGTGGGGGTCCCCCCAGAATCCGTACCAGACCCTTATCCGAGCACGCAGCCCGGCCAGTCAGGAAAGGGGGTGGGGACGAGCGATCACCCCACCTCCTGAACCAAACCAGGCCACATGCCCTCAACATAGGGGGGTGGGGGCTTTGGGGAAGGGGACGCCCTGCAGCCCCCCCACCCCAAAGCACTTTGTCCCCATGTTGATGAGGACAAGGGCCTCTTCCTGACAACCCTGGCCATTGGTTGTCAGGGTCTGCGGGCAGGGGGCTTATCGGAATCCGGGAGCCCCCTTTAATAAGGTGGCCCCCAGATTCCGACCCCCCACTAGACAAGTCTTTAAAGTAATTTATTAGGCAGCTCCGGGGGGGGTCTTCTTCCGACTCCTCCGCTTTTTCCGGCCTCTTCTCCCGCTCTCCGGTTCTTCTCACGCTCTCCGGCCTCTTCTCTCGGTCTCTGGTTCTTCTCCCGCTCTCCGGTTCTTCTGATGGGCTTCTCCGCTATCTTCTGCCGCTCTTTTACTAGCGTTGGCCCGGTCTTTTCCATCGTCTTCTTCCCTGTTCTTTTCTTCCGATGTTGACACGACGCTCTCTCCCGCTTTAATGCCATGTGAGAGGTGCGCAACGACTTATGTAGGCATGGGGCGTGGTCACCGGGTGATGTCACATGGTGACCCCGCCCCTTAAGATGTCACAGTCCCAGCATACCCGGGACTGTGACATCATAAGGGGCGGGGTCACCGGGTGACATCCCCTGGTGACCACGCCCCATGCCTATATAAGTCATTGCGCACCTCGCGCACGCCATTACAGCGGGAGAGAGCGTTGTGTCAACATCGGAAGAAGAGAACAGGGAAGAAGACTATGGAAAAGACCGGGCCTAGTAAAAGAGCGGCAGAAGATAACGGAGGAGCCCGGCAGAAGAACCGGAGAGTGGGAGAAGAGGCCGGAGAGTGGGAGACACTTTTCTCCCTCAGGTGAATGGGTAGGGGTACGATGTACCCCATACTCATTCACATGGGGCCCCCAGATCCCGGCCCCCCACCCTCTTATTAAAGGGGGCTCTCGGATTCCGATTACCCCCCCGCTCACAGACCCTGACAACCAACGGCCAGGGTTGTCGGAAAGAGGCCCTTGTCCTCATCAACATGGACAACAACAATCGGAAACAATCGGAAACAATTTGATGCATGCTCGGAGGCATTAAACTTCCCTTTTATAGTGCTGTTGAACGTGTTGTATGCCGTGGTGTTATTGACCGTCGGAATTTGGTGTGACCGTGTGAAGGCAAGACAGTTTGAGTGAAATTCCATTGGAATTCCGACGGGAAAACCATCAGAGCTTTTTCCGACGAGAATTCCGATCATGTGTACTCACCATCAGACTATACAGCGGATCAGAATTGTACTCTCCTCACGAGGTGTCCCTACCCTTTCATTGCTGAGAACTTTCTACTGCGCCCATACTTGTTTATGGACACATTTATTGCGCTGCACTAATTTGACTTTTTATATTTTAATAGCTGCCTGTTTATAGCCCATATATATTTTTGGGTGGAACTCCGCTTTAAACCCACAAGTGTTTTTTTTTTTACCACTACTATTCCTTTATATTGGCTTTGGAAATGTACAAATACAGCAATTTATAATCTGGATGAAAGGTTTAGCTCTGGGAAACATTTTTTGAAAGATAAAAAGTGCATTTTATATACAGCTTTATAGATCAGACCAAAATGAGGGACAGATGAGGAGGAATGTGGGACAGAGGGACATTGCTCCAAATCAGGGACAGTCCCTCCAAATCAGCGCAGGGGAGACAAGCAAAAATCTGAGCCGCTGCTGTCTTCTCCTCCTCCTCCGGACCGATGCAGGCCAGAACAAGAAGGTGAGTGAGAGTCTTGTTACTGGGACATTCCCTCCAAACAGTGGCGTAGTGTGGGGGTTGAAGGGGGTGCCGTGGCCCCTGGCGCGACATTTAGGGGGGGCGCCAGTATATGTCACTGGCTGCCTCCTCCTAATTTCAAGTTCCTGTGTCCCCCGCGCTCCGGCCTCCATGTTAAGTGTCCGGCGCCCAGAACAAGAAGGTGAGTGAGAGTCTTGTTACTGGCCGGGGGTGGGGGGCAGGTCAGTGTAGTGTAGTGGACAGTATAGTGTAGCGGACAGTATAGTGGTCAGTGTAGCGTAGTTCTCAGTGTAGTTCTCAGTGTAGTTCTCAGTGTAGTGGACAGTATAATATAGTGGTCAGTGTAGTGGTCAGTATAGTGTAGTGGACAGTATAGTGGTCAGTGTAGTGAACAGTGTAGTGTATTGGACAGTATAGTGTAGTGGACAGTATAGTGGTCAGTGTAGTGAACAGTGTAGTGTATTGGACAGTATAGTGTAGTTGTCAGTGTAGCGTAGTTCTCAGTGTAGTGGACAGTATAGTGTAGTGGTCAGTATAGTGGACAGTATAGTGTAGTGGACAGTATAGTGTAGTGGACAGTATAGTATAGTGGACAGTATAGTATAGTGGTCAGTGTAGTGTAGTGGACAGTATAGTGGTCAGTGTAGTGTAGTAGGCAGTATAGTATAGTGGTCAGTATAGTGTAGTGGACAGTATAGTGGTCAGTGTGTAGTGGACAGTATAGTGGTCAGTGTAGTGGACAGGACAGTATAGTGTAGTGGACAGTATAGTGTAGTGGACAGTATAGTGTAGTGGACAGTGTAGTGTAGTAGACAATATAGTGGTCAGTATAGTGTAGTAGATAGTATGGTGGTCAGTATAGTGTAGTGGACAGTATAGTATAGTGGTCAGTGTAGTGTAGTGGACAGTATAGTGGTCAGTGTAGTGGACAGTATAGTGTAGTGGTCAGTATAGTGGTCAGTGTAGTGGACAGTATAGTGTAGTGGTCAGTGTAGTGGACAGTATAGTATAGTGGTCAGTGCAGTGTAGTGGTTAGTATACTGTAGTGGACAGTATAGTGTAGTGGACAGTATAGTGGTCAGTGTAGTGTAGTGGACAGTATAGTGTAGTGGTCCGTATAGTATAGTGGTCAGTATAGTGTAGTGGACAGCATGGTGGACAGTATAGTGGTCAGTGTAGTGGACAGTATAGTGTAGTGGACAGTATAGTATAGTGGTCAGTGTAGTGCAGTGGTCAGTGTAGTGGACAGTATAGTATAGTGGTCAGTGCAGTGTAGTAGACAGTATAGTCGTCAGAATAGTATAGTGCAGTAGACAGTATAGAGGTCAGTATAGTGTAGTGAACAGTATAGTGTAGTGTAGTAGACAGTATAGTGATTAGTACAGTGGACAGTATAGTATAGTGGTCAGTATAGTGTAGTGGTCAGTATAATGGTCAGTATAGTATAGTGGTCAGTATAGTGTAGTGAACAGTATAGTGTAGTGTAGTAGACAGTATAGTGGTCAGTACAGTGGACAGTATAGTATAGTGGTCAGTATAGTGTAGTGGTCAGTATAATGGTCAGTATAGTATAGTGGTCAGTATAGTGCAGTGGACAGTATAGTGTAGTGGACAGTATAGTATAGTGGTCAGTGTAGTGGACAGTATAGTGTAGTGGTCAGTATAGTGTTGTGGACAGTATAGTGTAGTGGACAGTATAGTGTTCAGTATAGTGGACAGTATAGTGTAGTGGACAGTATAGTATAGTGGTCAGTGTAGTGGACAGTATAGTGGTCAGTGTAGTGGACAGTATAGTGTAGTGGACAGTGTAGTGGACAGTATAGTATAGTGGTCAGTATAGTGGTCAGTGTAGTGGACAGTATAGTGGTCAGTATAGTATAGTGGTCAGTGTAGTGGACAGTATATTATAGTGGACAGTGTAGTGTAGTGGACAGTATAGTGGTCAGTATAGTATAGTGGTCAGTATAGTGTAGTGGTCAGTATAGTGTAGTGGACAGTATAGTGGTCAGTGTAGTGGACAGTATAGCTTAGTAGACAGTATAGTGGTCAGTATAGTGTAGTGGACAGTATAGTGGTCAGTGTAGTGGACAGTATAGCTTAGTAGACAGTATAGTGGTCAGTATAGTGTAGTGGACAGTATAGTGGTCAGTGTAGTGGACAGTATAGTATAGTGGTCAGTGTAGTGGACAGTATAGTGTAGTGGACAGTATAGTGTAGTGGACAGTATAGTGTAGTGGTCAGTGTAGTGAACAGTATAGTGGTCAGTGTAGTGGACAGTATAGTGTAGTGGACAGTATAGTATAGTGGTCAGTGTAGTGGACAGTATAGTGTAGTGGACAGTATAGTGTAGTGGACAGTATAGTGGTCAGTGTAGTGGACAGTATAGTGGACAGTATAGTGGTCAGTGTAGTGGACAGTATAGTGGACAGTATATTATAGTGGTCAGGGTAGTGTAGTGGACAGTATAGTGGTCAGTATAGTGGTCAGTATAGTATAGTGGTCAGTATAGTGTAGTGGTCAGTATAGTGTAGTGGACAGTATAGTGGTCAGTGTAGTGGACAGTATAGCTTAGTAGACAGTATAGTGGTCAGTATAGTATAGTATAGTGTAGTGGACAGTATAGTGGTCAGTGTAGTGGACAGTATAGTATAGTGGTCAGTGTAGTGGACAGTATAGTGTAGTGGACAGTATAGTATAGTGGTCAGTGTAGTGGGCAGTATAGTATAGTGGTCAGTGTAGTGGACAGTATAGTGGTCAGTGTAGTGGACAGTATAGTGTAGTGGACAGTATAGTATAGTGGTCAGTGTAGTGGACAGTATAGTGTAGTGGACAGTATAGTGTAGTGGACAGTATAGTATAGTGGTCAGTATAGTGGTCAGTGTAGTGGACAGTATAGTGGACAGTATAGTGGTCAGTATAGTATAGTGGTCAGTGTAGTGGACAGTATATTATAGTGGTCAGTGTAGTGTAGTGGACAGTATAGTGGTCAGTATAGTGTAGTGGTCAGTATAGTGTAGTGGTCAGTATAGTGGACAGTATAGCTTAGTAGACAGTATAGTGGTCAGTATAGTGTAGTGGACAGTATAGTGGTCAGTGTAGTGGACAGTATAGTATAGTGGTCAGTGTAGTGGACAGTATAGTATAGTGGTCAGTGTAGTGGACAGTATCGTGTAGTGGACAGTATAGTATAGTGGTCAGTATAGTGTAGTGGTCAGTATAGTGTAGTGGACAGTATAGTGGTCAGTGTAGTGGACAGTATAGCTTAGTGGACAGTATAGTGGTCAGTATAGTGTAGTGGACAGTATAGTGGTCAGTGTAGTGGACAGTATAGTATAGTGGTCAGTGTAGTGGACAGTATAGTGTAGTGGACAGTATAGTATAGTGGTCAGTGTAGTGGACAGTATAGTGGTCAGTGTAGTAGACAGTATAGTATAGTGGTCAGTGTAGTGGACAGTATAGTGGTCAGTGTAGTGGAGTGGACAGTATAGTGTAGTGGACAGTATGGTATAGTGGTCAGTATAGTGGTCAGTGTAGTGGACAGTATAGTGGTCAGTATAGTATAGTGGTCAGTATAGTGTAGTGGTCAGTATAGTGTAGTGGACAGTATAGTATAGTGGTCAGTGTAGTGGACAGTATAGTGTAGTGGACAGTATAGTGTAGTGGTCAGTGTAGTGTAGTGGACAGTATAGTGTAGTGGACAGTATAGTATAGTGTCAGTGTAGTGTGTAAAGGTCAGTAAAGGAATCAGGTTGGTCAGTGTTGAAATAAAGTAGGTTAGTGTAGTGGTCAGTATAGGAATCAGGTAGGTCAGTACTATTGCATTTGAAGGGACTCGGGTAGTGCTAAAAGTCCACAGGTTAGGGGGGCGCAAATTATTTGCCTTGCCCCTGGGTGCTGACAACCCACGCTACGCCACTGCATACAAATCTGGGACAGTTGGGATCTATGGATAAGTAACAGAACATTATCTTGAACTGAGTCCAAAGTAAATAGACGTTTATTGGTGAAAGCCCATACATTCCACATTCCACATTCCACAGACCCGTCTAATAACTGCTCAGCCCCAGCAGTGTTCAGACATTTGTATATTGATGTCACACTCACCTTGGTCAGGCCTGGCAGTAATCCATCAGAGTAAAGTTGCAGAGAGTTCCCCAGTATGGGCAGTGGGAACGGACCAGGGGGCATCTTACTTCTCCTCCATAGGAACTTCACATAAATCAGCAATATGCTAAAAGATACAAAGCCCAACAAGGCAGTTGTTATACTCTGAAATATAGTCATGACTGCTGTATTGATGGGTAGTGACAGTCATGCAATTGCCCTCTGGACCGCTCTGTTATGTGCCTCTGTGTCATCAGCTCACAACCACACATGCGCAGTACTTGAGCTTCCCGAGTCCAGTACTGTGAGCCAGGATGTCTTCTTGTCAGGGCTGACAGTCTGTGTTAAAGAGCACAGCACAGCCCCGCCCAGCCCCTCCCTCCTAGCCCCGCCCAGCCCGTCCCTCCTCCACACGAATTGCTGGCAGAGGCTGGACTGTTCTGTGAAGAGAATGTGTGGGCGGGAAAATGAAATCTGAGCAGCCTGTGCCAGTACTTTCCTTGCCCTCCGGCTCCTATGTGTTATGATGTGGGCTCACACTGGCATGCTGTGGTTTGTCTGCAGTGCTGGTGTACTCAGCAGTCTTCCTGCATGTTGCCCCTGGTCCCATAGAGGTTGCACATTTTACTGCATGTTCTGAAAGTGCACAAAATGTCCCACATGCTGCGTCTTTGGTGCACTTTCAGAACATGCAGCAAAAAATGTGCCACCTAAAAGAAGTCTGAGGGACTGTGAAAGCCGCCAGTACACCCGCACTGCAGGCAAACCCGCAGCATACCAGTGTCAGCCCAAAGGCTTATATTCACTTCCAGCAGGGAATGCCACTCCTCTGAAAAGTGATCCATGCTCAGGTCACTTTTCAGAGGCATTTTGACAGGCAGTGAGGAGTTATTACATTTCATCCCTGCCTGTTTTAACCCCCTAAATGCCACTTCCTGCAGGTAATGGCACGGTTCACTTTGAACTCCACCTTATTTCCATTACTCTCTGTAGGTATTAGATGGGCTCTCACCTTATTGTTTGCACATCCAATACCTAAGGGTATTTTCACACTGGGGCGGTAGTGGTAAAGCGCTGCTCGTTTTAGTGGCGCTTTACCGTTGTTTTAGCTGCGCTAGTGGGGTGCTTTTAACTGCTTCCCGACCACCTCACGCAGATATACTGTGGCAGAAGGGCGCGTACAGGCAGATTAACATAGTAATAATACGTAGACATGTGCAATTCGTTTCGGTTTTTTTCGTTTTCCGTAAAATTCGTTATATTCGTTCATTCGTTATCGTACGAATGATTCGCTAAAAATTTTAACGAATGTTCGAATCGAACGAATATGAAAAACAACGAAAATCCGAAATAACCAAATTAGAAACAAACGAAACTAGGAAAGAAGAAAATCCGAAAAACGAAAACAGGAACAACGAAAATCATAATGAACGAAAAAATTCGTACATTCGTAACTTTTTTTTTTTGTTGAATTGGTAATTTTCCGTGTCCCTTACAATGGCGCTGCTTAACGTGCTTCGAATGGATTGAACGAAAAAATTCGTACATTCGTAACTTTTTTTTTCGATTCGGAATTTTCGGTGTCTCTTACAATGGCGCTGCTTAATGTGCTTCGAATGGATTGAACGAAAAAATTCGTACATTCGTAACTTTTTTTTTTTTCGATTCGTAATTTTCCGTGTCTCTTACAATGGCGCTGCTTAACGTGCTTCGAATAGATTGAACGAAAAAATTCGTACATTCGTAACTTTGTTTTTGCGATTCGTAATTTTCCGTGTCTCTTACAATGGCGCTGCTTAACGTGCTTCGAATGGATTTAGTTACGAATGCTTCGAATTTACGAATCGTTACGAATACGAACACCGACGACTTACGAAATTACGAATCGTTACGACTCAACAGAAACGAAACGAAAATAAACAAATTTTTCTATTGTGCACATGTCTAATAATACGTTGCCCTTTAAGAGGCGGCTTGCGGGCACATGCCCGCCGGGAGCTCCGTGACCGTGATCGCGGGTCCCGCGGACTCGATGTCCGCAGGGGTTACCTGCAATCGTCTCATGGAGAGGAAGAATGGGGAGATGCTAATGTAAACAAGCATCTCCCCATTCTGCCTAGTGACACTGTCACTGATCACAGCTCCCTGTAATCGGGAGCGTGATCACACACACAGCCCCTCCCCCCCACAGTTAGAATCACTCCCTAGGACACACTTAACCCCTACAGCGCCACCTAGTGGTTAACCCCTTCACTGCCAGTCACATTTACACAGTAATCAATGCAATTTTAATTGCACTGATCGCTTTACAAATGTGGTCCCAAAAACGCGCCAAAATTGTCCGACGTGTCCGCCATAATGTCCCAGTCCCAATAAAAATTGCTGATCGCCGCCATTACTAGTAAAATAAAAATTATCAATAAAAATGCCATAAAACTATCCACTATTTTGTAGACGCTATAACTTTTGCGCAAACCAATCAATATACGCTTATTGCGATTTTTTTTTTTTTTAACAAAAATATGTAGAAGAATACGCATCGAGAAAATATATAAAAGACAAATCAGCGCTATAACAAAAAATTTATAAAAAATGATTTAGCTGCTGAACACCAAGGGTCAAAATTCCAAATCCCTCGACAGAATAAACATAAAAGAATGGTGCATAAACACAAATATCCATATAAATATCCATATAAAATAGTAATGCAACAATCCAATGGTGTCTTCAGTGATGAATAAACAATGGATGCATGCAGGTGACTTTGTGAAAACCTCCACCACTAATAAGATGGCCGCTCACCTCACTGAGTGGACCCTTTAATTACAGAGGGTCTAAAACGCTTTCCCCCTAGGGTGTAAGATGGTAATCCACAGGAATCAGGTACAGCTCCTTGCTAGTATGGTGGATGAATCTCAATCAACTCTCTCAAGAGCCACCACGAATCATGTAAACAAAAAGCAAAACCTGGAGTCACGTTCAAAATGAAAGGACTTTACTCCATGTGTGGGCAAGTCCGTTCTTTTCAAAAGTCCGGCGGACATCCGCCAAAAGCCTAGCGGATTGTCTGCTGTACCTAGTCCGCCGGAGAAGTCGGGTCGTATGTGGGCAAGTCCGCTCGTTCCGCTGGAAAGTCCGGCGGATTGTCTGCCGGATTAAATCCGCCAGATAGTCCGGCCGGAAAGTCTGATCGTGTGTACGTGGCATCTCTGTGCAGACAGTGTGAAGCTATGTGTCTCTCTCTCTCTGCAGGCAGTGTGAAGCAGTCTCTCTCTCTCTCTCTATCTCTCTCTGTGCAGGCAGTGTGAAGCGGTCTCTCTCTCTCTGCAGGCAGTGTGAAGCGGTCTCTCTGTGCAGGCAGTGTGAAGCGGTCTCTCTGTGCAGGCAGTGTGAAGCGGTCTCTCTGTGCAGGCAGTGTAAATCGGTCTCTCTCTCTCTGCAGGCAGTGTGGAGCGGTCTCTCATTCTCTCTCTCTCTGTGCAGGTAGTGTGAACCGGTCTCTCTCTGCAGGCAGTGTGAAGCGGTTTCTCTGTGCAGGCAGTGTGAAGTGGTCTCTCTTTTTCTCTCTCTCTCTCTCTGTGCAGGCAGTGTGAAGCAGTCTGTCTGTGCAGGCAGTGTGAAGCAGTCTCTCTGTGCAGGCAGTGTGAAGTGGTCTCTCTGTGCAGGCAGTGTGAAGCGGTCTCTCTCTGTGCAGGCAGTGTGAAGCGGTCTCTCTCTGTACAGGCAGTGTGAAGTGGTCTCTCTGTGCAGGCAGTGTGAAGCGTTCTCTCTGTACAGGCAGTGTGAAGCCGTCTCTCTCTGTGCAGGCAGTGTGAAGCGGTCTCTCTCTGTGCAGGCAGTGTGAAGCGGTCTCTCTCTGCAGGCAGTGTGAAGCTCTCTCTCTCTCTCTCTCTGTGCTGGCAGTGTCAAGCGTTCTCTCTCTCTCTGTGCTGGCAGTGTCAAGCGGTCTCTCTCTCCCTCTGTGCTGGCAGTGTCAAGCGGTCTCTCTCTGTACAGGCAGTGTGAAGTGGTCTCTCTGTGCAGGCAGTGTGAAGCGGTCTCTCTCTGTTCAGGCAGTGTGAAGCGGTCTCTTTCTGTACAGGCAGTGTGAAGTGGTCTCTCTGTGCAGGCAGTGTGAAGCGGTCTCTCTCTGTAAAGGCAGTTTGAAGTGGTCTCTCTGTGCAGGCAGTGTGAAGCGGTCTCTCTCTGTGCAGGCAGTGTGAAGCGGTCTCTCTCTGTGCAGGCAGTGTGAAGCGGTCTCTCTCTGCAGGCAGTGTGAAGCGCTCTCTCTCTCTGTGCTGGCAGTGTCAAGCGTTCTCTCTCTCTCTGTGCTGGCAGTGTCAAGCGGTCTCTCTCTCCCTCTGTGCTGGCAGTGTCAAGCGGTCTCTCTCTCGCTCTCTGTGCTGACAGTGTCAAGCGGTCTCTCTCTCTCTCTCTCTCTGTGCTGGCATTGTCAAGCGGTCTCTCTCTCTCTCTGTGCAGGCAGTATCAAGTGGTCTCTCTCTGTGCAGGCAATGTCAAGCGGTCTCTCTCTCTCTCTGTGCTGGCAGTGTCAAGCGGTCTCTCTCTCTCTCTCTGTGCTGGCAGTGTCAAGTGGTCTCTCTCTCTCTCTCTGTGCAGGCAGTATCAAGTGGTCTTTCTCTGTGCAGGCAATGTCAAGTGGTCTCTCTGTCTCTCTCTCTGTGCAGGCAGTGTCAAGCGGTCTATCTCTCTCTCTCTGGGGCAATGTGGAGCAGTCTCTCTCCCTCTCTCTCTGTACAGGGAATGTGGTGTAGATGGATGGTGAGCTTCGGTTGTTCTTGATTGGACTTGCCCTCCAGGCCTAAGGCTGCCAGCCCTCCCCTGGCTGTGTGCTAGAAAAAAAAATCAGACCCACCTTCTATCTTATTCTGGAAAAAAATGATAAATTCCAATCTGCCATTATATCAGAATATCAACAAGAACAGACAATTTGGCTTTAAAACCCTTCAACTGCAACTACTGCAACAGACTTTATTCCTTAAAGCGGAGTTCCACCCAAAAATGGAACTTCCGCTTTTCTGGTCCCCCCCCCCCCCCGCCTCCAGTGTCACATTTGGTACCTTTCAGGGGGGAGCAGAAACCTGTCTAATACAGGTATTTTGCTCCCACTACCGGGCATAGATACCCGAGCCACCCGCGGGTATCTGCGCCACTTTCTGTGCCTTCTCCGTCCCCCCCGCTGTCTTATGGGAGACACACAGGTCCCAGAAGACAGCAGGGACCAGTGGGATAGCGCAACGCGAGTCGCGCATGTGCAGAAGGGAACCAGGAAGCGAAGCCGCAAGGCTTCACTTCCTGACTCCCTTACCAAAGATGGCGGCGGCAGCACCCGACAGCCAAGGGACAGATCGGCTTCGGGTGCCGACATTGTGGGCTCCCTGGACAGGTAAATGTCCTTATTTTAAAGGTCAGCAGCTGCAGTATTTGTAGCTGCTGATTTAAAAAAAAAAAAATCGGCGGACCTCCGCTTTTACCCCTCTTTAAAGGTCATTCAGTGACAATGCACTCAGGAAGCCCCCTCAGTCCCTCCTTCCAAGAAGGAACCCGGAGAGGACATCCTTTTTTCTCCTGTTTGAATTCCTATACATAAATATATGAGCCCATGGCAATAGTTGTTGCTAGTTACCAATGGTAAATTGTTTTTACAAGTGAGTTACAAATGAGTTGCTCTGCATGGGCTGAGCCACTTGGAGTCAGTGGCGGAACTACCACCATAGCGACACATGCGACCACCACAGCCAATCAAGGGCCCGGTGAGCGGCGTTGCTAGGCGGGTGCGGGCCACGCCGGGTGACACCCGCTAGCGGGGGTGACACCCGTGGGTAGCGGCAGCCGCACCACTAACGCTGCTCCCCGTGCCTTCTATGCTGCACTGAGCGCAGGAGGGAGAACAGCGGCGCGGACCGAAGCCGCCTCCCCTCCTCTCTGTTTACATCCAGAGAGGAGGAGGAGCCTGCGCTCAAGCCTCGGCTCGAGGGACACACGCCGCTGTTCTAAAGGTATGTAAAGGGGGGGGGCGTCGTCTGCTGTTGGGTCTGCACTACCCGGGGGGGGTCTGTAATGGGTGGGGGTGTCTACTGATGGGGGTCTGCACTGAGGTGGGGGGTGTCTGTACTAAGGGGGTCTGCACTTGGGTGGGGGGTGTCTGTAATGGGGGTGTCTTTACAGAGGGGGTCTGTAATGGGGGATTGTCTGTACTGAGGGGGGCCTGCACTGAGATGGGGGGTCTGCACTGAGGTGGGGGGGCGTCTGTACTGAGGGGGGGTCTGTAATGGGGGTGGGTGTCTGTACTAAGGGGGTCTGCACTGAGGTAGGGGCGTCTGTACTGATGGGAGGTCTGCACTTGGATGGGGGGTCTGTAATGGGGGGTGTCTGTACTGATGGGGGTCTGCACTGAGGTCGGGGTGTCTGTACTGATGGGGGTCTGCACTGAGGTCGGGGGTGTCTGTACTGATGGGGGTCTGCACTGAGGTCGGGGGTGTCTGTACTGATGGGGGTCTGCACTGAGGTCGGGGTGTCTGTACTGATGGGGGTCTGCACTGAGGTCGGGGGGTGTCTGTACTGATGGGGGTCTGCACTGAGGTCGGGGGTGTCTGTACTGATGGGGGTCTGCACTGAAGTCGGGGTGTCTGTACTGATGGGGGTCTGCACTGAGGTCGGGGTGTCTGTACTGATGGGTGTCTGTACTGAGGTCGGGGGTGTCTGTATTGATGGGGGTCTGCACTGAGGTGGGGGGTGTCTGTACTGATGGGGGGGTCTGCACTTGGATGGGGGTTCTGTAATGGGGGTGGGTGTCTGTACTAAGGGGGTCTGCACTGAGGTGGGGGGGGGGCTGTAATGGGGGGTGTCTGTACTGATGGGGGTCTGCACTGAGGTCGGGGGGTGTCTGTACTGATGGGGGTCTGCACTGAGGTCGGGGGGTGTCTGTACTGATGGGGGTCTGCACTGAGGTCGGGGGTGTCTGTACTGATGGGGGTCTGCACTGAGGTCGGGGGTGTCTGTACTGATGGGGGTCTGCACTGAGGTGGGGGGTTTCTGTACTGATGGGGGGGTCTGAACTTGGGTGGGGGGTCTGTAATGGGGGTGGGTGTCTGTACTAAGGGGGTCTGCACTGAGGTGGGGGCATCTGTACTGATGGGGGGTCTGAACTTTTTTTCGGGGGTCTGTAATGGGGGTGGGTGTCTGTACTAAGGGGGTCTGCACTGAGGTGGGGGGCGTCTGTACTGATGGGAGGTCTGCACTTGGATGGGGGGTCTGTAATGGGGGGTGTCTGTACTGATGGGGGTCTGCACTGAGGTCGGGGGTGTCTGTACTGATGGGGGTCTGCACTGAGGTCGGGGGGTGTCTGTACTGATGGGGGTCTGCACTGAGGTCGGGGGTGTCTGTACTGATGGGGGTCTGCACTGAGGTCGGGGGGTGTCTGTACTGATGGGGGTCTGCACTGAGGTCGGGGCTGTCTGTACTGATGGGGATCTGCACTGAGGTGGGGGGTCTGCACTGAGGTGGGGGGTGTCTGTACTGATGGGGGGGTCTGCACTTGGGTGGGGTGTCTGTACTGCTGGGGTGTCTGTACTAAGGTGGTGTCTGTACTACTGGGGGGGGGTTCTGTACTACTGAGGGGGTCTGTAATTTTGGGGAGGTCTGCACTGGGAGGGTGTCTGTACTGAGGGGGGTGGTCTGCACTGGGGGGTGTCTGTACTGCTAGGGGGGGTCCTGCACTGAGGGGGGTGTCTGTAATGCTGTGGGGTGTCTGTACTTAGGAGGGTGTCTGTGCTGCTGGGGGGTCTTTACTGCTGGGGGTATGCATGTGTGTCCTTCAGGGGCTGCATACAGTATACTGCATACTTTGTTGTTCAAAATGAAGCTGTTGCCTGGGTACTGTGCCTCATGAGTGTGGTAATCTGTTGTTTGATGGCATTAGTTCATTTTTTTTTTTTTTTGTGGTGGGGGGGGGGGGGGGGCATACAACATTTTGCTATGGGGCCCTGTGAGTTCTAGTTACGCCCCTGCTTGGAGTTTATACTAACCTTTTACAAAACTTCCCTAAAAAATACACATGGCCCTACATCATTATAACTGTTTTAATAATTTTGCTTTTTATATTTAGGCTTCCTGCATGTGCTTTTTACAAGTAAAGAGTTCATAACTGAAGTGCTGATAGAATTGTGTAGAATAAACAATTTTTTTTTTTTAAATACTTGTTTTAACCCTTTCCTCTTTTTTTTTTTTTTAATGCATCTCAGTGCTGCTGATCTCTGCACCGAGATGCAACAAAAATTAGGAAAATCCCTTTCCACATTTATGCCTCAAAAATTCAATACAGGCATACCCCACTTTGAAGTACACAATGGGGTTTATTTACTAAAGCTAGAAAGTGCAAAATCAGGCTCACTTCTGCATAGAAAACCAATGAGCTTCTAACCCCAGCTTGTTCGAATAAGCTTTGATAATAAAACCTGGAAGCTCATTGGTTTCTATGCAGAAGTGAGCCTGATTTTGCACTTTCCAGCTTTAGTAAATAAAACCCATTGTGTACTTAAAAGTGGGGTATGCCTGTAGATATGTATTGCCACAACAACCAGGATGTCCAAATTTTCATCCCCAGGATGCTATCTCTCATCGGTATGTACCGTTGCTGCAAAAAGCCCTGTCTCACATGTGCCCATCTCACACATGGCCAAAAAACTTTCAGTGATTGAAGTGGCAAGACATATACCATTCAGGAATTCCTCACCTGCTCTTCAAGCTATGTTATCTACCTTATCACCTGTCCCTGCAAGAAGTGTTATGTTGGACATACTATTAGGAGGCTTCGAGACAGATTTGGAGAACATAGGAGGAGCTTCAGTGATGACCCACCTAGATTCAGTATAGCATGTCACTTCGACACCCACCACATAAAAGACTCTATACTTCTCAGGGTCACAGCCACCCAATCGATTGCAGATTCTCTACCACAAGGTGAAAGGTTTAGAAAACTGTGTGCACAAGAGACATTCTGGATATACAAACTTAATAGTTTAACACCTGAAGGCTTGAATGAAGAATTGGAGGTAAACACGATCCTCTAATTTCTAGCCTTTTAGGTTCTCTATCCATTCTTTAATCTTTGGCCTGATACATACACCCATGCCCCTTACATTGTTGACTAGTGATCCTTGTCCACTCCCACCATGTTACCCAACCCTTTCTTCATATTTCAGTCTATCATCATAACATCATTGCACCGTAATAAATTTACTCATCCATCTTGTGCACTATCCCATCATCTCCTTTTTTTTCAGGTTGGTTTGTTTTCTGCTCCACTTACTTTGTTTTCATTTTTATTATATTTTTTATTTTTCTTGTGTGCATATATCTGTATATGTGTTTATATATGTGTGTGTATATATATATATATATATATATATATATATATATATATATATATAATTTTTTTTTTTTCATTTCCCATCTTTATTTAGATTTTCATATCTATATTCATAATTTATATTTCATTCTTCAACCCTTTTTGAATTCATTTTTTACTTACACAGTTCCAATAGGACTTCCACCCTGTCCTCATAGATCATTCATTTGATCATATGAGCCCATCCACATATTCAGATGCTGACATATGTCACCATCACTGCTGTTTCCAGTCTTCCATTTATACACGCATATGTATTATACATAAAAAATTTTTTATATATAGATACACTTTTTGGTATTAATAATACTGGATATAACAATTTCTTACAATCTTCTGTTCTTACATCTTCTGATTTTATGGCGTATAGGTACCCCTAACTCTTTCTAGCTGTATTTATATCATTTACAATGGAACCTCAGATTACGAGCATAATCCGTTCCAGGAGAATGCTCTTAATCCAAAGTACTCGCATATCAAAGCGAGTTTCCCCATTGAAGTCAATGGAAACAAAAATAATTTGTTCCGCATTTACTTCAATTGCATGCAATACCGCATGTGATCAGAGGTGGGGGGCGCCGCAGAGCCTCGGAAATGGCCGGAAAGGCCCGAGGACACCTCAGCTGACCTCGGCTGACCTCGGCAAATCTTGGAAAGACTCCGTTCCCAAGGTTTGCAGAGGTCAGCCAAATTGTCCTCGGGCTATTCCGTGCATTTCCAAACAGCGCCGACCGTCGCCGCTCGGCTCCGGCGCCCCCCACCTCAGGCCAAACGCAGTACTGCACACGCTTTGACCTGAATCATGCTCGTTTTGCGAGACAAGACTCGCAAACCGAGTTACGATTTTTAAAAATACAGTGCTCGTATTGCGAAACGCTCATTAACCGCATTACTCTCAATCCGAGGTTCCACTGTACTTATATTATGTATTTATAATATTGTCCAATCAGTGACTTGAATCAGCAAACCGCTTCACTGTGTTGTTAAATTGATATTTTTTAATTGTAAATAACAGCAGCTGATTTCCCCCTGCACTACCACACCTGTGGATACTGTTGACCTCCACTCGGGGCTACGGATACAATCAGTTGCTCCTATAAATTCCCGGAGGTATTCTCTTCATAAGGCTGACGAAGGAAGTGTGGCTAGCTCCAATTGGTCCCCACAACGGACGGGCTGACAGTTCCTTTCACACTCCTGCTGAAGAGAAATATACACCCGGGAAGGTATTCTCATGCCGGACGACTCATCCCAAGCCTTGAGGGCAGCCTGATGCCGGCTCATCCCGCTCCCTCTTCGCGGCTTTTCACACCATCCCGGATAGAGAATCCAGTCCCAGACTCACATCTGGACCTTCCCTTACGATCTGTCATTTCCCACTCAACCCTGCATCTTAATACTATTTTTTATTTTAACTTATAATAAAACTGTGCTACACTATGCCTGTGTGGCGCCCTCTTTCCCTGCCCTCTTGTTTTACAGATTGTGGATTCCCAGTCCACGTTTGAACAAGCAGCCTGCAAGCATCCAATTGTGTTAGCCAGACTTTTAGATATTGATTCCCATACCCTCTGGAACACTGACATTTTTTATTGATTCCTATATTTCCAGTTTTGCTATATTTTATGATTATGGGAATAGCACAGACTTAGGGCTGTACTATTTTGCTTATTTCTATATGAAACTAGTGTTCTTTCCTTCCTTGCATTTATTCTTATACCTGCTCCTCTTCCTTTTTTTCTGATTCCCATGCTCCCTCTCTCCTTCTTCATTTTGGGTCTTTTTTTTTTTTTTACTTAAACCACACATTTTCTTGCACTTTTTATTTACATGTAGAAATGTGTTTAGTTTTTTTTTCTAGAAAATTACTTAGAACCCCCAAACTGTATATATATATTTTTAAACCAGAGGCCCTAGAGAATAAATTGGTGTGTTTTGCAAATTTTTATGTCACACTGTATTTGTGCAATGGTTTTTCAAGCGCAATTTTTTTTTTTAAATACACTGTTTTAAATTTTATTGCATGGCCCAATTTTTTTTTAAATATAAAAGATGATGTCATGCTGAGTAAATAGATACAAACATCTGACAAACATGTCACGCTTTAAAACCATCAACAACAACAAATTCTTAAAGCGCTCAAAACTGCCAGTCAAATGATGATGTATTAAAAATAATAAAGCAGACCCCCAGTGCAGCTGCCAATCACTGGACAAATGAGAAGCAAAAGATAAAACACAAATAAGCAGCGCTCTATGGGTAAAAGTCAGGTGTATAGGACAAAGTATGTGTACTTAACGGCACTTACGCCTAGGATTGGATACGAAATGTTTTTATTGTACTTTAGCGACTTCCAAGCAATATACACTGTAGACACTGATGCAGAGATGCAAGGAAGAAGATAAAAAACTTATGGCTGTATGTAGATGAAATGATCTATAACTGTACCACCATTGAAGAATCTTGATGAGGAGGGGTTAACTGCACCCGGAAGGTTTAGCCAATTATTGGCAGACCACGATCATCCTGATGTGTATGAAGGGCATAGTTATGGAGCTGATTGGAGGGGATAAGAGGTGAATCTCTTCCTGCTAACCCACAATCAGACACTGCAGATCTGGGGGGAGCGGGGGTAGTACCCGCTAACCGTGATGATGTAGTGACCTCGACTGGATGATCCACCTGAACAGCATCAGTCTATGAGAAGCGTGGTGTGTTGGTCACCTCTGTAGATCGAGGTTGGGAACGCCGGATGTTGCAGAGGAGACCGGCATGCACGGTGACGTCAGTGCGACTCCGGGGGATGGAACCCTGTACACTCTGTATTTTTTTATTTTTACACCGTTGCTTTAATTTTTTTTTTTATCATTTTTATTGCTGTCACAAGAAATGTAAACATCCTTGTGAAAGCAATAGGCATGTGACAGGTACTCTTTATGAAAGGATCTGGGGTCAATAGGACCCCAAATTCCTCCTTTGCACTTGAAAGCATTCAAAATGCCAAAATCAGCATTTTTGAATACTTTTGATTTTTTATTTAAATGGCGCGGTTGACATCCAGGTAAACCGGAAGTGCTGTCATGTCATCACTTCTGAGTTACCATAAAAGAGACCCAATCAAAGCCGATTTCGGCTTTGTATGGGTCTCCAACTAAGCCGGTGGATGGTCCGGCTAGTAGCTTGGGTCTCCAGGTGAGAGCCCGAGAGAGCCACGGGTGGCGGCAGGAAAGGGGGGGGGGGAATGTGCCGCATGTAATAGCAATCGAGTGACTAGTTAGCCACTCTGGTTGCTATTACAAAAGTGCTGACCATCAGCTATAAAAATGGTATCGGGGGGGTTGCCTGAAGCTGCAGTCATCACCTCGGGACAACCATTTGACATCAAATTATGTACCAGGTACATGATTTGGCAGCAAGTGGTCAAAGGTCCAATCCACCCAAAAGCTATATTTTTGTTAGAAATGTAGCTTGGTCAACTAAGTCATATTCCCGAATCCTCGTCCTTTTCACCCAGAGATTTTGGCCATTCCCACCCACCTTTGCGGTGTATGTGCCACCATCTCCTTATAATGGCCACAGCATGTGTATAGACTGGAGAACTCAAATATGGATATCTCATCAACAGAAGCAGTTATGTCACCAATAGTATGCCCCAGGGAAACTTTAAAATTAAAACTATTTTCCAGCAAATGTTAGAGCATTGTACCCAAAGTTTTTCACACACTGAAAGCTTGCTTTGATATTAGTCATGATAATAAAGTCAAATGTATTGATTTACTAAAGTTACTTTTGAAAGTGCAGTTGCACTCTGCAAGTGCAGTTTTCCCAGAGCTTAGTAAATGAGGCAAAGCTTCACATTACAAAGAACAACCAATCACATGCAAGGGAAAAAAAAATATATATATTTTTGCTTGCACATGATTGGATGATGGAAGCCAGCAGAGCTCTTCCTCGTTTACTAAGCTTTGGAATAACTGCACTTTCAAAAGTGCACAGTAACTTTGATCTTAGTAAATCAACCCCAAAGTGTCTTTATCCAAACCTTTTTTTTTAGCTTTGGATAGTGTAAGTAGGGGTTAGAATCACTGTCCGATTTCTATTGCTTTCTGCACCCAAGCTGGGGTTGTATTTGTCCTATGGACCACTGTCACTGAGACAGAAAGTGATAGGAAATATACAGGATACTTGACAGTTGTGACAACAGTCTAAAGCTGACCATAGACGGAAAGAATTTTGAACAAAAATTGTTAGGAAAATAATGTTTCTAAAAAAGTTTGTTCATTTCTCGAATCATTAGTTGGTCAAATCAACGCTTGCTTTAGACTGCACTGACGAGAAAAATTGAAGCGGCAGGATGGAAAAATGATCTCGAACAAACTTCTAACAGTGTATGTGGTTTCTGTTTCATAAAGTCCATTTTGTTAATAAATTTTATTGGGTTCAGAAAGTCAAGGAGATACAAAAACATATGAGAACTGTCATAAATCATTTACATAAGATAACAAGCATGTGAACAACCTCATCCTTATCTAGATGAGTAAAAAGAAATACGAGTTCACAAGGGTAGGAAATGTGTACAAATGTCAACGATTATGCATGACATAAAACATTCAGGGAGCAATCCAATGATCGTTGTTAAGGTAGATGGGTACCGGACCCATTGTTGAGTTGAAGCTTGAATAGAGAGACGATGTCCCAGTTAGATGCTTCATGTGAGTAAAGATGTAAAAAGAGAATAAGGGGAGGTGAAAGGAGGAAGTGAGGGTGTGAGCGAGTCTAGGGTTCTGTGTGGGTACATAGTCAGTGTGTATCACTGTAGAGCGCCTACCTAGATTTCCATGCCTTGGCTATGGTTTGTTTAGCCACTGTAGTAAGTTGTACTAATAATTGGAATTGAATATGGGTAAGCTTAGCTGGCTTAAAAAGAGCTGTTGCCGGATCAGGAAGAATATTAGTTTTCAGTGGAGATGAGCCGAACACCCTCCGGTTCGATTCGCAGCAGAACATGCGAACAGGCAAAAAATTTGGCAGAACACACAAACACTGTTAAAGTCTTTGGGACACGAACACTAATAATCAAAAGTGCTAATTTTAAAGGCTTATATGCAAGTTTTTGTCATAAAAAGTGTTTGGGGACCCGGGTACTGCTCCAGGGGACATGTATCAATTCAAAAAAAAGTTTTAAAAATGGACATATTTTCGGGAGCAGTGATTTTTATAATGCTTAAAGTGAAACAAAAATGAAATGTTCCTTTAAATGTTTTGCCTGGGGGGAGTCTATAGTATGCCTGGCGCAGTTTTCCTGTGTTTAGAACAGTACCACAGCAAAATGACATTTCTAAAGGAAAAAAAGTAATTTAAAACTGATCGCGGCAGTAATGAATTGTCGGGTCTCGGCAATATAGATAAAACCTTTTAAAAAAAATGGCATGGGCCCCCCCCCCCAGTCCATTACCAGGCCCTTTGGGTCTGGTATGTATATTAAGGGGAACCCCGAACCAAAAAGAAAAAAAGGAGCATTCCTGCGCCAAATTGAAAAAAAAATGGTGTAGGGCACCCCCCCCCCCAAAATCCATACCAGACCCTTCATGTCTGGTATGGATTTTAAGGGGAACCCTGCGCCACAATAAAATAAAATGGTGTAGGCCCCCCCCCCCCCAAAATCTATGCCAGACCCTTATCCGAGCACGCAACCTGGCAGGCCGTAGGAAAAGAAAGGGGGGGAGAGAGTGCCCCCCCCCTCCTGAACCGTACCAGGCCACATGCCCTCAACATGGAGAGGGCTCTTTGGGGTAGTCCCCCATAATGGGCCCAGGTGTACAGGCCCCGGAACTCAGCACAGGGATGGTGGTAACCCCTCATAATGGGCACAGCGGGTGTACAGGCCCCAGAACTCAGGACAGGGATGGTGGGAACCCCTCATAATGGGCACAGCGGGTGTACAGACCCCAGAACTCAGCACAGGGATGGTGGGAACCCCTCATAATGGGCACAGCGGGTGTACAGACCCTGGAACTCAGCACAGGGATGGTGGGAACCCCTCATAATGGGCACAGCAGGTGTACAGTTGGTCAGCTTAAACATGTATTGCAATATATGTGAACCAGGGGTCAAGTCCTGGGGAAAAAAGTGTGGGAACTCCCACCCAAGATCCACTCGCCCACCAAAAAAAAAAAATGATACGCTCATATGCACGAACGCTTCAAAAGTGGTATTTTTCATCCAATTTTCGTATTGTGTGTATGAAGCTTAACTGTTAGTACATAAAAAAAAACAATCCTCAATAAACATAAATACGGTAATTCTCTGAATAATCAGCATTCATTCAATTGTGCTTCCTTGCAAATATGAACATCATGTTCTGATCTTTATTTTATTTATCTTTATTTATTTATTTTGTATATAGAGTGTTTATGTGGTGAGTTTACACTTTTCATTGAACAGAGTTTGGATAACACAGGGTTAAACGGAAAGGTCATAAATTATCTGCACATTATCTGGACAGAATGCTTGGGGAGATAGTGATGTGTTCCTGCTTAGGAGATGTATGTTAGCTTGGGGGGCTGCAAACTCTGCAGGGCTCCAACACACACTGGCTGCTATTCCAACCCTTCACATATTTCCACATAAACTTCCCTCCTGGCATTAAACTTTGCCAGGTATTGTGCTCAGCTTACCACCCCAAACTGATGTTCCTCCCTCAGCTCACCTCTCCCTGCATGTCCTGTGAGCAGAATAGCTGTGCTCCTCCTCTGGGTTCTCTCATCATATGGCACTGAAGATAGAGGAGGGGGGATTCAGCGGGACACACAGAGCAAGTATGCAGGAGACTGGGGGGGGGGGGGAGATGAGGAGACAGAAAATCAGGAGGGGGCGGGGAGGAGCGCATCACGAGAGGTCTGACTAAATACAATCTCTTAGCAGCAGGGACCTGGTCTACCTGTCAGCTAGCTGTGATTGACAGGTAGATCGAAGCAGAAGCTGTCATGGGGCCCCCTACTGGCCATGCCTGAATGGTCAAGTGTGCGGCACTTACTATTGGGAGCTGTGTCGGCAGCTGCTGGTGTAGCACCTGCCATACAGCTTGCATACTTCAAAGTCCTGCAGGACATGGCTGCTAACGGGAACTGAGTTCCTGTTTTGGAAAAAGTACAGGAACTCCGTTCCCATGCGTTCCCGCAGGACTTGAGCCCTGATGTGAACTAAATATCCCTGTTTTTCATTGCATAGTTTGCTGGGAAGGGTGCAGCAGAGGGTCCATTCAGTATTTGTAGTGTTAACGTGTGGTCACATCCCTTTAGCACCTGATAGTTCAATTTCATGTACTAGCTACTGGGATTTGAGCGCAGGTATATCTTTTCTCTAGCATGGGCAACCTGACCTGTCTGCGGCTATGCAGCCCCAAATAAACTGTGATTCCTATTTTTCCTGCTTTCAACACATCAGCTTCTGGGACAGCATGTTTACTTACTGCCTAATATAGCACACTCACTTTCAGATGCCATTGTAACAAGATAATCAATGTTACTTAACCTGTCAGTGGTCATAAAGTGTATGTGTTTCCCCCCCATAGTTCCACTTTAAACTAACAGCAATGCTTAGGTGACCACCAGGACAGGAAGGAAGAATAAATTTCCCCATCAAGAAACACAGACAGAAAAAAAAACTGACGGAGGTTCTAACCCTTTCCCACTCTATCCAAAAAAATGGTTGAAGTCCTTATTTGAAAAGATTAAATAAAACAAAAATGAATTAATATATATAGAGAACTTAAAAGGAAAATGTATATTATAGTTTAATTCAAATATTTATGCCAGTGACTAAGCTACTTTATCAGGTGGAAGAGTCCAGTAGATCTAGCGAGGAATGAATGACAGCTCATACTTTATGGGGGTATTTAAGAACCCTTTCAACTTAGGAGCCACATCCTCTTCAGAGAATTCCTGCGTAGAAGTCAATGTGAAGTTTTGCAAGATGGTGGTGAGGAAGATAAACATTTCCATCCGGGCCAAACCTTCTCCAGGACAGCTCCTCTTACCTACAAAGAGATTACATTTTAGTTTCCATCCCATAGTAGAATACTGTACACGACCACACCTGATTATTTCACTACAAGATTTGTAATCCTACGTGTTTGATATGTGAATGGTGATCACTAGGGATGCACCGCTACCAGGAGAATGAGTACCGATACTTTTGTTTCTTAGTACTTGCTGATACCAATTACGGATATCTACGGCACCTGTATTGTTTACACTTCAGCTGTCAGCAATGGTACATAGCATTGAAAAGTTATTTACAAACGAAGAACATTTATTTTTTATTATACGCTTTTTTTAATGTGAAACGTGTAAATATATAGTGTGTTACTCATGTGCTACCACTTTAAATAAGTGTAAGGGATAGGAAACAGAACAGCTGCTATCACTAATAGCTTATCCGTGACTAATATAATATGCAACAAAAATAGGGGGGTAGTGCTGCGCTGTCCTTAACCACTTGCTTACTGGGCACTTAAAACCCCCTCCTGCCCAGACCAATTTTCAGCTTTCAGCGCTGTCGCACTTTGAATGACAATTGCGCGGTCATACAACTATGTACCAAAATGACGTTTTTATCATTTTTTTCCCCCACAAATAGAGCTTTCTTTTGGTGGTATTTAATCACAGCTGGGATGTTTATTTTTTGTTAAACAAACAAAAAAAGATGGAAAATGTTGAAAAAAAAAAAATCATGTTTAATAGTTTGCTATAAAATTTTACAAACAGGTAATTTTTCTCCTTCATTGATATGCGCTGATGAGGCGGCACTGGTGGGCACTGATAAGTTGGCACTGATGGGGACAGATAAGGCAGTACTAATGGGCACAGATAAGATGGCACTGATGGGGGGCACTGATGGGTGGCACTGATGGGCACTGATAGGTACCACTGATAGATGGCACTGATGGGCGGTACTGTTGGGCACTGGTAGGTGACACTGATGGGTGGCACTGTGGGCACTGATGGGTGGCACTGTGGGCACTGATGGGTGTCACTGTGGGCACTGATAGGCGGCACTGTTGCCTATTCTTAGGTGGCACTGGCAGGGGGCACAGGTAGGCACTGGCGATCTGGGGGCAGCTCGCCGTGATCAGGACTGATGTACCTCTCACGGCCGCCGGTGATCAGCTTTTTTTCTTCCTCCTCGCGTTATCAGAAAAATTGCCGATTACCGGCTCTGTTCATATCACATGATCAGCTGTCATTGGCTGGCTGACAGCTGATCACATGGTAAGGGGTCGGGATCCACCCCTTACTCGGATCTGTGATCCAGCGAGTCTCACAGACTCGCTGATCACAGAGCGCTCGCCCTTCAGGGGGCGAGCAGGCCGCTCATGCACGGGACTACATCAATAGACGTAGTCCCGGCAAAGCATGTCCGTGCTGTAGCCATCATTCGGCTATA
Organism: Lithobates sylvaticus; assembly: GCA_028564925.1. Lineage (NCBI taxonomy): Eukaryota > Metazoa > Chordata > Amphibia > Anura > Ranidae > Lithobates > Lithobates sylvaticus. The sequence continues at coordinate 197,324,270 of CM053033.1, read as the reverse complement.
GCGCGGATCTCTACAGGTTAGTAAAGTGAATCCAGTGAATATTCAAAGTGTGTGCAAGGATGGTACATACTATGTAAATATTATGGAAGAGTTTTCCCCATGGTACCCATTTCCCACATGGTACCCCTACCCATTCACCTAAGGGAAAAAGTGTTAAAAAAAAAACCACAACACAGGTTTTTAAAGTACTTTATTAGACAGCTCCGGTGGTCTTCTTCCAACTTTGGGGGTCTTGTCCCCCTCTTCCTTTGTTCTGCCAGGCCTCTGCTATCTTCTTTCAGCTCTTTTACTAGCGTTGGCCCGGTCTTCTGGTTCGTTGCTGTTGTCGCCACCGCCGCCTTCTGCTTCTTCTTCTCCTTCCTTCTTCTCCCGATGTTGACACAACGCTGTCTCCACTTGTAATGGCGTGTTGCGTGGCCACTTATATAGGGACAAGGGGCCGGCTCACCGTCTGATATCACATGGTGACCCAGCCCCTTATGGTGTCACAGTCCCAGCATCCCACGGGTCTGATATGGATTGTGGGGGGACCCCCACGCCATTTTTTGACATAGGGATTCCCCTTTAAATCCATACCAGGTGATGGCTCTAACAAGGTGTCAATCTCGCTGATGGAGGCGGCGACATTGACTTCCTTCGCTAGTCCCGTCTACCTGGAGTCACGTTCAAAATGAACGGACTTTACTCCATGTGTGGGCAAGTCCGTTCATTTCAAAAGTCCGGCGGACTAGCACACAGACGGCCGCATTGTCCGCCGGACTGCCGAGTCTGGCGGATAATTTTGAGTCAAAACTTCTTTCTAAGTCCGCCGGACTTTTGGGAAGAAAAGGTCCGCCAGAGCCCACACACGGGCGGATTGTCTGCTGGATAGTCCGATCATGTGTACGCGGCATTACAAGCCTTCCCCTGTAAAGAACGTGAAAGATTTCTTCGGTGGATCTAAAACACTTACTATTTTATCACTAATTGTTTAAATATATGTTAAAGGTGTAAAAATATTAACGAACAAAGCAAACAAAAAAGTTTTAATTATTAATAGTTTATAAAATAGAAGTGAGATAAAAGAATCAGCAGGAAAATAATAATTAAATGGATAAGGAGAATAAGAAGTTAATTAAGGCTGATTAGAGTGAAATAAGTGTTAATAAGGGTTCAAAACGGAGGAACATTTAATAAAAAAATATAAAAAAATGACAGGTTGCTTTAAACTGACTTCATCTGCAGGTCGAAGTTCATCCATTTAGGCTGGATTCACACCTATGTATTTTTAGTGCTTTTTGCATTTTGCAGATTTGCACTACAGTCCATTTAACATAGTTTTCTATGGAACACGTTCTGTAGTGCAAATCTGCAAAATGCAAAAAGCACAAAAAGGTGTGAATCCAGCCCTAATCTGTAGATGAAAAAACAGAAAGATAGAAAAATAAACAATGGGGTTGATTTACTAAAGGCAAATCCACTTTGCACTACAAGTGCACTTGGAAGTGCAGTCACTGTAGATCTGAGGGGAAGATCAAAATGAGGGGAAGCTATGCTGATTTTTATCATCCAATCGTGTGCAAGCAAAATATCTGTTTATTTTCCTTGCATGATCCCCTCAGATCTAAAGTGACTGCACTTCCAAGTGCACTTGTAGTGCAAAGTGGATTTGCCTTTAGTAAATAACCCCCTCTGTTTCATTTTACCTTTCTGTTTCAGCGGCTGAGCAATGTTGTTGATGAACATTGCCCAGCTGCTTTTTTTTTTTAAAGCTCCAATTGCCGGGACTTTATTTACACTTCAGCTGTCAACAGGGGAACCTCGCTGGCAGCTGGATGAGTCATTGGTTATTAAAGACACAGCTGCCCTCCTCTTTTACAACCAATCATTTTTATTTTTTTTACATTTCAACTGTCAGCGGGATTCCCTTACTGACAGCTGAAAGAACCCCGAGCCTGAAAGTATCAGTTTCAAGTATCGGAGCATTTGCACGAGTATTGATACGGTGCAATCTTAGTGATCACTGATCAGCTATGAGAGTCAATTTCTGTCCATGAACAGAATAACTTTCTACAGATTATGGACATTTTTTTTTTTTTTTTTTGTAAGTTAACAGACAGTTATTTTAGGAATAAGCTTTGGCAGCCAGCTTCACTAGGATGTTGCCCACCCAAGTTTCAAAAGAGGCTTGAAAAGCTTTCAGTGTGATAATTACAACATCTGAATTGTTTATGGCCCTCCCGTAAGATATCAGAAATGGACTGATTATTGCTAGTGATCAAACTAGTAGCGAATTTGACTAATATCAAATAGTTTTTGACATGCTGACTCACACCATATGATAATTGATCACTACATCTGGTAATTTTAAAAATTTACCCACCTACAGAGAAAGCCATGTAGGCATCATTCTTTCTGAATTGTCCCTTTTCATCCAGGAAGTGGTTGGGATTGAACTTGTACGGAGAAGCAAAATGCGTGGAGTCACGATGGACAGTGCAGAACAAAGTGTAGACATCTGTGCCCTGAAAAAAGTATATTAAATAATTAATTAATTAATTAAAGGATAAATCGAATTCAAGGGCCGAGTTTAGGGACTGTATACCCCATTTGTTCCTATTGAATATAGTAGGGTCCTTTTTATTGTCACCTTCCCCTCTTGCCACTCCAACCTTGTGAAATACTCTAGTCAAAGCTTACACAGGCCCGATGACACTCTTCCCACAACCATGTAACAGAGCTGGGCCTATCACAAGCATACCCAGAAGTACCACTTTTTTTTAGTTATTGGCTCCTAAATGCTAAACTACCTGTATGTGGTAGGGGAGTGAAGGAAAGATAAGTATATCCTGCATTGGTTAAAGTGAGATGTGGAAAATAACAAAATGGACTGTGCATGAGTTGGGGGAATTAGGGCAAAGAAAGGTTAAGGTGTGAGCATAGTATGAGGGCCATGGAAGTCTTACCACATTGGTGGTTGAAGGTCAAATGGTCTCCAAAGGCTGTTCGTATTCGTTCGTATTTTCCGTATCTTCGTAAATTACCCACTGAGGAAGATACGAATTAACCCCTTGTATCGACACGCGTAGGGGAAGGGTACAGGACGGAACGCTAGTCAGTGCACCCACTAAGGACGATCAGCATACCACCCTGATATCAGCTGTTACAGCTTGTTTTTTTGCTATTTTAGAGTGGCGCCCTGACGCGCCATGCAAATGTGAGTACCCTGCAAGGGATTTTTTACTGTGTTGAGAATAAAAGTTTTAATATACTACACTATGAAGTCCTCCTTTTTCTATTGGTATTACTGAGGCACAAAAGGGACTCCATTACCATATTGAAGCACAGAGTGAGGCCACCACAGGAATCCAGGAATCAACACTGAACCATTTACAGGTTCCAATGCGTGTATTGACCAAGCCTAATCAGCAAGGTCACACGCTCTAAGGTGAGCGGCCATTACCTGGGGGTAACACCTGAGTGCACATCTTAATGTTGGATTGATATCACAGTAACCACTGAATCGCATGAATCCCATGGATTACATTGGAGCACTTTTGAACTTTTTTTGATTGCACAGCACATTGTAGCACTTTTTTCTCATATATATATATATATATATATATATATATATATATATATATATATATATATATATATATATATATATTTATATATATTTTTTATAAGGATTTTTATAGTTTGGTTCAACATTATATTGGTTTAAGGATTTTATTGATTGCTTTTTTCTCACCATATGGATATTTTATCATATCCTGCATGAAAGCACTTTATTTGGAATATTGTATGTATTTTAGCACGTTATCACTTTATTGCTGTTGTTATATAGCACATTTTTCGATTCACTATTTGGATTTTAAGTTTGAAAGCGCAGCGTACTTTAGAATATTGGGTGAACTAAACTATGCTTTTATTTTACCCAAAACTGCAGCCACACTGACAACAGAGTGGCAACTAAATTTCCCTATAAAGGGCGGAGCTTGGCCGTGCACTGTAATGGCTGCATAGATCTTCCTCTCTGCCAGCACGGGGAAGAATACCACCCATCACGCCTTCCACAGCAGCAAATACTGGACAAAATAAATGTCCCTATAAAAAAAAAAAAAAACTAACACTTATCTAACTGTCCTAGTACCTACCTGTAAGGATGCTATATTTATCTACATATAATAATACTACAAATTAAAGAAGTATGACCAAAGCTTTTTTGGCCATACTTCTATGGATCTAAGGAGTTTAGTTTGTTCTGCACTCCTGTGACCCGTTTTCAGACGACAATGGGCTAAAGTACATTAACTGGACCAGCAGCTGGCTCAGCCTCTCAGTTGCGCTGCCGAGAGCCTCAGTCAGCCACTTCCTCCCCAGCCCAGTCCTCCAGTGAGCGCTGGAGGTGAAAGCAGAGAGCCGCTAACTGACAGCCACGGCTCTCTGCTCAGAGCGGAGGGGAGATCAGCAGTATTTGATCGCTCCGTTCTCACTGCAGAGTTGTCGGGGGAACAAGTACAGTATTAGATCGATGCTGCAACCACCTAGGCAAGTATAAGGTTTGTTTATTACACAAACCCCAACTTCTCTTTTAATATTGTTTAATGCGTTGCCTACCTTGGGTATATAATAAAAAAATAAAAAATATATATATATATATATATATATATATATATATAAAATACTTGAAGTGGTTAATCAAGCAAACGTATTTCTTTGCCCTTAACCTCCCTGGCGGTATGATTCTGGCTGGAATTTTGTGCTGAAAGCGGTACAATTATTTTGCATGGAAAATTTGGCGTTTTTATATTGTAGGCATGATGCAATTCTTATGAATAACTCACTAAAATCTGTCCGAACCAGAGTCTAGTAGACATCCCGGGTATGATAAAGTTTGAAACACAAAATCATAAATTATAATATATAAAAAATATATATAAAAATGATTCAATAATGTAATCAAATCAAAAACACTGAAATTTGCTCAGTTGCAGAATAGTCGCTGTCATTAAATTTATTGTTTGATGATAAATTGTGATTCTAATTTTTTATCGGTGTTTTCTAGCTGGTCTAAAACCGCTTTTGACATAAAGGGACACTTTTTGGTTGCTATGGACAATCTCCAGTTTCCAGGCAGAAAAAAAATCTTTTTTATTATATAAAATGACATGCAGGGCACTGGGCAGACCACTAGGGACAAAGGGGATGTGTATTTTTTGTATACAGTACTGTAATCTGTAAACCCAAGTCAGACTTGGGATTATTGCCAAGGAGGTTAATGGACACATTTGCTTTTTTACCATATATAATAATAATGCACACTAATCATTTTTAATTTGTTTCCTACCTTGGGAATATGATACCCCCTAAACATTGTGTCTTTTGTCACCATATGTGGCACATTGAAGGGAGAAATGTCACAAAACCTCTGCACCTCATGGATTACAGCTTGTGTGTATGGCATATTGAGCTTGTCGTCCATGTTTACTGCTCTGTCTCGTCCAATCACCCGATCAATTTCTTTATGAAGTTTATCTGGTATATAGAAAAAAAAATACTATGAGACTTTCATTCCTGTCTCCTGTGGAGTATTTTTTTACATTCTAGCTCCTTCCTGAGTGGCCATTGGAGTGGATTTATTCCAGTAGTGGAACCAATCTGCTGTTCCCAAAGCGTTTTTTGACCGTCCTGTAAAAAGGGGTCAAACAGCTCTGGTGAGTGGCCACCTTCATACTGAGCACTCGTAGTGGAAGATCTAGAAGTTTTATCTCAGAGTATTCCATTTTGGTGTTGGGATTCATTCATTTATGGACTTTATGCTTGCTTATTTTTTCATTCATTAATGTGCACATTTAAAGTTTAATGCAGTGTTTTCTTTGTGCCAGTTTTTTCATATGAACATTGGGGATGAACTTCGAGTTCGAGTCAAACTCATGTTTGACTCGAACATTGCCTGTTTGCCCGCTCGCTGAACAGCGAACAATTTGGGGTGTTCGTGGCAAATTCGAAAAGCCGCGGAACACCCTTTAAAAGTCTATGGGAGAAATCTAAAGTTCTAATTTTAAAGGCTTATATGCAAGTTATTGTCATAAAAAGTGTTTGGGGACCTGGGTCCTGCCCCAGGGGACATGTATCAATGCTCCTGAAAAAATGGCAGTTTTTTCGGGAGCAGTGATTTTAATAGTGCTTAAAGTGAAACAATAAAAGTGTAATATTACCCCCACGCATTTTTTTTTTTATATCAATGACTGTTCTCTGTATTACCGAGAGCCGACAATTCATTATAGCCGCGAGTGATTTTAAATTACTTTTTTTCCTTCACTTTGTGCAGGGACAGTTCTAAGCATGGGAAACATTTACAGGAATACTATACACACCCCCTAGGTACGAAATTTAAAGGAATATTACACTTTTATTGTTTCACTTCAAATCACTGCTCCCGAAAAAAACGTCAGTTTTTAAAACTTTTTTTGCATTGATACATGTCCCCTGGGGCAGGACCCAGGTCCCTAAACACTTTTTAGGACAATAACTTGCATATTAGCCTTTAAAATTAGCACTTTTGATTTTGAACGTTCGAGTCCCATAGACTTTAATGGGGTTCTAAAGTTTGCGCAAATTTTCGGTCCGTTCGCAGGTTCTGGTACGAACCGAACCGGGGGGGGGGGGGGGTGTTCAGCTCATCCCTAATGAACTTGTATAACGCCTTATTCTTTATTGTAGAATTTTGCACAGTTTAGTGATTTGTTCACTTTAAAGGGGGCACCTGTTTGTGTTTGTCTACACGTTCTCATCCCCACAAGACGCCAAGTATTAGGGGGGGGGGGGCTACTGCACAGAGGAGTTTTTTTTACATTCATGTGTAGAATGCACAAAGGTAACAAAAAACCTGGAGCCTTTAGAACCACTTTAAGCTTCCATCACCAATGCACTGGATCCACAGCTAAGGGTCAGAGGGCTGCCATTAGTATTCCCGTCTATTCCCAATGACAGTGACATTCTCAGGCTTCCACCAATACTTACATCAGAGGACTCTGTCCAGGCCTTCAAGGCCTTCACCCTGCTACAGGACCGGCAGATGGAGGTCAGGGAGACAGGGCAACTACATCTTTACCTCACATAGTCTGTACCACCTTACCTGAGAATTCAGCCCTGCAAAGGACCCTTTAGATCAATTCTTCTGGAGACTACATACAGTATTAACAGCTCTAGTGGCAGGAAAGCTAACTGCACTTGACAATAATCACAGCTAAAGCTACCACAATGAGATAATTATAGTCTACCCATTGTCTGCATTGGGTCTATCATGGCAGTGGATAGCCGTGTTGTCAATTAACAAGCCCAACATCAGAATGAAATTGTGCAGCAGCCATTTTTTAAACCATAAAAGGGCTGTGGAGAAATGTCAGGAAGATGGGGGGTGGGGAGCGGCGGTCCATCCATTAGGGGTGTCCGGTCTCCGCCCCCCTTTCTCCACGCCTGTCAGGGTCCTGGCCGCCCGGTGCGGCCCAGATTGCCTCCACGTAGGCAAACGGTTACCCCCATGCCCTCCAGGCATCAGCGCGGGCGTTGGCGCGCGCCGCGGGCGCGGGCGTTGGCGCGCGCCGCGGGCGCGTGCACGCGCGCGACCGGCCCGCGGGCGCGCTCCCGTGCGCTAATAGCGGGGGCACGCGCCCGTGCGCGTGCACGTGCGCGTTTAGCGCTGTTTGGCGCCAGTGCGCCTATTTAAGGATCAGGGCTGCAGCCCTGCGGTGCTGTTCGTCTGCAGCTCTGACCTGAATCTCCTGTTTGAACCTGCCTGAACCTATCTGTGATCCTTGGAACCCGACCCGGCCTGTCTGACCCCGCTGACCTCTCTACTCCTTGACCCCGGCTTGCCTGACTCTGCTAAAGGACTTACCACCTGTTGCCGAACCTCTGCCTGTCACTTGACCATCCGTCTGCCTGCCGTCTCTGCCTACCTGCCTTCCCTGTGACCCGGCCTGTCTGACTACCTCTGCCGTCCGAGTGTGCCTCTCTCCCGCACAGGATCTGCCTCCGCTGCTGCTGCTCCAGAGACTACCTCTCTCTTCGGTCATCCGACCCCGAGCCTGCTGTGCCATCACCTGCAGTTCCTGCCACCTAAAGACCAGCACCAGCACCCTGCTTCATCCTGCACCAGCTGACTCACCGGACGGACACTCCTACTCCGCTGTGCTCACGGGTCCCCTGTTCCCATTCCAGTGGACCCTGAACCAGAGTCGTAAGAGAGGTCCCCTTCCGTCAAGCCAGGCTCGCCACCAGGTACCTTACAACGCCACCTCCTATATAAATAATGTATAGATTCATGCATAGCATGAATCTATCCACGGCCCCTGCTGCCACCCCCTATTCAGGAGTTCGGCCCCTTTCAGGACACCTGAATTACAGCGGCGGCGTGTGTTTTTTTTTTTTAAGCACCTGAGGCTCTAATAGGCTTCAAAATATGTGGGCTTGTGGCGCAGAACATTGCACCAAGAGCCCACCCAGGTGTTACAACAGTGAATGAATAGAATGAAAATGAATAAAAAAAAGGGGGGGGAATGTTACTGTTTGCCGCCCCCAAAGAAAATTACTACCAGCCGCCACTGGGGTTCGGTGGGGTTGGTTGAGTGCCTCAGGGCTATAATGAAAAATTGCAAGTCCCAGCAATAGAAAAGGGGAAAACCTCACAGGTATATCAGGCACCGATCAACATTTGTCAATGGGGAAATTTCGAGATCCACAGATTCCAGGTTTTTTATGAAGGCAGCTTTGCTGTCAACTCAACTTTATTGGAAAAATGTGTTATGCAGGCAGGTTTTGACTTCAGTTAATGAAAAACTGCTGAACAGCCAAGCTTTTGTGATTGTTTGGTGGCTGTGAGAACGTCATAAGTCTGTTATAACCTCTCATAATGGCCACAGAAAATGTGCAGACCATGGAGCGTAGCACAAAAATCCCTCTAAGTACCCGAGAGATGTAAGAAACTGTGAAATGGTTTACTGGTCCAGCATCTGCAAAAAACTGAGCTATCACTATGGAATGGAGTGATCATCAAACAGCTATCTGAAGTGTTTGCAGCCTTAATATCTTTTTCACGTACCTTCTACTTCAGGATACTTTAAGAGGATAAGCAGAGCATGCTGAACAGTGGTTTTCAAAGACTCAGTTGATGCCAGAAATAGGTTGTGGATTGTATATAGGAAATTTTTCATATTAAACTCTGTATTGGGGTCATCCTTCTCCTATGGAGACAAGAGTGATACCTTAGATCAGTGGAGGGCAAATTATCAGTCAAGCGCTAATCAGTCTCTTCTAGGTAGAATTTTAGGGAACCAGCAATGATTTGATCATTGATATTGAACAACATAGCAAAAAGCATACCTCCCAACATTTTGAGATGAGAATGAGGGACACCTACTAACAAACGTATGTAGGCATAGGACACGCCCCCTGCCACACCCCCTTAAAGGAGAATTAACCAAAATAAAAGGTTAACTAAATCCACAAGGACTTTTTTACCACTACAATTCATTTAAATTGGCTTTTAAAACGTACAAATGCAACAATTTATAAATTGTATGAAAGGTTTAGCACTGGGGAAACACTTTTTGAAAGATAAAAAGTGCATTTTATATACTATATACTATATAGATAGATAGATAAACTATATAGATCAGACCGAAATGAGGGACAAATGAGGGGAAAGAGGGACAGAGGGACAAATCAGGGACAGTCCCTCGAAATCAGGGACAGTTGGGAGCTATGAAAAAAGGCTATGCCACAGCTTCTGGGGATTATACAGCCGTTCCAGATCAACCACTGTAGTAGTGGGGGTTGTCAAATTATCTGGAGAAAAATGTTGGCAAAAAATGTTGTTTGAACAGTTTTGTAAAATTGCAGTGAATACACTAGACGTTTCCAAAAACTGATTTCATCTTCTCAGACAGAAACTACCCTCTTCTGTATCAAACCTTAGAGCCCTTTAGACCAGGGGATAGCAAATTCACTTTCAAGGCAAAGTGACTGCATCTCCTAATGGTCCATCCCACAAGGTATACATTTTTTTAAATTATTATACAGGATTTCTATAGCGCCAACAGTTTGCACAGCGCTTTACAACGTTAGGGCAGACAGTACAATTACAATACAATTCATTACAGGAGGAATCAGAGGGCCCTGCTCGTTAGAGCTTACAATCTAGGAGGGAGGGTCAAGTGATACAAAATGGTAATAACTGTGGGGGATGAGCTGATGAAGAAAATTAAAGTACAGTTGTTAGGTGGAGGCAGGATAGCCTTCTCTGAAGAGAAAAGTTTTCAGGGATCGCCTAAAAGTGGATAGATTTGGAGATAGTCTGACAGTTTGGGGTAGGGAATTCCATAGAATGGGAGAGGCTCTGGAGATCCTGGAGGTGAGTATGGGAGGAGGTGATGAGGGAGCTAGAGAGCAGAAGGTCTTGGGAGGAACAAAGGGAACGAGTAGGTAGGTATTTTGAGACTAGGCTAGTGATGTAGCTGGGGGCAGAGTTGTGGATGGGTTTGTAAGTTATTGTTATTCGTTGGGTGAGTGGCAGCCAATGGAGGGATTGGCAGAGAGGGGAAGCAGACACTGAGCAGTTTGTAAGGTGGATAAGTCTGACAGCAGAATTCATGATGGACTGAAGGGGGGATAGCCTATTTAAAGGTAAGCCAATGAGAAGGGAGTTGCAGTAGTCATACCCATCCATGCTCCATCATTGCCTCTGCACTACAGCAGTCCACCCTGGAAAAGCTTCTATGTCAGGTGGCATCAAAGCTTACCCAGATTGATGGTAATTCTACCAAAATGTGACCATGTTTGCCTAGGCATTTGCCATGGGGGAGGTCAAGGCCTAGAGGCACTGATTAGAGCAAGGAAGTGAGGGCTCCAATGAAGTGAGGGGGCAGTGAGGAATGGTGGATTGGTGAGTACACCTTCTTGGTGGGGGCTACCAGGAGACATTGCCACTGTTCCCTGAATGGTGTGTGTTGAAATGTAGATGTCAAGCTGTTCCATTGGGTATATAGGTAAGGTGACCAGATTTTTTAAATGAAATCCGGGGACATCTTTTTTTTTTACTGGTAATGGTGGGAATTAGCGACTCTGCCCGGCTACTACTGGGTGGGGAGCAGAGGAAGATCACTCTGCCAGGGAAGGCAAGGAGATGGGCAGGTGGCTGGCCGGGACTTGAGCCAAGGCAGAAGAACATGCGAGCAGGAGCAGAACGGGCATGCACCCGAAACTGAAGAAATATTCTCTCCGCTCCGACCAGCACATGATCATCAGAAAGGGGCACAGCTAATGAAAAAAATACCCCCCCACCCCCTAAGCTAGTAGGAGCGGCAGAGGGGTTGGGGGGTGTAATTAAGATTTTTTTCTTTTAATTCTGCACTGACTGTCTTTGAAATTGCCCCAGCCCCTGTTCAAATACAATCCGTGGACAAAACCGGGGACAGACTTGGTTCGGGGACAGTGTCCTCAATCTGGGGACTGTCTGGTCACCCTATATATAGGTCAAGTATACTCTGCAGGGCAGGGTGTAATTTGCTGAGCTTTATGATAAGATGCAAGGGGATGATTTGCTAAAACTAGAGAGCGCACCAGGTACAGCTCTAAATAGAAAACAATCAGCTTCCAGGTTTTTTGTCAAAGCTTGATTGAAAAAGCTGAAGTTAGAAGTTGATTGGCTATGATGCAAAGCTGCACACGATTTTACACTGTCCAGTTTTAATAAATTAACCCCACTGTGTCTTTGAAAAAATACCCAGAATATTAATAGAGTTGGGCAAACAGTTCGGCCCGAGCATCCCTGTTCAGGAGTTCTGCTGCAAACCCGAACAGGGGGGTGTTCGGCTCATCTCTAATTATTATATTAGATTAGTTTACATCTGTTATACCTTTTCCAACTTGATCAGGAAGCAATCTACAAAATGTCTTGGCTTGCTGAGGTCCAAAGTCTGCTTGCAGGATTTCACTATTTCGGCAACAAATTCAACCATCTCTTCTGAAAGTGAGACTGCCTTGTGGTGAGGTCCAGGAACGTAGCTCATCAGTGTTGGAAGAATGCTCTGGACCTGCATGAGCATAAATTGAATATGAATTAATGGTCCACAATCCCATTCATGCAGCTAGTTGGTAGTGTTCAGTGCATTTGAGAGTCGCACAATGATCTTACAGGGCAGGGAGCCTGAGCTCAATTGATATCAGAGGCACTGGTTGCATGGGGGCTGTGTTCTTATATTGAATTGTTTTTCTTCTGGTCATTGTAGTTGCTTTTAAAAATCCTTCTACCCTGATAAGCGTAAGACCCCATTCATCCTAATAAGCAATTTGAATTATGATTGAAAGAGTTTCAATGCTCATGCTTGGATTTCACTCCTGAACGTAGTAGCATCACTTGAAGCTTGTTGCTAAGTTGAAAAATGTAAATTTGTTTCTTTCTGTTTTGAGTTGTGTGTTTTGGTCCCAATAGACTGCAATGGGAGAGCCTAAAGCCTTGTACACACGGTACGATTGTTGGCCAACCGAGCGTCTGATTTTTGTCAAAAGGGTGTGTGCCAGGATCTTAACTAATACTAATGGTACACAATTGTCAGCCAACAAACATGAACGTAGTGACATACTACGAGGAATTTCAGCTCTTGAGTGGCACCTTTTGGGCCCCTTCTGCTAATTTCGTGTTTGGTGAGCACTGATTCCGAGCATGCGTGTTTGTACTTTCGACTTTTGTGTGACGGATTTGTGTACTGACCATACGAAAATCAGATGTTAAACCGTTTGTTGGCGGAAAATTAGACAACAATTGTCAAAAGGAGAGTACTAATGGTAAGATTTTAGGACAACAGTCTGTCAACAGACAATTCCCTGCCAACAATTGAACCGTGTGTACGAGGCTTTAGGCTCAATACACACCACCAGCGGTTATTAGCATTCATGTATCCAATCAGCTTCTATCTTCACCTGGTTAAATTAAGCTTTGGCAATAAAACCTGGGAGTTTATTGGTTTCTTTGCACCAGATTTTGCATGGTCCAGCTTTAATAAATAACCCCCATGTGTCCATGCCCATAACTTTAGGCTATTAGCATTTTTTGAGCTTCAGCGTCTAGGAACAGAATAAAAAAATTTGTAGAGTTTCTTGGAGCGTTTTTCTAGCAGAAAAAAAAATGCTGAATACTTTTTTCTTCTTCATGCAAAAACGCATATAAAATGCTAATGGTCCTAACTGCTCCTAAAAGCTTGCAAATGCTTTTAAAAGCTACTAGAAGCTGGGACAAAAATTCTATTATCAGCATTTTTTTATCCAGCTTTTTTTTCTAGCTTTTTTTGAGCTTTAAAAAACGCTAGTGTGCTGGTCTCCATTGGCCAAAAGTAGTAAAAAAAAAAATCCTTGAGCCTGAAACGTTGCCAAAAAAGATTAAAAAAGCCAAAAAAATTACCAAAGACACTCAATGCAAGTGTAAATAGAGTCTATGTATGTGTATGACTAGCTAAGCTATATTTGAGTAAGTCAATTATAATGGTTTAGTGCCTCTGTAAATATTTGCACAACATTTAGCGGTTACATATATTATTACAATTAATAAATCAAAAACTAAATGGATTCACCTTCAATGATCTGAGCATTTATGGTTGGTTTTACTCAAAATTTGAAGGATGGCATAATCTTTGTTAGGGCCTCAGCCTGAGTCAGTATCTACGTCTTGGACTGAGGTGTCATCAAAGATGATGCAATCACGTACATCTAGATGTCTGTGCGGTTCTTGGTTGTAGTAACAATTGGGACTGACTACAAAGTTGTATTTTGTAGAGTCAAACAAAAAAATCAATGGCTCCAACCCTCCATGCACTCCTCTCATATGCTGGAATCAGGTGCTTGGAATATGCCACTCCTTTACGCATGGGTTAATCATAAAGCATAATTGTTTAAAGGGGTTGTAAAGGTTTGTGTTTTTTCACCTTAATGAATCCTATGCATTAAGGTGAAAAAACATCCAACAATACTGCCCCCCCTCCAGCCCCCCCCGTTTTACTTACCTGAGCCCGTTCACCTGCTGTGCTCGCCCCCGATCTTCTCTTCGCCGCTCAGCCTGGCCGTTGATTGGCTAGAGTGGATGGATTGAAAGCAACACAGCCATTGGCTTGTGCGGCTGTCAATCACATCCAATGATGCGGCGCGGCCGAGTGATACAGTGAGCGGCTATAGCTGCCGGCTGTATCACGGGAGCACGCCCGCAAGAACTAACCACCATGCGAGAGAGCTCGCATGAAGGTGCTTAGTTCTTAAGGGGAGGATCCGAAACAGCCGCCGTGGGACCCCAAAAGACCAGGTTCGGGGGCACTGTGTGCAAAACGAACTGCACAGTGGAGGTAAGTATAACATGTTTGTTATTTAAAAAAATACAAAAATTGCCTTTACAACCCCTTTAAGCCAATTGGATGAAACAAGTTAAGCCCCATACACACGGTCGGACAATCCGCGGACCAGGTCGGTCGGATCCTGTCCGTCATACTTTGTCTGATGTTGGTTTTGCGTACACACGGTCGGACAAAGTTGTCGGAAAATCCGATCATTCTGAACGTGGTGACGTTTGTTGCCTACGACGGGACTACGTAGAGGCTAGTAGCCAATAGCTTTGGTCTTGTAATGTGATCTGAGCATGCGTAGCACTTTGTCCGGTCGGACAACCGTACACACGATCCGATTTGGTGTGATCGGACTGTGTTGTCGGCAAATCTTTCCAGCAGGAGATAAGACTTTGTCCGTCGGACAATCCGACGTACACTGTCCGATGGTGCATACACACGGTCTGATTTTTCAACAACATTGTCCGATCGGACGGAATCCATGAAAAAGTCCGACCGTGTGTATGGGGCTTTAGAGGAGTGGTCCTGGGGACTGGACCATTTACTGAAGCCTGTTGGCTGATTAATGTTTTGCTTGTGAATACATTATCGGTGTGTGGCTTTTTCTTTGGATTATACTGTACAATGTTATAATGTTACGTTCTAATAATTGGGGGGAGGAGATTGAGGAAATGCTTCCTCCTGCCTGTAGCAGGCTGATGAGTTGACTTTAACCTAGGCACTTGCCTGGAGATTAACATCTACGTATTAATGATAAAAGGTGACGCTTCTTTTTAATATACTGCTTCTATATATTATTATGAATAATGTAGAATTACTGAAAGGTTCACTTTAATGACTGTTTACCTGACCCCAGGGAGAGCTGGTAAGTCGGAATACTTCTTCTGAGATAAAAAGAAATCTTTTGAATCTCTCATCTGTATAGTCATAACGATCTCCAAACAAGACGGAACAAAGAATATTAGAAAAAGCTTCCATTAATGTCTTTGAAGGGTTCAAAGGGCACCCTAAAAAAAAAAAAAAAAAATGTTCTTGTTACATTACCAGCTCAAAGAAGCATTGCAGTCTTAAAAGCAATGTAAACCTTCCTACGTGCACCTTGTATTTTTTTACCTGCATACTGTAGGATGTGCCTTGATCATGTAGTTATATGATGCCATTTGTTGGCTTATAGCACAGTAAATCTTCATATTTTTGTCCCAGACGGAAAGAGGTAAGTGCACACATGAGGTCTGCTCTAGGTGCATGGCATGACCCCATTCTGTTACTGGGAGTGAGGTATCAGAGGTACGCTGGACTGGTGGAGAGGACATGAGCTCAGTGGTGTCCCCCCTAAATGCAACCCACATCGAGCGAAGGTGTGTAGTGACAAAGGACACATGTTTCTCAGAAGGACTAAGCCAGAAGAACTGCCATAATGTTTGATTCTCACATAAACTATGAGATTCTCCCACCTGGTCCCGGTCATTGATGAGCACATACATGCAAAAAAAGTGCTCCCACATGCAGGATGTATGGCCCTGCCCTCATGTGGACCAAGAGGGTCAGGCTGTGCACCCATCCAATATCTTTTGAAGCCCAAACTCTGGGCCCTGCAGAGGTCTTTTAGCATCAGCTTCCTAAATTAATGACCTATTTTTTCCCACTAGGCTTTCCTTGAGCTCATGCCCACCCCAATCAACACTCACACACACCTAGTTAAATTAAAATCACTGCAAACACTTAGGCTGGGTCCACACATGCTGCAGCCACGGCTCACAGCAGGGGGTCCGGTGAAACCCTGAACACTGATTCAGGTGCAAATCAGGTCTGAATCTTTGCCTGAATTCTCACCTGATTCGGAACCAAAGATGCACCGGACCCTTTCCAAATGCAGACCTCGACCACCCCAGAGGTGTGTGAACCGGCTCCATTGCGAGCCGGGCACACTCTCCTGTCATGCGAATTGCCCACATCCAATTTCACATATGTGTGAGCCCAGCCTTAGAGAATCACAAGCAAGGATACCTTTGGCTTGGTAGTGAGCTAATACCAGTTAATGAACAAGAGACTGTTTAGTGATAAAGGAACTTGATGCATTAAGCTACATTGTAGAGGATTGAGCATTAATGGACATACAGAAGGTATATTTTATCTAGAATCTGCTATACAGTAAAGTGACTATGCCAGAGCTTCTTAGATTTTTATACTCTAGACTGGTGTTAACACATAAACCAGCAAGATCACTGACAAACAGTGAACAGGAACATTAACTGTGTTGAAAATAGTAATATTGCAGCTGTTTAGAGTGCACCCAAAAGTATGACTAATGCCCCGTACACGCGGTCGGAAATTCCGATGAAAAATGTCCGGTCGGACCATGTTGTCGGAAAATCCGGCCGTGTGGGGGCTCCATCGGACTTTTTCCGTCGGAATTTGAGATCCTGCTCTCAAATTTTCCGACAACAAAGTCCGATCGGACTTTTTCCGATCGTGTGTAGAGAATTCCGACGGATAAAGTGCCACGCTCAGATCAAATTACGAGACCAAAGCTATTGGCTACTAGCCTCTACGTAGTTTCATCGTACGCAACGAACGTCACCACGTTCAGAATGATCGGATTTTCCGACAACTTTGTCCGACCGTGTGTATGCAACACCAGTGTCGGACAAAATCAGTCGGAAAAAATCTGACGTATTTTGTGGTCGGAATTTCTGACCGTGTGTACGGGGCATAAGTCATATGGAAAACCCTTTTGTGGTACTTTTGAACTTAGCAAATAGTAACAGTTTCTATGAGGCAACTGTAATTAGTATGTTTTTGATCCCAAATATTTAGCTGTCTAATGTTGGGGCTCATTTGTACCATTGATGCACATAAGGTAAGTCACAACAAGGCCTGCAGGCAGTGATGGGATATAGGACAGCTATGCAGTTTCTCAGTTACTAAAGGCTCAGTTTCTCAGTTACTAAATGCTCAGTCTCAGTTACTAAAGGCTCAGTCTCTCAAGCATCCCCAGATCATGACTGAAAGGCCCTCTCTACAGGCCAGCATCCCAGCTCCTGATACTCCCACTGCTTGAAGAGAGATTCTGTGCTCCAATTCGGTGTGGCTCTGTGTTCTGGACTTCTGGTCCCGCTAAATGGGGTATGGCTCTAGTCCTCTCTTTCTGTGATCCTGCAATGACATGCTCGCCGCCCCAACTCCACTGCAACTAGGTCCAGCATATGAAATGTGTTCACTCCAATGTCTACTGAGCAAAAAAACACACACTTTAACCAGCAGTCTGGGAAGATGTTGCTCCGTTCATCTACCCACCCCCAAGACCTCTTGAGAACTGTAGTCCAATGATTAATAATAGATCAAAATTATTCTTCCGGTGTGAACTTCAAGTCCCATTATCCACTGCATCCAACTTCAAGTCATTGGGCAATACCAACACTACTGCTTCCCCTTCTGATGGGAGTCGGCAGGGAACTTAGGTCCAGCTTCACTGATTGCTGTAAATGTACAACAACCGTCAGTAATGTCAGGGTTTAATCCTTGCAGCCTAGGGTTCGGCTACATATTTACCAGCAGAGGTCATATGAAAGAGGAAGGGGAAGTACTTGGGCATAATTAGGTGTGCTGCATGCTTATGTGTTGACAAGAAATATGTGGACAGGAGGAAAGAACAGAGCGATAACCTTTATCTTCACCTTAATCTTCACTACCCAGTCACAGGCTGGTGGCAGAAAGGTGACCTACAGTACCTAGAAATAAATTGTATATATATTCCTGCACTATTATTAACCACTTCCCGACCGCCCCATGTACATATACGTCGGCAGAATGGCACGTACAGGCAGAACCACGTACCTGTACGTGCCATTCTTCAGGCGCGTGGGGGGTCCGATCGGACCCCCCCCGGCCGGCAGGGACGGTCGGGATCGCTTCAGGAGCGATCCGGGATGAGGGGACGGCCAGTGGTTTCTGGCCACCCCCTCGCGATCGCTCCTGGCCAATCAGATGCTTCCTCTGTCTGTGTCAATCAAAACACAGGCAGAGGAAGTGATGTCACGCTCGGTGCGCCGGTCTATGTGACCGGAACGCCGAGCTGTCAACACACACAGGTTAGTGCACCAACAGTACACTGACACCAGTACACATAGGCACACAAAACACCCCCCTGTCACCCCCAGATCACCCCCCAGATCACCCCCTCCCCCCCCAGTCACAGTGTCACTAATTGCAGTGATCATTTTTTTACTGATCACTGCATTTAGTGTCAGTGTGACTGTAATAACTGTCAGTGCAGTTAGTTTTAGGTCCAAGGTAGCCCCCCCACCCCCCCCTAATAAAGGTTTAACCCCTTGATTGCCCCCCAGGTAACCCTTTCACCCCCTTTTGCCAGTGTCACTAAGCGATCGTTTTTCTGATCGCTGTATTAGTGTCACTGCTGTCGCTAGGTAACCATTTTTTTTTTTTAGGTAACCGCCATGTTTATATAGGTTCATAAATAGGTTTATAGGTCAGGTACCCCCATATTACAACCTAAATAAAGGTTTTAACCCCTTGATTGCCCCTAGAGTTAACCCTTTCACCAGTGATCACTGTATAACTGTCACTGGTGACGCTGGTTAGCCAGTTAGTTATTTCGTTATTTAGGTTCCCCGTCAGGTTTTTATATAGCTTCAGGTACCCCCATATATTACCTAATAAAGGTTTTAACCCCCTGATTGCCCCTAGTTAACCCTTTCACCCCCTTTTGCCAGTGTCACTAAGCGATCGTTTTTCTGATCGCTGCATTAGTGTCGCTAGGTAACCATTTTTTTTTTTTTAGGTAACCGCCATGTTTATATAGGTTCATAAATAGGTTTATAGGTCAGGTACCCCCATATTACAACCTAAATAAAGGTTTTAACCCCCTGATTGCCCCTAGAGTTAACCCTTTCACCAGTGATCACTGTATAACTGTCACTGGTGACGCTGGTTAGCCAGTTAGTTATTTCGTTATTTAGGTTCCCCGTCAGGTTTTTATATAGCGTCAGGTACCCCCATATATTACCTAATAAAGGTTTTAACCCCCCTGATTGCCCCTAGTTAACCCTTTCACCCCCTTTTGCCAGTGTCACTAAGCGATCGTTTTTCTGATCGCTGCATTAGTGTCGCTAGGTAACCAGTTTTTTTTTGTATTACTGTTACGGGTGACGCTGGTTAGTTAGCTTGTTTTTTTATACTGTCAGGGCACCCGCCATTTATTACCCAATAACGGTTTAACCCCCTGATCGCCCGGCGGGTGATATCAATTAGGTTTTAGGGTCAAATAAGGTCTGCGTCGCCCCAGGTTAGTGCCAGTACCGCAAACACCCACGCACAAAGCATACACCTCCCTTAGTGGCACAGTATCTGAACAGATCAATATCTGATCTGATCAGATCTATACTAGCGTCCCAGCAGTTTAGGGTTCCAAAAAAAACCGCATTGTTAGCGGGATCAGCCCAGATACCTGCTAGCACCTGCGTTTTCCCCCTCCACCCAGCCCAGCCCACCCAAGTGCAGTATCGATCGATCACTGTCACTTACAAAACACTAAGCACACATAACTGCAGCGTTCGCAGAGTCAGGCCTGATCCCTGCGATCGCTAACATTTTTTTTTGTGGTAGCGTTTTGATTCAGTCGCTTCAGTCAGGAGCTTTTTTACCTGTGAATCTCAAAAAAAAAAAATAAAAATAAAATAGTTGTCGTTTTATTGTTCTCTCTCTCACTCTATTCTCTCTCTATTGTTGCTCTTTTTTTACTCCATTCTATTCTGCAATGTTTTATTATGTTTTATCATGTTTAATCATGCTTGCTTTTCAGGTATGTAATTTTGTTTACTGTGTTTTAGTGTTAAGCATTTTTTTGTTTTCAGGTGCGCCATTCAGTTGCAACGCGGATTTATTTATCTTGACAGCAACAGCGTTTGCTCCCACGATACATAAAGCCGCGACTCCAACGCTGTAGGAGGTGATTTCACCACCACAGTTAAAAAAAAAGAGCATATAGGCCGACGCCGGGGGGCCGCCGGGGGGGGGAGGAGCGATTGGCTCCTAATGCCACGTACATACGGTCGAAATTCCGACCGTGTGTACACGGCATAACTTTTGCGGGAGGATGCCCCCATGCATCGGCATATATAAATGGTGCATGTATGCCCATCATTAGAAGTGGGTGGATGAAGGGAGGTATTCTAATGGTGGGCATACCCACCAATCAATCTCTTTTTTCGTTCAGCCAAGAGGCTGCATGAAAAAAAAAAGATTACAATATATGTCCAGTATGTTGCTGGACTTTGAATGGTTATACCAGAATGATGCCTGCAGGTTTAGGTATCATCTTGGTATCATTCTTTTCAGCCAGTGATCGGCTTTCATGTAAAAGCAATTCTAGCGGGTAATTAGCCTCTAGACTGCTTTTACAAGCAGTGGGAGGGAATGTCCCCCCTCCCGGATATAAACCGCGCCATTGGGAAATTGGGAAAGCATTTTATCACACCAATCTTGGTGTGGTCAGATGCTTTGAGGGCAGAGGAAAGATCTAGGGTCTAATAGACCCCAATTTTTTCAAAAAAAGAGTACCTGTCACTGCCTATTGCTATCATAGGGGATATTTACATTCCCTGAGATAACAATAAAAATCATAACAAAGAAAAAAAATGGAAGGAACAGTTTAAAAATAAAATAAAAAAGCTAAATAAATAAAAAAAAAACCAAAAAAAAAAAAAAAAAGCACCCCTGCCCCCCCTTCTCTTGCGCAAAGGCGTACACAAGCGTTGGTCTGGCGTCATATGTAAACAGCAATTGCACCATGCATGTGAGGTATCACCGCGAAGGTCAGATCGAGGGCAGTAATTTTAGCAGTAGACCTCCTCCGTGAATCTAATGTGGTATCATGTAAAGGCTTTTAAAGGCTTTTAAAAATGTATGTAGTTTGTCGCCACTGCGTGTTTGTGCGCAATTTTAAAGCATGTCGTGTTTGGTATCCATGTACTTGGCCTAAGATCATATTTTTTATTTCATCAAAAATTTGAGCAATATAGTGTGTTTTAGTGCATTAAAATAAAAAAAAGTGTATTTTTTCCACAAAAAATGCGTTTGAAAAATCGCTGCGCAAATACTGTGTGGAAAAAAAAAATGCAACACCCACCATTTTAATCTGTAGGGCCTTTGCTTTAACATTATATATAGTGTTTGGGGGTTCAACGTAATTTTCTTGCAAAAAAAAAATATGTTTTCATGTAAACAAAAAGTGTCAGAAAGGGCTTTGTCTACAAGTGGTTAGAAGAGTGGGTGACGTGTGACATAGGCTTCTAAATGTTGTGCATAAAATGCCAGGACAGTTCAAACCCCCCCCAAATGACCCCATTTTGGAAAGTAGACACCCCAAGCTATTTGATGAGAGCAATGTTGAGCCCATTAAATATTTTTTTTTTTTGTCCCAAGAGATTGAATAATGAAAAAAAAAAAAAATATATATATATTTTTTTTACAAAAAGTTGTCACTAAATGATATATTGCTCAAACATGTCATGGGCATATGTGGAAATACACCCCAAAATACATTCTGTTGCTTCTCCTGAGTACGGGGATACCACATGTGTGGGACTTTTTGGGAGCCTAGCTGCGTACGGAACCCCAAAAACCAATCACCGCCTTCAGGCTTTCTAAGGGTGTAATTTTTTTATTTCACTTCTCACTGCCAATCACAGTTTCGGAGGCCATGGAATGCCCAGATGGCATAAAACCCCCCAAAATGACCCCATTTTGGAAAGTAGACACCCCAAGCTATTTGCTGAGAGGTATGGTGAGTATTTTGCAGATCTCGCTTTTTGTCACAAAGTTTTGAAAATTGAAAAAAAAAAAAAAAAAAAATTTTTTTTCTTTACTTTCTTCATTTTCAAAAACAAATGAGAGCTGTAAAATACTCACCATGCCTCTCAACAAATAGCTTGGGGTGTCTACTTTCCAAAATGGGGTCATTTGGGGGGGTTTTGTGCTATTTTGGCATTTTATGGCCTTCGAAACGGTGATAGGTAGTGAGGAGTGAAATCAAAAATTTGCACCCTTAGAAATCCTGAAGGCGGTGCTTGGGTTTCGGGGCCCCGTACGCGGCTAGGCTCCCAAAAAGTCCCACACATGTGGTATCCCCATACTCAGGAGAAGCAGCAAAATGTATTTTGGGGTGCAATTCCACATATAACTATGGCATGTGTGAGCAATATATCATTTAGTGACAACTTTTTGAAAAAAAAAAAAATCTTTTTTATTTTTGTCTTTATTCAATCACTTGGGACTAAAAAAAAAAATATTCAATGGGCTCAACATGCCTCTCAGCAAATAGCTTGGGGTGTCTACTTTCCAAAATGGGGTCATTTGGGGGGGTTTTGTACTTCTCTGCCATTTTAGCACCTCAAGAAATGAAATAGGCAGTCATAAATTAAAAGCGGTGTAAATTCCAGAAAATGTACTCTAGTTTGTAGACGCTATAACTTTTGCGCAAACCAATAAATATACGCTTATTGGCATTTTTTTTACTAAAGACATGTGGCTGAATACATTTTGGCCCAAATGTTTGACTAAAATTGAGTTTATTAGATTTTTTTTATAACAAAAAGTAGAAAATCTCTTTTTTTTTCAAAATTTTTGCTCTTTTTCCGTTTATATCGCAAAAAATAAAAATCACAGAGGCAATCAAATACCATCAAAAGAAAGCTCTATTTGTGGGAAGAAAAGGACGCAAATTTCGTTTGGTTACAAAATTGCATGACCGCGCAATTACCAGTTAAAGTAGTGCAGTGCGAAATTGAAAAAAGACCTCTGGTCCTTTGGCTGCCAAATGGTCCGGGGCTGAAGTGGTTAAGATGATAGTTTAACTGCTGCAAGCACCGAAAAGGGTCAGTCCATACCTGCACACATGAAATAGATGGTGCTGCGCCGTTAAAAGATAAAGCTAAAATCAAACTAGAACTACCTAAGCTAAGCGATATATGTTAAAAAATATCCAAAACAATGAAGTATACAGTAAATGCTAAAGGCAGTAGTACACGTGAAAAAAATTCCCAAATATATAAATGACTACAGTCTTATAGGTGGATGCAAAAATACAGTGATGTATACACTCTCCAACTGAGTGTAAATATAAAGTGACTTGTTGGTAAGTTGTGCAAATATATGCAATATGCAAAGTGCAAAAGTGATTTCTCCTCTTCCGTGCAATAAACGCAAAGTGCAGAATATAATTTCTCCTCTTCTGTGCAACACACTTCAGTGAAGATGGCCTCTTACCTTACGGTTATGAGGCAACCGCATGTGTATGTAATAATGAAGATCAATGGTGTTCATGATGCTTGCTTCTTGGTGGCATACTCTCAAAGCAGTGACACAGATCTAATATAAGCAGTGGTCTTTCTTTCCCGATGGAAGTTTATGTAATGTGGAGGAAGAAGAAAGGGGAGGATTTCGGATAGTGTAGTATTTTGAAGACGACGTTTTTATTTGTCAAAAGTAATAAGGCGTTCTCACATTTCGTTGGGATTGACAGGCACTGGAAGTCACGTCAACATACAAGCTTGCCGCTCGTGGTGTTTTGTTTTTAACTTATAAACGAAATGTGAGTACGCCTTATTACTTTTAACAAATAAAAACGTTGTCTTCAAAATACTACACTATCCGGAATCCTCCCCTTTCTTCTTCCTCCACATTACATATTCAGCCATTGGGAAAGAAAGACCACTGCTTATACTAGATCTGCGTCACTGCTTTGAGAGGATGACACCAAGAAGCAAGCATTGTGAACACCATTGATCTTCATTATTACATACACATGCGGTTGCCTCATGACTTACAGTACCTATTTGCTTAACTGCACTAGAGAAAAGTCAAGTCACGTGGGCAAGTCTGCTTTTTTGCAGGAATAAATAAATCTCAGGAGTGGATGGGCAAAAATGCAAACCCTTTGACAAGTAAAACATATCCCATATACCATATGTAGTTCATTAATGTATTTTGCTGTTTGCCAAGAGTTCAGCTCTAATGCCCCGTACACGCGGTCGGAAATTCCGACCACAAAATCCGTCAGATTTTTTCCGACGGATTTTGTCCGACACTGGTGTTGCATACACACGGTCGGACAAAGTTGTTGGAAAATCCGATCATCCTGAACGTGGGGACGTTCGTTGTGTACGACGGGACTACGTAGAGGCTAGTATCCAATAGCTTTGGTCTTGTAATGTGATCTGAGCATGCGTGGCACTTTGTCCGTCGGAATTCCCTACACACGATTGGAAAAAGTCCGATAGGACTTTGTTGTCCTAAAATTTGAGAGCAGGAAAAAGTCAGATGGAGCCCACACACGGTCGGAATTTCCGACAACATGGTCCGATAGGACATTTTCCGTCGGAAAATCAGACCGTGTGTACGGGGCATTAGACATTACCTGGGTTTCAGCCTGGCCTAGTTTTTTTAAATATCTACCATGTCCAGATTTCATTAAGTGACCCTCACACAACATCTGTGCCACTCAAACAAATTTACCCCTTTCATTTTAAATAATATGCTGACCACTGGCTTGGTTAGTAATGACAATGTACTAATTGTACTGCCAACCTTGGGACTTTCTGAATTCTTCCACCACGCATCGAGCCTCTTCCTGAATCTTCCACTCATTGCTTCTTTTTCCTAAACCAAAATCCCTTAAAGTCTTGAATGTGAAGGTGCGTAATTTTCTCCAGCGTTCACCATTAGCCAAACCTAAACCTGTATAGGAAAAAAGCCTTTCCAATTACTGGCTAATGCAAACTCTGAACCAATGAAGTTTAACATTTATGAGGTTGACTATACAAATTACAATCTGATTTTATAATCGGTGTACAATATTCTATAGATCTATCAAAATTATGTAAATGTGTCAGCCTTAAAAATCTCTGTTTATATCTTGTCAGGTAAACCCTTTTTGGTAAAGCCCATGGAGATAGTACAAACAGATTTTACAGTGTATGGCAACCCTAAGATTTAGATTACATTATGCTGACATCATGTGTATAATTATTTTTCAAATTCTTGTGCTGGTGTAAGAAATGGGGTGTTTTTGTAACCCATCAAAAAAACAAAAAGAGATTTTCTCCCACTTGCTCTTATGTCTCTGCCTCACTTGTCATCGGGACCAGAAGTGGAATGGGCAGGAAGAGAGACACATACACCAATAACCATTTATCCACTTATATAGATATAAGACTTTGCCAGTCCAGATTCAGGTAAAGACTCACCATTTGATGTACCATATGCAATAAAATCCTAATTAAAGCTCTAACCCTTCTTTCCTAGAGTCTGGTTCCTCTTATCTGTGAAGGCCCTTATTTATCCAGGTCATGGTATAGATAGTAGTAGTTTGTCACATTGAACTGGACTTATTCTGTAATGTTGAAGACATTTTGAAATTTCTCCAAGTCACTTTTTCAATGTCAATGAGTGTCAGAAAGATACAGCATTTGTATATGTACCTTAAAGCGGAGCTCCACCCTAAAGTGGAAATTCCGCTTATCGGATTCCTCCCCCCCTTGGCACCTTTCAGGGGGAGGGGGGTGCAGATACCTGTATAATACCGGTATCTGCACCCACTTGCCGGAGCTGCCCCGCCCATATCCGAAGATGCCCCGTTGTGTCTTGGGAAACACAGTTCCCAGGACACAACGGGGACCAATAACGACGTGCAGCGCGACTCGTGCATGCGCAGTAGGGAACCGGGAAGTGAAGCCGCAAGCTTTACTTCCTGATTCCCTGACAGAGGATGGCGGAGGGCAGCCGAGAGACGAGCGATCACTCGTCATCTTCTGCCGACATCGCTGGAACCTGGAACAGGTAAGTGTCTATTTATTAAAAGTCAACAGCTGCAGTATTTGTAGCTGCTGACTTTTAAAAAAAAAATTTCAGGTGGACCACCTCTTTAAGACACCTAAATCAAATTACAATGGACTATGTAGATGTTGATTGTCCAAGAACAGGATGGCTTTCACACCTCTCATTCTTTTCTTTGACAATCAAAATTAGGGATGAGCCCAATGTTCGAGTCGAACCTAAGTTTTACCCGAACATCAGGTGTTTGCCTGTTCGCCAAACAGCGATCATTATGCGGTGTTCGCGGCCAATTCGAAAGCCGCGGAACACCATTAAAGTCTATGGGACATTAACATGAAAAACCAAAAGTGCTCATTCTAAAGGCTTATATCCAATTTATTGCCAAAGTGTTTGGGGACCTGGGTCCTGTGTCAATGCAAAAAAAAGTTTAAAAACTGAAGTTTTTTCAAGAGCAGGGATTTTAATAATGCTTAAAGTGAAACAATAAAAATGAAATATTCCTTTAAATATAGTGCCTGGGGGGTGTCTATATGTTAAAGAAAATTGCCTGAGGGTCCCCCCAAAATCCATACCAGGCCCTTCAGGTCACCAAAATGTTAAAAAAAATTGCATAGGGGTCCCCCCAAAATCCATACCAGACCCTTATCCGAGCAGGCAACTTGGCAGACTGCAGGAAAAGAGGGGGATAAGAGAGTGCCCCCCCCTCCTGAACCGTACCAGGCCACATGCCCACAACCCACAACATGGGTTTTGCTAACACATAGTGCAGTTTGGCATTTTCACCCTGTTCTCCAGATTGCCTTGTCCGGGCACTGACTACTACTAACTATAAAGTCTCTCATAATTTTCCTTACTCCTTAGCCTACACGGAGAGTCCAGTAATGTGGAGAAACCTTTTTTACTCCACTGAATTTTTTTTTTTTACTGACTACCCAATCACACTAATACATGGCATAGGATGTGGCCTGTAGGCATGCAATGCTGTAGTGTTTGGTTGTTGTTCTGCCATCCACTTTTTTTAGTACTGGCTGCCATTTACAGGACAGTACTTGGCTATGTAGTTTAGGTGGAATGCCAGTTAAAAATGAAAATCTACACTTGATTAGTATGTATAATATAAACAAATGTTATATTATGCATTTATTGTAATCGCTGAAAAGAAAAACTACCCAATCTAGACATTCAGCAATTCTTCTGTGATTCACCAACAACGGTGGGCCTGTCCATCTGATTGTGACTGCTCACAGGCACTTCCTGGTACAGTTGTCAGTGTCTGTGTAAGCAGCACAGCATGGCACAGTCTTGCTTAGCTCCACCCCTGTCCTACAGGCCCCGCCCCCAATCTGTCCCTGCCCTGCTTAACCCCACCACCACCTCGCCTGGCCATGCCTTCATCCTGCCTAGCCCAGTACCATCTAGCCCTCAACATTCAAACCTGCCGACTAGGCACTTCACTTCTGGAAATTACACTACAAGGAAGAAATGTATATGCCCACCAGTGATGGGTTGGGGCTATTCACTGCCCTGACTCATTCATTTGTGCATGTAATTTCAGCTTGAGCTATTGAGAAACGTATAAAACAGGATTTTTTATTACAAAAATTGAGCACAAAGTGGAAAACATGAAAAAGGAGCATGAAGCTCCAGCTGTTGGCTGATAATACATATTACTATTGTGTATTATAATTATCTAGCATTTATCTAGCTAAAAAAAGTAAATGGACAAAAGTAAATACTTCTTACCATTAGGAATGGGCCAAATGGACCCCTGTTCGGTTTGCACCAGAACTTTCGAACACGCAAAAGTTCAGACCCAAATAACATACCCCATTAAAGTCAATGGGACCCCAACGTCACAAATCAAAAGTGCCCATTTTGAAGGCTTATATGCAATTAATTGGGCATACAATGGTTATAGGGGTCTGGGTCCTGCCCTGGGGGACATGTATGAATGTTCTATCTCTCTCCACGCCAAAATCACACTGAAAATGGCTGCCATTGAAAGAATACTTGTATACTGTAGGACGGGAATGAGCCATGATTGGATAATGTCATGATGACAGTGTTCAATCATGACTCAGGGCTTGCAATGCACTTTGCAGTGCATTGTGGTCGGTTCGGGGGGGGGGGTCGGGCGAACAAACGGTCGAACGACCCGTTTGTTCAGCTGTTCGCCCAAGGGGCCGAACAACGAAATTTTGGTACGAACTTATGCTCGGGCCGAACCATTCGCCCATCCCTACTCACCATAGTAAATGCTGCAAATATATACAAAACTATTATATATTACTATTTTGTAATGTCTATTTTTATTTCTTACCATAACCTTTGGTGAATTGATCAATTGTTGGCAGTTTTCCTCGTCCACCAAAGTCATCATTTTGATCAATGAGTGCTTCCTTTACAGCTTCATAGCCACATATCACAATAACAGGGTTTGAACCAAAATACAGGGTGTACACTGAGCCGTATTGTTTATTTAACTATAACAAAAATTAAATACATAATAAATACACTGCATATGATCATCAACAAATCCACATTAATAATACACTTAGGGGATTTACTAAAGGCAAATAGACTGTGCACTTTACAAGTGCAGTTGCTCCAGAGCTTAGTAAATGAACAGATGCTCTGCTGACTTCCATCATCCAATCATGTGCAAGCAAAAAATTCTGTTTTTTTATTGTCCTTGCATGTGATTGGGTATTCTTTGCAAAGTGAAGCTTCTCTCTATTTACTAACCTCTGGAGCAATTGCACTTTCAGAATGGAACTTCCGTTGCAAAGTGCACAGTCTATTTGCCTTTAGTAAATAAACCCCACCACCTCTAAGGTATTGCAATGTTGAGCTTTTTGTATTCCCTCTTTGTATCCTAACACTAACTACTTAGACAGTATTCGACTGAAAACAAAGAAAAATTGTGTCAAGAAAAGAAAATATAAAGAAATTTGAAACATAAAATTTTAAAGTGGTCTTCATGGGTCTGATCTACTGTATGGGTATATTCATAATCACAGCATATCCTAATTGTAGCATTAATATTAAGGCTCCATTCACATCTAAGCATCCGGGATCGGTGTTGGAATTGCCACGATTCTGCCCGCGATTCCAAATTGCTGCAAATCGCAGGACGCACTCGCGATTTCTATCAATTCCAATGTGTATAGTGGATACTAAAGCGCTGATAGGATATTTAAATTTAAAAACCTATTAAAATAGATAAGATAACTAAATGATATGCTGCACCATTGAAGTGTGTCCTACACTTAAAAGAATATGAAAAATAAATACTAAGAGAGTATAAATAGTGCGCAATATCAACCTTAATCTATTAAGATCTTGAATAAAATAAGTATAAGTGATATTAAAAGAATAAATATGACAAGTGGCGTGATGAATAATAGATAGTGCTATATGATAAAATTCAATAAATAAGTGCTTATGTGAAAATCCCAAGTGCAAATAATTGATAATCCACGTTACATTGAGGTTGTAACAATTTATATATATATAAATAAATAAATCGATGTGTTCCAAAATAAATAAATAAATAAATCAATCCTTAGTGCTCCAA
The DNA here is from genome assembly GCA_028564925.1 of Lithobates sylvaticus. Classification (NCBI taxonomy): domain Eukaryota; kingdom Metazoa; phylum Chordata; class Amphibia; order Anura; family Ranidae; genus Lithobates; species Lithobates sylvaticus. The sequence continues at coordinate 197,294,468 of CM053033.1, read as the reverse complement.
AATAAATAAATAAATAAATAAATCCTTAATGTGCTTTAAAATACTTCAAAAGATAATTCAGTGCTTGCTGATAATTCATACGGGGATATGTAAATCCTTAAACCAATACAGGAATAGCCTGGTGTAATGGCCAATCAATTATTAATCCATTGATCCCCTAATTAATGCCGATATTCTGATAATAAATTAATTAAACAAATACACTGGCAAATCCTCAATTCCACCAATTTGTGTAAAAATATCCGGGAGACATGTAAATAAATATAGGAATAAATATATAAAAAGACTTCCCTTAGTTCTGAAATATGGGGAAGTTTAGTCTTCATATAATTCCTCCTGGTGTCTTGCTCCGGTTCAACATGAAAAGAAAAATGACACAGAAACAAACACCATTGCGCAGCGCTATAATTAAAGATTTAAAAAGATCTCAGAAGGATGCCTGAGGCTTGTGCACACTTACATTTACCCAGTGAATCTAGGCGCATAAAATACAGCTGATGGTCATGCTCAATAAAACGGGGCTGTCAGCACTTCTCCTCCTCACTGTGCTTGCAGCGTCATTAGGGCTCCTCCTCCTGACGCGTATCGTCACAGGTCACGTGACTTTCTCAAGGGAATCCCTTGAGAAAGTCACGTGACCTGTGACGATACGGGTCGGGAGGAGGAGCCCTAGTGACGCTGCAAGCACAGTGAGGAGGAGAAGGGCTGACAGCCCCGTCTTATTGAGCCTGACCATCAGCGGTATTTTATGCGTCTAGATTCACTGGGTAAATGTGAGTGCACAAGCCTCAGGCATCCTTCTGAGATCTTTTTAAATCTTTAATTATAGCGCTGCGCAATGGTGCTTGTTTCTGTGTCATTTTTCTTTTCATGTTGAACCGGAGCAAGACACCAGGAGGAATTATATGAAGACTAAACATCCCCATATTTCAGAACTAAGGGAAGTCTTTTTATATATTTATTCCTATATTTATTTACATGTCTCCCGGATATTTTTACACAAATTGGTGGAATTGAGGATTTGCCAGTGTATTTGTTTAATTAATTTATTGTTATCAGAATATCGGCATTAATTAGGGGATCAATGGATTAATAATTGATTGGCCATTACACCAGGGTGTTCCTGTATTGGTTTAAGGATTTACATATCCCCGTATGAATTATCAGCAAGCACTGAATTATCTTTTGAAGTATTTTAAAGCACATTAAGGATTTATTTATTTATTTATTTTGGAGCACTAAGGATTGATTTATTTATTTATTTATTTTGGAACACATCGATTTATTTATTTATATATATATAAATTGTTACAACCTCAATGTAACGTGGATTATCAATTATTTGCACTTGGGATTTTCACATAAGCACTTATTTATTGAATTTTATTTTCAATAGTTTTTATTGAGATTTTAGAAAAGTTCAATGACACAGAGGATGAAGTCATACAAGTTGTATCAGCGTAGATATTATTTGCCACAACATCAAAGGATCTCATAATAAACAAGTAGAATCTATCAAAGGTAGCAAATTTCAATAAACCTAGAGCCAACATCATAGGTTAAAAAAATAAGGTGACTTCACCACATGGTGGAAGGGGGGGGGGGGTAGGTGGAAAGGAAGGGAAGGAAGGGAGAAAGAAAACAAGCAAACAGACCAACGTTTGAGTCAGAAATCTCCAGTCGGTATTAGGAGATGATGGGTACATGGGTCATCATTCTTGAATTGTACATCATGGGTTGTTTGACCATAGGGACCAAGAAATAGAGAATGTTTTTTTTTTTTTATTTAAATAGATTTTTATTGAGAAAGTTTTAACAGAATACAGGGATATCACAGTTTCAATCTTTTACATAAACTTGTATTGTTAACATACATGTACATCAAGAAATCAACACTATAAACAATGCATTTGTAACTGGAGTTTCTACTCGGAGGCTTGGTATGTTTCCCGCTCCTAGACTACTCGTGTGTTTGGGGGAGGCGACCGGCTCCCGACGCCCCATTGGGGACTAACTGCGCCAGGGGCCGGCCGCCCCCCTACCCTGAGATTAATAGATTCAAACTTTAATCGTATATATACTGTAACCAGCCTTACAAGCCATGCTTTAATTGTTACTTACCAACCGGAGTTACAACGTGTTCTTACTGTCATGTATAGGTACTAACATTCTTAATAACAGGGGTTAACTCCTGTGATTGTTATCGGATAAAAGCGAAAGTGGAAAGGATAAGGGTTATAGGGTGATAGAAGGAATAAGGTGTTAGAGGTAAGGACATAGAAAGCGCTTCAGTTCAACAAGGGCCCTGACAGTTTGGGCCCCGGCTGCACTGATGTGTATGTGGTCCAGGGTGACCAGTTTGTCAAAAACAGTGGAACCTTGCCTTCTCTGCTGGCAATAATTCTTTCGTATGCTGCAATGACATTTACTCTAGCTGACACTTCAGCTACTGAGGGAATCTCGTCTGTCTTCCATTTGTGAACTATTGTTGATTTAGCTGCTAGAAGGATGTGAGAAGTAATGGATCTTTTTGTTTCATGAAATTTAGATAGGTGCAGGCCTAGGATCGCAAGATCTACGCTGGGTGAGACCTGTACTGATATTACTTGTGATAGTAGTTGAAAAATTCCGCGCCAGAAGGGTTTAAGGCGAGGGCAGGACCAAACTATGTGTACCAATGTGCCCACTTGGCCACATTTCCTCCAGCATAGGTTGGAGTTGTCCTTCGAGAATTTGGCGACTACATAAGGAGTGAAGTACCATCTTAGCAATAGTTTTTGGTTGAGTTCTTCATAGTTGGCACATCTGGAGTATTTATAGTTGCATTTGATAGCATTCACCGAATCAGCTTCTGAGTACACTTCCCCTAATTCCTTTTCCCATTTTAGCAGCGGGGTATATTTGTGGAACTCATCTTTACCATTTAGTGAGTTGTATATACTCGATATTCCCTTAGACCTGGGATTGCAAGATTTAATAAATTGCCATATTTTTTCAATAGTGGGGATATGCGATATTTTTATACTGTTGTATAGTGAAACTATTTGTGTTTACTTGAAATACTCCATTTGTGGTATTTGGAACCTCTGTCTGATTTCTGCGAATGATAATACTTTCCCTTCCTGCAAGATGTCTACAATATTAAGTATCCCATGTTCTTGCCATTTCTTCACAGTTATGTTGGGGATTAGCCATGGGATAGATTCCATAGGGATGGGTATACTAATTGTCGGGTATTGGATACTCCCGTCAGCTCTAGTACTTAACCACACTCTGCCTGCTGTATGTATTGTGGGGTGGTCTATTAATAGGGAGGTGGTATTTATGGATGAAGCTATTAGAAACGATATGGGTGAGAGGGATTTGAAACATGCCAACTCAAGTTGGCACCAGGGTTTCACAATAGGCACTGTGAACCAGTGTTTGACCTGATGTAGAACCACTGCTGTGTGATAATCCTTCAGGACGGGTAGTCCCATACCACCCGCCTTCTTATGTTTTGTTTGTATGAGGGGGGAGCAACGCGCCCTACTGCCCCCCCACACAAAACTTGAGAGTTGCTTTTGCATCGTTGTGAAGAAGGAGTTGGGGGGGTGAATAGGTAGGGTTCTAAATACGTACAGGACTTTGGGCATTACCAGCATTTTGTATGCCGCTAGTCTACCTGACCAGGACAAGTAGTGTTTCTGTATTTTCAGGAGATCCTTCTGACAGTTATGGATCAGAGGGTGGTAGTTGTCTTGATACAAGTTAGCAATGGGATAGGATAGTTGAACCCCCAGGTACGTAATGGAGCCGGAGGTCCAGGGGAATGGGAGAGACGATTTCAGTTCGTTTTCTAAAGTTTTTGATAGTGCCATGCCTAATATGTTGGACTTGGTCTCATTTATTTTGTAGTAGGATGCTCTTCCAAACTGTTGGAGAACATCGTATGCTGCTGGGTGTGATGTGGCTGGGCTAGACAGTGATAAAATCACATCATCTGCAAATAGTGATATTTTGTGTTGGTGACCTAGGGACCTTATACCATGAATGTTGTGAGCTGATCTAATTTTTTCTGCTAAAGGTTCCATCACCAGTGCAAATATTAACGGAGACATGGGGCAGCCCTGCCTTGTGCCGTTGGTGATAAGAAACTGTTTAGAGAACATACCTTCCGTGTATACATAGGCTGAGGGGGAGGAGTACAAGGCTAGGATTGCATTCCGTATCGGACCAAGAAAGCCGAATTTTTCCAGTACCTTTCCCAGGTATCCCCAATGTACCCGGTCGAAAGCCTTCTATGCGTCCAGTGTAAGGAGCAGAGAAGGCTCCCTTTTCTTTTCAGCAATGTTAATGAGGTTTATCATCCTCCTTGTGGCATCTGTGGCTTGTCGGCCCGACACGAAACCAACCTGATCGTAATTAATCAGTTTTGGTAGTATGTTTGTCAATCTTTGTGCTAACAGTTTAGCGTATATTTTTACGTCCACGTTTAAAAGTGAAATGGGTCTGAAATTCTGCGGTTTATTGGGTTCCTTCCCAGGTTTCGGTAGGGTAATGATGGTAGCTGTTAGCATGTCGGAGGGGAAGCTGGCAGAGGTTGTTGCGTTGTCGAATACTGTCTGTAAGCATGGGGATAGAATGTTACTGAATAATTGGTAGTACTCCGAGGAGTAACCGTCTGGGCCCGGGGCTTTGTTGCGAGGGAGTTTTTTAATTATCTGTTCTATTTCTTGTTGTGTCACTGGACGGTTCAGATCGACAAGATCTGTTTGGGGGATTGTTGGAAGGTCAACTGAGTTCAAGAATTCTGCTATCAAGTCAGAGGTTGGTTGAGGGGTGTCCTGGTCCTGGTTTAGGTTATATAGTCCTTCATAGTAGTCACTAAACGCGTCTGCGATATCTTTGGGGTTCATGGCTTTGATATTGGACTTAGGGTTCAGAATATAGGGTATTTTTTGTGTAGTTACTTTCTCTTTTAGTTGGTTGGCTAGGGATTTTCCTGCTTTATTACCATATCTATAGTTGCTAGCCTTCAATGAGCGGAGCTGATGTTCCTGTTGGGCCACCAGGTGCGCCCTTAGGTCCTGTCTTGCCCTAAATAGTTCCTCTTTTAATTGATTATTGGGTGCCTGCTTGTTACTAGCGTCTAGATGATCTATTTCTCTCAACAGGTCACCTAGTTTTTTAGACTGTTGTTTCTTATATCTGGCGCTCATTTGTATGAGCAGGTCCCTAATGTACACCTTATGGGCGTTCCATAGAGTGAAGGGATCGTCGACCGAGGGAGCGTTAATGGCAAAAAATTCTTTGAGATCTGAGGTTGTTTTCTGAACGTTTGCAGGTTGCGATAAGATATAAATGTCGTTGCGCCACCTATTCGCTCTGGTCTCGGCCCGACGATCCCCCACCTGAATAGAAATAGGCGCATGGTCTGACCATGATATACTGTGGATTTGCGACTTGCCTATTCTCTGCAACAAAAATTTGTCGACTAAGAACAGATCAATTCGTGAATACGAGTTGTGTACTGGAGAGAAAAAGGAAAAGTCCCTCTCTGAAGCATGTTGACACCACATACGTCATAGAGACCGGACAGGGAGATGAAACGGTCCAGTGCTATCTTACGCAATTTAGTAGACGTTCCTGTGGATACGTCCATCTCCCTGTCCGGTACTGCATTAAAATCCCCACACATAATCAATGAGCCCTTTTTCATTGCTAATACTCTTTTCCAGATTTTGTTTAAGAATCTAAGTTGCTTCACATTCGGGAGATATACATTCACTATGGTATATATAACCTTATCAAGTTCACATACAAGGACTATGTATCTGCCAGTCGGGTCTAAGTGTACATCTAATTCCTTAAAAAGGATTGAGTCTCTAATAGCTAGTGCCACACCCTTCTTCTTTTTGGGGTTATTTGCTGTGTAAACAGTGGGAAACTTCCGATGTTTGAATGTGGGAGGGTTCGTCAGGCAAAAGTGGGTCTCTTGGAGACAGAGAATGTCACTGTGAAGTGAAATGGCTTCCTTCCATGCCATTTGTCGTTTAAAAGGGCTATTCAGGCCCTTTACATTGATGAAGGTAATATTAATATGCATCGTACACTATAGATCGATACAGTGAGGTGGAATGTGGGGTGTGACGTCAGACAGGTATTACCTTATCCAATGTAGAAGTTAAAGTCCCTGCAGCCGGGTCTGATGTGGTGATGTCTGCTGCTGCGAGCTCTTTCTGCAGAGAAGGCCTGTGGTCTCCTGGAGTGCTTGGCAAGTTCGGTGAGTAACCTTAAAAATAAATTAAAAAGAAGAGAGGGGAAATAAAACAAGAAACAGTAGCTTGGGTTAGGTGCAAACACCAAACAGTCAACGTAGTTGTGGTGTAGAGGTTAGCATAAACTATGCGATTCAAACTAGAATCTGTGCGGTATTACTACCGCTCTTTCTGGGGGGTTTGAGTGAAGGGATACAACACAGCTATCCCTTGGGCCAACAGAGGTGGTATTCAGTAGGGTTGAAGCCTTTTGCGTCATCCTGCGTCTTCATCTGGTCCCGCTCTGATAGGGGTCTTGTTCCAATGGTCGTCCCTCACTTCTGTAGGTAGGATTTGCCATTCTCTCATCAGGCGCATGCCTTCCTTAACGCTGGCTATGATGTGGTTCTCGCCAACTTTAATGATCATTAGTTTAGCAGGATAGATCCAGCGGTATATAATTTTATTGTTGTTCAGTGGTTTTGTAATGCTGGCCAGTTGCCTGTGTTGTTGCATTGTGAACGCAGATAGGTCTGTGTAGAATCTGCAGGAATGTTATCACGGTGCCTCACTGCCGCCATAAATCTGTCCTTGGTATGAAAGAAGTGAATCCTCACTATAGTGTCCCTGGGCAGATGGGGTGCAATGTGTTTGGGTTTAGGGAGTCTGTGGATTCTGTCCACAATAAGGTCTGCCATGGGGGCCTCAGGAAGCATGGTCTTCATAACCGTTGTGAAAAACTCTTTCAGTTCAGGAGGTTTAACTGTTTCAGGTATGCCTCTGATTTTAATATTATTCCTCCTTGATCTGTCCTTTAAATTTGCTAATTTCAGCTGCATCTGTAAGATCTCGTCATCTCTGTCGTTGTGGGCATCCACTAGGTAATTGAAAGTTGAGGCAAAGTCCCCCATTTTTGATTCAACATGTGAGACCCTCTTTTTCACCGCTGAAATTTCAGATTTAAACTGAGTAGTTAGGGCCATAATGTCAGCATGCAGGGTGGATCTAAGGGATATCAGCATGTCTTTGAGTGTGGTGTCCATTACCGGCATATTAGTTGTGGGGAAGTCAGATATAGATTCTTGCAGTTCCCTTGTGTCATCTAAAGATGAGTCTAGGCTTACCTCCATGTCAGCCCTGTCTGCAGCTCCTTGTAGCTTCTGCCTGCTCTTAGCTGGGCTGGATGAGGTGGATGGAGGAGGCGATCCATGCTCCGGTCTTTGTTTGGAGTGAGCGCGGCCTGTGGAAGTTGCTGCAGGCGCGCCATGCTGAGTGTGTAGGCCGCGTGTGTCTCTCCAGCCTCCATCGCCGCCATCTTGCTCCGAGTACCGGCGCTGCATAGCGAAGAAATCGGGCAGTTTCCCCGGCTTCTTCGCTTCTTTACGCCTCCTTGTTGCCATCCTGGGTGTCCGCAGGGTATGGTGGAGCTTTTTGGGTTGATTTTGTGGCTCTGTAGTCGTTGTATTCGCTCCGAAGGCCCGCTGTGGAGAGGAGCTGTCTCAGAAAGCAGCCATCCGCTCCGTCGGTCAGACACGCCCCTTATTTATTGAATTTTATCATATAACACTATCTATTATTCATCATGCCACTTATCAATTCCAATGGCATCTTGATCGCAGAGCGATTTTGCCATGATTGTCGCCTGACAAATCGCATTAAAATCATGCAAACAGAATCACAGGATGTCTGCCGCCCAAAAGAAGTTCTGAAATGGAGCCTGATGCTGCGTACACACGACCGGACTTTCCGGCAAACTAGGTTCGACGGTCTTTCCGACGGACTTTCGGCGGAGTCCCGACGGACTTTCCGAAACGGACTTGGCCACATATGATTGGACTAAGTCCGGTCGAAAGTCCGTTCGTTCAAACATGGTGACATAAATGGGACAAAAAAATAGCCAATAGCTGCCCTTGCGTTGTATTTGGTCCGTCGGACCAGCACACAGACGAACGTTTTTCCCGATTTTAGTCTGTCAGAATTGAGTCCGCCAGAAAGATTTGAAACATGTTCTATTTCTAGGTCCGCCAGAATTTTCTCCTGAAAAACAAACGGATTAGCCCACACACGATCGGATTGTCCGACGGACTAATCCCGTTGGACCTAGTTTGCCGGAAAGTCCGGTCGTGTGTACGCTGCATTATAGTTACTAAGGGATTTATTCTGGAAAGCTTTGAATGGTATACCGTATTTATCGGTGTATAACACACACCCCAAGTTTAGGAGGGCATTTTAAGGAAAAATACTTTTAGGAGGGAGGTTTAAGGGAAAAAAAACTTACATTTAAATGCTCATCAATGCAGCCTTATCAGTGTCCATCTGCAGCCTTGTCCATCATTGCAGAATGATCAGTGTCCATTTACAGCCTTGCCCAGTGTCATTTGCAGCCTTTCCCAGTGCCATTTGCATCCTTGCCCAATGTCATTTGCAGCCTTGCCCAGTGCCATTTGCAGCCTTGCCCAGTGCCATTTGCAGCCTTGCCCAGTGCCATTTGCAGCCTTGCCCAGTGTCATTTGCAGCCTTGCCCAGAGTCATTTGCAGCCTTGCCCAGTGCCATTTGCAACCTTGCCCAGCGCCGTTTGCAGCCTTGCCCAGTGTCATTTGCAGCCTTGCCCAGCGCCGTTTGCAGCCTTGCCCAGTGTAATTTGCAGCCTTGCCCAGTGCCATTTGCAGCCTTGCCCAGAGTCATTTGCAGCCTTGCCCAGTGCCATTTGCAACCTTGCCCAGCGCCGTTTGCAGCCTTGCCCAGTGTAATTTGCAGCCTTGCCCAGCGCCGTTTGCAGCCTTGCCCAGTGTCATTTGCGGCACGTTTAAATTTCCCGCTGCCGAGATAGACAGAGCCTGTGTACTCGGCTGTACTCGTCTCATCAGACTGGGCGGGACTGCGAGCGGAGCCGAGCGGAGTACACAGTACAGTCGGCTCGGTCTTTTTCGGCATCGCTCGCTCCAGAGACAGCAGGGAGAGGCGGGACTGCAAGCGGAGCCGAGCACTCGGCTTGGTCTTTTTCGTCGGCGCTCAGCCTTTTTCAGCGGCGCTCAGTATTTTTCGCCGCCGCTCGCTCTTTTCGGCTCACAGTGGGGATCGGCGTATAACAGGCACCCATGATTTCCCCCGATTTTAAGGGGGGAAAAAGTGCGTGTTATACGTCGATAAATACAGTAATTACTTTGAGATTAAAGTGATTGTAAAGTGATTGTAAATGATGAGCTTGTAAAACAACCCATTCAGCTGAAAATAGAAATGAAAGGCAAACATTTGTGTATAGATATAAAAAAAAACATTTATTTTTGCCTTTTTATAAAATATCAAAACATTTATCACATTCCCTCTGTTCTCAGCTGCATAAGAGCTGGAGGGGCGCAGCAGCAAACTGAATGGTTGTGCATTGGGGGCGTGTCAAGACAAGTCTGATCATTGGAGGAGAGTACACTCAGTTCCCAGCAGAGCTAGAGATTTGACTATGGTTTGCGCTCCTGCTTAGTGTGGTCAGTTTTTAACAAGAAAACAGAGGGACTAGCAGGAACACCAGAGTTTCACACAAAGAAAGCAATACAAAAAGAACAGGATACTTTCTCATACAAGTACATGGTACAGCAGGCACATATCAGGAATATGAAATGTTGGGGTAAAAAACGCTTTAAAGTAGGACTAAATAAAATAAAAAAAATGTATTATTTTTAATAGAGTAAGGGAGGGTTACCTCCTCTCATTTTGTGCCACCTGTGTCCTATTGGGAGATTTTCCTTTACTTCCTGTCCCATAGGCAAAACAGGAAGTTAGAGGAAATCCTTCCAAAGTGATTTTCCCTCTATTCTTGTTCTGGGGACAAACGCATTTCTAAGGCTGGTGAAGAACAGGCACCCCAGCGAGCTGTACTGTGAGTAACCATCCCCCTTAGACCTTAGAAACAAGGATCAGTGAGAGTGGGGCATCTGTACGTTTAAACCTTTATACATACCTCCCAACATTTTGAGATGGGAACGAGGGACACCTACTAGCAAACGTATGTAGCCATAGGACACGCCCCCTGCCACACCCCCTTAAAGGAGACTTAACTGAGGTGGATGAGTCTGCCAACAACATTCATTATAGACTGAAGAGAGGATAGCCTGTAAAGAGGTAGGCCTATGAGAAGGGAGTTGCAATAGTCAAGGCAAGAGATGACAAGGGAGTAAATACGTTGCTTAGTAGTTTCAAAGGTTAAAAAGGGGCGTATTTTGGAGATGTTACTGAGGTGAAGTCTTCAAGATCAGTGATTGGATTTCGGGCTGAAAGGACAGGTCAGAGCCCAGGATTACACTTAGTACCCTGGCATGAGGAGAGGGACTGATGGTTCTATTATTGACCTTGATGAAGAAGTTGGGGGAGGGACATGGGCAGGATGGAATATTATGAGCTCAGTTTTAGAGAGTTTGAGGAAATGGTGTGACATTCATGCTGATATGTCAGTTAATAAGTTAGTAATGCGAGAGGAGACTGAAGGAGTGAGGTGAGGAGTAGAGAGAGTAGATTTGGGTATGTGTTAACCTGTATCACCCAGCTGAATATCGGATTGTAAAGGTGAAGTATAATGATTTGAAGTACATTTTATTTGAATAGTCTTTATTATAAGCTTATGTATTTTCATCCAATGCATGAACCATTTTGTGACCAGAGGTCAGTAAAGAATATATGCCCAGGACTATAGCAGTGTAATGCCCCTACATACAATAGGATTTTCCAACAACAAAATCCATGGGATTTTTTCTGACGGATGTTGGCTCAAACTTGTCTTGCATACACACAGTCACAAAAAGTTGGTCGGAAATTCCGAATGTCAAGAACGCGGTGACGTACAACACATACGACGAGCCAAGAAAAATGAAGCTCAATAGCCAGTGCTGCTCTTCTGCTTGATTCCGAGCATGCGTGGCACTTTGTGCATCGGAATTGTGTACACATGATCGGAATTTCCGACAACGGATTTTGTTGTCGGAAAATTTGAGAACCAGATCTCAAATTTTGTGTGCCGGAAATTCCTATGGAAAATGTGTGATGGAGCCTACACACAGTCAGAATTTCCGACAACAAGGTCCAATCACACATTTTCCATCGGAAAATCCTGTTGTGTGTACAGGGTATTAGTGTTAGATAAAATCACAATATTAAAAAATTTGCATTTGGCAGCATGTTGTCTCCTGATTGCAATGCCACCTGCAGGCTGATGGCTTATTTTGTGAATGAAGCTTCCAGCCTGCATGCGATCACCATGACACAGATAACACAGTATTAATAAGACCAGGAACCACCCTGATAGGTTTCCGATTAAAAGTTGGGTCAGAGCTGTCAATGACCCTGAGAAAAGCACCTATGATAATTATTATAATTTCATAGAACCACCAGCTTTTCTAGAAATGTATTCTGGATTTTCACAACTCTGTTCCTTGGGAACTACCAAAAGTTCATGTTTTCCAGAACTCTTGGTAGAAGCATAACTTTTCTAACTAGTAACAGATGGAACGAGGCATATCTATTTTATCAGAGATTTTCTAAAGAGAACTTGAAAATATGCACTATTGGCAAACACCACAGAGGAGGTCTGAACAACACTGTTGTACAATGTCAACATTTTCTCTCCTGCAGCTGTTTGCTTATATTATGCAATATCTGCCAGGCCCCCACAAAAGAATGTTTTCTCTTTTACAAGACCTAAAGGCAATTTTGAAAGAGAATGTCAGAAACCATCAGGAGACTCTGGATCCAGCATGTCCACGAGATTACATTGATTGCTTCCTCATCAGAATGGAGCAGGTAATCATCAGATTTTTGTTTACTAGCCCTAGTCCCACAACTTTCAGGCTCTGTATTAAAGTATTTATGAAAAAAAAAAATTGTGGTCCATGGCCATAAATTACACACTGAACTTGAACACTTGAGTCTAGTTGCTATAGCTGCCATTCTTAACCAGAGTTCCATGGAGCCCTAGGGTTCCCCCAGAAGTTGCTAGCGGTTCCTTGAGCTGTGGTTGAGTGACCTCCAATTTGATGATGCCTGTATAGTTCCAGGGCAAACACCACTTGTCACAATCAGAGGCATAACACCAGTGATCTTTAGTGATGGCATTCTAACCACCACTGTAGAGGTTACTTCTGATCATCAAAGTAAGAGGCATTTTTCCTACTGACCCCTGGTAAATTGGTTTCAGCAGGGGTCCCCAAAGACCTAAAAACTGTTTCAAGGGTTCTCCAGGGTAAGAAAGGTTGTGCTATAGGATACAAGAGCAGCTCCTTCTCGTTTGGATAAACAAGACCATCTGTGTTTTTATTTTTATGATGGGATGACACTGGAAACCTATGCTCAACTGTGGGTATGCTTTGTAAATAATTATTTAAAATGAGTGTACCTGGAAAATAAACAGTTTGATCGAATTGTTTACAGTTTACAGTTTGATCGACTTGACCTCTTTTTCAATAGGAAAGGCTGGATTCTCAAACTTGTTTTGACAAACCCAACCAAATATCCACAGTATTTGACACGTTCCTTGGTGGAGCAGAAACCACATCTGTTACAATCAATTTTGGGGTCTTGCATCTTATAAAGTATCCAGATGTTCAATGTAAGCATCCATGACTTCACTTCCTGGATAGATACAGTTTAGTTTAGTTTTGAGAGACCATAACAATACAGTTTTAAAAATGAAATATAGTACAACATGAACACATGCAAAATCCACAGGTAGGAAATACTTGAGTTTAATTATGAATTTCAGCCAAACATAACAATAACATTAATAATGATAATAATAATAATAATAATAATAAAGGCCATTAAAACACAAAGAAACAGCTTTTTATTGCTTAGTGTTCCAATAAATGTTTTGACTCTGAAAGGCTAAATATAGGCATCATTTCAGTAAGACAATAAAAACAGTAGTTAAAATGAATATATAGTTTAGCATCTAATATTGGATTTTTTAATATGGCCAATAACTCTGAAGGTGTATTCTAATTTGTTATAGACTCTTTACGATCCTTTGGAGGACTGCTCCATTTTCTCATCATGCAATGCAAGCAGTTCTCTTGCATGACATAGTAGAGTTTGTGAATGCTGATGTAGCAAGGTCCCAGGCCTCCTCTAGTCTAATGAGAACCTTTAGAGCCAAGAACTGCTGACATCCTTCCATACAGAGTGGATTATGAGGTATAGTGGGTGTAATGCAAGTTCATGGGTGCCAGACACTTCTTGAATGCAAAGAGATTTTATTTCTCTTAAACATAACTTTAGGAGAGGGGGTCAGGGCTAGGACACCCTTAAGCAGTTGCAATGTTAATTGGCAGACTCCAAGACTTCTACAGGAAGACAGCCATGCAGGGAAAGGCATCCAGCAAGATGCCACATCTGCATGTGTCAAATGCTGTCTCCTTTGACAACAGTCTTTAACAGTTTCTAAACACAAGGTGTAACAGTTCCATAACTTCCACTACAATCACTTCTTGTAGTTCTTCAACCCACTGAGCTCCCAGTCTCTCTCTCACAAGACTAGATTATTCACTGCCACTGAATCCCTTGAGCTCTTCCAATCTTCACTGTAGTATCTTCCTCAAGCGTCACCCCCACTTCTCTGCTGGGTCCCTAGCTTGGCACTCCAGATACTTGCTCAGTTCCTGGCTTGACACACAAGGCTGCTCTGCAAGCATCACCTCCGTTGGCTGGGTACCTGGCTTGACACCTGCTTAAGTTTCCCGATTCTTCACTATCCCTGGTTGGTGAGAATTCTTCTGTTCTGGTACTTGCTTCAGCTACTCATTGTGGTCCCTGGTAATGAGGTGGATGGTGCCTTAGTGGCGACAGCTTCCCCTCTACCTTTGACCATGACCGGTTCTCCGACCGGCAGTACCTTCACTTCTGGTTGGACTGCAAGTCGCATTCCCAACCCTGCACTGCTATCTTGCTTCTGGATATGCCCTCAGACTCTGGCCTAGCAGCCCGGGCAATACAATACACGTCGACCCAGACAGCCGTCCAGGTGGCACAGAACCCCGATCACCTGACTCCACCCAAATATATAGGTTCTCCCAGCAGTCCAAGGGATTTAAGAAAACCCCTGCCCATTGGCTGAGATACCCCATATACTCCTAATCTTTCCTTGCTTTGCCCTTCTCTTATTTAATATCATCAGGTACCCGGCCACCTAGCAGCAGAAGAGAGAAATGCAGCAATTACAGACTAATGCCCCATACACACGGTCGGAAAATCCGACCACAAAATCCATCGGATTTTGTCCGACGGATTTAGTCCGACACTGGTGTTGCATACACACGGTCGGACAAAGTTGTCGGAAAATCCGATCATTCTGAACGTGGTGACGTTTGTTGCCTACGACGGGACTACGTAGAGGCTAGTAGCCAATAGCTTTGGTCTTGTAATGTGATCTGAGCATGCGTGGCACTTTGTCCGTCGGAATTCGCTACACACGATCGGAATTGGTGTGATCGGACTTTGTTGTCGGAAAATTTTTAGAGCAGGAGATACAACTTTGTCCGTCGGACAATCCGATGGAAAATGTCCGATGGTGCCTACACACGGTCGGAATTTCCGACAACATTGTCCGATAGGACAGAATCCATCGGAAAATCCGACCGTGTGTATGGGGCTTTAGGGTGAACTCAACTGACCCTAACAATGAGCCAAGGTAGTTACACCTGGCAGGTAAATTTTAGGAGCAACTCTGCCTAAACATCAGGGTGCTACACTGACATCAGTAATTAAGGTTCTAACAGGTCCAGTGTTTGAACAGCAATGACAATGATAGGCAGAGTTCATTACCATCCGATACAGCTGTTTTCTGCCCTGTAATAATGTCTATGATCAGCTTAGGTACTGTAGAAGAACCTTTCAAAATCTGTTTTCTGTTGTCCAGGGCACAGTGGAATTGATTAGAAAAAAGTAATTTAATTTATTTAGTTATCAAATATAGGGCGTGGATCTAACGCAGATGCGGTTCAGGGCAGATTGTTTAAGTAATCTGTATTTTTTTACATCCATTCTATCATTGCTCTTTAAAAAAAATGTACAAGTGCCATAATTTTTTTTTTTTTAATATCTTTATTTAACAGAACATTTTTTTTATTTTTTACAAATTATTTACATATTACATATCACCTTCACATACATGTATTTACAAGGTATGGATTGACTACTTCTTTACTTATCATTTTCATTAATCTGTTTCTATACCTTATTTGTCTGTAAATCCATATCTCTATTTATATAGAAAATCCATAAGTACCATAACTTTAACATTTTATCCACTTTATCCAATCCTGGCTCATTCCCGCCCCACAGTATAAAAGTATTCTTTCAATAGCAGCCATTTTCAGTGTGATTTCGGCATGGAGAGAGATAGAACAGGGCTCTGTTCAGTGCTATTAGTTAGTATGCTATACTGTGCAATTTTGCTTCAATTGTCAGTGTAGAATATTGGTTTAGTGTCAGTCTAGGGATAGTGTGAGTGTAGTGAGGAGGATCATCATTCAGCTTTGCATAGTGTGCAGCTAGAGTAGGAACAGCTCAGATAGTTTCACTGTAGTGTAGTGAAACCGTGTCAGTAATCTTTATATTAGTGTATAGCTAGAGTACAGTTCACATAGCGTCAGTGTAATGACGGTTGAACACTGTCTATTTAATTGCATTACTGACAGTTTAACGCCATTTACTTCTCTGTGCATTACTGCCAGTGTAATGCCATATAGTTTTGCGTGCATTACTGACAGTTTAACACCATATCGTTTTGCGTGCATTACTGCCAGTTTAACGCCATATAGTTTTGCGTGCGTTACTGCAAGTTTAACGCCATTTACTTCTGTGTGCATTACTACCAGTTTAACGCCATATAGTTTTGCGTGTGATACTACCAGATAAACGCCATATAGTTCTGTGTGCTTTACTGCCAGTTTAATGCCATATAGTTCTGTGTGTCACTGTACGTGTGGCGCATTATATTACAGTATATTATAGTGTATCCGTGGAATGTGTCTGTGTAGTGTGAGTACTCAAATTAAAGTGCACCAAACACCTATTTACATTGATTAAAGTGCATCTACGCACATATTTCAAATTCTTCTTTACATTTGCTTATAAGCACCGCCCCCTCCCTCCCAATAATGTCTGGGAGGACAACAAGGAGGGGCAGATGTTCCCTTGGCACTGTAAGGGGGGCCAGCAACAAATGTGTCCACAGGCAAAGGTGGACATGGTGGTCAGTCCTTAGGCAGAGCATAATTTCCTCTGTTTAATGAGTTTGCCCGTGCTAACCAGCATGCTTTCAGAATGGGCATTCAGTGCTGCGGGAGGTTTTGTTACTGATCATAGAACGCATCTGTCCACAGACTCCGTGAACAGTTTAACTTTTATAAAAATGAATCAGTCCTGGATTACCAGCTATAAAGCCCCTTATGCCGATGTCACTGATTAAGTCTTTTTGGGATGTGGAATCTCTGCAGGACTTTCAGACTGCCTAGCTTTGAGGGTGTTCAGTCATTTCATCTGGAAGAATGTTTTTGGTATAGGTTTCATTGACACAATTGACACCCAAAGACCAATTTTTCTGCACCTGTTTGACAGGTTTATATTATTGCAATTTTTTACCGCAGGGCCAATTTTTGTTTTCATCAAGAATACCTCTATAGGGTTACGGTGATAAGGCGCCACAGACACCCAAAGAACAATTTTATGCACCTGTTTGACAGCTGCATATGATTGCAATTTTTTACAGCAAGGCCAATTCTTGCTTTCATCAAGAGTACCTCTATAGGGTTACGGTGGGAAGGCGCCACCAACAAGCAAAGACCAATTTTTACGCACCCGTTACTTATATCCAAAGTCAAAGTGACACCAGAATGTATCCAAAAAATCTCTAATATTGTTCCCAGTGCATTACATTGTGGCCTCATCATACACACTGGCTCCCCAGCTGTTGCTGAGCAAAATAAAGGCAGCTTGCAGGGAATATTTCATTCATTTTTGGGCTTTATAAATGCAATTATTGCTGCAGCAGATTCTAGATATGGTACAGATCTGCCACTTTACAGGTAGACTAAGGGGACCCCCAGGCACTATATTGAAAGGAATTTTTCTTTTTTATGCTTTCACTTTAAAAATCAAAAAATGACTGCTCATTTAAAATGAATTTTTCACAAACTTTTTTTTATCGATACAGGGGGTCCCCGACTTACAAACATCCGACTTACAAACGACTCCTACTTACAAACGGAGGGAGACAACAGGAAGTGAGAGGAAATCCACCCCTAGGAAGGGAAATTCACTCCTGTAAGAGTTAATATGGGGAAAAGGTGTCTCCACTGATGCTTTATCACCAGTCCATGTTTCCCTAACAACCCAAAATTTTCAAAATCCAATTGTCATTGGGGCAGAAGGTGAGGTCAAATCTTCTGAACAGTGGCACAGACAGCAAAACAAATGTTACAGGGGTGATAACTCTTCTCTATGTTATCCAAAAAACTTAAAAATAGATTTTTTGGCTGGAGCTACACTTAAAAAATGTACCTGTTCCGACTTACAAACAGATTCAACTTAAGAACAAACCTACAGTCCCTATCTTGTTTGTAACCCGGGGACCCCCTGTACATGTCCCCCAGGGCAGGACCCGGACCCTTATAACCATTGTATGGCCAATTACTTGCATATAAACCTTCAAAATGGGCACTGTTGATTTTTGACGTTCGGGTCCCATTGACTTTAATGGGGTTCGTTATTCGGGTCCAAACTTTTGAGGTGTTCGGAAGTTCTGGTGCGAACCGAACAGGGGTCCAGAAAGAAAAAAGAAAATACTGCCTAAACATAATATACACACATAATAAACATAATTTAAACATATATATCAGTATCAAGTTCTCACCAGGGACTAAAATAACAACACCAAGGTGGATGCACAAAAAGACTAACATATGCCATTGTGCCAGCTTCTTTTTTCTAGATTAAGGTAGTCAAAAAAAAAACCCTGGGGTGTTCATGACGTCCTCAGTTAAAACAAAGTAGATTAAACAATATTGTCTTTCATTCAACATAGAGGAGAACTGGTGGCTGGCAGGAGTAGAGTTTCTGCAGGGGACAATGCCAGAGAGGAGGTGAATATTAAAGCGAGTCACAGAAACTTGAAAATCCTGTATTTTTTTTTGTCAGGGTACAGATGTTTTGCCAGTACTCTTCACCGTCTTAAAGGATTCTTCACAGTTTGAAATTACTGAAGTGTTTAATGTCAAACACTTTTTAGATGAAAATGGAAAATTTAGGAAAAATAATGGATGTATGCCATTTGCATTTTGTGTTTTACTGTTTCTATGTACTTTTTTTTTTGGTGGTTGCCTTGATATGAAGATAGTTTCATCCTTATGTTCTTTGCTTTTTTACATTCCTGTCTCAGGAAAGAGAGCATGTATTGGAGAAAGCTTGGTATGAATGGAACTTTTCCATCTTCCTCACAGCCCTTCTACAAACTCAAAATTCACTCTTAAGTCACCTGTGGATCCCAAGGAACTCGATGTTGCTCCAACAGGGAGTGGCATAGAAAATATTCCTCCAGCTCAAGAGGTCATCTTCATCCCTCGAGAGTAAAAACCAACAGTGCTTCTTTAAAAACCCATGCAGAATTTTTGGCAAGTGGAGGTTTTTGTGCCACTCATGACAGCCAGTCAACTTTTCTCATGCATTCTGCTATACCTGGCATTAGAAAAAAGATATAAGTTTGCCACTGTGGACCTTGTCTTTTGAGAATGCTAGGAAAATACATTTTTTGTTTGATTGATGGGCGATCAAAGCACCACATCTTATTTATAACATTTGTATACATGAATACAACGTCTCACCAGAAACCTAATTAACATGAGCTAATTATCTAATCTTTTAGACAGCCTAGGTGACTCAGAGACAAGACCTTTAGGACAGACTTCACGTCTCCAGCTCACGTCTATATAATACACATTATCATACATCTCCTTCATACAATTGCAGGGTTAATTAGCACACTGGATGAAAAGACTCTTTAGAAGCTGTGACAAGTCATACTAGACTAATTTACATTATAGCAGACACAGGCAGAGACAGGTGTCTGGAATTGACATCGGCATCTAACAGTATGTGTCCCAACAGTAGGAATCAGTCGCTATTTGTAATATGGCAAATACAGGGTTCCCAGAGCCTGTGTGTCTTGGGGACATGGACCTGAATCCAAAGTAGCACCACCTCAAGGGTCCCCAGCCATACAGCTCACAAAGAGCACAGTTCCCCCAAATGCCAGGGCCCATAATCGGTCGGCAAGAGGCTAGCATTCAGTCCCCTCCAAAAGCCTCTGTCCTGGCTAGGTCTGTCACAACATGTAACACTTATGATGATTATTCATGGCAGATGTGCAAATGCTTGAGGTACTCACACAGCAAATCTTTTATAAATAGACCCCTTTATCTCTTCTCTAGCTCTGAAACATTTTACTTGTAGCAGTTTATCAGCAGAGATACTTCCTAAAGTTAATGAATTAGCTGGCAATACACACATACATTTCCTTTGTGGTTTTACAAAAGGAATTACACAGAATCCTCCTTCCAAGCAAAACAGCAGAGATGAGGAATCTCCCTTGCTAGCTATTATATTCTGATGCTGTGGTTGTGAGACTAGCCAAACGGTACCTGCAGGAAATTGACTGTAGCCACCCTTCGACTGACATTTTTCCACCTGCCTACCTGACTTTTGTCATGCCGGGTGGTGCCAACAGGGGCACCAATGGCTTGAATTTTGAAAGTCAAGCCATATACAGTATGGCAGCCTTTACACAATATAAAAATATTACAATATATAAGTATTGATTGTTCCTCATGAATTATTTGGGTTAGCTATAAATTGTTCATACAAATGAAAATGAATGGACAGAGGATAAGAAAAACAATGTATTATGGCATAGAACACCTTAGGTCACCTGAACGTTAACAAGTGTGGCCCCCTACATGGTCACATGTCAATAATATTCGCTTTTAGATAGATGGCTTGCTGCTCCTTTAGAGCCCAGAGTCAGGGTGAGTCTTACGGAACTGTAATGAAAAAAGAAAAAGGAGGGCATGACCATCTGAGTGTAGATCATTTTTTTTTAAAGAGTTAAAAGAATAAAATGCACTCACATTTTAAAAAATACAAAAATAAAATGCACTCACATAAAAAACACATTAACATGAAAAAATGCACTCACATAAAAAAATGTAGTCACATAAAAAAAAATGTACTCACATCATTTTTTTTTTATTTTACTGTGCATTTTTTTTTAAATGTGAGTGCACTTTATTCTGTTAATAATTTGTGAACAAATCATCTTCACTTAGATGGTCCTGCCCTCTGTTTTCTTCTTTCATTGCAAATTAATGGACAGATCCAAGGCTAAAGTTAACCATTTTCCATAACCTCCCAGTGTTTAAAGCCCAAACTCCGGGAAACCTAAAAATGATCCCTTGTAGTGGGGTTGTGCCTGCATTGGTCTGCAAGGATTAATTGCTTGTTTGGGTCTAGTAGACACAAAAAAGAAAATCTCCTTACACAATCCTCTGCTGCTCCTTGCTTCTAGACTGGTCCCTGTAGTGTCTACTTCCCCATGCTCCAGCGGTCTAAGGTTCATAGCGCTGCATTGGGCGTGATTATGCAGAGGAACAGTCCACCCCTGAACCATGAGGGAGCATTGTCTACCAAAGCAGAGTAGGTAAAGGTACTCCTCCTCTCCCCTAGAAAAAACAAACAAGTAACCCTTACAGTGTGGGTACAGCTTCATTGTAAGAGATCGGAGAGTAAGGCTTTAATTTTTGTGTTTGAAAACAAAAAATATAAGCAGTAATCGGTCTAAAAAAAAATTACAGTAAAACATAGACCATCACATCTGAACCCATTAACGTAGAATGAGTTACTGTTTGGGGGCCATCTTTTTGTCATACTGACCATATAATGTACTGAGAGACATGATGTGGTGTCTATTGACATAGACAGGGGGACTAGTGAAATACAATTGAGGGAAGCTCACTGAATTAGGTTTGTTTTTCTGACATATTTTTCCATTGTGAAGCACTGTGTTATGTCCTCACAGTTTGAAACTCCTAATGAGTTGAAGATCAAAGAACACTTAGATGAAAATTCTCCTTAAAAAGGAAACTACATTCTTTTCAATTCAATGTTTTTTTTAAAATATATCCATGTGAATGTGATAGGCTAAGCCAACAAACCCTGCATAAGCAGATGTACTGGTTAAAGTGACAGTATCCATGGAGGATATATGAGAGATACTGTGTAGCGCTAAAAATAAGTAACAAATAAATAATGATTGTTCTGTTAATCTTTACATCATTGTGTAATCTGTTTTTGTGCAAATACAGATTATGGCTGTTGCTGCTGCAGAATTACAATCCTCCCTAAAGGCCCCTGAAACTCCTTCTCTTTATTGCAGTTCAGCAGGAAGCTATGTCTACCATGGACACAAGCCAAACCAAACAGAACTCTACTGTTTCAGCAAATCTTGCATTTAAGCAATTACAGAGTCATTAGAGGACAGGGATAAACGAAATAAGACAAGTAACGGTCAGCAGTCTGAAAAACAGCTCTGAAAATATTTAATGTGCAGATGAAATCTGTATAGAATCTCGGGAGCAGGATATCCACTTACCCATATCTACCATACACAGAATTTATATCATAGCAAGTCCATAGGAGGGTCATTCCCGTAGGACCTGCTGGATGGCTGCAAAATGTGATAGCTTTCAAAGGATGTGATCGTATAGAATCTGGAACAGCCAAAACACAATAAGTCGAAATTTCAGTTTGAAGTGTAGCGAAAATATGTGATTCTGGGCAGGATTTACTGAACTGTGAGGGTTGGAGTTAACATGCTACCAAAGATCAGGATATGTACTCATGATAGGACAGGTCCAGGCCAGAGTAGACAGATTATGGCTAATTATAACACGTAGGCAGGGCAAAGGGGGCAGCTGCCCTGGGCCCTGTCATTGTTGTGGGGCCCAAAGCAGCTGCCTCATACTCAGTTTAAATTCCCTTGAAGTTTTAGTCCTGATATCCTGATAGTCCTGATATGTTGTGTCCTGATGTCTCAGTGTGAAGTGCTGCTACTAATGCTGCCCAGCTCTGCCCTATTGTTGTGTACAGATGACTCACCTGCAGACCCTGTGTTTACATGTAAATAACCGGCATTCATATGTAAATAGCAGCAGCATTCATATGTAAATAGCTGCATCCGGCTGCATAAATATGTAAATAAAGGCAGCATTCATATGTATATCATGCCCCCTGCAGTGAGGAGATGATGTGCTATAACCTCTAGCAACCAATCAGTGAGCAGTATTACTGTAGAGTAATCTCTAGCAACCAATCAACAAGCAGAAATCAGGTGCTGTAACCTCTAGCAACCAGTCAGTAAGCGATAATGATACACTGTAACCTCTGGCAACTAATCGCAATCGCTGCCTGATCTGATACAGTAAACTTATATTAAGTCAAACTGCTATTTATTATATGTCTCAGAGCAGGTGGAAAGTGAAATTCTATGGGAAGGGTGGGGGGGGGGTAAGAAAATGTGGAGGACCAGGGGACCTACCACAATATGGCATGTATTACGGGTCCATAAGAGGTGTGTTCCATAATGTATTAGGCAGCTAGTATGTGCACTATCACTATGTGCTCAGATGGCACATACATGCTTTCAAGGAAAGTAAGAAAAATCTGCAACAAGGACGCAGACAGAAAGGCAAAGGTTAGAACCATCCCCTACCTTATTACAAAGGTTAGAGCAAGCCCTTACTTAACTGCTCCAGGTTCTGTGGGACTGTGCCAGGATTTCAACAAAATTGTTGTTCTAAATTTTGGCTCCACATCTATGCACATACTGTCAGACAAAGTGATCTCCTGAAACAGGTAAGTGTGCTCTGTGTTTCCCTTGACCATCAATGCTTTTTGAGGAAGAAGTGGGGAGAAATACCACTGACCACCAATGCTTTTTTTGGGTGGGGAATAATACTGACCACCAATGCTTTTCTGGGGGAAGAGAACCCCACTGCCACCTATGCTTTTTGGGTTTTGAGGTGGGGGGGGGATGGGGTGAGGTAATAACACCACTAAAGAAACACTACTGAACACCATTGAGGTGGTAGGGCAGGGGGCGTAGTATGGAACTCACCACAAAATCAGAGGCATAGCTTAAAGCATGTGGGATCCGATGCAAAAGTTGACCTCGGGCTCCCCAGGGTGTGTGGGGCGGCCCTCTGACCTCCAGATTTAAGTACATGCTTACCACTTTCACTGCCCACCTTGCGTGCAGAGGCTGTACTGGGCTGGCCGGGGGTGCTGAGCAGAGAGTGCACCGATGGTGTAAAGGGCTTGCCCCGTCACCCTGTGTAGGTGAAAATGGAAACTGAGAGGGTTGGGATGGGCCTGGGCAGGCCCCTGCCGGCTGGACCAGGCTCTCTTAGTTTACTGAATTGCCTATGCAGGGTGACGCGGCAAGCACTTTTCCCCAGCAATACAGCTTAAAACCTAATGCAGGGGTAGGCAACCTTTGAGAGGGGGAGATCTACCTAAACAACATAAAAGAGGTCAAAGATCACAGGAGTCTGGTGCCCTATTTTTTTTAGGAAATTACTGTATTTGTAGGCGTATAACATGCACTTTTTTCCCCTTAAAATCAGGGGGAAACTGTGGGTGCGTGTTATACGCTGATCCCCGCTGATCTCCGCTGTCTATGAGGGCAAGAGGAGCGCCGCCAACATTGACCGAGCCGAGCTGAGTGTACTGTGTACTCGGCTAGGCTCGGCTCCACTTGGCTCCGCTCGCAGTCACGCCCAGTCACGTCCAGTCCCGCCTCCTAGCCTTTACGTCCCGCCATTGGACCTGTGTTGTGTCAATCATAAAAGCTGGGCCAAGGGGCGGGACGGGGGCGTGACTGTGAGCGTAGCCGAGTACACCAGTACACAGTACACTTGGCTCGGCTTGGTCTATGTCGGTGGCGAAAGGAGCCGAATATCTCGGCGGCAGCGCTAAATTTGGCTGAAAATGGACACTAGAAGGCTGCAGATGGACACTGGAATGCTGCAGATGGACAGTGTGCAAGGCTGCAGATGGACAGTGTGCAAGGCTGCAGATGGACAGTGTGCAAGGCTGCAGATGGACGCTGTGCAAGGATGCATTGATGGGCATTTAAAATGTAAGTTTTTTTTTTCCTTAAACTTCCCTCCTAAACTTGGGGTGCATGTTATACGCCAGCGCGCGTTATACGCCTATAAATATGAAAATTGCATGGCCTAACTAAATAGTAATTAAAACTTTGAAAAATATAATAACACAAATGTCACTGTAAAAATATAAACTTAGCCTACCTTAAAAGTGGACAGTGTCAGTCAGTAAAACAGTGCACAGAATCAGTAGGGCAGTGGATGGTGTAATTTGGGCAGAGGTTGGTGCCAGAAGGATAGAGGATGGTGTCAGTAGAGCAGTAGGTGATGTCAGTAGAGCAGTAGGTGATGTCAGTGGAGCAGTGGACATGTAAGTAGGACAGAAATTGGTGTCAGTAGGGTATTGGACGGTGTCAGTCAGTAAAGCAGTGGACTTTGTCAGTGGGGCAGAGGTTGGTGTTAGTAGGGATGAGGTTGCTGTTAGTAGAGATGAGGTTGGTGTTAGTAAGGCAGTGAAAGCTGTCTAGGTTCTAGGGAAGGAACGCAATCAACCTATCACCTGCCCATGATCAACGGGTAGATCACAATCACTGTGTTGCTGACCCCCAACTTAATGTGATTGGGAGGTTGCATGGACCCACTGGAGCTTGGGCGGGGTTACCATTGCGACACCTTAAGCTCTGCCTATGCCACCAATGCTTTTAGAGCAGGTGAGGACCTTCAGTGACCACCTATGCCCAGGAAGAAGGTGAGTAGGGCTTATTCGCTAAACCCTGAGAAGGAGGGTGGGGACTTTTAGGGCCAATTCATGCCAGGGTGAACTACTGTCATTCATCCAATGCATGTTATGTCACACACGTTAGCGTGCCACTATACTGCTCACTATCTACCCTATTACTACATACGGTTCACTGACTTCCCTGTCACTATATACTGCTCGCTGACTTCTCTGTCACTACATACTGCTTTATTGACTGACACTTTCTGCTTTTAAGGTAGTGTACATTTATAATTTTACAGTGACATTTGTTTTATAATTCTTTGATAACCTTTTCCTTAGTATTTAGTTATGCCTTGCTAGTTCATTTCTTTTTTTTGTCTTTTTAAAAAAAAAAAGGTTGCCTAACTCCGGTGAGCTTTGATCTCTTTCACATTTTTCAGGTAAATCTCTACCTCTCAACGGTTGCCTACCCCTGCTCCAGGGTATTCAAAAGATTGTGGAGAAACTGTCCACATTTTGACATACATCCCCAATTCATTTGAATTACCCTCTCTATATGTAAAAAAAGTTCTGAAATAACTCTTTATCCACTTGGAGTATCTTGGCAGGGTGGGAGTATCTTGGCCCGCAATGTAAATTGTGGGTGGCAGTGGGAGGGGTGCATCAGGGTCCACAAGCTTTTGCATCAGGGCCCACAAGCTTCAAACTACACCTCTGTTACAACCACGCTATGTCCCAAGATAATCTAAATATATGAAACTAACACATTGAACCATAGTTCATGGACTTTATACGTACAACCAAACATAGTATAATAAAATGACAACACTTTATTGGTGCACAAAAGGGAGTTTAAAAACATTTAAAAACATTTAAAAACAGAGTAGCATTTTGCACCCTTATGCCCTGTACACACGGTCGGAATTTCTGACGGAAAATGTCCTATCGGACCATGTTGTCGGAAAATCCGACCGTGTGTGGTCGCCATCGGACTTTTTCCGTCGGAATTTCCATCGGAAAAAATTTGAGATCCTGCTCTCAAATTTTCCGACAACAAAGTCCGATCGGACTTTTTCCGATCGTGTGTAGCGAATTCTGACGGACAAAGTGCCACGCATGCTCAGATCAAATTACAAGACCAAAGCTATTGGCTACTAGCCTCTACGTAGTTCCGTCGTACGCAACGAACGTCACCACGTTCAGAATGATCGGATTTTCCGACAACTTTGTCCGACCGTGTGTATGCAACACCAGTGTTGGACAAAATCCGTCGGAAAAAATCTGACGGATTTTGTGGTCGGAATTTCCGACCGTGTATATGGGGCATAAGTCATTAATTGTGGTGGCCTAGTACAAACCCCCCCAACAAATCTAATTACAGATTGTATATTCAAGTGGTATGAATAGTAGAAGGTTCCACCACCCCTCTCACCCCTTCACAACCTGTTTGCGTAGTTCGCTTCCTCAAAATTCTCCAATTGGCATGGGTCAGGACCAATAACCTATACCACACAGAGAACCATAAACACAGCCAGGTCTAAATAAAAGTATCAACTTGATTTATATTACACTCTAAATGTAGGTGCAGATAGCATTCATTATAGTAATTCCATTAGGTTTAAAATAGTATATGTCACAATTTGCCAATTAAGGGTCACAAACACATATCGACCAAGCATTAGGAAGAAGAAGTGGAATTAAGCCATCCTCAATAGGTATACAGTATATGCACACTGATACCAAAATGGGGGACCTCCAGATCAAGAATAATGGACAGGCAATAAATATGGTACAGCTAAGTGAGTCTCAAAAAGAAATCCTGCTAGTTTGGGTGTTCCCCGCCCAGTCCACGCTCCTTTTTGTGCATCGATAAAGTTTTGTCATTTTCGTGTACTTTGGTTGTGCCTATAAAGGCCATGGACTACTGTTTAATGTGTTAGTTTCATCCTTTTAATAATAATCTGATAGGTCCAAAGCATCTGCTTGTTTTCTTACTAGTAAAATCCACATTTTTGTTATTAAGTTTATAGTTTAAGTTTATGTACTGTATATATCATTTTAAGACTTCATTTGATACATCATTACAAGTTGAAAATGTTTAAAACCCAGTGATATAGCTGGAATTGTCCCCTTTGTACACACTTAGTGGTTCTGCCGCTCAGAGGCCCAGCAGAGCCCTGATGGAATGTACACAAATGTAAATACACAGAAGCAGCATTCAAAGACAGATTTCCTCTATACATGAAAACAGCGAAACGCCCACATTCCCAGTGAATGTATAGAAAGAAGGACACTGGCAAGAGAAGCTTGGATCCACAGCAGCTCTGAATATTGGTAGAGACATGCTAGATCTGAATAATGTCACCTTTGTCTTGGTGGGACTTTTCACTTTCTTCTTAGTCTTGTATTACAGCAAGTATGCATGGAGGAGAAGGAACATGCCACCAGGTCCCTTTCCTCTGCCAATTCTGGGGAACTTTCTCCAACTTCAATCCAAAGGTGTCCTGCCAAGCTTGATAAAGGTAATGAAGGATTTACTGTCTTCTTAATGTAATCATCATAAAAAGTGTCACCATACCCACCTTAGTCACTCTTACAGGTATGTCTTCATGCCTGGTAGTTATCTTAACGTGCCCCTGTTCTTTGACCATATTAGGCAAAGTAACGGGTTCAGTTTTAGGAGATCAGTAACAGTTCAATTTTAGGAAGGACAATGACACATGGCCGATTTTTTTTTTTTTTTTGCACACATATTTGTTCAACTGTTTATCAAAGGCATAACTTTAGGGAAAAAAAATTAATTTATTTTGATAAACAAAAACAAAATGTAATACCCATTTTTTGGTTAAAAAAAAAACAAGGTGGGATTGTGTACAGTAAATAGATGCCAAACATGCCAAGACTAAAAATTGCATGTGCCCGCAAAATGGTGAAAAATTATCAATTTAAAGTTTACCATGGCCCAGGAATTATTGCTCGCACTCTGACACATTCATACCTGATGTGTGTGCCACAATTTCTATTTACATACAGGTGTGCTTCCAACAGGCACATTGGCATTGTTATACAAATACATTTTTTAACACTCTTTGAATTGGTAAAGCGTGCCAGGTACATATGGGTACATATGGGTGTATTTTATATGTGTATATTGTACTTGACAATTATATTGTATAGTGTATATTTATAGTTATTGTTTTGACCTGTTGTAGACTTATGAATATATGGAATTTTTAATGAGTTGTTATAAATAAAGAGTATTATATATAAAAAAAAACGTTCTTGCTATCACAAGGAGAAAAACAAGCCCCCTCTGTCATAGCATAGACAGGCATCAGGTTATCTTTTTTGAGACTTCAGCAGTCTATTTGACCCCCAGTGCCTTCCCTGCCCTCCATTGCAGCTAATCAAGCACAGATAGTGCTTGATTAGCTGCTTCCCTAGGTACAGTTGCCGGGGAAATTACAGCTGTGAATCTGAAAGTGATGTAATACAAGGTGCTTTTGGGTTCATTAATTGCAGAGAAGATTGGGGAATAGATATTCCTTGATTTCCTCCCAGCTAACGGGTTGAGGCATTTTACTGTGGCCCTGTGTTATCCGGAGGAACAGGAGAGCCTGAGAACCTCTGCAGCACTTGCCAGAGGAGAGAAGTACCGTCTTGGTACCATAATTCCTCGTACACACGGTCGGAAATTCCGACAGACAATGTCCGATCGGACCATGTTGTCGGAAAATCCGGCCGTGTGTGGGCTTCATCGGACTTTTTCCGTCGGTCTCAAATTTTCCGACAACAAAATCTGACTTTTCCGATCGTGTGTAGAGAATTCCGACGGACAAAGTGCCACGTATGCTCAGATCAAATTACGAGACCAAAGCTATTGGCTACTAGCCTCTACGTAGTTTCATCGTACGCAACGAACGTCACCACGTTCAGAATGATCGGATTTTCCGATAACTTTGTCCGACAGTGTGTATGCAACACCAGTGTCGGACAAAATCTGACGGATTTTGTGGTCGGAATTTCCGACCGTGTGTACGGGGCATAAGAGTGATTGGGTGGCTCTGCATTCTCTTGGATCACTTTTACATGATGCCAGCTTAAAAAACAACACTAAGCTCATGGCTGCAGTTTTAGCCCTTTGAATACCAGGGCATTTTTAATATTACTATGCAAAAAAAAAGGGGGGGGGGGGGTTAAAGCACATCTAATCTCCCAGAAAAGAAATATAATATATTGCAGCTTTCAAATCCTTAGATATGGTGGCTCCATCAGTTTTCTTTTTCAGGCTTTTTTCCCTTTATTTTCACCTGGTGATCCTGCCAGTATCACACCTCCTGTTCCAGAGTGACAACTCTCACTCACTGTACTGTGACAAGCAGCATTGTCACCCTGGGTTAGGAAGTAAGCATTGGTGAATAGTGAAGCAGGGAGTGACGGTAAGTGAATACATTGGTTTTCCTTCATGAATAATATTGCAGACTTTGTATGCACCACCATGAACTTATCTACGTCTGCAGATTTCAGAGAAATTACCGTGATTATACATCTGTCTAATTCTCCAACAGATGGGAAATAAGTATGGTCCTATCTTCACCATTCACTTTGGCAGCAGACCCACGGTCATTGTGGTTGGATACCAAGCGGTCAAAGAGGTCCTGCTGGACCTTGGAGATGTTTTCCTTGGAAGAGGAGCTATTCCTGTATTTGAGAGGTTTTACAACAAAAGCGGTAAGTGATAAAAATGTACGCAAAGACAATATTTACTAAGAAATGGCTCACTTAAATTTATGAGATGTTTTCTAAAGAAAATTGAGTGTTTTTTTTATACTGCATCAAAACCCAATAGTGGTTGACTTAGGCCTGGTTCACACCTATGCGTTTTTTTGGTTTTTAATCTGCCCAACAACAAATTGGCCCCTCAAAAAAAAAAGTATAGAAAAGGCAAAGCACAAATCGTGGGAAAACTGCGGTAAAATCACATATGCAAAAATTTAAAACACACAGCAAACACACTGCAGGAACGGATCAAAAGAAAACTGCATAGGTGTAAAATGAGCCTTACTAAAACCGGAGAGTGCAAAATCTGATACAGCTGTGCATGGTAGCCAGTCAGCTTCTAACTACAGCTTGTTCAACTAAGCTTTGACAAAAAAAACCTGGAAGCTGATTATGCACTCCAGTTAAGACACCTTTCACACTGGAGCGTTTTGCAGGCGCTATAGCGCTAAAAATAGCACCTGCAAACCGCCCTAAAACTTCTAAAAGCTTCTTTGGAGCGGTGAAGGAGTGGTGAACTCACCGCTCCTCCACCGCTGCTCCCCATTGAAATCAATGGGGCAGCGATGCGATACCGCCGACGGGCGTATTTAACCCCTTTTTGGCCAAATAGCGCCACTAAAACGACGGTAAAGCGGCGCTAAAAATAGCACTGCTTTACCGCTGACGCCCTAGGTGTGAAATGGGTCTTAAGGTCCAGTACACACTATTAGATTTTCTGCAGATTTCTGTCTTCAGATTTACCAAAACCTTGTAATGCAAGGGCCTGCCTGATTGCATATAAATTAAAACTCTTAGACCACTTTCACACTGAGGCGCTTTTTAGGCGCTTTCACGCTAAAAACAGCGCCTAAAAAGCTCACGAAAACTTATTTCCATTAAAATAAATGAACGCTTTCACACTGGGGCAGTGTGCTAGCAGGGCTGTGAAAAACTCCCCTCCCCATTGAAATGAATGGAAAGCTCTTCAAAAGCGCCTGAAAAGCTCTTCAAAAGCGCTCAGTGTTTTTACTGGCAGTTTAGAAGCGCTTCAGTGTGAAAGTGGCCTTAAGGTTTGAACTCATATTATATGGTTTTGGTAAATCTGAAGACAAAAATCTGCAGAAAATCTAATAGTGTGTATGGGGCCTAAGACCCCTTTCACAATGGGCCGGTGCTGGTGTTAGCGGTAAAGCGCAGCTAGTTTTAGCGGCGCTTTACCACTGTTATAGCGGTGCTATTTTACTGCTATCAGGACGCTTTTAACCCCCTGCTAGCAGCCGAAGAAAGTGTTGATATCGCTGTGTTGCGGCGCTGCTGAATCGCTTTGCAGGTGCTTCGGCAGGCTGCCCTATCATTTCAATGGGCAGGGCATTTTGGGAGCGGTGTATACACTTCTCCAGCACCATCCCAAAGATGCTGCTTGCAGGACTTTTTTTCCCGTCCTGCAAGTGCACCGCCTCAGTGTGAAAGCACTCGCTTTTCAGGCGCTATTTTTAGCACTAAAACGCCTGAAAAGCACCCCAGTGTGAAAGGGGTCTTAGAAAATCAACCCTAATATGTAGGTAATTAGATATGCATCTTTTATCTTGATTGTTCACAATGTGATACTACTCTAACAGGCTTATGTAATAAAATGGTAGCAATAAGGAAGTGGATGTGCCTCAACCTACAGCAAACAATCGGATTTCAGTTGGTCAATAGATGATTTCTTGTTTGTTGCTATTGAATATTGCTCTTTTTGCTGTGTTCCTGAATACGTCTTTTTTTTTTCAAGGATTGACTCTTGTCAATGGAGAGCTATGGAAGCAACTTAGACAGTTTTCCCTAATGACTCTTAAGGACTTTGGAATGGGCAAAAAAATATTGGAAGAGCCTATTCAGGCAGAGGCACGATACTTAGTGGATTATTTCAGAAGTACTAACAGTGAGTATCATACAACTACATTGTTAAATATACACAGATATAGAAAGGACATTTCAAAAAGAAAGATTTGCCTAGAGAAAACGTATTTACCAAAATTTGGATGGTATGTGACCATTAATTTAGTGACAGGTTGCTATAACTGGCATTTTGAGGCACCCCAAAGGGCGTCTAGTTGGCTTTATGGCTTCACCATGGTACAGATCACTGTGGGCCAGATTTACTAAAGTGTGACATGACCTGAAGAGAACCTGAAGAGAACCTGTTCTCACTTTGAACATCTCATCATGTGATTGTAAAGCTCTATATATTTTCAAAATTCCCATAGCATGATTGGATGTTTGAAGCGCACACTTGTTCACTTCAACTCACTTGCCAGTTTAATAAATCTGGCTTAGAATCACTTCAGCTCATAGCACTTTACAGTTTAGTAAATCAGGCCCACGGGGTTGCTGGTGATCTTGTCGCAGCACTGCATGAAGATACCCAACCAAGACATTTGTTGGGACAGGCTGGTGACTTATAGAATTGTTTTCTTGTTACCATCATTCCTATTTCATCTCTTCAGAGCAGCCTTTTAACCCCAGCACTGTACTCAGTTGCGCGTCTTCAAATATCATTGCTGATCTGGTGGTCGGAAGACGTTTTGAGTACACTGATGAAAAATGGATGAAGATTCTGCATGACATGAGGGATTCGTTTGAAAAAATTTCTTCCGTATGGGGCCAGGCAAGTACAAAACTCTATCAGATATCGGACTAAAATAACAAACAAACTCTAATATGATAGACCAGCCTTTTTCAACCAGGGTGCCTTGAGGTTTCTTTAGGGGGTGCCTTGGCAAAATGCCTAAAAATTGGATGCAAGCCAGCGTATGGATAAAGCCTGCCTTTTAGTTACACAAAGCCACAAGTTTTCATTGTGCAACATTACAACCTATTAGCTGGCGGCATCCTAATGACCAATGGCATCATCTGTTGATAAGGAGGATGTGAGTCGCCTGCATAGCATCCTTGTTTGTCCCTCCTCTGCCCCCCTCCATCAGCATTGGGGGTCACATTAGCTGAGTGATAGAGAAAAACTGAGGGAGATGAGAAACATTGGAATACTAGTCAGTACCAGTTTGCAAAAGTGTATTTGCTTTGGAAGAATAAATCACTGCTAATATTGGGTGTCCTACTTGTGTGGATGTTGATGCATTATGTAAAACTATTAGAATAAGTGTCCATAATTTTTAAAGGGTACCTCAAGACTGTCCATAATTTTTAAAGGGTACCTCAAGACTGTCCATAATTTTTAAAGGGTGGCTTATATGAAAAAAGGTTGAGAAACACTGTGATAGAAGTTTCTCGAACTGAACCTATATTTAGCCTATACTAGAAAAAAACAGGTTGATTGTAGAGTAGGGACTTTAAAGCTGAAGTCCGGGTTGAAGTAAAATTATCCTTCTCACTGCAAGGATTAATGCTCGCTTTGTATTGGGTGATAGAATTATGCACAATCCCCCCCTGACAGCTGGTGCTCTCCTCCACTCTCCAACACACCTGGGTTGTGGGTAGCAGTGTTAATTTTGATGTAAAATTTAAGTTTAGTTTTAGGCCTCTTGCACACGGCCGATCCGTTCAGATCCACCTGTCAGTTTTTCAGGCGGACCTGAACGGACACTCCATAGACCTCTATGGAGTGTCGGATGTCAGTGGTGACATGTCCGCTGACATCCGACCCGCTCCGTTCCGAAAAAGTTTGACGGAGGAAAAAAATATTTTTCTATCCGTCATCGGATCGGATTGGGTGACGACGGACTCTACGGTCCGTCATCATCCGATCCACATAGGGAAGAGCGGCGCTCTGACAGGTCCGTCCCTGCACAGAGTGCAGAGACAGACCTGTCATCTTCCTGCTCAGCGGAGATCGCTCTGGCGATCCCCACTGAGCAAACGGATATCCAAAAGAGGCCTAAGTCTTAGGGTCCTTTCACACGGAGCGGATCCGTTTGAAGGACCCTGCTTGCGCGGCGGGGATCGATCCGATGATCCCTGATGAGCAGGCAGATTACAGGTCCATCTCCATGGACCATGCTTTCGGTTACGTTTTTGCATGTTGGAGGGTGAGCAGCCTTAATCTGGTATTTCAAGGATTATCATGCTTTGGGACGCTACCTTCTCTTGAGAACAGGGAGTACCTTCTCCTGAGAACACGGAGTACCATACATTATTTCTGCTTGTTATCAGCCTGTGAACTCTCACAAACAAGTAATGACTCAATGATTGTGAATTTAAAATTAATCTTTTGTTTTTTTTTGTCTTGAATAGAGTAGGGAAGGATTAAAACTAGGGATGAGCTTTCTGTTCGGGTCGAACATGAGTTCGAATTGAACATTGGCTGTTCCCCCGTTCGTTAAAAACCGAACATTATGGGCCGTTCGCGCCAAATTCGAGCGGTGCATAACGGCCTATAATGCGGGAGCGCAGTGCATTGCTGTATGATGATTGGCCAAAGCATGCACCATGACCTGCATGCTTCAGCCAATCCCAGTGCCCTCAGCTAAGAGAGCCATAATTAGCCAAAGGCAGGATGCCTTTTGCCAATCATGGCTCAGGGGGACTCCACACCCCACACTATATAAGGCTGCCAGCACGTCGGCCCCGTGTAGTGTGTTGTTGGCGTGGACGGAGAGAGTCGTAGATTGAGCAGGCAGGCAATTGAGTTGCAGTTGCAGTTAGCTGCAATGTATTTAATATATATATATATATATATATATATATATATATATATACATACAGACAGTCTCATATATATATATATATATATATATATATATATATATATATATATATATATATATATATCCACTGCATACAGTTTAGCTATATCTGACTGCAGGCTGTTCCTGGTGTACTTTTTCTAATATACTTCAGACAGGCAGGTTATTCAGTTAGCTGCAGTGTATTTAATATATATATACAGACAGTCTCATATATATATATATATATATATATATATATTTTTTTTATATATATATATATATCCACTGCATACAGTTTAGCTATATCTGGCTGCAGGCCGTTCCTGGTGTACTTTTTCTAATATACTTCATGCGGTGTACACAGTACTGTGCACCCATAGTGCAGTTGCTACTACTTTTCTGGTGGTGTACACAGTACACCCATAGTTGCTACTACTTTTCTGGGGGTGTACACAGTACACAATACATACAGTACACCCATAGATGGTATTACACTTCTATTGGTGTAAACAGTACCATGCACCCCTAGTGCACTTGCTAATACTTTTCTGGTGGTGTACACAGTACACAATACCTACAGTGCACCCATAGTTGTTGTTATTATTTTGAGGGGACAGCAAATTTACACTGTTATACAAGTTGTACACTCACTACTTTACATTGTAGCAAAGTGTAATTTCTTCAATGTTTTCACATAAAAATATATAATAAAATATTTACAAAAATGTGAGGGGTGTACTCAATTTTGTGAGATACTGTATATACTGTATAATAGAAGTTGTGGAAAGACACAGAAACATAATCTTACTGTCAACGTCTCATAAAGATGTAATGATTCAGTGGGTAGCTCTTTGTTCCTGACCAAATCTACAAAGGAATATACTGTAACTTTTAGGTGATTTGTTTATTCAGTTGCTGGTTAAATTGGAAAGAGAATTTCAACTTTTGGGTGGACATTGATATGTTGAACCACTTATAACCCTCTTTTACTAAATCCAGCAATTTCACCATGACTGCTTGAAAGAAGGCTGTGACTTTTGTGAGATACTGTATGTGAATATATAATTGACATAAGAGTGGGACCTGCTTGTAAATGCTACTAGAGGTATGCACATCTGAATGCTCAGGTCCCTAAGATTCATTAAAAACAATGATTGAACATTCAAGCATCTACCAAAAAGAAAAATATGCCTTTAAGTAGACAAACAACTCATGTTATACAATATTCAAAGTTCATTATTTGATTTTTCTATGGCAGCCTTTCTCAACCAGGGTTCTGTAGGTCCCCAGGGTTCCTCAAGAGGTTGCTACAGGTTCCTTGAGCTAGTAACAATTTCTGCCTCTCAGATAAGTTCTCATTGATACTAATGATGTAAGGAGAATTCTTCCTACTGACCATCACACTAATGTACAGTGAGCTGTATATATAGTAATTTATAGCAGGGGTTCCCTGAGACAAGAAAGTTACTTCAACGCTTTCTCTCTATGTTAAAGAATTGAGAAAGGCTAGTCTTTAGTGTAGAATATATCTACACTATAGACAAATTAAATACAGTCTAATCCACACCATACCATGTTAGCCCCTTTCTTGAACCATTATCTATCTTGCTTGGTGTAATATTTTTCTGTTATTTATTCCACAGTTGTATGACATGTACCCGAGTATCATGACATATATACCTGGACCACACCAAAGAATCTTTCCACTTTTAAAAGATCTAGAAGAAATGGTGAGGGAAAGCATCAAGAACCATAAAGACACTCTGGATCCAGCCTGCCCCCGAGATTACATTGACTGTTTTCTCATCAGGATGGAGCAAGTAAACAAATAACTTTATTCAGTTGGCATTCCATATAATGTGTTTACTTTGAACCTGTAGTAAAGGAAGGATCAGACCTTTCTGTAATCAACAAATATTTGACTAGAACCAAAGAAGGTTCATCCTTTGGATTTCTAGGTCTATTTTTGCCAACTATTTCTGGGCTACTTTTTAGCTGTCGATTGGCTCAAATATCAGTCAATTTTTATTCTACCTTCATTGTAAATCAATTGTGTATGTGTTGCTGAATCCCACCTTTACTACAATGGGTTGTTGTATTATTTTTTTTTTTAATGTTCTGATTGCATTTACTATGCTTGCATTTGATTTTGTGATTGCATTACATTTATGCAGCGTACACACGCTCGGACTTTCCGGCGGGATTGTCCGCCGGATCTAGTCCAGCGGACAAACCGTCGGACTTTCCAGCGGAGGTCCGCCGGACTTTCCATCGGAGGTCCGCCGGACTTTCCAGCGGAGGTCCGCCGGACTTTCCAGCGGAGGTCCGCCGGACTTTCCGAGCGTGTGGTCTTGCCCCCACACGCCCGAACTTTTCCGG
This sequence comes from Lithobates sylvaticus, assembly GCA_028564925.1. Lineage (NCBI taxonomy): Eukaryota > Metazoa > Chordata > Amphibia > Anura > Ranidae > Lithobates > Lithobates sylvaticus. Next base: position 197,257,503 of record CM053033.1, on the reverse strand, counting down.
TGGACAATCCACGGGAAAAAGTCTGCGGGACTTTTGAAACGAACGGACTTGCCGACACACGATCCGAAAGTCCGCTCATTTAGAACGTAACTGCAGGTAGACGGGACTAGCGAAGTCAGTGAATGCCGCCTCGCTAGCCTCGTCACCTGGCATGGAGCAAGTCCACATGCTCGGAAAGTCCGGCGGACCTCCGCTGGAAAGTCCGGCGGTTTGTCCGCTGGGCTAGGTCCGGCGGACAATCCCGCTGGAAAGTCCGAGCGTGTGTACGCCGCATAAGACTCCAGTATCCCTTCCTAGTAAGGCAAAGGCTCTATTACAGAATCCCTTAATTCTAGAGCAGGGATTTTCAAATTATGGCCCTCCAGCTGTTACAGAATTACACGTCCCATGAGGCATTGTACAACTCTGGCATTCACAGACATGACTAGGCATCAGTGGCGGCCCGTGCACTGTGGGCGCACGGGCGCCGCCCCCCCATCCATGCGTCCGGCCCCTTTCAGGATGCCGGACGCATGGATTCCTATGGCGGGGCGGGAGGGGGTGGTACTTTTTGAAGCACCTGATTAGAGCCAGAGGCTCTAATAGGCTTCAAAATAGGGTGGGCTAGGGGTGCAGAGAGTGGGCCCTGATCCCACCCAATTGTGTGACGATAGTGAATACATTTTTTGCTATTTTCACACTAACCTTCCTCCCCACCAATCAGGAGACAGGGCGTCAAACCTCTTTCCTGATTGGCCAAAGCGCCAGGCCACCCTATTGGATGCCTAGCACTTAGGAAGAGGAGCGAAGCACTCGGAGACACAAGCTGGAGTGGAGGTCATGGTAAGTGCCACAAAGTCAGAGCTGCGCGCGCGGGGGGTGGTTGGATTGTCCTGCCAGAGCCACGAGGTCGGTGGGCGCAGTGGTTGCATAAGATGGTCACAACAGTGACTGCATTTGACAGGCACAAGTGGCTGCATATGATGGGCACAAGTGGCTGCATTTGATGGGCACAAGTGGCTGTATTTGATGGGCACAAGTGGCAGCATATGATGGGCATAAGTGGCTGCATTTGATGGACACAAGTGGCTGCATATGATGGGCACAAGTGGCTGCTTTTGATGGGCACAATGGCTGCATATGATGGCACAAATGGTTGCATTTGACGGGCACAAGTGGCTGTATTAGATGGGCACAAGTGGCTGCATATGTTGGGCACAAGTTGCTGCATTTGATAGGCACAGTGGCTGCGTTTGATGGGCACAATGGCTGCATATGATGGGCACAAGTGGCTGCATATGATGGGCACAAGTGGTTGCATTTGATGGGCACAGTGGCTGTGTTTGATGGGCACAATGGCTGCATATGATGGGCACAGTGGCCGCATATGATGGGCACAAGTGGCTGCATATGATGGGCACAGTGGTTGCATATTATGGGCACACATGGCTGCATATGATGGGCACACGTTGCTGCATATGATGGGCACAATGGCTGCATATGATGGGCACAGTGGCTACATTTGATGGGCACAATGGCTGCATATGATGGGCACAAGTGGCTGCATATGATGGGCACAAGTGGCTGCATATGATGGGCACAATGGCTGCATATTATGGGCACAGTGGCTGCGTTTGATGGGCACAATGGCTGCAATTGATGGGCACATTGGCTACATTTGATGGGCACAGTGGCTACATTTGATGGGCACAGTGAGGCTGCAATTGGGGGGGGGGGTTCAGTATTTTTCAGCTTGTTTGCCCCCCCCCCAAATATTTTGAGCACCAGCCGCCACTGCTAGGCATGATGGGAATTGTAGTTTCTGAACAAATGGGGCTATAGTTTGGAGACCCCTGTTCTAGAGCATTCCCACCATATGTGGTACATAGTGACTTGAAGATGACATCCCCTGAAACAGAGGTGAGAAGTTCAGAGTTTCGAGAAATGATATGGGACCAGATACCATCTTGTGAGGACTTTTACGTTCAGAGATACATTTAAAATGCCTTTATAGGATAATTGAAAGAAATTATGCCAAAACTCTGTCTCCTTCTCTGATGCCAGATCAGTGTCCCACTCTATTGTTGCTGATTTGATATTCAAGCTTATTAAATATTTACAATCTGTACATCTGGTTTTAACGATAGGAAAATCTGGATTCAGATACGTGTTTTCATTACAAGCACTTGCTGGCCACAGCGTTTGACATGTTCCTGGGAGGAGCAGAGACCACATCGGTTACAACGAGTTTTGGAGTCTTGTATTTTATAAAGTATCCAGAGATACAAGGTAATTATGGCCATCTATATAAATATCAAACAGGAAAAGTATTTACAGGCCGCCACTATCACTGGGGATCGCTTCATTGTAGCTCTTGACTAAGGGATGTGCCTAATTCGTGAGGCTCCTTAAAATGACAATCTATACCCCTATCTTACCTATTATACAATTGACCAGACGACACATTCTTTTTGGAGTCGAATGGCCATAGCAGCCTTTTTTTATTATAAACATATGAAAAAATACAAAAAATTATTTGAAAAACATAACTTAATGCATATAAATACATTTTACAACCAACATTATAAACCAACTGTACATCCGTATTACACATTCCTGATCTAGAGGTCTTTGAAGGTAAATTATAATTTCCAACCAGCTAGTTGCATCGGTACACCCATGAAAAGGCCCCCCGCTGTGTATTACGAAAGCTCGGGGACAAAGCAGCACCTTCCTTCCAGATACAACCTTCTACCATCGTTACCATTTAAGGGAAAGGACACTCATACCTCCCTATGAGCCCAACTTCCCTAAACCTCCATTATTTTTTAGCACCACCTTCAAAGACCCCATAGACCTAGTGCTGCTACGACAATAAACAAGACAACTTTGCATGGACACCCACAACCTTCACTAGACCACCCGGGGGAAAAAAAAAAACACCCCAGTTCCACAGCTATTAAAAAACACTGTAAGCTCTTAGTAGGGAGGGAGGGTGGGGAAAAACTCCTGCCTGTTCCGTACGATGGCGCTGACTGAACAACGGCGCGCCGGCTCCTCCCCCTGACTTCTGCCCCCCCCGGCCTGCCTACCAACCCCTCTCCTGCTCTGACGCTGGCGCAGACTCCGTCTCACAGTCTCCCCCTAGTCATGTTGGCCCTCCCCTTAGTTCTTAGCTCCGGACCATTACTTTCTCCCAGAGTGTGTCTTATGCTTATCCTCAGTGCGTCTTAGCTTGGTGATATCAGGGATTTCATCCATCCACCATCCTAATTCTTGATATTTTCCTGTTAACTGTAGATAAGCTTCATGAGGAGATTGATCAGGTCATTGGTCGAACACGGGACCCAAGGGTGGAAGATAGGAACCAGATGCCGTATATGAATGCTATTATACATGAGGTTCAAAGAATTAGTGATGTATTACCTATGGGGTGTATTAGATCAGCCGTGGACAATGTGACCCTCCGTGGATATCACCTCCCCAAGGTAGAAGCTCTTAGGATTATTGTATGTGAAAGCTATTATATGATTGCAATAATCCATTCAAATAATTACATTTTAATTTTCATGATGCCAGATCAATAACAGACGAGTGCTGTTTGGTTGACAGATTATTGTACTTTAATCTGTAATTGCAATGTTGAATTGACATACTGGTTAGGCAATAGCAAAGCTAGGCAGTTCACAACTAATCACTGAGCCACGGATGGTCAAGGCCATGGCACTGTGTGAAACTCAAACAGGCAGGACGAAGGTTAGTGACAATGTCCAAAAAGAAGCAAATGCATTTTAGTTTACTGAAGCTGGATCTATGAGAGTTTAATTTTGATTGCTATAGGCCAGTGATTGAGAACCTTGGCACCCCAGATGTTTTGGAACTACATTTCCCATGATGCTTAACTATACTGCAGAGTGCATGAGCATCATTGGAAATGTAGTTCTAAAACATCCGGGGTGCTAATGTTTCGCCATCACTGCTATAGGCTATGACACCTTAAAGCAGGATTCCACTCTAAAGTGGAACTTCCGCTTTTCGGAACCCTCCCCCCCTTCCGGGCATAAACTCCCACGTGAGTTTACGCCACTTCCTGTCCCGGCGCGCTGTCTGCCGGGACACACACGGGTAACCAGCAGACAGCGCGGACGATTCTCATTGCGCTGCGTGACTCGCGCATGCATAGTAGGGAACCGGGAAGTGAAGCCGCAAGCTTCACTTCCTGATTCCCTCACCAAGAATGGCGATGGCAGCAGCAGAGAGCCGAGCGATTGATCGGCCTCTGCTGCCGACATCGCTGGAACCATGGACAGGTAAGTGTCCAGTTATTAAAAGTCAGCAGCTGCAGTATTTGTAGCTGCTGGCTTTTAAAAAAAATTTTTGCAGGTACAGTCCCGCTTTAAAGTGGTAGTAACCTCAAAATTTTAAAAAACAAACTTTTTTTTTTATAAATCTCTATCATAAATGCCTCTCTTGGCCTGTCAGCAGTAATGTAATCTGAGCTGTACATGTGCAGCTCAGACTCAGACCAAATTTACAGCACCCCCCTCTGCAGAGGGAACCTGGAAGGAAGACCAGGTGAAAATGGAAGCACCCAGGACCAACTGGAGTGGTGACTGTGTAAATCTGCCATAAAGTGCTAATAAGGGGTGCATACTAGCACATTATGGCATAAACCTCGTGGGGGCCCCAATAAAATAAAAAATAAAAATTTGCAAAGCGGTATTAACCACTCTTGTCGTTCCAGCTGGACATCATATGATGTTCACCAGGAATGTGCCTCACACGCAGCCCTGTGGCCATGCTTCAGCGCAATCTGTCACCAACTGTGTCCAGTGGACACATCCGATGGCTGATCCGTGTACCGGCCCAATGTCAGTACCATGTGATTGCTGTAAACAATCACAGCAGATTACATGATAATTGTAAACAATGAATGGCTTTCTTTCATACCATTCATTGTGTATAATTGTGTTGCTAGCTGTGATTGGTCACAGTGATCACATGGTACAGACCAATCACAGCCCATCCGTATCAGGTGATTACCTGTGGCCAATCACAGCTAATCACAACAATAAATGTTGCAGGAATCAGTTTAATTCAGTAAAAATGGTTGTTTATACCATTGGAATTCACTGGTATAAGCAATCATAATGTGTAAAAAAAAAAACTTCCACAGAGTAGTACAATGTTAACTTCCCCAGAATAGTACAATTCTGTTATGGTTCCTGCCAGTCTCTCTGCTTTCTATTAAAAATTGGCAACATTTAGCAGGAGAACACATCATGGTCAGTTCTCTAGCTATGCTGGGAGCTTACTCTCTTCCAATGATCACACCTGACACGCCCCCCCCCCCCCCCCCCCCCCCAGCATAGCCTTCACTGGGAAGATGAGTGTGCTTCTCCTCCCCCCAGCACGTATGCAGTTGAGATCAGAGGGAACAGAGAGAAGGTGATCACTTATAAAAATGGGGGAAAAAAGGTATTTATAATGTTTTTTATTTTTATTTATACACAAATGTTTTGATTTTCATTCATATTTTAAACTGAATGGGTTGTTTTACAAGGCAATTGTTTACAATCACTTTAATACCGGTTTAAGGATATATTTTTCTTTACTGAACATGCCCTAAAAACTTAACACCTCCTTCTTTCCTGGTAAACCTGGTATTTTGAAAAACAAAGAAACAAAGGTAAAATCTACCTTAAAGTGGGGTGCACCGTAAAAAATTTTTTTTTAAAAGTCAGCAGCTACCAATACTTCAGCTGCTGACTTTTAATATTCGGACCCTTACCTGTCCCAGGGTCCAGCGATGCGGGGGAACGAAGCCCCCCCTCGTTCCCAGCTCTGCTCGCGGCGCCGGCATTCTTATTGTGGGCATCCGGCTGTGGCTTCACAGCCGGGCACCCACTGCGCATGCGCAAGCGGCGCCGTGATACGACGCTCAGTCATCTGGGACACGTGACAGGTCCCAGATGACTGTGCGGCGCCAAGGGGAAGTGATGTCAATGCCCGGGCACTGAAGGTGGCAGACTACGAGGGACCCCCTGGCAACAGGCATTAAGAGGTGAGTAAAAATATTTTTTTCCAAATTTATTTTTTTTTTTTTATGATTTTTAAGCAATTTTTTTTTTTTTTTTTTTGGTGGAAACACCACTTTAGGATCCTACATGTAGTCACTCTCTAGCCATCACCTTCGACGCACCAGCCAATTGGCTGTATTCCTTCTTTTGAATACCAACACTACAATCTACTGAGCTGCAACTTTGATATCCAGGCAGCTCTAGGTCACAGTATCTGAGCTTTTTATGATGTATTTGTGTTATTGAAGCTTGGTAGGGTTTATGCTATCTCTGTTCTTTGCTTGCTTCATGGAATTACCTCTTGAGTTGCCAGATGGATGATTTCCCTCTGGACAAGCCCAATAAATGGGCCACAGCCAGTAGAAAGATTTGGCATTGTGATGACTCCGTGTTTGACTCCTCCTCAGCCTCTGCTTTCCACTTCCTCCTCTATACAGCTCTGGCCAATGAAATAGAAAGGGGGGCATGCAGTACATACAGATATGAGCCTGGGGTATTGGCGGTTTGAAAAGAGAAGAAGACAATGATGCATGCTCTTGCTTGTCCATGAGTGTATACTATGCAGGTTGTATGCAAGAGCTTTTGTTTTTGTTGAAGAAGCCTATCCCTCACAAGGTCCAATTACTTTATCTAGCCTGGCATACATTAACTCAGATCTCTATTGCAGGGTACAGACATTCTACCGGTGCTGACCACTGTTTTGCATGACCCATCACAGTTTGAAACTCCAGGAAAATTTAATATCAATCACTTTTTGGATGAGAATGGAAAATTTAAGAAAAATAATGGTTTTATGCCATTTGCTGCAGGTATGTCACATTTGTTTTATTATTTTTATACTCAGGGTGTCTATTTACTAAGTAGAAAATGTGATTTTCACATTCACTGGTGGAGAATCAATTACTCCCATTTAAAACATGGACCTGGATGGTTCTCCACCAAAGGATGTTTCTCTGCTTTAAAAAAGGACCCCTATGATTTATAAAGAGGATTACTGCTAAGGTTTGGCTTGGAGATAACCTTCCTTGGCTTGGTATAATAAATATTCTCCTTATTTGCTGTTGTATAAATTAGGAAGGAGATTGAAAATGTTCAACAAGTCATTCTTGCTGTGTGTAGAGCTTATCAAAGAAGGGAGATTAAGCCAGGGGTGTAACTATAGGGGTCACAGGGGTTGAAATTGCGACGCAACCCCATGCTCCAGGGGGCCAGTGTGGCTCCCCTGTATACCTGGATAGGAGGAGTGGCATATAGAGGAACAATGCCCTCCGTTTTCCTCCTGCAGCCATTGAGAGCCTGCTTCTCCCCCTCTCACTCCCACAGAAAAATTAAGGGCATTGGTTCCTTTTTATGCCACCCCTGCTGCCCCTCCTATCCAGGTTACTTGTTTTCTGCTCCCCCTGGACACCTTTATGCTCCCACGGTCTCCCCCTCCCCTCAGCACTGCTGGCCTCCCCCCTCTCCTCTCCCACCTGCTGCTGTGGGGAATGTGTCAGGATGGAAAGTGGGGAATGGGGCCAGTAAATATGCAATTTACTGGCCCATTATTTTTCTGAATGGACAGGGTCAGTGATTGGTATTGATCACTGTCTAATTATTCATAACTGAAGCATAGTAAATGGGGTTTGCTATGCTTCAGTTAGTGAATGAACAGGACGCTCTGTACAGAGCTATTCCTGTCCATTTATTCTGTGCAGCTGAGGCTACAGAGATGGAGATTGAGGCCTGTGTCCTCAATCTGATTTCTCTATTTTAAGGGCGAAACACCAGAGGTCTGTTTAGACCAGTGTTTCTCAAACGAGGAGCCCCCAGGGGTTCCGAGGCGATCTACCTGTCAATCAGACAGCAGATGGGTAGATCGGGTCTCAGTCAACACATGCAGAGTAGCGCGGGAAGTGGCTGTATTAAGTCCTCTCTCATAGCACGCTGCTCCCCCTGATATTTTACCAAAGCCCCCAACAAGGCTCCTAAAAAATGTTTTAAAACATTTTAAAAATAAAACTGTTAAAAAATAAATTAAATATAATACTAAAAAAATTATTAAAATAATAATAAATAAATAAAAATACTAAAAAGAAAAAAACTTACTGACACCAGTGGCAGAACTACCAGTGTCACAGAGCTTGCACTTGCAACTGGGTCCTGGCCTTCCATCACTGTGAGGAGGACCCAAGACAGCAGGAAGGGGGCCTGCTGCAGAACATGTGAAAGGGTCCAGTTGGAAGACTGTAATAAAGGGTCCCACGACTGGAGTAAAGGGCACCAGGGTCAGTGGGAAGGTCCCCTTTTTTGGAGGGAAGGGTCCCTGTCTCAGAGGTAAGGGCCCAGGCTGGGGGGCCATTCATGGTTTCTTGCACTGGGGACCACTCTTTCCCTCCCTCACCCCAACTAATCACTGAGATTGTTTTAAAAAGGAACTATTCTAAATGCCAAAAATACCTTAAATTTTTAGTTACATGATGTTCCATGTCCTGAGTCTTCAACCTCCAGAGTGCAGAATAAAATAGTTCTTTATTGAAACCTCAAATAATTCAGGCTTTATACTGAATGCCCCAAGTTCTCTTACATTTTCTTTAGCATTTACATTTGGAATTTCTGCTCTTTTATATGTACTTTAATATGTATATTGTCATTGCTTCAGGAAAAAGATTATGCATTGCAGAAAGCTTGGTACGCATGGAGCTTTTCCTCTTCTTCACCACCCTTCTACAAAAATTCACACTAAAGTCTGCCGTGGACCCAAAAAATCTTGACATCACTCCAACAGAGACTGGTTTAGAAAACATCCCACCAAACTACAAGGTCATCTTTCTTCCCCGAGAGTAGGACTATGAGAGGGACGAGAAAAATTTGTGAATGTAAACTGCAATAGCCCAGCTCTAAAATATTAATTATGATAAAGAAAAATAATGATTATAGTTTTACTAATGAACAATTGACAATATTAGGTGCTTACAGTATATTCTAACGTTAGGCTCTTTTTGTGTGGTGGAATTATTTTGCAAAAATATATTATTCTTCCAGGTCTTGATGTGCAATGTTTAAAGATAGTTAGTCTCGCGACACTCTGCATCCAGAACGTAGGTTGTGGTAAAGCTGATAAGGTGTTCCAAAATAACAGAAATTAATGTTTCTTGTTATTGTTACAAAAAGGCTGGCCTGGTTATTCATTTTCTTTGTTCAGCCACAAGCGAAGTGGTAATAGAGGAATACTCCCCATGGGGACTCACCGATGTCAGAATACACTGATGAGTGGCTGAAGTCAATTGGCTGCAGCCGCTGATCAAAAAAAAAAAATTCCATCATCAGAAGTCGATCTAACATTTGACTTTTTTCGAAGCGCGATGGTCATGCATTGATCGAAATTCGGCCAGTCCCTGCTGAAGAGGTCAAACCTCAATTCATGTATGGCCAGGTTTAAGTGAATGTGTTAAATGCTAAATATTTATATGTTGGGAGGCCTTATGTGGCAACTGCCCAAGATTTAAAGTGGTTGTATACTTTAACACATGACATATAAATAAAGCATTATCCCTCTACAATGTGTACTTGTCTCAATCCAGAGCATTAAGCCCTCGTTCACATTGGAGCGACTTGTCATGCGATTTGACAGGTCAAATCGCATGACAAGTTGCACCCTATTGCCGGCAATCACACTGTTCAAATTGGTGCGATGACGACTTTGTGGTAATGCACCAATTTGAAAAAGTAGTTCCTGCACTACTTTTGGCAATTTCGGGTACGACTTGCATAGGGCATCTCTGCTTGAAGCCACACAGATGTCTTCCTAGTCGCACCCAAAGTCGCACTGATATGCAGCTTTGAAATCGTGAGATTTCAGATGAAGTCAATCGATTTCAAAGCCACAGTCAATGTGAACGAGGACTAAGTGTGATTTTTGTCTGCTGCTTTGTTCCTCTGCTATATGCATGAATCATTTCTTACAAGTTTTCCTGACACCAAGAGAAAAAAGCTGACAGGGGAGGGAGCTCCAGCACACAGCCTCTAATTGGCAGCTTAAGCTCTGTTCCTGTGTGCTGTGTGAAGGGGAATGTGTCCCTTCCCTCCAATCAGCTCTTAGAGCTCTGCTTACTGAGTTCTGCAGTGTGTAATTTCAGCTCTCTGCCCCTTGTCTTCTGACAGCTCAGACAAGCTTTATACGTAAATTCTAGACTTTGACCTGATGTAGAGAAAAAAAGGCTGCAGAAAAACATCTACAACTTATGTTGGAGGATTTGCATATCACCTGATGCCAGTCACTTTACTGGGTATATGTAAGGGTTTAGAACCACTTTAAAGGCAGAAGCTTTTTTTTTTTTATCTTAATGCATTCTATGCATTAAGATAACAAAAAAAAAACCTGTGTGCAGGAGCCCCCCTAATACTTACCTGAGCCCCATCTCGATTGAACGATGTTGCACGAGAGCCACGAAGACCAGGGACTCTCCCTCCTTATTGGCTGAGACAGCAGCGGGTGCCATTGGCTCCTGCTACTGTCTATCAAAGTCAGTGAGCCAATGAGGAGAGAAAGGCGGCGGACACAAACAGAGCAGCGGCTCGGGAGCCCCCATAGCAAGCTGCTTGCTGTGGGGGCACTCAACAGATGGAGGAGCCAGGAGCACCGGTCAAAGGGACCTGAAAAAAGGAGGATCTGGGCTGCTCTGTGCAAATCCACTGCAGAGAGCATGTAAGTATAACATGTTTTTTTATTTTTAAACAAAATAAAACAAGACTTTAATATCACTTTAAGCCTAAAAGCATATGTTTCTGTGAAGATGGGACATAGCCCCCTGACACGCTCCCTTAACCACTTCAGCCCTGGACCATTTGGCTGCCCAAAGACCAGAGCACTTTTTGCAATTCGGCACTGCGTTGCTTTAACTGACAATTGCGTGGTCGTGCAACGTGGCTCCCAAAAAAAATTGACGTCCTTTTTTCCCACAAATAGAGCTTTCTTTTGGTAGTATTTAATCACCTCTGCGGTTTTTATTTTTTTCACTATAAACAAAAAAAGAGCGACAATTTTGAAAAAAAGCTATATTTTTTACTTTTTGCTATAATAAATATCCCCAAAAAATATATAAAAAAATTTTTTTTCCTCAGTTTAGGCCCATACGTATTCTTCTACATATTTTTGGTAAAAAAAAAAAAATCGCAATAAGCGTTTATTGATTGGTTTGCGCAAAAGTTATAGCGTCTACAAAATAGGGGATAGTTTTATGGCATTTTATAATAATTTTTTTTTTACTATTAATGGCGGCGATCAGTGATTTTTATCATGACTGCGACATTGTGGCGGACAGATCAGACACTTTTGATGCCATTTTGGGACCATTGTCATTTATACAGCGATCAGTGCTATGCATTGCATTGATTACTGTAAAAATTACACTGGCAGTGAAGGCGTTAACTAGTAGGGGGCGCTGAAGGGGTTAAGTGTGTCCTAGGGATGTGTTCTAACTGTAGAAGGGATGGGCTACGTGAGACACGACACTGATCACTGCACCCGATCACATGTCCTGTCACTAGGCAGAATGGGGAAATGCTTGTTTACATCATCATTTCCCCGTTCCTCCTCTCCGTGAGACGATCGCGGGACTCCCGGCGGACATCGAGTCCACGGGACCCGCGATCAATTCACGGAGCTCGCGACGGGCACGCACGCGCACACAATGCCGCGTCTTAAAGGCAACGTACCCATACTTTGATATGCTCAGCCGTGCCATTCTGCCGACGTATATCGGCGTGACACGGTCCTTAAGTGGTTAAAGGAGAATTAAACAAAAAAAAAAGAAAGCTTAGTTAAATCTACAAGTACTTTTTTTTTTACCACTACTATTCCTTTATATTGGCTTTTGAAATTTACAAATGCAGCAATTTAGAAACTGGATGAAGCACTGGGAACACTTTTTGAAAGATAAATAGTGCATTTTATATACAACTATATAGATCAGACCAAAATGAGGGACAAATGAGGAGGAAAAAGGGACAGAGGGACATTGTTCCAAATCAGGGACATTTGGGAGCTATGCATTACCTATGTCTGACCTCCACGTGTGCATGCTAATTACTCCACTCTCTAATCTTTACTTTTAGTGTGTAACTCTTCTCTTTTAAATAAACTTTCAATGCTGTTCACCCTGAGCAAAGATTACTGTTTTCCTTATATTACATGTGAAATTCATTGTACTTGTTGAATTCTCTTTACATGTGTCTGTCCTTACAAATGTTAAAGGGGTTGTAAACCCTCACTTTTTTTTAATAAAAATAACAAAAATGCCTATACTTACCTGCTCTGTGCAATCATTTTGCACAGAGCAGTCCCAATTCTCTTCTTCTGGGGTGCTCCAATGATGCTCCCGATGCTCCCGAGTACAGCTGCTGCATCCATTGACACAGACAGCAGGACTCAGCCCTGAGTAAAATAACTATTTGATTCCCTATCAATCAGCAAGATTTCTGGCTCCTAGGTGTCTTCTATACAGGTAACAAGCTGAGATTAGGAGCACTCTCTTAAAGGGAGTGCTCCTAATCTCAGCTTGCTACCTGTATAAAAGACACCTGTCCACAAAAGCAATCAATCAGATTCCAATCTCTCCACCATGGCCAAGACCAAAGAGCTGTTAAAGGATGTCAGAGACAAGATTGAAGACCTACACAAGGCTGGAATGGGCTACAAGACCATCGCCAAGCAGCTTGGTGAGAGGGTGACAACAGTTGGTCCGATTATTCACAAATGCAAAAAACACAAAATAACTCTCAATCTCCCTCGGTTTGGGGCTCCATGCAAGATCTCACCTCGTGGAGTTTCAATGATTAGTGATAACGGTGAGGAATCAGCCCAGAACTACATGGGAGAATCTTGTCAATGATCTCAAGACAGCTGGGATCACCAAGAAAACAATTGGTAACACACTACATGGTGAAGGACTGAAATCCTGCAGTGCCCGCAAGGTCCCCCTGCTCAAGAAAACACATGTACAGGTCCATCTGAAGTCTGCTCATCTGAATGATTCAGAGGAGAACTGGGTGAAAGTGTTGTGGTTAGATGAGACCAAAGTTGAGCTCTTTGGCATCAACTCGCCATGTTTGGAGGAGGAGGAATGCTGCCTTTGACCCCAAGAACACCATCCCCACCCTCAAACATGGAGGGGGAAACATTATGCTTTGGGGGTGTTCTTCTGTTAAGGAGACAGGACAAGTTCACCACAACAAAGGGACGATAGACGAGGCCATGTACCGTCAAATCTTGGGTGAGAACCTCCTTCCCTCAGCCAGGGCATTGAAAATGGATCATGGATGGATATTCCAGCATGACAATGACCCAAAACACACGGCATGAGGCAACAAAGGAGTGGCTCAAAAAGAAGCACCTGGAGTGACCTAGCCAGTCTCCAGACCTTAATCCCATAGAAAATATGTGGAGGGAGCAGAAGGTTTGAGTTATCAAACAGCCTCAAAAGCTTAATGACTTGGAGAGTAGGGATGAGCCTGATGTTCGAGACGAACATAGTGTAATGAGTGAGAGAAGCAAAATGACATTTCTAAAGGAAAAAATGTCATTTAAAATTGCTTGTGGCTGTAATGTATATGTAAAGAAAGTTTTGGACAATTCCTTTATTTAAAAAAAAAAGTGTCCCCGCAATGACCATCCATTTTCAATCACAGCGCCGACGGTCCCCGCCCCCCCCCCCCCCAAAAAAAAAGAAGGAAAAACTCTGCCTTGAGGGCAGTCTTTTCGCGGTGACAGCTGTTATATAGTCATGGGCGGGGACGCCCGGTGACGTTAATGGGTGACCCCACCCCCTCAGTTAAGTTAAGTCAGCGGGTGGCCCTTGGCTACATAAGAGCTGTCAGACTCACAGCGAAAAGACTGCAGTTGGCAGGACGCCTCCCATGGAGGCAGAGTTTTTCCAGGTTTTTTTTCGGGACCGTCTGCGCTGTGATTGAAGCTGGATGGGCATCGCGGTACACATTAAAAAAAAAAGGAATTGTCCAAAACGGTCTCCTGTCATTTTTACTTACTTTTTTGACACTTTTTGGTATAGACTAGGGGGAACCCCCCCCCCCCCCAGTTTTTTTCAATGATTTTTATCTACAGTATATTGCCGGGATCCGACAATACATTACAAAGAGAAGGCTAATTTATTAAATACTTTCTTCAGCTCTGTGTATACAAAGGAGCATGGGGGAGCTCATGTCCACAATGGGGGTGGTAGTGACAAATCCACAATGGCTCAAAAGTGATATGGTCCTGAAATATTTAGACAGAATAAAGGTGGATAAAGCACCTGGACCTGATGGCATCCACCCACGGATCCTAAAAGAATTGAGCTCTGTAATTTCAAAGCCATTGTATCTAATTTTTAGGGACTCATTAATAACAGGAATAGTACCACTGGATTGGCACAGGGCGAACGTGGTGCCTATATTTAAAAAGGGAACAAAGTCTTTACCAAGTAACTATAGACCTGTTAGTTTAACTTCTATAGTTGGGAAGATACTGGAGAGATTAATAAAAGACCACATAGACGAGTTCTTGCAGGAAAAAAATACTTTAAGCAACAGACAGCATGGATTCATGAAAGACAGAAGTTGTCAGACAAACCTCATTTCTTTTTATGAGGAGGTAAGTAAAACCTTGGACAGAGGCGTGGCTGTGGACGTGGTATACTTGGATTTTGCAAAAGCGTTCGATACAGTTCCCCACACATGGCTCATGTGTAAGGTAAGGTCTACAGCTTTGGAAATATCGGTTTGTAAATGGATAGAAAACTGGCTAAAAGACAGTATTCAGAGAGTAGTGGTTAATGATTCTTACTCTGAATGGTCTAAGGTTATCAGTGGTGTACCCCAAGGTTCAGTGCTGGGACCCTTACTTTTTAATATCTTTATAAATGATATTGGGTCTGGGATCAAAAGTAACATTTCTGTCTTTGCAGATGACACCAAGCTATGCAGTGGAATAACGTCCTTACAGAGGTCTCCAATTTACAAGCCGACCTCAATGCTCTGTCTAATTGGGCGACTATGTGGCAGATGAGGTTTAATGTTGATAAATGTAAAGTTATGCACTTGGGGGCTAAGAATATGCATGCATCATACATGCTAGGGGGAGTACAACTGGGGGAATCCATAGTGGAGAAGGATCTGGGTTTTTGGTAGATCATAAGCTCAATAATAGCATGCAATGCCAAGCTGCGGTTTCCAAAGCGAGCAAAGTCCTTTCTTGTATTAAGAGAGGTATGGACTCCAGAGAGAGAGATATCATTTTGCCCCTGTTCAAATCATTAGTAAGACCTCATCTGGAATATGCAGTTCAGTTTTGGGCACCAGTTCTCAAAAAGGATATCGGGGAACTGGAGAAAGTGCAGAGAAGGGCAACCAAACTGATAAGAGGCATGGAGGAGATCAGCTATGAGGAAAGATTAGAGGAACTGAATTTATTCACCCTTGATAAGAGGAGATTAAGGGGGGATATGATCAACATGTATAAATATATAAGTGGTCCATATAGTGAACTGGGTGTTGAGTTATTCACTTTACGGTCAACACAGAGGACAAGGGGGCACTCTTTACGTCTAGAGGAAAAGAGATTTCATCTCCAAATACGGAAAGGTTTCTTCACAGTAAGAGCTGTGAAAATGTGGAATAGACTCCCTGCAGAGGTGGTTCTGGCCAGCTCAGTAGATTGCTTTAAGAAAGGCCTGGATACTTTCCTAAATGTACATAATATAACTGGGTACTGACATTTATAGGTAAAGTTGATCCAGGGAAAATCCGATTGCCTCTCGGGGGATCAGGAAGGAATTTGTCCCCTGCTTTAGCAAATTAGAGCATGCTCTGCTGTTTTTTTTTTGCCTTCCTGTGGATCAACTGTGGGTATAGAATGGGGTATATGGGATTGTATGATATATATATATATATATATATTTTTTTTGTGGTTGAACTGGATGGACTTGTGTCTTTTTTCAACCTAACTAACTATGTAACTATGTAACTATTACAGCCGCAAGCAATTTTAAATGACATGTTTTCCTTTAGAAATTGCATTTTGCTGTGAAAGTGTTATGAAAGGTAGCAATAGATAACAATAGATCACCCCAGCAACAATAAACCCCCTACCAGCAACAATACATCTCCCAGTAGCCAGCATCAATAGACCCTCCAGCAGCCTCAAAAGACAAAAAGAAAGGTTTTAAAATGGCCTAGTCAAAGTCCGGACTTAAATCCAACTGAGATGCTGTATCATGACCTTAACCACTTGACACCCATGCTCTGTCCTTGGGACATGGCTGGTCAGAGATCGGGGTAAAGGGCCAATCACAGCGGGCCCTTTACCACATGATCAGCTGTCAGCCAATGACGTCTGATCACGGAAATAAACAGAAGTCGGTTCTCTGCTCTTTTTTTCCCTCACGCTGTCAGCGTGAAGAAAAGAAGAAAGACATTAACCGGCTTCTGTTAGAGGGACATTGGTCCCCTAAGTGCCCACCAGTGCTGCTTATCAGTGCCCACCAGTGCTGCTAATCAGTGCCCACCAATGCTGCTAATCAGTGCCCACCAGTGCCACCTATCATTGCCCATCAGTGCTGCCAATCAGTGCCTTATCATCAGTGTCACTTATCAGTGCTGCCTATCAGTGCCGTCTACCAGTGCCCATCAGTGTCACCTATCAGTGCCACCTAAACAGTGCCCACCAGTGCTGCCTCATCAGTGCCCATCAGTGCCACCTATCAGTGCCCATCAGTATCACCTATCAGTGCCCATCAGTTCAGCCTATCAGTGCCCATCAGTGCCACCTATATCAGTGCCCATCAGTTCATCCTATCAGTGCCCATCAGTGCAGCCTCATCAGTGCCCATCAGTGAAGGAGAAAAATTACCTGTATGCTAAATTTTATAACAAAATATGAAAAACATTTTGTTTGTTTGTTTTTTCAACATTTTCAGTCTTTTTTTGTTAGTTTAGCAAAAAAAAGCTCTATTTGTGTAAAAAAAATATATAAAAATTTCACATGGTTACAGTGTTGCATGACCACGCAATTGTCATTGCCCAATAAGCAAGTGGTTAAACAAGCCGTTCAGTAAGCCTGCTCGAAAACCCTCCAGTGTGGCTGAAGTAAAACAATTCTGCAAAGAAGAGTGGGCCAAAATTCCTCCACAGCGATGTGAAAGACTCATTGCCAATTATCGCAAACGCTTGAAGGGTGGCACAACCAGTTGTTAGCTTTAGGGGGCGATTACTTTTTCACATAGGGCCAGGGAGGTTTGGACAGTTTTTTCCCTTAATAAATGAAATCACGGTTACAAAACTGCATTTTGGATTTACTTGGGTTATCTTTGTGTAATATTAAAATTTCTTTGATGATTTTGTATCATTTAAAGTGGATGTAAACCCGAAAATTTATTTTTATTTTTTTGATGTCATAATGTAGAGTATAAGATTTCCTATCATTTGAGCCCAGTCTTGCCACATAGAGTTAATCCAGCTCTGGGCAATCCTCTTTTATTGTTCAGTGAGATAAATCTTGACAAACTTTGTCAAATCCTCCCCCTTGCTGTGAGTGACAGGTGATTTACATGTCTCATGCACTAGCCTAAGAGACATGCATTATTTTTTAATTCCCCCCCCCACTCCTTTCTTCTGCTGCTCTGCCAGGATTGGATGTTCCACACCTCAGCATAATTGGGCATGCGGAAGTCATGTGGTTACTTTCCTGTCTTTTCACTGGATATTAGAGATCATAGCAGAAGTTCAGTGTAAGAAATACACAGTAGAAAATGCATATTAAAAAGGGGAGTGTAAAGCTACTGACATCACGACTCCACCCACCGAGCTCCAGACAACAGACCCACCCACAGAATGTGCAGTTTTTCGGGTCTCATAACAGACAGAGGGGAGACATTTGATAGGTAAAGATGCATGCAGGAGGCATGTATATCCTTATAGATAACCCCTATGGCAGTAGTTTAGAAAGGATGACATTGGGTTTACATTCACTTTAAGTGTGACAAATATGCAAAAAATAAATAAAAAATTAGGAAGGGGGCAAATACTTTTTCATAGCACTGTATCTATTTAGTATGCTGGCCTGGAGTTTAGCTATAAGGTTAGTACAACAATAATAACGTAGAACATGTGTTCAGTGATAATATACTATACTTTCCCTTTAAGTATGTTAACCAATCCTTTTTTCTAAAAAGCTTTAGGGAAGTTGAACTATATACCTATAATTACATGCAAGAGTTATTTCATCACCGTCACATAAGACAGTCACTGTACAGATCAGCAGTCTCCCCGGCTCAGGATGGAGCTTCTCACTCTGTTCCTGGTATTCTTGGTCTCTGGCATACTTTGTCTTTACACATGGAAGCACATGTATAAGAAAAACAACTTACCTCCTGGACCTACCCCACTGCCTTTCTTTGGGAACCTTCTTCAACTTAAACCAGGGAAACTGTTGGACTCCTTGAAGGAGGTAAGGAAAGCAGTAAACCATATGTTACCATCACAAACCCTTTTCTGTACCAACGAATATATTTTTACCATTCCACAATAATGGCTTTGGACTAGAAAAAGTGTGAACGTTTACTTAATGTGATTAGTTATTAATATTATTATTATTATGATACAGGATTTATATAGTGGGGAGGCAATACAGTTACAATACAATAAAATACAAGAGGATTAAGAGGGCCCTGCTCAGAAGAGCTTACTAATAGGGTGGGGCAGGTGGTACAAAAGGTTGTAACTGTGGGAAATGACCTGATGAAAGTGTTAAAAAATGAGTTGGTGGCGTGATAGGCTTTCCTGAAGAGAAGAGTTTTCAGGGATCGGCAGCTGGAGTAGGAGATAGCCAGACAGATTGAGGTAGAGAGTTCCAGAGGATGGGAGAGGCTCTGGAGAAGTAATGGTCTGGATCCAACCATGGGAGGAGGAGACAAGGGAGCTTGAGAGCAGGAGGTCTTGAGATAAGCGAAGAGGAAGGTTTGGGTGATATTTGGAGATGAGATTGGTGATGTAGCTCAGAGAGTTGTGAATGGCTTTGTATGTTGTTGTGGTGTCAGCGAGTGCAAAAGTACTCACTGGCACGGTATCTGCAGTTGCATAGCTGTGTTGTCAGCTAAAGCAGAAATGTGTGGATGTACAGTGTTAAATGGA
The DNA here is from genome assembly GCA_028564925.1 of Lithobates sylvaticus. Taxonomy (NCBI): domain Eukaryota; kingdom Metazoa; phylum Chordata; class Amphibia; order Anura; family Ranidae; genus Lithobates; species Lithobates sylvaticus. The sequence continues at coordinate 197,238,280 of CM053033.1, read as the reverse complement.
TTGTTTATTTTTTTGTCCAGCCAATGGATTGATTGATAAAAAAATTGATTCCTCCATCCACACAAGCAAAGTGGATGGAGGCAACTTCCCCACTGTGCTATTACATTCTGACAGCAGGGACTGGGGAATCTCCACTGTCAGAATACACTGATCAGCATTGCAGCCGATTGGCTACAGCCATTGATCGAATAAAAATTCTCCAACATCCAGTTAGGAACAGCCATATGTTTACAAACTATTTTAAATGTAAACGTTAGGGCAGTGCCGGGATGAGGTAATCTAGCCCAGGGCAAACATACCAAACTGCGCCCCTCAAGATGTATAAGCATTATGGGTCCCCCCCTCAAGCACTAATCTAAATGCTTATCCCCTAAGCATAAATTCCCACTCCTTCCAGAACAAATACACCCCCCCCCGATGAAATCCCCCTTGCCAGCACAAATTCTTGCCCCCTCATTCCCCTTTTTTTCCCAAATCCACCCCCCCCCCAAAAAAAATCACCCTTCTAGCACAAATCCTCTCCTCCTCTCCACGCCCAACCCCCCCCCCCCTCCTAGCACAAATTCTCTCTTCAATCCCCCTTCCTAGCACAAATCCTCTCCCCCAATTCCCCCTCCTGGCACAAATTTCCTCCCCCTCTACCATATCACCTCTTCTAGCACAAACCCCCCAAATCCCCCCTCCTAGCATAAATCCTCTTCCCCACCCCCCTCCCAACACAAATCTCCCAAATCACAATTCCTAGCAAAGACCCCTAATTTCCCCCCCTAGAACAACTCTTATCCCCTGTCACCCTCCAAATCCCCCCCCCCCAATCTTCTTGTGGTGCTCCCCCAACTTATATTATATCACAGTGCCCAGGGACAATTGCACTTTGTTGCAAGACCAGAAAAAATGAATTAGAGAGCCCCTAGATGGGCTGTCCCTAAAACACACATATGACGAATCAGGAAAGCTAGCATGAAGCTTAACCTCTATATATAGAGGTTAAGCTTTATAGAGTATAGTATCATCTGGTGAGGAACTTAACTGCTTCAATACCGGGCACTTTCACCCCCTTCCTGCCCAGGCCAATTTTCACCTTTCAGCGCTGTCACACTTTGAATGATAATTACACGTTCATGCAATGCTGTACCCAAACAAAATGTTTATAATTTTTTGGGACAGATAGAGCTTTCTTTTGGTGGTATTTAATCACCACTGGGTTTTTTATTGTTTGCTAAACAAATTAAAAAAGACCGAAAATTTTGAAAAAAAACGTTTTTCTTTGTTTCTGTTATAAAATTTAGTAAATAAGTAATTTTTCTCCTTCACTGATGTGGCTGCACCGAGGGGCACTGATGAGGTGGCACTGATGGGGATGCACTAATATGCAGCACTGATGAGCACTGATAGACGGCACTAATATGCACTGATAGGCAGCACTGATGGGCAGCCTTTATGGGCACTGATAGGTGGTACTATGGGTGGCACTGATGGGCACTGATAGGCAGCACTGATGGGTGGCACTGATGGGCACTGATAGGCAGCACTGATGAGGAGGCACTGACAGGCCTCACTGGTGGGCACCACTGGTGGGCATCGCTGATGGGGCTGCAGTGATAATCATTGCACTGATTATCAGGGCAGATCTCCTATGTCAAGAAAGCCGCTTGTCGGCTCTTCTCTACTCACACGCTGTCAGCCATGACATGACATAATACACACACACACCCACACAGGTTGAACTGGATGGACTGGTGTCTTTATTTAACCTTACAAATTATGCAACCTACTGGCAGAAGTCAGGACCAATAGCAATACTACCTTTCAAATTGGGTTCCAGCAGCGCTTTCTATGAGGGATGCATTTCTGGAAGAATGCAAAATTGTGAAATGTGTTGGCTCATTTGTTAAAGAAAGCTGAACGATAAGGATTACTTTTGGCTCATGGTATTTTATTTAATATTTTATATAAAAGGAGGCCACAGCTTTTTCATAGAGCTTTTACTTTTTTTTTTAGCATATACATGTATACAATATATGATCCAATATACAATACATCCGTGACACCAATAATTGCAGCACCACAGCAGACTTTATGAAGTGCACTTCCATTATCCCACATGAAAATGTCCCTACCATGAAAAGGCCATTCAATTGCATTTGCCTTATGGGACAAAGGCTAAAAAATATATATTTTTTTTGTTATACTGTAACATGTAAAATGTCTTTTATGTTTTAGATCAAAGAGAAGTATGGTGACGTATATACCATATATCTTGGTCCACGGAGAGTCATTGTCCTGTGTGGCTATGATGCTGTAAAAGAAGCTCTAGTTGACCAAAGTGATGTGTTTGGAATGAGAGGTCTAACGCCATCTATAGAGCAATATTTCAAAGGTCATGGTAAGTCATGTCACGACTACATTCAGCACTAGCTGTTATTACTTCTAGGTTAGACCATTTCATTAATTGTCTTTATGGACAAAAGGTCTCATTGCGATAAAAAACTCTACGGAACAATATGTTTCGGGTAACCAGATGTTCCAGATGTTCAGATACGGATCCCCAATTGAGGTCCAGTATCTAAAGTGAGCATTTAATTCATTACAGTGTACGTAAACCCTAATGCCGTGTACACATGGTCGGAATTTCCGATGGAAACAGTCAGATGGGAGCTTTTCATCTGATTTTCCGACCGTGTGTATGCCCAACGGTCTTTTTCTGACGGCATTTCCAACAGACTTTGGATTGAGAGACTGTTCTTAATTTTCAGACGGAAAACCTTTCTATCGGATTTTCCGATCGTGTGTATGCAATTCCGACACGCAAAATTCCGACGCATGCTCGGATACAATTCGACACATGCTCGGAAGCATTAAACTTCCCTTTTATAGTGCCGTCGAACGTGTTGTATGTCGTGATGTTATTGACCATCGGAATTTGGTGTGACCGTGTGTAGGCAAGACTGTTTGAGTGAAATTCCATCTGAATTCCGACGGGAAAACCATCAGAGCTTTTTTTCGACGAGAATTCCGACCGTGTGTACGTGGCATAAGAAGGAACTTCTCTTTCTTGGTTTCCTTTGGTCTGGTAAATATATAATTGAAAACATTTATTATAATAGTTTGATAAGTTCAGAATATACCTGTTGATCTTGCTGGAGACAATAGCAGTGCTTTTATTCCTGTGCTATCTGCCTCTGCTGACTGTTAACAATGAAATTGTTCTTTGAGGAGTACAGAACCATGCCCCTCTATGATACGGACAAACAGCACTATGAGTGTGCTACTGGCCCGATCACTGGATGAAAATAAAGGAAATTGCTCTATCAAAGAAAATGAATGCAGCCATCGCATCTAGGAACAGGTTGGGTGCAATATGTAACTTTTTGTTTTTGGGTTTAGATACACTTTAAGGAATGTTAAGGAAACTTTCAGAAACATACTGAGATCTAAGTCCAGATTAAAAGCATGGGCTTACCATTTTGGGGAATGATTATTGTTTTGTTTTTTTCTTCGGATAGTAGAAAAGGGTTAGACCATGGGTGGCTGTTGCAACCTGTGGCTGTTCAGCTGTTGCAGAACTACAAGTCCCACGAGGCATTGTAAAGCTGATAGTTACAAGCATGACTCCCAAAGTCACTGAAGTCCGGCAACATCTGGAGAGCCACAGGTTGAGCACCCATGGGTTAGACTGTCCATCAGGTTTTCATTGCTGCTTGTGTGCCCACTAGATTGACTTCCCTATTTGTTCTGATGACCACTGTCACCTAGACAAAAGGGACAAGGAAATCCAACATTTTATAACCGTTACCAGAGCAGGAAGTTAGGAAAAATCTGCATTCTTTCTCAGATTTGGATGTTTTTATTATCAGTGCTGCATCAGGCTACAGAGAACAAGTCTCAGTTAGAAGAGAAATTGAAGGCAGGCTTCAGCTGTGAATGCGTTGTAGCATGCAGATTCTGCCTCCTGAAACTCCTCCTCTCAGCACCTCTGTAGGTCAGAAGGCAGGCTCTGTGAAATGGGTGACACAGCAGTGCCTACTCACAGGGCATAGTGACTACGTATCACTGAATTCAAGGAAGTAAATGTGAGGGGGTCATCAAGATCATTCAGATTAATGGGAGTAGGCTAGGAATAATTAGAATACATTGCAGAAATGTTTATAATCATAGACCCGCTTGAAGGTTTTACCCCACTTTCCTTGGTTTGCAGGGCCAACCAGACTCTTATGCCGCATACACACGATCAGAATTCTCGTCGGAAAAAACTCTGACGGTTTTTCAGACGGAATTCCGACGGAATTCCCCAGAAGCTGTGTTGCCTACACACGGTCACACCAAATTCCGACGGTCAATAACACAGCGGCATAAAACACGTTCGACAGCACTATAGAAGGGAAGTTTAATGCTTCTGAGCATGCGTCGAATTGTTTCCGAGCATGCGTCGGAATTTTGCGCGTCGGAATTGCATACACACGATCGGAAAATCTGATAGAAAGGTTTTCCGTCGGAAAAATTGAGAACAGGTTCTCAATTCAAAGTCCGTCGGAAATTCAGACAGAAAAAGACCGTTGGGCATACACACGGTCGGGAAATTCGATGAAAAGCTCCCATCGGACTGTTTCCATCGGAAATTCCGACCGTGTGTACGCCGCATTAGAAGCAGCATATTTCATACAGCTCCCAACTGTCTCTCATATGGAGGGACTGTCTCTCTTTTGAGATCAAATCCATCTGTCCCTTGTTCGGCCTCAGTTATCCCTCTTTTTGTTGTAATGTGTATATCACTATGTAAAATGTATTATTTTATTACTAAAATTGTTATGCCGCACTAAACTTTTTATCCAATCTCAATATTACTGCATCTGCTATTTTAAAAAGCCAAAAGAAAGTAAAAATAGAGGTTAAAAAGTGCTGGTGTGGTTTAACCATTTTGTGCAAATCTTATGCCACGTACACATGACCGGACTTTTCGACCGAACTGGTCCGACGGAACAAATCCGTCGGCAATTTGACCGCGTGTGGGCTTCATCAAATCTTCAGCGGACCTTTTCTGTCGAAAATCAGACGGACTTTAGATTTAGAACATATTTCAAATCTTTCAGACAGACTCGAGTCCGGTTAAAAAATCAGTTCGTCTGTATGCTAGTCCGACGAACGAAAACTGACGCTAGCGCAGCTATTGGCTACTGGCTATGAATTTCCTTATTTTAGTCCGGTCGTACGTCATCGCGGTCGAATCCGGCAGACTTTGGTGTGATTGTGTGTAGACAAGTCCGATTTGATGGAAGCCCATCAAAACTCAGTTGAAAAGCCTGACGGAATTTAGCCCGTCGAAAAGTCTGGTCGTGTATACACGGCATTAATGCCTAAGTTCAATTTTGCAACTTTGACACGTGTTAGTAAAACTGTACTTGTGCATCCAACTGGATTATACCTTGTTTTTTCAGGAGAAATTGGGCTTTCATTTGGTGGTAAATGGTAATAGATAGATCTCCGTTTTTTTTTTTTTTATTATTAAATTAAAACTGGCCCAAAACAGTAAAAAAAAAAAAAAAATTTTAATCATATTCTACCACCAAAGAACAAACCAAAATAAATTCTTCTGCTCCTGACGATTGCAGTGATACCAAATATGTGTATGTCATTCGTTGTTTGTACCCCTAGTAAAGCCCAGGAACAATAGTGCACATTTTTCTTTTTATCCTAGCTGAAACACACTGACACTAATTAAGACTATTATTAATAATTAAAAAAATCTATCAAAAAAATGCAGACCTTGAACTTTGACCCTGACCTTGACCCAAACACTAACCCTTCCACTGACCTAGATCAAACCTTGATCTAGTTATTTTTTTTTTATTATTATTATTATTATTACACTTTTTTTCTCTCTCTCTGCAAAGACAGAGAAAGATACATTGTATCTTTTTTTATCCATTCATAGAGACGAAAAACAGGGGACAGGTTTCAGATAAGACAAAATATACCCAGGCAAAAAGTTATGTGCAGACGGAGAATTCCTATTAGCCACCCCTATTGTCAGGAAAGACCCAATGTGCATAGGTGCATAAATATGCACGAGCGGCAAATTCCTTGCCAACTTCAACCTGAGCCTGAATATTCTTCTGCCTGCTGCTCTGTACCTGACCCAGCTTGCCTGACTCTTCTCCGTGCCCAGCCCATGGAGGCCATCCCTACCCCTGCAGCCTGCCAAGTATCTGCCGTCTGCCACCTGCTGGTCTACCGAGTGCTTGCTGCCTATGACCTGCCAGCCATCAAGTGCCTAAAGACTGTCTTCCAGTCTACTGTGCCTGCTGCCCTGCGGCACGTTCCAGCCTGCATCCAAATGCACACAGATCTCTCATCTGCAACTGTCATCACCATGCACCTGTGCCACTCCAGGCTCTTTTACCTCCTGTTACCTTATCAGGAGTACCGAGCCGGAGGTGTAAGAGATTGCCTTCCTCTCCACGTCAGGCTCCATCACCAGGTTTGTGACAGTGAGCTTCACAGTGAGAGGCTATTACAGCGATCAGGTGACCAGGAAACTCAAGTACGGGGCTCGGGGCTCACGATGAGAACCAGGTGTCTGTGTTGGGATCGCACCATACGGCATGCTCCCAGCACAAAAGGAGAAACGCGATTATGCAGCCCCACAGAAAATAAGCCCAGTCTATTGGGGCCCTGTGTGTGACATCAGCGTCAAGGGGTTAACCAATAATTTTATGCATATGAGATCTTTGTGGTCTGTTTAACCAGGGCCAAGGCAGGGACATGCCCTTTGCCTAAATACTGTGTGCTAAAAGGTGTTTCCTTTAGCTTTCCAAAAAATTGGGAGGTATGCTTGTTATACTGTTTATTTGAGGTCCATCACCTGTTCCAAGTGTTCATTGAGAATCTAAACAGCCTTGAGATCCAGTGCCATTCTTGACTCAACTTTCTTTACTGTTACCAAACCCATTCTTTTTAAGTTTCCTTAGGCCAAGAAAACTGGCAAGAAACTTTTGGAACATCATTTTAATATTTCTTTCAGGCATAATATTTAGTAATGGTGAGCGTTGGAAGCAGCTCCGTCGTTTCTCAACTCAGACCCTGAGAACTTTTGGCGTGGGTAAAAGAAGCATTGAGGAACGAATTCAAGAGGAAGCTCAAATTCTGGTGGAGGCCCTTAAAGGAACCCATGGTATGTGGATCTTAACACAGAAACCACTGGATAAAATCTACACAGCTTGGTCACATTAACAGGCTTCCGATAGGACAAAAAAGTGTTACCAATTTTATTACATATTCTTATTGACTAGATTAGTCCTATAATACAAGGGCTGTAATCCAAAATTGGGTATGATTTTTTTTTTTTATAAACTTACATAGGTCATTCAAATTTCAAATGTTGGTAGAGTAATGCCCCGTACACACGGTCAGATATTCCGATGGAAAAAGTCTGATCAGATTATATTGTCGGAAAATCCGATCGTGTGTGGGCTCTAGCGGACTTTTTCCGTCAGAATCTCAGACGGAAAAAATTTGAGAGCAGGATCTCAAATTTTCTGACAACAAAATCCGATCGGACTTTTTCAGATCGTGTGTAGGGAATTCCGATGGACAAAGTGCCACGCACGCTCAGATCAAATTACGAGACCAAAGCTATTGGCTACTAGCCTCTACATAGTTCTGTAGTACGCAACGAACGTCACCGCGTTCAGAACGATAGGGTTTTCCGACAACTTTGTCCGACTGTGTGTATTTTGTGTTTTCGTGTGTACGGGGGGCTAACTCTCCCTCAATAGTAACTTTTCTTCTTTTTCATTGTAGGTAAATAATGGATTCCAAGCAGATGCAATGTGCTGTAATTGACGAAAAAGGGGTGCAGGTTGTCCAACATCCACAGAAGGCTACATGATGTTTATGGAAATTACACCATTGACAGGAGCAATGTCTTGTGATTGGTGACTCTTGTCAGTTGTGTCATCTCTGTAAACATTCTGTAGATTTCTGTGGATGTTGGACAGCCTTTCTTCCTTCCTTGAGAACTCAACAATTTCTGTTTGAAATCCATTATTTACCTTGTATAGTGTGAAAAAACAGTGCTAAAACAAAGTGAAATTCAAGTCAGATAACGTACAAGGTGCTGCAGATTGGATTTTTATTTTCTCTCTCTCTATTTATTTATATATAAATGATAAAATTGATCCTAAACCATTTGAGTTTCTACTTAATACTTTAAGCAAACTTAACACGGAGATAAATAACAGCACAAGGTAAAACAGTATATAATTGCTTAATTAGGTTGTCATATTACATAATTTTGTAAAATCTTAAGATGATTGTACAAAGATTGTAAAACTAGATTGCTTTACACTGGCAAGGAGACTGCTTTCTTTAGATTTGTGAATATGCACCCATGTTAGCATGTGTTAACTGTATTAACTGGTAGCTGTATTCTTTTTCCTTTCCAGGTGTGCCCTTCAATCCCACAATATACTGCAGCCAGTTGTCTGCTAATATCATGTGCTCCATAATGTTTGGCGACAGATACAGTTATGAAGACCCTAATTTCCAAAGGATGCTTCAAATTGTGTATAACATATTCGAAGCCATGTCCTCTTTCTGGGGTCAGGTAATTAGACAGCTCATTTTGTATATTATCAGAATCCAAACTACACACTGAGATGTATTTATACAAGAAATGTACAAAAGGCAAATCTGAGTAGTACACTGGATGTTCCAAATATCTGTAAGGATGACGTATGTAAAAAATGGTGGGGCTTACGCCTACAGTGCCTAAGTGTAGGCGACATCATCGTTCTTCCAACAAGATCCCGGGAAATGATAAGTAACCTCAATCACACTTTAGGAGTAAGTTCTCATGGGATATTGGCTATTTAGCATTACTCAGGATCTCAATGGAAGGATGGTCACATCACCCCCTGCACTTTTTTTGTCCACAGTTTTCTTTTACTCTTTTGTAGCATGTGGGCAGGCTTAACCTTTTCGTTGCCAGAGCCATTTTTGTGTTTTTGCATACATGTTTAAAAAAATATTTTTTTGCCTGAAGATTACACAAAAACCCCAAACATTATACATTTTCTGAAAGCAGACCCCCTAGAGAATAAAGTTGTGGCAGTTTCAATTTGTATATGTTACACATTATTACCGCAAAGGTCTAGGGAATGCAAAATTTCCGTAAAAAACACACTAATGTGAAGGGCAAACAAAAATGCAATACACTATCCACGTTTTTGGTAAAATCTAAAAGAGGAGGTTGCACCAAGTAACTAGATACCCAGCATGTCCAACCTTACTGGAAATAGAGAAGCTGCGCTAAAAAGGAGCATAAGTAATTGATCAAATCAAAGCATATGGATATGCAGAAAGTCCATAAATAATCACTTCAGCTTGTTGATGTCACCGTGGTGTATAAAAACAGACAGGAGAAAGCCCACCACCGTAATATGGACCTGCTTACCAGATGACAAGCATAAAGTGCAGGTGGCTATAACCCAGCCGCGGCCTTTAGCTTGTAGATGTTAACACCAGAAACAGCAGACTGGACCTTGCAGATCGCTCACTCTCTCCAGATATGATGTCCGTCTTAGCTCAGGTAGATATCCCAAAAGAGAGAAGACTGACCATAGTGTAATATTGTCTAGATAAGTTTATTTAAAACAAGGTATTGCACTTAAATTTAAAAGGGATATTGCAAGCGTAAAAAACAATGCCGGCCGGCACAAACACACTGAGCCTGTCCTCCTAGAACGATAGCATGGTGACATCACTACGTGCCTTCCTCCAGACGCGTTTCGTCATATGTGACGTTGTCAATGGGGAATCTTTAGCACGGTTTTTCTTTTGTTTTTCTATTTTATGTCCAACCTTACATTTGTGTGTGCCAGTGAAATGGGGACAAGCTTCAGTACCCTATATTTTCTACAGGTGATGCTTGAAAAGCTCTTTATAGGTATCAGTTTAGTGTTATGGAGGCATTCTTGTGTTAGAATTATTGCTCTCCCTCTGGCGTGTGCGGTGATATGTGACATGTGTATGTGCAATCGACGTTTTCCCCATAGGTGCCCCCAATGCATGTGTTTACTTTCGTATGTGCGTATATGTGGGGTGGGGGCCTCAAAAAAAATTGGGGGGATTTTATGTGCTTGTGTGTAACTTTATTTGTGTTGGGATTGTGTCAGTTTCACACAAAGTGCTGTAATAAAATCAGAAGGTGCTTCAACAAAGTATTCGTTTAAGGGTGTGCACACTTATGCTATCATATTATTTTATTTTTTTATTTTTACTTTCTTCCACCTAAAAGATGTCAGTTTGTGTTCAACTGAGTTGTACAGTTTATAGGTCACATTAAAGTGGAAAAAGTTCTGAAATTATTTATCTTTGTATTATTTTTTTACATCACAAAAACCTGACATTTTAACAGGGGTGTGTAGACTTTTTAGATCCACTGTAGGTTGACTGGTTTAAGGTTCAAAAGCACCACAGAAAGTTCAGACAAGATGGCAGCATCAAATATCTGCGAGGCCAGATCAACGATTGCCTTCCAGATTGCAAGAGCCAATGGACACTCCCACCATATATGAAAGTGAATGCCTAGGCCAGAACAGACCGAAAACAATCCGCAGAGTAGGTAGGGACAAACGTTGCTATTGTGGCAGGAACCAGGTACCAATGGATAAGTACTTTATAGTTTGCTTCCGTAGCCATAACATTTGGGGAGGAGAACTTGGTCACAGTCCAAATCCAAAACCATCCAACTGTATCCAAAGTTCTCCCGCATCAGTCTTACTGACCAAATGAGCATAGAGAAACAAAATAAGTCCTCTGGCATGGGGGATCATGCTTGCAGATGCTTTTGAAGTGGTCATGTGAGTAGGCATAGTCCAAGCTCGAATATACGGCACATAGACATTTTTGATTTGAAGATAGCGGAACAGTTCAGAGCGTGGTAGCCTGTGACTCTCACATAACGTAGGGAAGTGATGGCAAACCTTGGCACCCCAGATGTTTTGGAACTACATTTCTCATGATGCTCATACACTCTGCAGTGTCGTTGAGCATCATGAGAAATGTAGTTCCAAAACATCTGGGGTGCCAAGGTTTGCCATCACTGACGTAGGGAATTCTTTAATCCATATAGCTGTTCCAAATTATGTGGTCGAAATTGGTAAGCTGCAGTCTACACCTGAAAGAAGATAGGAGAACTCCAGGCAGGGTAGAAGGAGGGATTTTTAAGGAATGAAAGGATAGGTATGTGTGGTGACTGAAGACCATGTGTTGACTTGAACCTATCCCACAAATGTTTGGTGATAGGATTAGAGAGTGTATTTCAATAAGTGGGACATAGCCACAGCAGATTAGCCTTGCAAGGTTGAAGTTTATGTAAACCCTCACCTTGTTAAAATATAAATGAAAAGCAAAACATTGGTGCAAACTGCAAAGATATATATATATATATATATATATATATATATATATGAAACATTTTTTTTTTTTTAAAGTGATCACATATCCTCTGTTCTCAGTTGCATAAGGAGCTTAGAGATCTGGAAGAGGAGAAACTGTAGTACACTTCCCAGTGATTGACTGTGCAAGATGGGGGTCTGTCAGCACAAGTCTGATCGTTGGAGGAGAGCAGGCTGAGTTCTCAGCACAGCCAGAATTCTGACCACGCTGTACTCTCATGCTTAGTGGTGTCAGTTTTTATTATGAAAGCAGGAGGACTGACAGGAACACCAGAGATTTTACATAAAGGAAGCAATACAAAAAGAACAGGATGCTTTTTTATACAAGTACATGGTACTATACTACTACTATACTACTATAGTACTATACAAAGTACTACAATGATGTTTTTCTGGGTGTGTGTGGTACCTCTCTAAGGTTCACATCTGGTTTGAGATTAAGTTAATTTTTCATATGCATAATGCTAATTTCCTCTCTTCTGTCATGCAGCTCTATGATATATATGATGTACTGATGAGATATGTGCCAGGCCCCCATCATAGGGCATACAGGTGTATTCTGCAGCTGGAGCTGTTTGTGAAAGAGAAAATAGAAATCATCAAAGGCACCCTGAATACAAGCAGTCCGCGTCACCTGATAGACAGTTTCCTTATCCAGATGGAAAAGGTACGCTACATCATTATTTGGGTTATTTTTTTAAAGAACAACTTGAAATACACACGTATGAATTGTGTTACAACCAAAGGATTTGTCATTCTGTCCAGCCAATTTCCTGAGTCACACAACTCTGCCAGACAACCCAACCAAGAGGGTGACAACACATTCTCTGTTAAGCCCCATACACACGGTCGGACTTTTTCATGGATTTTGTCCGATCGGACAAGGTTGTTGAAAAATCAGACCGTGTGTATGCACCATCGGACAGTGTTCGTCGGTTTGTCCGACGGACAAAGTCTTATCTCCTGCTGGAAAGATTTGCCGTCAACACGGTCCGATCACACCAAATCCGAGCGTGTGTACGCTTGTCCGACGGACAAAGTGCTACGCATGCTCAGAAGAAATTCTGTGACGGAAGCGCTCGGTCAGGTAAAACTACCTTTCCTAATCGACACAGCACATTCGTCACGCTGCAATGTTAAAATGTCTTTAATGCAGCGCATTCTCTTTTTCTTTACAATGCAACAAGAATGACATCTTTTAGCTGCTCCTATTCACCCGCACTTCTCACAAACTTACTTCTTTATTACTTTGCAGCATTTATACACTACATGTTTATTTTGACTCTGAACGGAAAAGAATCTTTGTTATTTTTTTTACCATGATTTGTCTTTTTTTTTTTTTTTTTTTTTGGGGAATACATATTTGAATGTTTTTTTTTGTTTTTTTTGGAGGGGGGTTGTGTGTCTCAAATTACCAAAAACACATTATTAACATTTGTATTTCTTGCTTAAATTTACTAGGAGGTTGTTTGTTGTTGGTGCCCCTTGTTAATTCTACTTTAGGATTAGTGAAATGTACCTGCTTACTCAACGAAAAACTGTCTTTGTCGCAAAGTAAAACACAATAGTCAATGATTATTTCAAATCAAAAAAACCTTTATTTAGGTCACACCAACAAACCAAAGAGGAACGCAGCCATGGTGAAACTTGGGGAATTTGCAAAATCTTGGCCCCCCACGGCAACCATCATTGTTCAAGCGTAGAAAATTGGGGGCCTGAGGAGTACGTATATTAAGGGGAGTGCAATCTGGTCGTGAAGTCCAAAGTATCCGGAACTGCAGCAGATGCCATCTAGGTCCCCAGGCTCTGGTACTACAAGAGGCTCCATCTTCTCTCAGACCAGACTGATTCCAGGTCGTCACTCTCAGGTCTTCCTTCCACGCTTCCTTGCACGCTGTGGCTGTCGTGCTGGTGGGGTGGCAGAAGGAGGAGGAGGAGGAGGCGGAGCATGGTAGCTATGGCAAACATGTGTGACTGGGGTCATCTCCCCAGCCCTACCCTTATTTAGGACATGGAGGATGAGCCCCTCACACATGTTGCGTTGCCTCACCTCCATACCCATCATTTTTGTGACAACCACCGAGCCAAAGGTCTCCTCGTTGGCGGGTGTGGCATGTAGGGAGTCTGAAGCCTCTCTGATCATGCGGAGCGCTGACTGTGCCGCATAATCCCCCCTTCTCGCCCTTTTGTACGGAAGGCGGAGGGGAGGGGTTTGGGTGTCAGTCAGGCTCCGCGGCCTAGCCCCCTCTTGGCTGCCACTACCCAGCTGGTGGCTGCCACTAACCCCTGCCTCCTCCTGACTGCCACCTTCCACAGCCACCTCCTGGCTGAGGTCTTCCTGTGTATGAAAAAGGGACATAGTTTCAGTTATTTGTTCATCAAACACACACAATTCTCATCTAGTGACTGTTGCAAAATGTTTACAAATAGAAAACCATACAATTCTCAGCCCAGCAGTTTAGATTCTGGCCCCAAATGTCTCCAACACTACTGTCAGTTGATATGTCAAACACGTTAGGAACTAAGCAATTGGGGATCCTGAATTAAGTGAACATCATTCATTATTCCCATAAATGGTAACAAAACTACTATACCTGGAACAAGCTGGGCTCCTCCACCTCTTCCATACTGGAAGGCCCAGGTTGCTCCTCGGAAGCCTCATCAGGGGTGGCCTGCGCGCAAGGAAGCGTGGAAGGAGGAGTCGAGGTTGGCTCCGTGACATCAGTCTGGTCTTTCAGAAAATGGAGACTCTGATAGTACCAGAGCTTGGGCACATAGACCTCATCTGCTGAAGTTGCAGTTTCCTCAGACTTCACAACCTTCTTCCGCTCCCTGATATACGCACTCCTCAGGCTGCCAATTTTCTTTCTTATATCATCAACAGTTGCCGTGGGGAACCTTGGCTTGACAAATTCCACAAGTTCCTCCAGGGCTGCGTGCCTCTTTGGTTTGTTGGTGTAATGTGGGTGTTTACCCTGCCATAAAACGGGAAATTCCCTGAATTTGGCAATGAAGAGGGGAGAAAACTCATGTCGTTGAATCCCTGCATAATCTCTGCAAGACACAACACCACACAAAACCCTCTCAATTATGTCAGTCTAAACTCTCCTAATCTTCTCCATAAAGAAGCCTCAAGTTCAAATCAGTCTAGGCTAGTTATGTACCAACGTCAAATTGTACCTTCGTTTGTAGCGATCGTCTCGTGTGAGTTTTCTCTCCCCTCGTCTCCCAGATCGTGGCTACGACACAGGCGTGTGACGTTTTATATACAGTGCGCATGCGTCAAACTCCGCCCGCCCCTGACGATCTTTCTCGTCTATTCCCCACCCCTTCTCTTTACGGCGCAGTGGGGAGAGCACATGGCGGGGACACAGCAGGTGCGCCACAAATATCCCACCAACGAGGAGGAGGACGAGGAAAGTCCGGAGGCAGAAACGTCCCGATCCCGGAGCCTGAAATTCAAGGCCTCCAATATGTCATTTGGAGAAATGTTGGAGATGGTGGACATATTAAAGAGGAGCGACTATGATGGGAAGTATGGGCCTTACCTCAACCCCAATGTCCGCAAGGCCAAGATTATGTCTAAAGTTGTGAGAAGGCTGTACAATCAGTTTGGGGTACAACGATCCAAGGAGCAGACCTGAAACTGAGGGAGGCCGATCAGTACAGAAAGATCAAGCGAATTCTTCTAAAAAGTAAGTAGTTGTGCTTTGTGTTTGATTTCTTGCTTGCATACTGCTCCATTGTGGTTTGATTTTTACAAAGTTGTACATTCCAAAATGGCCACTTTCAGGTTCGTCTGTGCATTCGATCGTACTCAGCCTCGATCTTTCTGCCACTGTCATGGTCGTGTGTGTGTCCATTCGATCGTACGCAACCTCGATCGTTCGGCCACTTATAATACGATGTTTGGTGTTTTTTTTGGGGGAAAGGAAGTTTGTTCTCCCTAGAAATGTCATCCAGAATGTAAAGTCAATTTATTCAATGTAAAGGAGAGGTCACCCAGTAGCTGTTTACCCATCTGGACTCGAGAGCACTAGTGCTGGGACACCCAAACCCCCTTTTTATTAGGCTTTTCCACACATGTGCTCCAGTGGATACTAGGGGGGTCTCCATCACACAAACTTCTACCAAAAAGCTAGTCAGTTTAGCACCTTTACAAAGTGACTACATTCATGTAGTTGACATTTGTAACTGGCCAAACTAAAATAGTGTCCGTCACTTTCAAGCAATGTTTGTCATTTCCTATTTCTGCCCTCAATAGATTGTGTTGCTAAATCTTCCTTTTGTACATTCTCATAGGGGAGCGAAAACTTGGGCCGTCTGAGGAAACCCCCAAACCAACACCTCCCAAAAAAGGGGAAAGAGCAGAAGCAGAGGAGGAGGAGGAGGAAGGAGAGATCATCGAACTTGGAGAAATTGTCACCACAACAGGTGAGTGTTGGAGAACACAGCTACTGGTAAGCTAATCCATGTATGGCTGCCTCATTTCCAACACCCCATTTTTGTTTGTTTGTGGTTTTTAGGTGACGTGGATGTTGTGGAAGAAAAATCGCACTTTACCACAGAGAGTGCCCACGTACTCATCGGAGAGCTAATGGTCTGCAATAGAGATCTAGATTACATAAAGCAAAACATCAATGATGTTCAACAAAAATTGAAGAACATCATTGATGTTTTAGGAAAAATATGAAAACGCACCAAGTAATTAACACACATTTGTGCCAGCTTCTGAACACATTTGCAACTTAAAAACTGTGTGAAATTTGGAACATGCACACATTGTGTCCACATGTGCTAGCTCCCATCATGGTGGATGAATGGCAACGTTTTTTTGGGGGTGCAAACACTTTACGAACTACGAAAGTGGTTGTGGTGAAGGGGTTGCACCCCCAAAAAACGTCCATTCATCCCCATGATGGAAAATGGCACTTTTGAAGCTTCTAGGCATGTGTTTTACCATCTAATGACCATTTTCAGACCCAAATTGTGTGCATGTTCCAAATTTCAACTTTTCGGGGGTGACCCCCCCCATGTGATGAAGGCAAGATCAAACACACTTTGAAAATATAGTCATGTCTGATCTTGTCTTCACTTTACAAAGTTGAACTTTCCTAGTTCATAGGTTCTGGTTAGCTCCATGCCTGGTTTTACCAATTGCGGAATGTTTGTAAACAATGTTGTAAATAACCAAGATGTTGTCAGTTTTGGCGTGAAGATTGTAAACGCACTTGTGAATGTTTTCCAAGTAAACTTTTTTATTTTTCTAAATGTGTGGCTTCCTTATTTAAAAAACACAATGCATTATGTATGTAAAATGTAAAGGATATGGGGGGCAATGGGTGTTATTTACTAAAGGCAAATCCACTTGGCACTGCCAATTCCTTTCCCAGGGAACTTTTTCAATGCACTTGTAGAGCATAGCGGATTTGACTTATGTAAATGACACCCACAGTGCTTTGTACGAAAACACGGAGCACAGCATTTTTCTGAATACACACATGTCAGACCTGGTGATGAAAAGGAGTATTTTGGCTGTCAGTTATGCAGGACAAACCTTCTCTAGACCAAAGATTAGGTAGCAAACACACAACATGAGAATAATCTTTTTGGGAAGAAGAGACTGTTACCTCCTTTTGCCCAGAAAGTGCATTCCCACTGTCGAAGGCAAAGGGAAAAAATGTCAAAGTAAAATAAGCTAAAAAGAAGACTGAAATGACAAGAAATCAGAGGTTGGTTAAAATATCAGATTTATTAAAAAATGCCTCTCACACATCGTCAGGCAGAGCAATGGCCCCCCTACCCACAAAGTACTCCATATATTGCTCGCGGACCACGCGGGCATTTAGAGGGGGCAAGCCTGGACGTGCCACTTGAAGGGCTGTGAGGTCCGCATTTGGAGGGCCCTCCACATCTGGGCCAACGGGCACCACATAGTTCCTGTTATGTCTTTTGAGGAAGTTGTGCAATATGCAACAGGCAAGAACTATGTGGTTCAGTTTGTATTCCGCCAAGTTAAATGCCGTCAGGAACAGGCGGAAGCGGCTGGCCAGGATGCCAAAAGTGTTCTCCACCACTCTTCTGGCTCTGGACAGCCTGTAGTTGAAGACCCTCTGGTCCGGGGTGAGGGTCCTCATCGGGAACGGCCTCATCACATGGGGAGTCAACGCAAACGCTTCATCTGCGACAAAGACGAAGGGGAGTCCTTCGGCATTCTCCTCTGGAGGTGGCAAGCACAGACTGCCACTTTGGAGACGCCAGTAGAACTCCGTGTGCGTAATGGCACCACCATCCGAGATCCGGCCGTTCATCCCCACGTCCACATACATAAACTCGTATGTTGCCGACACCACCGCCAACATCACTACACTATTAAACCCTTTATAATTATAATAGTAGGACCCCGAGTTGGGCGGTGGGACGATGCGGACGTGTTTCCCATCAATTGCCCCTCCGCAGTTAGGAAAGTCCCAACGGCTGGCAAAGTGGGAGGCCACAGTCTGCCATTCCTGTGGCGTGGAAGGGAACTGTGGAGTGAAACAAGAAAAAAAAATTAGTCACTTTGCACTTAAACATTGCAAGCAGATTAGACAATCAACATCTTGGAACAAGAGCATTGTATAAAATTGGAGGCTGGAAAGTATTTGCACAGAAAAGTAGAGGCTCCCCTTCACAGATGACTCACCCCCCATCAATCCCCCCACTTCTGATGGGCCATTGGCAATAACTAGGGTTTTGGGGGGGGGGGGGGGTTACAGGTAACCCTCTGCACTTCATTGATTGGCAAATGGCTCAATAATGTGTGCTAGTTTGGCCAGACCCTCTGTACTTAACACTATTGGCAGCCCCCAGGAAAGATAAAATAACATTAACCCCCCCCCCCCCCCCCCCCCACCCACAAAAAAAGGCAAGCACATTGTGACATTATGAAATTAACAAGCAAGCTAATAGGAGGGAAAGAAGACAAAAAAAGAGGAAATGGAAAGTATGGAGGCAGCCCCTTGCACTACATGCTTTGCAGAATTCATCCGTAAAGATGCCCACTATAAAGAGGTAGGTATATAGTGTGTATTGACCTTGGGAAAGGCAGCAGATAGAGGATTGGTACCATCTGACAGAGCAGTTGGGGGAGGGGGTTCATAATGAGTTTGCCCCCCCCCCCCCCACCAAAAACAAATAAAAAAGGGGCTCTACATGAAGTAAACCACACAGCAAACATTTGTGCATATTTTAGGGGGTGTTTGGGGGCAAACAATACTATGCAGCAGACAAAATACATTGCCTAAGTGACTAGGCCATAGGTGTCTATTGGGGCAGAAGAGCATGCTGGGGAGGTAAGTGAAGGGAAAAATGCATGAAGGAGAAAAGGGGCACAGCATATTAGAGCATATTGCAATCATGGTAATTAGGGAAGGAGGTCAAAAATACAAGACATTAGCAAACAGAGCATACATAGAAGGGAATAGTCAAGTAGAAATGTTACCTTAATATAGTCCTCCTGCAGGACCTGAATGATGGCAGAACAGGTCTCTGGAATAATGATTCCCAGGGCCTGGGGAGAGATACCTGAAGAGAACTTCAAATCCTGAAGACTTCTCCCTGTCGCCAAGTACCTCAACGTGGCAACAAGCCTCTGCTCCGGAGTAATGGCTTGTCTCATGCAGGTATCCTGCCGGCTGATAAAGGGGGTCAGCAAAGCCAAAAGACGGTGAAAATCGGGGTCCGTCATCCTGAGAAAGTTCCTGAAATCATCAGGATTATTCTCCCGGATCTCACGAAGCAAAGGCATGTGCGAGAACTGGTCACGCTGAAGCAACCAATTCTTGGTCCACATACTCCTCGTCACTCTGTTCATGGACGGGTCTTGGGTCAAAGCTAAAAGCCCGACACCAATTCCGCGTACAGCACGAACTCGGCGACGAGTACGCATGGGAAACATCGCTCACAAGGTCACAAAAGGTCGGCTGGTCAGAACGGACAAACAGAAAGCACCGATAAACAGCAAGGCCTGAAAGAACGAACTGAATAGCAGAAACGAGCAGACAATAAGCAGTGCAAATCAAAGCGTCCTATATCAAGATATAGGCCGCAATGACCAACAAATGCGAACTGACTACACGCACTAATAAACAGATACGCACGACAAGCACAAACTGAAGAGCAGTAACGATCTGAGTGAGAAAACTGAGAAGCGCGAATCTTAAGTCACCAAACTTCGACTAACTCTCGATAAACACGGGATCAGCAGAAGGAGCCCAACGGGTACCTGACGTGGTGCTGAACTTGCCTTTTCTAGTCTCGTGGACGACGACTTACGTCACGACGTTCTTGCAGACCGGATATTCCGACAACGTAGTCCGACCGTGTGTACGCAACACCAACATCGGACAAAGTACGACGGACAAAATCCGACCGACCTGGTCCGCGGATTGTCCGAGCGTGTGTATGGGGCTTTAGAGTTAGAGAAAACTGTGTTGTCACCTCCCCTCCAGTACTTGTACAGACATATTGATTATATTTCTGGAAAGTGCAGTGGAATAAACTGCAAGATGAAAGTTGGTTAGTTGTTGATTGGCTTGATGGGTTCCTACCATCAACTCCTCTTGTCCCGCTGAAAATACCTTTACATGTGTTTGAAATACTTAGTACCTAAAGTGAAACTAAACTTCTAAAAATACTCACCTTCATCTTCTATTGATGTGATCATTGCATCCCTCGCCACCCGCTGTCTCTTCTCCCTGAGCTACTTCCAGGTGCTTGACTTTAAGCCTTTCGATTGGACAGTGGGGATGCCGTCACCCTGCATGTGCGCACAGGAGTCAGTCATTCCGGCAGGAGCTGGCAGACAGAATCAGCTTAACCACCTGCTGACTGCTCACTGTAAATATACTGCGAGCGGAGGGCAGGTACAGCACGCTCACATACATGTACATTACCGGCCTTCTTCCCAGATTGGGGTGCGTATGTGCACGCCCCCTGCCAGCCTATGCTGTGATTGAACACAGCTTGTGTTTGATTTTGGCTAAAAACCTGCTGATCGGCTGTGTACAATCACACACAGAGTTCTTATCTTTACAAACACATAGAACTCTGTATACATAGGAATAGTGATCTGGCTGTTTCTTCTCTCTGAAAAGCAGGGCAAAACAAATGTCCTGATTAGTATGTAAAAGCAACACACATTACACATTTAAAGTGATATTAAAGTCTCTTTAAAAAAATAAAAAAAATAACAAACATGGTCTACTTACCTGCTCTATGCAGTAGTTTTGTTTTGTTAGTTTTTCTTCTCCCTACTGTTGAGTGCCCCCAGAGTAAGCAGCTTGCAATGGGGGCACCCAAGCAGAAGCGTTTCCCAGCTGTAGCTCTACGTGTCCATTCACACACAGAGCTGTATCTCAGCCCTGCCCCCCCTCTGTCTTGATCGGCTTAGTGGCTGTGATCGACAGCAGCGGGAGCTGCTGTCTTAGCCAATGAGGAGGCAGAGCCAAGGCACTCATGCATATTGCTGGATTGAGAGGGGGCTCAGGTAAGTATTGGGGGGAGGGGGATGCTGCACAGAAAAAGTTTTTTTACCTTCATGGACAGAATACAAGAAGGTAAAAAAACTTGAGACTTTAGAACCACTTTAACACAGCACACATTACACAGCCCGCCGTCGGTATATGTCAGTACTTTGAAGAGGAGTTTCATTGTTATGGCAGCAGCTAGCTACCATAACCCCAGTATCCTCTTCTTCAGCGGGCGGTCCGCTTTCAGATAAAAGCCATGAGATCACTTTTATCGGTGGTTAACTTTACTAACTTTGGGCTAACTTTACTGTTGTCTTATTTTTTAATTAAACAAAGTGTATTTTTCCCAAAAAAAGTGCGCTGCGCAAATACGGTGTGACAAAAAGTCCACCATTTTATTCTCTAGGGTATTACATTTTTTTTAATATATATATATATATATATATATATATATATATATATATATATATATATATTGTAGCAGAGCGTCCCAGAAAGAGCCAGGAGAAGTCTTGTTCGGGGTTTATACGTCTCCTAGGCTCCTCTCATACACATTCAGAGGTCTCTGATACATGATCCAGTTCGGATCTTAGTCCTCTTCCCCAGGCTAATTTAAGCTCACCTGAGCAGACAGCCTTTGCTCTCTGCCTGGGACACACAGACATTTGATGGTTTGTGAGAAGCTAAAGGTTGGTAAAATGCTTTAATGCTATACAGAAACTGACAAGCGGTAGGCTTGCTCAGCCTGGTAGTTAGGGCCAGTGTATGGTATAGTTAGAGCCGAGACACGGCTAGGACATTTGTTTTGTTATTTCTGTTCTGATATGTTTTCTGGAAGACTGTGCAGCACCTGTGTATGGACTTGTATTTAAAACAAATAAACAAAGCACTGTTTGTCATTGTCACTACCTCAAGTGGATTTGGTATCTGTGCCTAAATAACAGCTCCTCCCAGGGAGCTTTGTACCTGCTACCTGTCCCCCAGGTTACAATATATATATATATATGTTTGGGGGTTCTATAATTTTCTTCTGTATCGCTGGGACAGGAAGTAAAGGGATATTCCCCCGATGGCACACAGACAGCCCAAAAATGACCTGGTAAGGGTTTTAACCCTTCCCTACAATATCCAAGACAAAAAAACAAAAGATTAATTTTAAATTCACAATCATTGCGTCATTACTTGTTTGTGAGAGTTCACAGGCTGATAACAAGCAGAAATAATGTATGGTACTCCGTGTTCTCAGGAGAAGGTGCTCCATGTTCTCAGAAGAAGTTACTCCATGTTCTCAGGAGAAGGCGGTGTCCCAAAGCATGATAATCCTTGAAATACCAAATTAAGACTGTTCACCCTTCAACATGCAAAAACATAACCGAAAGCAAGCAGTTTTTTTTGTTGTGGTGGTTAAAATCATGAAAAAATAAATCATGCTGATCTTGGCATCCCTAAAGCCCCTTTCACACTGGGGCGGGAACGACATCAGTGGTAAAACGGCGCTATTTTTAGCGCCGCTTTAACATCAGTTTAGCGGCGGTATTCGGCCACTAGAGGGGCGAGAAAGGGTTAAAACCACTGCAAAGATGATGCCTTATCGAGGCGAAACGCGTCGGAACACGGTTAGCTGATGCCACTGCTTTGCCAGTAACCTTTATACATGCCGTTTTTATCTTTGTACATGTGAGTACCCACTTTTATTTGCCAGAATACATTTTATTTACGGTTTTACACTATGTGGCTCCACTTTTCTCTTTGTCGGTTCTACTAACTTGGGAGCAACCACTTGTGTACCATCCACTACCCCTCCTATTTGAGTCCTTCTGAACAGTGAATGATTCTGGTCGTTGATGTCGTACATTTGGTCCAAGAGCTGATGTCCCTTTGGGTGTAGTGACACCATTAGCCTTTGAGACTCATACGGCATAAGCCTATCTGAGTCCACGCCAGCTGGTAAGCTTCTTTCCATGTGGTGGTGGACATCATCAGACAACTCGCACAAAGTCACCTATTTCTTCATAGCACTTTTTAATTGAACTTTCACGTCACATGTTCGGTGTAGACTTATGTTTACAGATTCATTTTTGAAACACAGATTACATCGTGCGATAATGTGTATGGTGACATACATGTATGATTGTTGCTCTTTGTTGCTATATTTAACACATTTATATGTTCAATGTACAGGGGGTCCCCGGGTTACAAACATGATAGGGTCTGTAGGTTTGTTCTTAAGTTGAATCTGTTTGTAAGTCGGAACAGGTACATTTTTTAAGTGTAGCTCCAGCCAAAAAATCTATTTTTAAGTTTTTTAGATAACATAGAGAAGAGTTATCACCCCTGCAACATTTGTTTTGCTGTCTGTGCCCCTGTTCAGAAGATTTCACCTCACCTTCTGTCCCAATGACAATTGAATTTTGAAAATTTTGGGTTGTTAGGGAAACATGGACTGGTGATAAAGCCTCAGTGGAGACACCTTTTTCCCATATTAACTCTTACAGGAGTGAATTTCCCTTCCTAGGGGTGGATTTCCTCTCACTTCCTGTTGTCTCCCTCCGTTTGTAAGTAGGAGTCATTTGTAAGTCGGATGTTTGTAAGTAGGGGACCCCCTGTATAGGATTATTAGATATATTTTTAATGTATAGCACTCACCTGTTAATACATACGATCACTTCATTTTTTGTGTATAGCACTCACTTGTTTATACCTCACATGGTGTTACACATATGATTTTATTGTTTAAATCCTGTTGTTACATCACAGCAACACCGATACAATACATACGTCCACGTCACACGGACACTTAAATATTCATTGCCACTTTCAGATTGTGATCATCACTAACTGGGATATACGAGCGCCACACATTTTCATATATTTTCCATTAACCTATTACAGAATTCTGTTGTGCAGGCTGCTACTACACATATACCTTCTTTAGACGTGCGGTTTTTCTCTTTATTTTTTCCAAAACCATCGCAAAGTCCTGTTGTAGCAGTGCTTTGCCGGCAGTATAGCCTCACTGCCCTATAGATTTCAATGGGCAGGAGCAGTGAAGGAGCGGTGTATACACTTTTTTTACTATCCTGCCAGCACACCGCTCCAGTGTGAAAGCCCTCAGGGCTTTCACACTGGAGACACAGCAGCGGCTCTTTCTGGGTGCTTTGCAAACGCTATTTTTAGCGCTGTAGCGCCGGCAAAGCGCCCCAGTGTGAAAGGGGTCTAACTTCTAGGCATTAAAAGATCTAGGGGTCTACAGTGCCTTGCAAAAGTATTCAACCCCCTTGGCATTTTTCGTGTTTTGTTGCCTCACAACTTGGAATTAACATGGATTGTTTGAGGATTTGCATCATTTAATTTACAGAACATGCCCACAACTTTGAAGATGTTTTTTTTTATTGTGAAGCAAACAACAAATAGGACAAAATAACAGAAAAAGTCAATGTGCATAACTATTCACCCCCCTAAAGACAATACTTTGTAGAGCCACCTTTTGCAGCTATCACAGCTCCAAGTCGCTTTGGATAAGTCTCTATGAGCTTGCCACATCTTACCACTGGGATTTTTGCCCATTCCTCCATGCAAAACTGCTCCAGCACCTTCAAGTTGGATGGTTTGTGTTTGTGAACAGCAATCTTTAAGTCTGACCACAGATTTTGTATTAGATTGAGGTCTGGGCTTTGACTAGGCCATTCCAACACATTTACATGTTTCCCCTAAAACCACTCAAGTGTTGCTTTAGCAGTCTTTTTGGGATCATTGTCCTGCTGGAAGGTGAACCTCCGTCCTAGCCTCAAATCACACACAGAGTGGTACAGGTTTTGCTCAAGATATCCCTGTATTTAGCACCATCCATCTTTCCCTCAACTCTGACCAGTTTCCCAGTCCCGACTGCTAAAAAATATGGTGTTCTTTGGGTGATGTGATGTGTTGGGTTTGCGCCAGACATAGCGTTTTCTTTGATGGCCAAAAAGTTACATTTTAGTCTCATCAGACCAGAGCACCTTCCTCCATACATTTTGGGAGTCTCCCACGTGCCTTTTCGCAAACTCAAAATGTGCCATTTTATTTTTTGCTGAAAGTAATGGCATTCTTCTGGCCACTCTGCCATAAAGCCCAAGTCTATGGAGCGTACGGCTTATTATCATCCTATTCACAGATACTCTAGTCATTGCTGTGGAACTCTGCAGCTCCTCCAGGGTTACCTTAGGTCTCTGTGCTGCCTCTCTGAATAATGCCCTCCTTGCCCGGTCCGTGAGTTTTGGTGTGCGGCCGTCTCTTTGCAGGTTATAATATAATTCAGATTAAAAAAACATTGACCTAAAGGCTGCAATGTAACGAAATAGGTAAAAAAGCCAAGGGGGTGAATTCTTGTGCAAGGCACTGTATATATTAAAACAAAAATTTTGTGAATGTCTTCTCTTTTTCGCAAAAGTAATAAGTTATACCTGTTGTGTTTGCAATTTGTATTTAATGTAAGTTTATTTGTTGCCTTTCTGCTTGTAAATGTAGGATTTCCTAACATTCGATCCTAATAAAGAAATAGCCATGAACAATCAACCCTAAGGCCACTTTCACACGGGCTTTCCGATCAGGTCCGCCTGTCAGCTTTTCATGCGGACCTGATCAGACCCTCCATTCACTCCTATGGAGCGGTGGATGTCAGTGGTGACATGTCTGCTGACACCCGCCGCTATGCGATCTTGTCCACCAAATCCAGACGGATGGTGGTCCTATTTTCCATCTGTCTGGTGGATCAGACACGATTGGATGAAAATGGACAGGCAGCCCGTTTTCACCCGATCTCAGCCATAGAGGAGTGCTGGACTGGGTCCGTCTCCGCTCACTGTACAGAGCGATCAGCGGATCAATCCTCCAATGAGCAAGCAGAGTCCGTCCAACAGGGGCACCCTTGTGAAAGGGACCAAAGAATTAATGTGATTTTAAACCTCAGCCATGAAATATAAACAAAACATGTCCCCCTATAGTGTGTACTTGTCTCAATTAAGAGTGCTAAGTGACACAAGACAAAAATGGTGACAGGGAAGGGACCGTCAGCAGATTGACAGCCTCAGCTCTGTTCCTGTGTGCTGTGTGAAGGGGGGTGTCTCTTCCCTTCAATCAGCTCTCAGAGCTCTCCTCACTGATGTAACTTCAGCTCCCTGCCCCCTGCTTTTTAGAGCTTAGAGGTCCTGTGTGAATTCTACTCTTTGAATGGATGTAGTGGAAAGACAGCTGCAGATAAAAAGGCACAACTTATGAGGGAGGATTTGTTTCATCGTTGTGTATCACCTGAGGACAGTCACTTCACAGGGTATATGTAAGGGTTCACAACATTTAAATGCAGAGCTCCACCCAAAAGAGAAGTTCCGCTTTAAGCACTCCTCCCCCCCCCCCACCTTATTTGGTATATTATTTTTTGGGGGGGAAGCGGGTACCTAGTTTTGACAGGTACCCGCTCCCACTTGCCTGGGGGATCCAAGCGGAAATTCTCCTCTCCTGCTCCCTCCCTGCAGTCTTCTGGGACATGTCACAGGTCCCAGGAAACTGCCAGACCATTTAGCAGATGCGCATGCCTCGCACATGTGCAGTCCGCACCCGGCTGGAAAGTCATAAGGTGTCAAAGCCGGGTGCCCACAGTTGAAATGCCGGTGCCTGGGAGAGGTGAAGAAGAGAAGTGATGGTTCGGGTGACCACATCACTGGATCCTGAGACAGGTGAGTTTCGGTTTATTAAAAGTCAGCAGCTACACTTTTTATAGCTGCTAACTTTTAATAAACACAAAAACTACTGGAGCTCCTCTTTAAAGAACATTTACCAATAGAGAAAATAATCTAACACTTTAATCTAAGAACATTCAGCTAGCAAAATAAATTATATGAGGGAGACCTCAGCACTGAGTAAGCAGTCTATGGAGATGTCTATGCAAACAGCTGAATGAATGGGTGTTCAGCTGAATGATCCTCCAGCTGTAGTGTGAAGTGAAATGTTTAGCAGTAGTATTATTACATTGCTAAATGTGACACCTTCCTGCTCAGAATATAAAAAACATAACGTGCAGCGCTAGAAGTAAGTGAAATGAATCAATGCCCCTGTTTTACATAAAGCAACACAAGAAATAACAACCCTGTGAGCCACAAGGAAAAACAGGTCTAGTTATAATGGAAAACCATTCGTGTAACGTGAATGGAGACACACAGACTAGCAGCTTATATCAGTGAGACTGCCCAACAGTTAGATGGGTCATATTCTCATAAGTGCAGATCTAAGTGCAGTATAGTAAAATGAATCATGAAAAGTGATATGAGTATTCAGTGTGTGATCTCCTATTAAAGGTCTACACTGTAACCAAGTGTTATAATAAAGTGTCATGTGCAATCAGAGAAATCATGCGATTTCTATATTAAAATGTGTAAACCATAATGTGATAAACAAATATGAACTGAAGAAAAAAACTGGCTATGAAGACAGTCTATTGAACCATCTAGATCAACCAGTACAAATAGATCAATATTTGTGTAAAGGTGAAAGAAGTGATATTGACACCAACTCAACCAAACTGCACAAAATAGTAGCAATTCTCAAATAGAACTAAGAAAAGTACTGCAACCATCTGTTATAAAGAATAACAGATATATCCCTAGGGGTATAATATCTGAAGCGGACAATGCGACTTTAAAAAAATCGCATAAATAAAATACTTGTAATCTGTAGAAAACAAAATCATAAAAAACAGTACATAGTCGCAGAGATTTATCTACTGCACTCCAGTAGGGAGTGCGGTATATAAATGTAACTAGACCAGAATGTGCGATTTGTAAAGGACTACCAATAATACAAATCAATGTAAGTCAAAGAAATGACAATTGGGCAAATAGGGCACTGCACCCTGGAGAGAGAACTTCTCTATCTAGGACCAACCAAATATATTGGATATGGTGGCCTGCAGATATAGTCCTCAAGGCCGTAGTAGCACCAAAAAGAGGTAATCAACCAATAGTATTGCGATAGTCCACTGGATTGCACGGTGAGTATTTAATAACAGTCCACAATATATCACATTATAGGACTAGTGTAAAATCATAAAGAATTTCAAAAAAGTTAGTAAAGCAAACAAAGCTGCAATAAAGCGGTCCTCCAGACAATATCAAATGGTAAATACTCTTTCTGGCTTCAAGCTGGTTCAATCTTCTCTAAAACATTTAGATGTAAAAGCAAGCGATGACCAAAGTACCCTTACCAGATACGGTGGACTCACAGACCTCTCGGTGGTGAGTCAAACGAGCATGTACCGGATCCACCGGATATATGGGGATAGTGAGGTAGTCAGCCGTATCCTCTGGAAGGTTTCTTTTTCAGGTAACAGGTACCCCTGATACTCACCCCCCGTGGGTTGTCCAATCCCAAGATGGGAAGAAAGGGGCTCAGGTTGCACTCTCTGCCGTGGATAACTCAAAAGGAGAAATAGAAAAAAAGGAGGCAACTCCTCATAGCGCAACTCCAAAAAAAGAAGTTGTTTATTTTTAAGATATGCAAATCTTAAACAAAAATTTAAATCATAAAAAAGCTTTTTTTTAAAAAGGCACAAGTAGAATCTTTAGGTGGCTCAGGCCCGGGTTATATGCTTGCCTGAGCCACCTGCACTATACTATACTGCACTTAGATCTGCACTTATGAGAATTTGACCTATCTAACTGTTGGGCAGTCTCACTGATATAAGCTGCTAGTCTGTGTGTCTCCATTCACGTTACACGAATGGTTTTCCATTATAACTAGACCTGTTTTTCCTTGTGGCTCACAGGGTTGTTATTTCTTGTGTTGCTTTATGTAAAACAGGGACATTGATTCATTTCACTTACTTCTAGCGCTGCACGTTATGTTTTTTATGTTTTGTACAATTGTGTCTGATTGTCGTGTCAGCAGCTAAAACACTTTTTAAGTTTGGCGCAGTATTTTTCCTTTAATTTTTTTACCTTCCTGCTCAGGGCTTCTGGTTGTTGGGGAGACAGAATCCGCCAGCATCCTAACAACCAGTGACTCATTCCCACCAGGGACATTCAGCTAACGTATGAATGTAAGCAAAGGGATAGTGTAAGAAAATAAAAAAGACGTCCCTGCCAAAATTCATTTTAGGCCCCTTTGTGAGCACAGGGAAGGGAGGGAAAGAGCATGCGACCTCTCCCCATGAACCATACAAGTCCACATGCCTGCAACATGAAGGGTACCTTGCCAAGGGCTCCCCCCTCCATCTTGTCCACACGTTGATGAGGGCAAGGGCCTCTTCCCCACAACCCTGGCCCAGTGGTGATGGGGGGGTTTGGGTGGAGTGCTTATTAGAATCTGTAAGCCCTGTTTAAAATAAAGGGGATCCCAGAAAACAGCCCCCTACCCTACATGAATCGGTACATGGTACCCCCACTCACCCACAAAAAAAGGGTCAATCCACCATCAATCATGTCTTGTGCTGTAGATTCACATGTAGATGCCTGCTGCCCACCGACAGAAAAAAACTTGCAGCCTGTCAGCATGTCCAAATTCATTGTTTCCCACCAAATTTCATCTTCCAGTTGCCATCACCACAGTGTAAACAAAGGGGTAAGGTCTTCTGGCTGACATCGTTGACCATATATAGACGTACCCATTTTTGGTCAACAATGTCCCGGTGATTGATGTGGACCTTCATTGCATTGATATGAGTGTTAGTGAATTTACATTGTCGGACTTTTTTGTTTTTCTTCATTTTTATTGTTTGTGCATGTTTTATTTACGATTGACATACTTTTATGAATGAGTAGGGCTACTATGTACCCTTTATTTTTTGGGCTCCCATTGATTTTAAAGGGGGCTTCTAGATTCAGATAAGCCCACTGCCCACTGTGGCAGGGTTGTAGGGAAGAGGCACTGACCCTGGTAAGGTACGCCCCTCCCCCTTTCCTAGCCAACCAAACTGCATGCTTAGGTAAGGGTCTGATATAGATTTTGGGGGGACACTACTCTTTTTTCAAGATATTTTGTGTGAGGTTCCCCTTAAAATCTATGCCAGAGTTGAAGGGTCTAATAAAGAATTTTGCAATTCCCCTGGAGTTGAGCTGTAAAATATTTTTTGTGATGGGACAGAAGTATCACAGTTTCACAGCAAATTTACACTGTTATACAAGCTGTACACTCACTACTTTGTAGCAAAGTGTCATTTCTTCAGTGTCGTCACATGAAAAGATATAATAAAATATTTACAAAAATGTGAGAGGTGTACTCACTTTTCGATATACTGTATGTACTATATGCATATTTTACTTCTAATTTTAAATTAATAATTCTTAATATACATTTAGTATAGAAACAAAAGGTGTATACTAGGGTATCCTCTCTAAAGAGCCGAGTGGATCTTTCATCATAGAGCTGGAGGAGTATTTTAGTATTGTACTCTGAGCTAGACTGGTTAGCTATCTTCAGAACAGAAAGGCAGCATTTTAAATAATGGATATAATATATTTTTATTATACTTTAAAGCAGAGTTTTTTTTGTGTACTATTTTTAGTGCTAACTAAATTAAAATAAAGCTATACAATGATCTATAAATCTTATTGTAATAAATAAATTCCTTACTGTTTTATTTGTTTCCTCCATATTTTTCCGTTTCCATCCTTGATGTAACCAGCAAACACCTGTCGATCTCGCGCATGCACGATTTAGCGCCGGACGTAGCGCTGATTGTTTGTAATGTTGCCATAATAACAGGCAGCGATGGAGGAAGGTCCTGCCCCATTGTTATGACAACATAACAATATTACAGCCCTCTGCGCTGCCCAGTGACTCCTGGAAAATGATGACAGACATCTCCCAGGAGCACTAGAGAGCACGGGCAGAGGGAAATGACGTCAGGCGCCTTGGAGAGGAAGAGGAAGATTACGAGGGCCTCCCTGGCAACAGACAAGAAAGGGTGAGTAAAAAAAAGTTTTTTCCACAGGTTGTTATTTAGATTTAATGCAGCAGAATGAAAAAATTATGACTGGAACTCCGCTTTAACCCTTTAATCCATTTAATATAGGTTGTTTTCTTCTCTCATTTTGTATCTTCATTGATAAATGGACTTTAGATTACAACTCAGTGTGTATGTATTTACAATAATACCTATCCAATACTGTGCCCATAAAATGAGAAAGCTTAGGGTGCCCCATCCCTATTAACTCCAGTGACTCACACTAAAAGGGTGCTGGCATGAAGAGAGCCCATCCCAGCTTGATATAAGCACATGAAAAGATGAAAACCCAAACGCCACATACCATAAAGAGCCCAGATGTCAGACAAGTGAAAGTGGCTTCAGTCTGACTCCATCCAAGCCACGACCCGAAGCGTTTTGCCCCACCCACAGGGCTTAGTCATATAGGACTGCTATCTCCTGCCGAATGGCAGTTTACAATGGGATCAATGTTTCATAATTACGAGCCAAAGGTTTGGCTTGTGGTTGCGGAGCAGACCTATTGACATGAATGGCTAAGTTTGACAGGTGGTGCTGATTGTCAACTCATCATACTGCATTAAACTTGGCACACATGTGGCGCAACGCATTATAGTCATGGTCTGTGAACACCCCCCAGCTGTATTTTATCTTTTGGGTAGAGATTTCCCCATGTTTTAGTTTTTTAAAGACCCTGCAAATATAGAAAAATACCTGTTGGTGATCTGCAAGAAATGGACTCCTGGTCTCTAGTTATGATCAGGAGCCATCAGAATGGGCTCCCGATTATGTGACAACCACAGTGGTCTTGCGATCGGCAAGCCCTTCCTACCCCCCAGCTAAAAGGCCGTGGTAAGTGGGCAAAAATGGGTGAAGGACTTTTACAACCATTCACTCAAACAGAGTGTAAATAGAAACACGTAGTTCCTCACCCACTTCTATCACAAGAATACCTTGAATGAGTACCCAGAACATTTTAAGCATCAAAGCAGTGGCAGGGTTTATGATGAGCCATTTAGAAGGAGTAAATTTGACCAGAGCAACCATGAACCCCACAATTTTTGTAAATTTAGTAGGACTTGCTCTGACCTTATATATTAATTTAACTATTTGACCCCCAGGCAAATTCTGACATTTGTGTCATACATGTAAAAATTTGTGTTTCTTGCTAGAAAATTACTTAAAACGCCCCAAAAACTACAGGTGATACTTGAAAAATGTGAATATTGTGCAAAAGTTCATTTACAGTATTTCACTAATGCAACTTAAAAGGTGAAACTAATATATGAGATAGACTCATTACATGCAAAGCAAGATAGTTTAAGCCGTGATTTGTCATAATTGTTATGATTATGGCTTACAGCTCATGAAAACCCCAAATCCACAATCTCAGAAAATTAGAATATTACATGCAATCAATAAAACTAGGATTGAACAATATCGGACCTCTGAAATGTATAAGCATGCATATGTACTCAGTACTTGGTTTGGGCCCCTTTTGCAGCAATTACTGCCTCAATGCGGCGTGGCATGGAAGCTATTAGCCTGTGGGACTGCTGAGGTGTTATGGAAGACCAGGATGCTTCAATAGCAGCCTTCAGCTCTTCTGCATTGTCTCTCATCTTTCTCTTGGCAATGCCCTATAGATTCTCTATGGGGTTCAGGTCAGTCGAGTTTGCTGGCCAATCAAGCACAGTAATCCCATGGTCATTGAACCAGGTTTTGGTGTTTTTGGCAGTGTGGGCAGGTGCCAAGTCATGCTGGAAAATTAAGTCAGCATACCCATAGAGCTCGTCTGCGGAAGGAAGCATGAAGTGCTCCAAAATCTCCTGGTAGACGGCTGCGTTGACCCTGGACTTAATGAAGCACAGTGGACCAACACCAGCAAATGACATGGCTCCCCAAATCAACACAGAGTGTTATACTATATGGTTTCCAAATGAGATGCAAAATTAGCTCTCATCAGAAAAGAGGACTTTTGACCACTGAGCACAGACCAGGTCTGTTTTTCTTTAGCCCAGGTAAGACGCTTCTGACGTTGTTTGTTGTTCAGGAGTGGCTTGACAAGAGGAATACGACATTTGAAGCCCATGTCCAGGATCCGTCTGTGTGTGGTGGCTCTTGATGCACTGACTCCAGCCTCAGTCCACTCCTTGTGAAAGTCCCCAACACTTTTGAATGGCCTTTTCCTGACAATCCTCTCCAGGCTGCAGTCATCCCTGCTGCTTGTGCACCTTTTTCTTCCACAATTTTCCCTTTCACATAACTTTCTATTAACCGCTTCCCGACCGGCGCACACAGATGTAGATCGGCAGAATGGCATGGACAGGCATAAGGGCGTACAGGTATGTCTCTTTAAAAATGCCGCTGTGCCATCGCGTGCACGCCGGTCGGGACCCCCATGAGTCCGGTCGCGGGTCCCGCGGATTCGATCGCCGCGGGGATACCTGCGATTGGCTCACGGGGAGGCTGAATGGGGAGATGCGGAAGTAAACAGCATCTCCCCGTTCTGCCTAGCAACAAGTGACACTGATCTCTTCTCCCTGTGATTGGAGCAGAGATCAGTGATCACTAAAACACAGCCACGCCCCCCACAGTTAGTAACATGCCCCTAGGACACACTTAACCCCTACACTGCCACCCCCTAGTTAACCCCTTCACTGCCAGTGTCATTTACACAGGAATCAGTGCATTTGTATAGCACTGATTGCTGTATAAATGACAATGGTCCCAAAAATTTGCCAAAAATGTCCGATGTGTCTGCCATAATGTCGCAGTTACAATAAAAATCGCTGATCGCTGCCATTACTAGTAAAAAAAAAAATATTAATAAAAATGCCATAAAACTATCCCCTATTTTATAAACGCTATAACTTTTGCGCAAACCAATCAATCATCGATTATTGCGATTTTTTTTAACAAAAATATGTAGAAGAATACGTATTGGCCTAAACTGAGGGAAAAAACGTTTTTTTATATATTTTTGGGGGATATTTATTATAGCAAAAAGTAAAAAAATAATGTGTTTTTTTCAAAATTGTCGCTCTTTTTTTGTTTATAGAGCAAAAAAAAAAAAACCACAGTGGTGATCAAATACCACCAAAAGAAAGCTCTATTTGTAAGAAAAAAAGGTCGTCAATTTTGTTTGGGAGCCACGTCGCACGACCGCGCAATTGTCAGTTAAAGCGACACAGTGCCGAATCGCAAAAAGTGGTCTGGTCTTAAGCCAGCAAAATGGTCCGGTCTGAAAGTGGTTAATGTGCTTTGATACAGCACTTTGGGAACATCCAACTTCTTTTGCAATTACCTTTTGAGGCTTTCCCTCCTTATGGAGGGTGTCAATGAGGGTTTTCTGCACAACTGTCAGGTCAGCAGTCTTTCCCATGATTGTGATTCCTACTCAACCAGAGACCATTTAAAGGCTCAGAAACCCTTTGCAGGAGTTATGGCTTAATTAGCTGATTAGAGTGGGACACTTTGAGCCTAGAATATTGCACCTTTTCACAATATTCAAATTTTCTGAGATTGTGAATTTGGGGTTTTCATAAGCTGTAAGCAGGGGTGCTTTAAACATATTTTTTATTTTATTATTTATTTTACTTTATTTAAATATTTTTTTTTGGATCATCTTTAGTGCTATTACAAGGGATGATCATCATCCCTTGTGATAGCATGGGAGGTGACAGATCCTCTGTATGGAGAGATCTGGGGTCTATTAGACCCCAGATCTCTCCTCTGGCCTCCAAAGCATGGAAACGGCTTGTAAACAAAGAACCAAAACCGAAAGGGACAAATCCTAGTTGCTTCTGGTTTCTGATATCACATATGGAAAGGAACAATATCAGTTCCTTTTTCCTTTAGGCATTGGAATGCGGCCATTCACATCATTACTGGGCTCCCCAATGGGACGGGAGAGCACTGTGAAGGTGACGGTGGAGGCAGGACGGAGGACCCCCTTCCGACAACCTGTAAATATTATCCAGTGGCTGTATAGCCACTCAGATCTATTTTACATTGTAGGAAATCACCGGCTGCAAAGGTTGATACCAGGATCATGGTTGTAGCTGCAACCATAATCCTGGTATAACCGTAGGCGTGCGCGAACAGGGTGTGCCTGGGCACACCCTAATCGCCCAGTGTGGTGCAGTTTCCCCCTGTTTACACCCCTGATATTTCACTAAAGCCCTCTAACAGGCTCCTAAAAAAAAAAAAAAAAACCGAATTAAATAAATAAATAAAATAAAGCTGTAGAAAATAATAAATATTACTGGCAACATCCACCGCTCTTCTGACACCGTCAGTATAAATACACATGCACACATATGTGCAGTGGCGGAACTACCGCCATAGCGACCCACGCATTTGCTATGGGGCCCGCAGCCAAGTAGGGCCCCATCCTATGTGACAATACAAACTTTTACTTTTTCCCTGCCGCCGCCGCTGCCGCCGCTAGAGGTCCACGGCCGGCGGAGATATTGTCTCCGCCGGCCGCCATTTTCCCGAAGACCAGACGAGTTAGACAGGGAGCCTGCACAGTTGCTACAGTAGAAATAGAGCTGTGGCGCCGCCCACCCCCCGCCCCCGGTCTGTCTGTCATCTGTGACCTGCTGTTGAAAGGGGTGGGGAGTGGGCGGTGCCGCATCTCAATTTCTATTGTAGCCGGCCGGCTCCGCCTCTATTTTGTTCCCCCCTGGGAGACACTGCTGTGCTGTTGGGAAATAGAAGGGCTCCAATGGGGGGGGGGCACCTGAAATGTAAGGAGGCACTCCGCTGGCTGGGGACACCTGAGATGTAAGGAGGCACTCCGCTGGGGACACCTGAGATGTAAGGAAGCACTCCGCTGGCTGGGGACACCTGAGATGTAAGGAGGCACTCCGTTGGCTGGGGACACCTGAGATGTAAGGAGGCACTCCGCTGGGGACACCTGAGATGTAAGGAAGCACTCCGCTGGCTGGGGACACCTGAGATGTAAGGAGGCACTCCGCTGGCTGGGGACACCTGAGATGTAAGGAGGCACTCCGCTGGCTGGGGACACCTGAGATGTAAGGAGGCACTCCGCTGGCTGGGGACACCTGAGATGTAAGGAAGCACTCCGCTGGCTGGGGACACCTGAGATGTAAGGAGGCACTCCGCTGGCTGGGGACACCTGAGATGTAAGGAGGCACTCCGCTGGCTGGGGACACCTGAGATGTAAGGAGGCACTCCGCTGGCTGGGGACACCTGAGATGTAAGGAGGCACTCCGCTGGCTGGGGACACCTGAGATGTAAGGAAGCACTCCGCTGGCTGGGGACACCTGAAATGTAAGGAGGCACTCCGCTGGCTGGGGACACCTGAGATGTAAGGAGGCACTCCGCTGGGGACACCTGAGATGTAAGGAAGCACTCCGCTGGCTGGGGACACCTGAGATGTAAGGAGGCACTCCGCTGGCTGGGGACACCTGAGATGTAAGGAGGCACTCCGCTGGCTGGGGACACCTGAGATGTAAGGAAGCACTCCGCTGGCTGGGGACACCTGAGATGTAAGGAGGCACTCCGCTGGCTGGGGACATCTGAGATGTAAGGAGGCACTCCGCTGGCTGGGGACACCTGAGATGTAAGGAGGCACTCCGCTGGCTGGGGACACCTGAGATGTAAGGAAGCACTCCGCTGGCTGGGGACACCTGAGATGTAAGGAGGCACTCCGCTGGGGACACCTGAGATGTAAGGAAGCACTCCGCTGGCTGGGGACACCTGAAATGTAAGGAGGCACTCCGCTGGCTGGGGACACCTGAGATGTAAGGAGGCACTCCGCTGGGGACACCTGAGATGTATGGAGGCACTCCGCTGGCTGGGGACACCTGAGATGTAAGGAGGCACTCCGCTGGCTGGGGACACCTGAGATGTAAGGAGGCACTCCGCTGGCTGGGGACACCTGAGATGTAAGGAAGCACTCCACTGGCTGGGGACCTGAGATGTAAGGAGGCACTCCGCTGGCTGGGGACACCTGAGATGTAAGGAGGCACTCCGCTGGCTGGGGACCTGAGATGTAAGGAAGCACTCCGCTGGCTGGGGACACCTGAGATGTAAAGAGGCACTCCGCTGGCTGGGGACACCTGAGATGTAAGGAGGCACTCCGCTGGCTGGGGACACCTGAGATGTAAGGAGGCACTCCGCTGGCTGGGGACACCTGAGATGTAAGGAGGCACTCCGCTGGCTGGGGACACCTGAGATGTAAGGAGGCACTCCGCTGGCTGGGGACACCTGAGATGTAAGGAAGCACTCCGCTGGGGACACCTGAGATGTAAGGAAGCACTCCGCTGGCTGGGGACACCTGAGATGTAAGGAAGCACTCCGCTGGCTGGGGACACCTGAGATGTAAGGAGGCACTCCGCTGGCTGGGGACCTGAGATGTAAGGAAGCACTCCGCTGGCTGGGGACACCTGAGATGTAAGGAGGCACTCCGCTGGCTGGGGACACCTGAGATGTAAGGAGGCACTCCGCTGGCTGGGGACACCTGAGATGTAAGGAAGCACTCCGCTGGCTGGGGACACCTGAGATGTAAGGAGGCACTCCGCTGGCTGGGGACACCTGAGATGTAAGGAGGCACTCCGCTGGCTGGGGACACCTGAGATGTAAGGAGGCACTCCGCTGGCTGGGGACACCTGAGATGTAAGGAGGCACTCCGCTGGCTGGGGACACCTGAGATGTAAGGAGGCACTCCGCTGGCTGGGGACACCTGAGATGTAAGGAAGCACTCCACTGGCTGGGGACCTGAGATGTAAGGAGGCACTCCGCTGGCTGGGGACACCTGAGATGTAAGGAGGCACTCCGCTGGCTGGGGACCTGAGATGTAAGGAAGCACTCCGCTGGCTGGGGACACCTGAGATGTAAAGAGGCACTCCGCTGGCTGGGGACACCTGAGATGTAAGGAGGCACTCCGCTGGCTGGGGACACCTGAGATGTAAGGAGGCACTCCGCTGGCTGGGGACACCTGAGATGTAAGGAGGCACTCCGCTGGCTGGGGACACCTGAGATGTAAGGAGGCACTCCGCTGGCTGGGGACACCTGAGATGTAAGGAAGCACTCCGCTGGGGACACCTGAGATGTAAGGAAGCACTCCGCTGGCTGGGGACACCTGAGATGTAAGGAAGCACTCCGCTGGCTGGGGACACCTGAGATGTAAGGAGGCACTCCGCTGGCTGGGGACCTGAGATGTAAGGAAGCACTCCGCTGGCTGGGGACACCTGAGATGTAAGGAGGCACTCCGCTGGCTGGGGACACCTGAGATGTAAGGAGGCACTCCGCTGGCTGGGGACACCTGAGATGTAAGGAAGCACTCCGCTGGCTGGGGACACCTGAGATGTAAGGAGGCACTCCGCTGGCTGGGGACACCTGAGATGTAAGGAGGCACTCCGCTGGCTGGGGACACCTGAGATGTAAGGAGGCACTCCGCTGGCTGGGGACACCTGAGATGTAAGGAGGCACTCCGCTGGCTGGGGACACCTGAGATGTAAGGAGGCACTCCGCTGGCTGGGGACACCTGAGATGTAAGGAAGCACTCCGCTGGCTGGGGACACCTGAGATGTAAGGAAGCACTCCGCTGGCTGGGGACACCTGAGATGTAAGGAAGCATTCCGCTGGCTGGGGACACCTGAGATGTAAGGAGGCACTCCGCTGGCTGGGGACCTGAGATGTAAGGAGGCACTCCGCTGGCTGGGGACACCTGAGATGTAAGGAGGCACTCCGCTGGCTGGGGACACCTGAGATGTAAGGAGGCACTCCGCTGGCTGGGGACACCTGAGATGTAAGGAGGCACTCCGCTGGCTGGGGACACCTGAGATGTAAGGAGGCACTCCGCTGGCTGGGGACACCTGAGATGTAAGGAGGCACTCCGCTGGCTGGGGACACCTGAGATGTAAGGAGGCACTCCGCTGGCTGGGGACACCTGAGATGTAAGGAGGCACTCCGCTGGCTGGGGACACCTGAGATGTAAGGAAGCACTCCGCTGGCTGGGGACACCTGAGATGTAAGGAGGCACTCCGCTGGCTGGGGACACCTGAGATGTAAGGAAGCACTCCGCTGGCTGGGGACACCTGAGATGTAAGGAGGCACTCCGCTGGCTGGGGACACCTGAGATGTAAGGAAGCACTCCGCTGGCTGGGGACACCTGAGATGTAAGGAGGCACACCCATGGCTCGGGACACCTGAGATGTAAGGAAGCACTCCGCTGGCTGGCAGAAGGCTCGAGCGCACCTGTGAAGGGACATCGTTTTCAGCACATGAGGAGGCTCTGGAGTCTGAACAAGAGGTAGGGAGTGGGAGTCAGACTGTCATCTGTTTTGCACAGTTCAATTATTTTTTTTTGGGGGGGGGGGCCAAACAACATTTTGCTATGGGGCCCTGTGATTTCTAGTTACGCCCCTGCATATGTGTTTAAGATTTGAGGTGCACACCCTAATGCAATGGGCTGTGCATACCTATGGGTATAACCACTTCAACCTGGGGCCGTATACGGCCTACCGACGGGAAGTGGTTAAACTTTGGTAGAGCTGCATTTATTAGGCTAAAACAAGTGGCACTGTAAGACGTAGTAGTCCTCTTCCATTAGTGTGTCTTTTGTTTAATTTTTATTTTGAGCCAGGGTCACTTTAGTTAATCTTCTAAAGATTATACAATGACTGAAATTCCATGTTCCTTACCTGCAGGAGAAGCATAATCCATCCACACATTTCACCATGAAGAATTTTTATGGAACTGCTTTAACTTTATTTGTGGCCGGGACTGAGACAGTGAGCACCACCTTGAGACATGGATTCTTGCTTCTTCTCAAACACCCAGATGTTAAAAGTAAGAGTCCAAGGCAGTAGACTGTGGTGGGATGTGTATCTATTTTAAATAGTATATGCATAGGATGCAAGGGTTTACAACCCCTTTAATGCTTTTATCTTTGTTTAATACCATTTTAAGTACAGTACAACTTTAGATAGTTAATGCAACATACTGGAACAGAGATCTGTGAATGGGTTGTAAATCCCATCTTAAAAGGGAAGTTGGAGATTAAAAAAGAAAAACTTTTATACTCACCGAGGTGGATGCAGCATCAATCTGATGAATTCAGAGAACAGAGCGATCAAAGACTGCTGATCAATCAGTTCTTGGACTTCAGTGAGCAGAGAGGCCGTGACTGTCAGGAGGTAGCTCAGGCTCTCAGAGGCTCGCTGAGAGGCTGGGTTAGCTGCTGGTCCAGGTATCTGGGTAAATCCCATCTTCAAATTTAGTATCTCTCCAGAGTCTGAATTACTTCTATGGCGTCAGCCGACAGCAGACTTTAGCTAAATATGGGTCATGGAGTGCACTTTGTTCCCCAGGTTAAAATAGGGCCAAAAGAGTTTTGGCCCTGTTTGTCTTTTAAGCCAAAAAGTTATTTTTTTTCATTTTCTAGATCCGTTATAGTTAATGAGGTTTTTTAAAGGTTGAAGTTCATGGACATTTGGGGTTTTTCTTTTTATGTACATCACTAGAAATTTTTTAAAATGGCTCTTCAGGTAACAGGAATTGCGACACATTGTAGCAGAGAAACACTCTAGAAGAGATAAATACTGTAAGTAGAATTCATTGTTCATTTCCCAACTGTGATTCTGAGCTTATTTGTTTTTAGTTTATTAATGAGTTTTTTAAAGTGGAACGTCACTCTCCCAATAAACATTGATTATTTGTTAATCATTGTGCGGCTAGCATTAGTAAATAGATAGGAAGGTATATTTTTTACATTTCTTGACTTATGGCCTGGTTTCTTGCCTAAGCAAATGATGTCATACATCCCAGGAGTCTTCAGGAGGGGAGGTTATCTCAGCTAAGCACACTCTCTTGCATCTATGCTTAAGCTAAGGGCAGATGGATTCCAAGAATTAAATGCTACATGAATCATTTGCCCTTACTCAAGATGGCCACAGCCAGAAATGCTATGGGGTGTTTTTCAAAGTGATTCTCAACAAAATAAAGCATGGAGACATGGATGGTTGGGGGAGAGTTGCTTTGAATATTAAAAAATGAATTAAATTGTGTGTTTTGGTTTCTGGTGCTCCGATGCAGTGAAGATATTCTTTAATATTCTAGCTAAAGGTTGATTTATTTATCTTTTCTTACTGACTTTGACCAAGTATCTCTGTTAGTTAAGGTACAAGAGGAAATTGATCAAGTGATTGGAAGTTTGCGAGTCCCAACATCCCAAGACAGGGAGTCTATGCCTTATACCGATGCCGTCATTCATGAAATTCAGAGATATGCTGATGTGCTGCCCATGAACCTGCCACATGAGGTCTCCAGGACTACTCAGTTTCGTGGATTTACTATTCCCAAGGTAAAATATTTATGCCGAGATAGCGTGTTTGCTTAATTGACTTAAATCTCTAGGCAGAACATATTTGTATTTTGGAGATTTTAGGACCCTTTCACACTGATTAGTCTTTGATGGGTTTTCAGTTAAAAAAA
Organism: Lithobates sylvaticus; assembly: GCA_028564925.1. Taxonomy (NCBI): domain Eukaryota; kingdom Metazoa; phylum Chordata; class Amphibia; order Anura; family Ranidae; genus Lithobates; species Lithobates sylvaticus. The sequence continues at coordinate 197,196,887 of CM053033.1, read as the reverse complement.
AAAGCGGTAGATCCCTTTGAATCCTGAACTCTTCTGTCTGGTCAGTTGCAATTCAGTTGCATTTTTGGTTGCTTTCACACTGTTCAATTGTAAAAACATGATAAAAATGCATAATCTTCAGCTTTTTTTAACAAAAAAAAATGATAAAAAACTAATTGGTGTAAAAGGACTCTAAATACGCACCAAACATGCACCAAAAATGTAGCAAGCAGGACTTTTAAAAACACAACTGAAACACAACTGACCAGTGTGAAGAGTTCCATAGGATTTAAAGAAATGCAAAGAAATCAGTGTGAAAGGACCCTTTAGTTAGGGGTCAGAACGTCATCAAGCTTTTTTTTTTTTTTCTGTCTGTATCCCATTAAGGACATTATCCTTCACTTTTTGAGAGATTTCCAACAATATCACGACAATAAAGTCTGGCTCCGCCAGGTGTCTGGACTGATTCCTGTCTCAGCCTCTCAGCGAGCCACTGAGAGCCTGAGACAGCGGCTCCCCGCCCCTCCACAGCTCAGCTCTCCAGAGAGCGTGGGGGAGGCAGAGTGGAGAGCTGCTGATTGACAGTCAGCAGCTCTCTGCTTGGGGAGCTATGAGAACCAAGCCATCGGTGCAGAGGCGGCAGGGGACAGATGCAGCATCGGACCGATGCTGCATCCACCTAGGTAAGTATGATTCTGAAAAAAAAGAAAAAAACATACTTCTCTTTTAAAATATAAAATGTGGGGATTTTGCTTTTTGTACTAATAAAGTGTGTGGTTATGTACAACGTATTAAACCACTGGCAGATATGAAAAGCATACACGTAAAATCAGTGCTCACCATCAGCAATCCTAAAAGTAATCCTAAAAATGCCAATCCATAAAGATGTCCTTCCATAAAAATCTTTTCTAAGTCCAATGTAGACAAAACAGCTTCAGCAACATCCTCTCTGGTTGTGAATCCCTTGTAGTACTCCACTCAAAAAGGTGAAAAGATCTCAAAAAAGAAAATGCTATAGGTTTAGAATGTCTAATCCAATTGGTGTATCTAAAATAATGTGTTTATATTGTGCTTACATCAAAAAATCAAAATCAAAATCAAACAGAGCCTTCCATAACACACCAATGTGGCTGTTTCTCTGTGTCTCTATCTCCACTCCAGAAGAATTTCTCCTCTCTTCTCTCCAGATTGGTGTTGGAAGCAAATATAAGATTAATAATGTGCCATCAATTCGTCCTCCCTGATGAGAATTCCTTGCTCTTACATCCAGAAAGAAACATAAAACCAGAATGCTATCCAGTAAGCGCTGTTATCATAGGTATAATTTTATCATCAACAATCCTCCGATCCTACATACTCTAATGTTAGGACTCTTCCATGCAAGACATTAAAAAAGGGCCCATAAGGGCAGCAGTACAAGTTAAAATCCAATGTTTATTGTGCAAAAACGTACTTACAAAATGGCCACCACGGCACTTCAGGTGTGTGATTATGTCACTTCTGGCATCTGGCATCACTTCGGATGTGTTTCATCCAATAGATTTCTTCCTAGGAACCCACATCTTGGGAAGAAGTCCATTGGACAAAACACATTGGAAAAGACATCAAATGTGGAAGTGGCATAATTGCGCATCTGAACTGCTGCGGCAGCCATCTTAATTGAAGTTTACAGGCATTTTTACAAGCTGTTTTTGCACATTAAGCCCGGGTTCACACCAGTGCGGTGTGAATTCCAGCTACATTTTCTCTGTGAAGAGAAAATGTAGCTTTTCATCGGTGCCGCTCCGTTCTATCAGCACATCAGCTGAGCAGGGAGAGGGGGGAGAGGAGGGGGAGGTGTAGTGAGAAGAAGGAGAGATTTCTTGTTCAGAATGGAATGCATCTGCGAATCAGATGCGTTCCCATAGAGGACAATGTGCTTGTAATTCGTACCGCAATGCCCAGAAAACGCACGTGTTTTTTGTGCAAAGCGCAGTGCGAATGCAACGCACATATGTGAACAAGATACATTAATTTGAATGTATTTTAAAATGTCCTGCGAATTGGATGCGGTGTAAGCCACATCTAATACGTTGAATTTTAACTTGTACTGCTGCGCTGTGGGCCCTTTTTTAATGTCTTGCATGGGAGCTTCTTAACATTCTAGTATTGTTGATGATACACTTATGCAGGGCCGGTGCTACCAATAGGCGAGGTAGACGCCGGCCTAGAGCGCACTTAGTCGGGGGGCGGTGCCGGCACGGGCTGACTGGGTAGGGGATGCATGCATTTGTGGGGCCCAAGGCAGCTGGGCTGCTCCTTGGGCTGGCGCCACTCACCCAGCCTCTCCGTGCCAGCCTGAGTGTGCTTTGCTGTGACCATTTGCCTCCCCCTCCAATGAGGAGTGTTACTCTGCAGCAGCCTTTTGCCCCTCCCCCTGCCTTGGGAGTCCTCTGGTCTGGTGTGGCCTGTTGTGTGAGAATGGCAGACAGGGAGGGGCGTTGCATGATGCAGATGGAGGAGCAGTTGGTGCAGAGGTTAAAGCAGCTGTTGGTGGACCAGCGAGGGATACCGAGGAGCGGCTCGGTGGCGGGACCCCAAAAGATTACTCTGTGTGTACAGTTCTGGGGAAAGCCTGACAATGTAATCTGGAGGCCATGGAGAGATGAGGAGAATCCACAAATGTACATTGTACTGGGAGAGGGGTGGGTGTTCTGTATGCAGTGCAGGGCTGTCCTGAGGGCTGAAGATGTACAGGACTTTTCAGCCAGAGTTAGTAGGAATCAGGTGGGTGAGTGTTGTGGTCAGGTGGGTCAATGTAGTTGTCAGGTGGGTCAGTGTATTGGTCAGTTTAGTGGTCAGGTAGGTCAGTGTAGTGGTCAGGTAGGTCAGTGTAGTGGTCAGGTGGGTTAGTGTAGTGGTCAGGTGGGTCAGTGTAGTGGTCAGGTACAGTTGAACTCAGAAGAGGTCAGGTAGGTCAGTGTAGTTTTCAGGTGGGTCAGTGTAGTGGTCAGTGTAGTGATCAGGTGGGTCAGTGTAGTGATCAGGTGGGTCAGTGTAGTGGTCAGGTAGGTTAGTGTAGTGGTCAGGTAGGTCAGTGTAGTGTTCAGGTAGGTCAGTGTAGTGTAGTGGTCAGGTAGGTCTGTGTAGTGTTCAGGTAGGTCAGTGTAGTGGTGAGGTAGGTCAGTGTAGTGTTCAGGTAGGTCTGTGTAGTGGTCAGGTTGGTCTGCGTAGTTGTAAGGTAGGTCAGTGTAGTTGTCAGTGTAATGGTCAGGTGGGTCAGTGTAGTGGTCAGTGTAGGTGTCAGGTGGGTCAGTGTAGTGATCAGGTAGGTCAGTGTAGTGTTCAAGTAGGTCAGTGGGTCTGTTAAGTGGTCAGGTGGGTCTGTGTAGTAGTCAGGTAGGTCAGTGTAGTGGTCAGGTGGGTCTGTGTAGTTGTTAGGTGGGTCAGTGTAGTGGTCAGGTGGGTCAGTGTAGTGGTCAGGTACAGTTGAGCTCAAAAGTGGTCAGGTAGGTCAGTGTAGTGGTCAGGGGGGTCAGTGTAGTGGTCAGGTAGGTCAGTGTAGTGTTCAGGTAGGTCAGTGTAGTGTTCAGTTAGGTCAGCGTAGTGTTCAGGTAAGTCAGTGTAGTGGTCAGGTGGGTCAGTGTAGTGGTCAGGTGGATCAGTGTAGTGGTCAGGTAGGTCAGTGTAGTAGTCAGGTAGGTCAGTGTACTGGTCAGGTAGGTCAGTGTACTGGTCAGGTAGGTCAGGTGGGTCTGTGTAGTGGTCAGCTCAGTCAGTGTAGTGGTCAGGTGGGTCTGTGTAGTGGTCAGGTGGGTCTGTGTAGTGGTCAGGTAGGTCAGTGTAGTGGTCTGGTAGGCCAGTGTAGTGGTCCAGTAGGTCAGAGTAGTGGTCAGGTGGGTCTGTGTAGTGGTCAGGTACAGTTGAGCTCAAAAGTTTGCATATCCTGGCAAAAATTGCGAAATTTTGCCATTGATATTGAAAATATGACTGATCATGCCAAAAAAAAAAAAAACGTCTTTTATTTAAGGATAGTGATCACATGAAGCCATTTATTATCACATCGTTTTATGGATCCTTTCTAAATCTTAATGATAAGTTGATATGATAAGTTGATAACAGAAATCACATAAATGGCCCTGATAAAAGTTTACATACCCTGCAATGTTTGGCCTTGGTACAGACACAGAAGGTGGCACACACGCGTTAAAATGGCAATAAAGGTTATTTTCTCACATTTGTGGCTTTTTAAATCACAATTAGTATCTGTGTATAAATAGTCAATGAGTTTGTTAGCTCTCACTTGGATGTCCTAAGCAGGCTAGACACTGAGCCATGAGGAGGTATAAAAGAACAGTCAAAAGACCTGCGTAAAGTAATGGCACTTTATAAAGATGGAAAAGGATATAAAAAGATACCCAAAGCCTTGAATATGCCAGTTAGTATTAAGAAGTGGAAAATTTGGGGCTCTTTTGATACCAAGCCAAGGTCAGGTAGACCAAGAAAGATTGCAGCCACAACTGGCGGAAGAATTGCCCAGGATACAAATAAAAACCCACAGGTAACCTCAGGAGAAATACAGGCTGCTCTCCAAAAAGACAGTGTGGTTGTTTTTAAGGCGCACAATTCAACGATACTTGAAAAAAAAAGAGCTGCATGGTTGAGCTGCCAGAAGGAAGTCTTTATTGCGCCAATACCACAAAAAAGCCCAATGAGGCATGTCAAGGTGTTGTTGGGCATATTGTAACCAGGCTTTTTTGTGGAACTTGTGCAGTAAAGGCTTCTTTATGGCAACTTGACCATGCAGCTCTTTTTTGTGTCATCGTATTGTGCTCCTTAAAAACAACCACATCATCTTTTTCCAGAGCAGCCTGTATTTCTCCTGAGGTTACCTGTGGGTTTTTTCTTTGTATCCCAAACAATTATTGTGGCAGTTGTGGCTGAAATCTTTCTTGATCTTCCTGACCTTGGCTTGGTATCAAAATTTCCACTTCTTATTAAATGATTCAACAGTACTGACTGGCATATTCAAGGCTTTTGGTATCTTTTTATATCCTTTTCCAGCTTTATAAAGTTCCATTACATTGTTACGCAGTCTTTTGACTGTTCTTTTATACCTCCTCATGGCTCAGTGTCTAGCCTGCTTAGGACATCCAACTGAGAGCTAACAAACTCATTGACTATTTATACACATATACGAATTATGATTTAAAAAGCCACAAATGTGAGAAATTAACCTTTATTGCCATTTTAACTCGTGTGTGCCACCTTCTGTGTCTGTACCAAGGCCAAATATTGCAGGGTATGTAAACTTTTTATCAGGGCCATCTGTGTGCTTTCTGTTATCATTATGATTTAGAAAGGATCCATAAAACTATGTGATAATAAATGGCTTCATGTAATCCCTATCCTTGAATAAAAAACTGTTTTTTTGGCATGATCATTCATATTTTCAATATAAATGCCAAAATTTCACAATTTCTGCCAGGGTATGCAAACTTTTGAGCACAACTGTAGGTCAGGTAGGTCAGTGTAGTGGTCAGTTGGGTCAGTGTAGTGGTCAGGTGGGTCAGTGTAGTGGTCAGGTGGGTCAGTGTAGTGGTCAGTGTAGTGGTCAGGTGGGTCAGTGTAGTGGTCAGGTAGGTCAGTGTAGTGTCAGGTAGGTCAGTGTAGTGGTCAGGTGGGTCAGTGTAGTGGTAAGGTGGGTCTGTGTAGTGGTCAGGTAGGTCAGTGTAGTGGTCAAGTGGGTCAGTTTAGTGGTCAGGTGGGTCTCTATAATGGTCAGGTGGGTCAGTGTAGTGGTCAGGTGGGTCTGCGTAGTGGTCAGGTGGGTCTGTGCAGTGGTCAGGTGGGTCTGCGCAGTGGTCAGGTAGGCCAGTGTAGTGGTCAGGTAGGTGAATGTAGGAATCAGGTAGGTCTGCGCAATCTCCACCCCACCACCTACACCGTATACATGGGCGGGGCAAAAGAGGTGGAGTCAAGGGCAGAGCCAATGGGGGGGCGGCAAAATTAGGTTTCTTCTAGGGTTTTAAAAATCCTTGCACCAGGCCTGCATTTATATCCATAATAACAGTGCTTACTGAATAGCATTCTTTTTAATGTCTTTATTGATGTTAGAACGAGGAATTCTCATCAGAGAGGACTAATTGATTGCACATTATTAATCTTATATTTGCTTCCAATGCCAATCTGGAGAGAGGGGAGTCTGATGGGCACTGATAGGCAGCACTGATAGGCACTAATAGGGCTGCACTGATAATCAGGGCATTGATAATCAGTGCCGTGATTTTCAGTGTACTGACAGTCTTGCCACTTAATGGCTCTCCTTTCCTCACACAGACACAGTGTGGAAGGAAAGTACTGCCGATAACCAGCAAGTCTGTTTATATGTGATCAGCTATTCATATAGTAAAGGTCCGCTGTGATTAGCCCTTTACCCCAGGGGGCATGAAGGAGACAGGGCTCTGGGAGGGTGTCCATGAATGCCCTCCCAGAACTGGAAGCCCGGGGCTTGGGTGGAGGGAGGGGTCAGGGGGGCCCTTCATGGTTCCTTGCGCCAGGGCCCTAAAGGTTCTAGTTACGCCTCTGCCCTCAACCCTGCACTCTGTCCATAAAGGAGCCTTCAACTTTGCACATAGAGGACCCCTCAACCCTGCACTCTTCACATAGAGGACCTCTCAACCCTGCGCTCTTCACATAGTGAACCCCTTAACCATGTACTCTGCACAAAGAGCACCCCTCAACCCTGCACTCTGCATATAGTGCACTCCTCAACCCTGCACTCTGCACATAGCACACTCCTCAACCCTGCACTCTGTTCGTAGCGCACTCCAGTACCCTGCAGTCTGTATATAGTGCACTCTTAAAATCCTGGTATATAACAATGCCTCACTGTTTAGGGCAGTTTAGCCACACCCACAATTTGATGCTGAAATAATGATGTGCAGTAAGCTCTAGCAACCAATCAGTGAACAGTAATGATCTGCTGTAATCTCTAGCAACCCATCAGTGAACAATAATGATGAGCAGTAACCAATAGCAACCAATCAGTGAGCGTTAAGGATGTGCAGTAACCTCTAGCAACCAACCAGTGAGCAGTAATGACGTGCAGTAACCTCTAGCAACCAATCAGTGAGCATAAATTATGTGCAGTAACCTCTAGCAACCAGTTAGTGAGCTGCAATGATATGCTGCAACCTCTGGCAACCAATCGCAATCGCTACCTGATGTGCTGCAGTAAACTAATTTTGAGTCCAGCTCCTATCTATTGTATTTCTTAGGTTGGGGGGGCAAAATAAATGTTTGCCCAGGGTCCAATCAATAGTAGAGACGGCCCTGCCTTTTATTAAACGTCAGCAGCTACAATATTTGTAGCTGTTCTTTTTATTTCAGACTAAAGAACCGCTTTGAGGGCAATGAGCCTAAATTTAGCCATTATCAATGTTTGCACTAGGTCCTTTAGGCTTATCTGTTAGATTCCAAGTACTTTTAACCTTACTTACTTAACACTGCAGTAACCTGACCATTTGTGTTTCCTTTTCTATGCAGGGTACAGATGTATTTGTCCCCCTGTCCTTCATTCTACATGATCCAAAGTACTTTTCTGATCCATTCACTTTTACTCCAGAGCGGTTCTTAGATGAAAATGGGAGCTTTAAAAAGAATGAGGCCTTCTTAGCATTTTCTGCAGGTACAAGATAATCTTTAATTTCAGCAAAATTCACATAAATCAAACATGTCTAAATATATAAAATATACATCCAAATAACGGGTGAGTCACTCCTCTCCTGTCTGCTTCAATTGTAGGAGAGGTGTCACAGTGGGCTCCCAACTTTCCATCGATCAAAAATGTAAAAACGAGAGGTCACAATCTCCAATGCAATTATTTACTTCATGTAAAATCTTCATACAAAATGATGTCAAGAACTAGAGTATGAAAAAAAAATTGACTTTATAGGCATACTAAAAAGGGTATCACAAAGTTTATTAGAATAACATAAACAAACACTTGATAAAGTACATGTAAATCAGTGAAAGTGATTAAAACCTTCTCCCCAGTCCACCGTCTATCCAGGGTCCAAACAGGCTCAATGGATACTCTAGGGGGCCTGGAAACATTCTGAGTACGGCAATCAACCAATACAATAGCATGTATGGTAACCTGAATAGGTAAATTCCTAACAGTAGTTAGTGATGGGTAACAGTAGCCAACTCAGAAGATGTAATTTCTGCTTTTCAAGATACCAGTGGCATGCTCAACTACTAGTTCCGTGCCTATGACTGTGCTTCTTCTGGAGCTACAGTGTCTTGCAAAAGTATTCACCCCCCTTGGCTTTTTACCTATTTTGTTACATTACAGCTTTAGTTCAATGTTTTTTTAATCTGAATTATATGTGATGGATCAGAACACAATAGTCTAAGTTGGTGAAGTAAAATTAGAAAAATATATACATAAAACTATTTTTCAGAAATAAAAAACTCATAATTGGCATGTGCGTATGTATTCACCCCCTTTGTTATGAAGCCCATAAAAAGCTCTGGTGCAACCAATTACCTTCAGAAGTCACATAATTAGTGAAATGATGTCCACCTGTGTGCAATCTAAAGCCCCATACACACGGTCGGATTTTTGCATGGATTCTGTCCGATCGGACAATGTTGTTGAAAAATCAGACCGTGTGTATGCACCATCGGACAGTGTACGTCGGATTGTCCGACGGACAACGTCCTATCTCCTGCTGGATAGATTTTCCGACAACACGGTCCGATCACACCAAATCCGATCGTGTGTACCGTTGTCCGACGGACAAAGTGCTACGCATGCTCAGATCACATTACAAGACCAAAACTATTGGCTACTAGCCTCTACGTAGTCCCGTCGTAGGCAACAAACGTCACCACGTTCAGAATCGGATTTTCCGACAACTTTGTCCGACCGTGTGTACGCAAAACCAACATCAGACAAAGTATGACGGACATGGTCTGACGGACATGGTCCTCGGATAATCCGTGCGTGTGTATGGGGCTTAAGTGTCACATGATCTGTCATTACATATATAAGAAAACGTTATGTCTGGCGCAAACCCAAAGAACACCATCCCCACAATGAAACATGAAAAAAAAAAAAAAAACATCTTCAAAGTTATGGGCATGTTTAAATGATGCACATCCTCAAACAATCCATGTTAATTCCAGGTTGTGAGGCAACAAAACACGAAAAATGCCAAGGGGGATGAATACTTTTGCAAGGCACTGTATATCTATAGATAGATAGATATACATGTATATACACATATATAATATATATATATATATATATATATATATATATATATATATATACATATACAGTTGTGCTCATAAGTTTACATACCCTGGCAGAATTTATGATTTCTTGGCCATTTTTCAGAGAATATGGATGATAACACAAAAACGTTTCTTTCACGCATGGTTAGAGCTTGGCTGAAGCCATTTATTATCAGTCAACTCTTTTTAAATCATAATCACAATAGAAACTACCCAAATGACCCTAATCAAAAGTTTACATACCCCAGTTCTTACTACTGTGTTTTGCCCTCTTTAACATCAATGTCAGCGTGAAGTCTTTTGTGGTATTTGTGGATGAGGCTCTTTATCTTCTCAGATGGTAAAGCTGCCCATTCCTCTTGGCAAAAAGCCTCCAGTTCCTGTAAATTATTGGGCTGTCTTGCATAAACTGCAAGTTTAAGATCTCCCCAGAGTGGCTCAATGATATTGAGGTGAGGAGACTGAGATGGCCACTCTAGAACCTTCACTTTATTCAGCTGTACTCAATGACAGGTCGACTTGGCCTTGTGTTTTGGATCATTGTCATGTTGGAATGTTCAAGTATGTGCCATGCGCAGCTTCCTGGCTGATGAATGCAAATGTTCCTCCAGTATTTTTTTAACAAAATTTCCTGTGCCTTTGTAGCTCACACATCCCCAAAACATAAGCGATCCAACTTCGTGTTTCACAGTAGGAATGGTGTAACTTTCATCAAAGGCCTTGTTGACTACACTCCAAATGTAATGTTTATGGTTGTGCCCAAAAAGCTAAATTTTGGTCTCATCACTCCAAATGACTATGCCAGAAGGTTTGAGGCTTGTCGCTGTGCTGTTTGGCGTATTGTAAGTGGGATACTTTGGGGCATTTGCGTAGTAATGGCTTTCTTCTGGTGACTTGACCATGCAGCCCATCTTTCTTCAAGTGCCTCCTTATTGTGCATCTTGAAACAGCCACACCACATGTTTCAGAGAGTCCTGTATTTCACCTAAATTTATTTGTGGGTGTTTCTTTGCATACCGAACAATTTTCATGGCAGTTGTGGCTGAAATGTTAGTTGGTCTACCTGACTGTGGGTTGGTTTCAACAGAACCCCTAATTTTCCACTTCTTGATTAGATTTTGAACACTGCTGATTGGCATTCTCAATTCCTTGGATATCTTTTTGTATCCCTTTCCTGTTTCATACAGTTCAACTACCTTTTCCCGCAGATCCTTTGACAATTCTGTTGCTTTCACCATGACTCAGAATCCAGAAATGTCAGTGCAGCATTGGATGAAAGATGCAAGGGTCTGTCAGGAGTCCAGAAACTCTTTGACCTTTTATACACACACACTAATTACAAGCAAACAGATCACAGGTGAGGGTGGTTACCTTTAATAGCCATTCAAACCCCTTTTGTGTCAACCTGTGTGCATGTTATCAGGCCAAAATAACCAGGGTATGTAAACTTTTGATCAGGGTCATTTGGGTAGTTTGTGTTTTAATTATGATTTAAAATGAGTAAACACAGTTGATTGATAATAAATGGCTTCAGCCAAACACTAACCATGAGTGGAAGAAAAGATTTTGTGTTATCATTTATATTCTCTGAAAAATGGCCAAAAAATCATAAAATCTGCCAGGGTATGTAAACTTATGAGCACAACTGTGTATATGTATGTATGTATATATATATATATATATATATATATATATATATATATATATATATATATATATATATATATATATATATATATATACATACATATATATATATGTGTGTGTCATGGGACAGTTAGTGGTGGACTTATTTATACCACAGTGCCCAAAAGTTACACAAATCATAAAAAAATTAAAGGATAAGTTCACCTTTTATCAAAAACAAATTATAGATGCACATCTTTTTCAGGTAAAAATTGTGCATTTATTCTTTTTTTAAAACAGGTGCCTGTAAAGTACTGCACCCGCAATAAGAAGATCACGGGTGCAATGTCTGGATCCTGCAGACTCTTAGCAAGCTGTCTGCCTGTACCTCATATGGGCAGGCAGTTACTGAATGGCAGGAAGATTGAATAGTCTACAAGAGTGCCTACCAGCTCCCTTACAGTTCATTGACAACTACAAGCCAAAGGCCTTGGTGGCCGGCTGTTGATGTAGGTAATTCATTCATAGAACTCTGTGAATGAATAATGCAGCTGTGTGGGCGAAGCCCCGCATGGCCACACTGTTTTTAAATTGGGACAGCCGATGCGGGGAGAAGATCAACCGCTCACTGTCACAGGGAGGGAGGATCGAGGTGGTAAAGAAGGCAGGAGCTAGAACCCTAAAAACAGGTGGAACGTAACATATTCCAAAGGTGAACTTATCCTTTAGTTTATTAACTTATGTTGTGCAACGATCCATCCATAAAAAAAGAAATCTATTTATTTAGCTTTGAAATTATAATTCCATATAAAACTGAGCTTAATTGGAGTATTGGAGTCTTTACATGCCTCTTCCATCCATTTGTGCCTTGTAAAATTTAAATGCTTTCATATCTTCTCTCCCCAGGGAAGCGAATGTGCTTAGGAGAAGGACTGGCCCGTCAGGAAATTTTTCTCACTATCACCACACTTCTGCAGAACTTTGATATTACTTCACCAGTAGACCTCAAAGAGTTGGACATCACACCACAGATGGTTGGGTTTTCCAATTTTCCAAAACCTTTCAAGATAGGCTTTATCCCACGCTAATAAACTAAGACAATTAAATATTAGAACTTCAAGAACCCACCAACTGACAAGCTAAGTGTTAGCATGGCTGTGATGATAATGAGGTCTGATGAACCCCAAACTGTGTGGTGTGAATGGTGAATCATACTGAACACAGCGACACTCTCTTTTCTCCAAAACTTGCAAGTCATTGACAAAAAACAGTCAGATTTAAATCCCATGTTTGTCCTATGTAAGGTGACACCTTTGACAAAAATGCACAGCCAGCCTAAAGTTGAAGTTTAGTATATTTTTTGGGATACAGCACTAAACACATCATTAGGAACCAGACTAAAAAGAAAAAAGAAAATAGGTCCTGACATCTACTTAGGCTACCACTGTTTATTATTAAATAATATAACTAATATCCTGAGTCTGGCTATTTTAATTTCCTGAGTCAAAATGCAATCCATACTCAATAAGTCCTGATGTTATGCAGTTACCTTCATAAAAAGAGGTTACACTGATGCATGGGAAGTTGCCAACCAGTTAGACACCAAACATGTATATGCTACAAGGTCCAACAGGCTAAAACAACACATCAGCCCTAAGGTGAGATGTACAAAATATCCATATCTTATTTGTTCTCTAATGAATCATTATTTTGTTCCGTTCAGTTATACCTTATGTTGGTTGTTGGGTTGTAAACCTTGTAAGATGGAAATAAAGATATATTTAGAAAAACTGGCATTATAGTTGTGTCTTCTGGAGCATAATTAAATATTTAGCACACCCCTGAGACCCTTTGATTGGTTGTGGTTATTTTGTGAATGCCCTCATCAGGAACCAGAAATGATGGATGTATTTTCAGCTCTGTGATTTCTTTTTTACATCAAAACTAAGGATAATGAGATAGTCATGTTTCTGAAAGCTAGTGACTGATATATCAGACTGGACTTACTCTGCAAGCAAATTGGATTCTGCATGGAACCAAATACTAAGTACACTAAAGTATTTTTCACTTTTTGTCCTGTTTATTTTACTGTTGCTTATATCTGTAATATATTTTCTGTAAATATTTGCCATATCTTGATGGATTAAAACAGGTGAGTATAAGGGAGGAGGGTGGCTAGAGGTGCTTTAAAATAAGTCTAACTTCTTCATGCCGACAGAACACATATAAGCAGCCTCACTAGACTGGGCTTTTTGCTGTGGGGCCACATTTATGCCTATCTGTTTTTGTACAGGGAGCGCGCCATACAGCGCACTCCCAACACCAGGGGCGTCCCATCAATTAAGGGTGCACAGCCACTGCCTCCCCTATCGGATGCATGAATTCCAATGGGGGGGTTTTGAAGCACCTGATTAGAGTCAGAGGCTCTAATAGGCTTCAAAATTGGGTGGGCTCAGGGCACAGAAAATGCAAACCCACCCAGGTGTGTTACAATAGCGCATGAATATTCGATATTGAAACACTAATCCTCCTCCCTGCCAATCAGGAAGCGGGTCCCGATTGGCTGAAAGGGCAGGCGACACTTTTGGATGCCTAGGAGGAGGGGAGAAGATGCACGGTGGAAGCCAGGAGGTGGTGCTGCCTGATGCCCACTGCCTACCACCTGCCACCTAGATGGGGTAAGTGCCGGACTGACTGGCAGACAGCAAGTAGGCTGGGGGGGAGGTTGAGTTGCCATCAGCTGGTGAGGGTGGTTGTTTGCGCCCCCCCTCAAAAAATAACACCAGGTGCCACTGCCCAGCACAGAGACCAGGGTCTCCTGATTCTGGGTCACCTGATCACTGTGGTAGCCTCTGATTGGCTACCACAGTGATTAGTCACTGTGAAGCCTGCCCCTCTGCTTCTCTCTCTGTGAATGGAGAGGAAAGATACATTGTATCTTTCTCTCTCCTTCCATAGAGGAAAAAGTGTGTGTGAAAAATAATAATAATAATAATAATAATAAAAGATAAAATAAAGAAAAATACATTGTTCAAGGTTTGATCTAGGTCAGTGCCAGGGTTTGTGTTTGAGTCAAAGATCAGGGTCAGTATATATTGGGCAGTATTTAAAAATATATATTTTTTTTATTAGTGTCAGTGTCAGTCAGTTAGTGTCAAAGGACAAAGTAAAAAAGCAACATGTGCACTATTGTTTTTGGGCTGTACAATGGCAACAACAAATAACATACATACACAATATTACCAAAAGTATTGTGACACCTGCCTTTACACACATGAACTCTAATGGCACCCCAGTCTTAGTCTGTAGGGTTCTAGGGTCCTAGGGTAAGGGACTATATACAAGATTTTAGTAATGACAATGGTATCATTAGCAGTAATCATCATGGATTCATGAAGAATTGTTCTTGCCAAACCAATCTATTAACCTTCTATGAGGAGGTGAGCTGCTATCTAGATAAAGGAAAGCCCATAGACGTGGTGTATCTGGATTTTGCAAAGCATTTGATACAGTTCCCCATAAACGTTTACTGTAGAAAGTAAGGTCAGTTGGCATGGACCATAGAGTACATGGATTGAAAACTGGCTACAGGGGCGAGTTCAGAGGGTAGTGATAAATGGCGAGGACTCGGAATGGGCAGGGGTGAAAAGTGAGGGTTCTGTCCTGGGACCAATCCTATTTAATTTATTCATAAACAACCTGGAGGATGGGATAAACAGCTCAATCTCTGTACTTGTGGGCGATACTAAGCTAAGCAGGGCAATCATTTCTCCTTAGGCTGTAGAAACCTTGCAAGAAGATCTGAACAAATGAATGGGTTGGGCAACTACATGGCCAATGAGGTTTAATGTGGGGAAAATGTAAAATAATGCATTTGGTGGCAAAAATATGAATGCAATCTACTCACTGGGAGGAGAACCTCTGGGTGAATCTGGGATGGAAAAGGCACTGGGAATCCTAGTAGATGACAGGCTCAGCAATGGCATGCAATGCCAAGCTGCTGCAAGCAAAGCAAACAATATTGGCATGCATTAAAAAGGGAAAATACTCCAGAGATAAAACTATAGTTCTCCCACTCTACAAGACTCTGGTCAGGCCGTACCTAGAGTATGCTGTCCGGTTCTGGGCACCAGTCCTCAGGAAGGATGTGCTGAAACTGGAGAGAGTCTAGAGGAGGGCAACAAAACTAATAAAGGGACTAGACAACCTTAGTTATGAGGAAAGGTTACGAGCACTGACTTTTTTCTCCCTGGAGAAAAGATGCTTGAGAGGGAATATAATTTCAATGTACAAATACCGTACTGGTGACCCCACAACAGGGATAAAACGTTTCCAGGTAAGGGACTTTAATAAGACACGCGGCCATTCACTAAAATTAGAAGAAATGTGGTTTAACCTTAAGCTGCCTAGAGGGTTATTTACTGTAGGAGCAGTTAGGATGTGGAATTCTCTTCTACGGGCAGCGGTTTCAGCGGGGAACATCAATAATTTCAAAAAACTATCACTGTACATAAGCACCTGAACAACCACAACATACAGGGATATACAATGTAATACTGACATAAAATCACACACATAGGTTGGACTTGATGGACTTGTGTCTTTTTTCAACCTCACCTACTATGTAACTATGTAGGTTTTAGGAATCACTACCTGGCCTCACAAATGCGCTTCCAGAAGAATGGTCAAACATTCCCATAGACACACTTCTAAACCTTGTGGACAGCCTTACCAGAAGGGTTGAAGCTGTTATAGCTGCAAAGGGTGGGCCAACTCAATATAACTCAATATAATCCTATATGCCATTAAATTATGATCATGTGCATGTAAAGGCAGGCATCCCAATACTTTTGGTAATATAGTGTATGTGGAATCGCTGCAATCGTCAGGAGCAGGAGAATTTATTTTGGGTTGTTCTTTGATGGCAGGTTATGGTAGTAACAAGAAATATACAGCTACATTTAAAAGAAATGTTTTTCTTTTTTTACTATTTTGGTCCAGTTTTCTTTGATAATAAAAAAAAAATCGAGATATAAATAGTAATTATTTACCACTGTAATAAGTCGATATATAGCTGTGAAAAGACTCTTCTGCCTTTAATGGATGATGAGTTGTATGACTGAGTCAGCTTGAATCAAACCGTGTGATTTATTTCCACACAAAAGTTACAAAAATACTTACAAAAGTTGTACATTCAAATACAAATAAGATCAAAGATATGAGATAAAGTTGTTTGTTTCAAAAAATAAGTTCAAGACATGATTAAAATGGCTGCAATTTTCTTTGTCCTGAGAGCAGCTGTAAAAATGTCTGTATGCTGGGTTTATATAGTAGTGAAAAGTAAGAAAGAAATGTAGAAGTGTAGCAGAAGTCACGTCTAAGCCTGCATCTTCCTTTTAAATAAACTCAGTTTCTTTGTTTGAAAGCGCGCCTAAAAGTACACACTCCCATATTACTCCCCTCATCATCTCCCTTCCACTCCCCTCTAAGGGTGGGGCTAAGAGTAGGAATGTAATATGAACAGCATGACTAATTAAAGACAGAGCAAGAAGAAGTGAGTTTGAGAGGCAGCTTGGCTCAGAGTAATTATATAAACACCTAGTTTCTCAAAACAAGATATCGGTTACTAAGGAATACCTTTATAAAAAAAAAATAGAATATCAATCAAAATGTCATGACGGCTTCTTGAAATTGAGAACTCAGTTCAAATGTCACCATCTGTAACTCATTTGCTCAAAAGACCTTACATGTACACAAAATTACAGGGGATTTCATAACCTCAGTTATATACTCATAGGACCGAATTAAAATTTAGATATTAAGAATATAACATTCCCTCTGAAATATTAATAATCATATTTCTTATTTTATATCATTCATACTTCCATTCATATCACAAATACGCTGGCTTTGATCTAATAATTCCAAAAGTTTTGTCGTTTGCAACTCCAGAACCCATTTTTATTTTAAGCATATTTTGCAACAAATCATCACCTCTCCTGATTTCATTTCTAATTCAATAATATAATTTTTTCATTCTAAACATTAAACATAACTGAAATATAATGCATAAAATAATAATAATAATAAAAATATTAACTATAGGATGCGATAAAATAATTCCTGCTGCTGAAGTAATTGAAGTTTTCCCCCAAATTGATATACTATTACTGAATTTTTTCCACCAATTATTACCTGAGAACTCTGACTATTGATGAGCTATTTCTTGCAAATTTCCTTGTTCGTGTTTAAACAATATTTCTGCATTCTGAAATTCCATAGCTAAAGCTATTAATAAACCTTTATCATTTTGAATTACATTTGCCCATTCTTCCCAAGGAAATTCATCTATCTGATATATGTTGTATTGTGAGGGAAGAGCACTTATATTTTTCATAAGCATATTTGTTAAATTTGTTCTCAACCCATTAACACTTATTGCTACAATGTCTCCTTCTATGCAATACAAGCCTTGATTTAGGTTTTCTGTATTTGTACAAGAGGAGAAAAAAGTTATAACCCTTTCTGTATCTGTCATGATTTGAAAACAAACCTTTTTTTCATCTACAAAAATAATTAATTCAGAAGTAGTTTCAACTTTTTCTATTCTTGCTGAACATAATGTATGATTATGATAACAAGAATGAAATATACTTTTGTCTTGATTAGGTAAACAATTAACTTTAGACTGGAATTGTAAACATGATGACAGATCTAATTGTTCTTTGTTGAACGCAAAATCTGTATACTGTAATTTATAATATAATAATTATGTATTGCTGACTTTTAATCCCAAGACAGTATTTGGAACCAATATTTGTTCTTTCCCTGCTATTGGAATCATAGAAGAACTATAACATACATCCTGATTGCATACTATCCATTTATTTACCCATCAATATGTAAGATTTATTGCATATACATATTATCTGGGTAAATTCTGTAAAATGCCAAGAGGAGTTATTCCACTCTGAAATGTTTGTGCAATTATTTTAAAATTAGTGGAATATTAATTCTGGATCTCTAAGCATGCTCTGGCTATATAAGAATGTTGTTCACTTGTCATTAAATTAAGAGTACTATTTTGAAGATGTAATATAGATGGACCCATTACATTAGCTGGTTTAATAACCATATCTTCTAATATCTGATTTAAATTGCTGTGTACCTTAATACCTTTACTTCCCACTAAACCAGCTGTTTTAAGATCAGACTTTAAAGTGTTAATATCCATACTATTTGTTATGCTTCCAATTGTACCGACTCCTCCTAAAATACCTTCAACAATACCACACTTATTTCTGTTATGATTCCTAATAGGGATGAGCCGAACACCCCCCTGTTCGGTACGCACCAGAACCTGCAAACAGACCTAAAGCTTGTGTGAACTTTAGAACCCTATTAAAGTCTATGGGACTCGAACGTTCAAAATCAAAAGTGCTAATTTTAAAGGTTAATATGCAAGTTATTGTCATAAAAAGTGTTTGGGGACCCGGGTCCTGCCCCAGGGGACATGTATCAATGCAAAAAAAGTTTTAAAAACAGAAGTTTTTTCAGGAGCAGTGATTTTAATAATGCTTAAAGTGAAACAATAAAAGTGTAATATTCCTTTAAATTTCATACCTGGGGGGTGTGTATAGTATGCATGTAAAGGGGCCCATGTTTCCCGTGCTTAGAACTGTCCCTGCACAAAGTAATTTTTGCAGGAAAAAAAGTTATTTAAAATCACTCGTGGCTATAATGAATTGTCGGCTCCCGTAATACAGAGAACAGTCATTGAAAATCATTGATAAAAAAAAAAGTGTGGGGTTCCCCTGAAATTCAATCACCAGGCCCTTCTGGTCTGGTATGGATATTAAGGGGAACCCCGGGTCAAAAAAAAAAAATGACGTGGGGTTCCCCCTAAATATCCATACCAGACCCTTTATCCGAGCACACAACCTGGCAGGCCGCAGGAAAAGAGGGGGGGACGAGAGAGAGCCCCCCTCCTGAACCGTACCAGGCCACATGCCCTCAACATTGGGAGGATGCTTTGAAGGTCTGTGACCCCTCAAAGCACCATGTCCCCATGTTGATGAGGAGTAGGGTCTCTTCCCCACAACCCTGGCCGTGGTTTTTGGGGGTCTGCGGGCGGGGGGCTTATCAGAATCTGGAAGCCCCCTTTAACAAGGGGACCCCCAGATCCCCCCTGTTTGAAATGGTAAGGGGGTACAAAAGTACCCCTACCATTTCACAAAGAAAGTGTAAAAAATAGTTAAAAAACACACTGACACCGTTGGGAAAAGTCCTTTATGAAAAAAAAATAAAAAAAAAAGATTCCAGCGGTGGTAATCCACTCTTGCTATCCACCGATGGGTGGTCTCTGCTCCGGGGTCCAGCGATGGCTGATCTCTTCCGACGTCCAGCGCAGAGCGTCCTGTCTCCACGGAGACACTGAGGGAATCCTCTTAGCAAAGGAGGACCGGGCCACTCCGTCTTTTCCTGCGGCCTGCCCAGGTTGCGTGCTCGGAAAAGGGTCTGGTATTGATTTTGAGGAGGACCCCCACGCCAGTTTTTTTTTTTAAAATTTGGCGTGGAGTTTCCCTTAAAATCCATGCCAGACCTGAAGGGCCTGGTAATTGAATTTCGGGGGAACCCCATGCTTTTTTTTTTTCATCAATGACTTTCAATGACTGTTCTCTGTATTACGGGAGCCGACAATTCATTATAGCCGCGAGTGATTTTAAATAGCTTTTTTTCCTGCAAAAATGACACTTTGTGCAGGGACAGTTCTAAGCACGGGAAACATGCGCCCCTTTACATGCATACTATACACACCCCCCAAGTACGCAATTTAAAGGAATATTACACTTTTATTGTTTCACTTTAAGCATTATTAAAATCACTGCTCCTGAAAAAACGGCCGTTTTTAAAACTTTTTTTTGCATTGATACATGTCCCCTGGGGCAGGACACGGGTCCCCAAACACTTTTTATGACAATAACTTGCATATAGGCTTTTAAAATGAGCACTTTATATTTCTACCATAGACTTTTGCAGGGTGCTCGCGGCTTTTCGAATTTGCCGCGAACACCCCAAATTGTTTGCTGTTCGGTGAACAAGTGAACAGGCAATGTTCGAGTCGAAAATGAGTTCGACTCGAACTCAAAGCTCATCCCTAATTCCTAATATCAATTCCAAACCATCTTTCAATACCCAATTCCATGTTTATCATCTATCATACATTTATCATCTATATTGATATCATTGTCTTTATCACTTTTGTCATCTGTATTGATATCAGTATCTTGCACGCTTTTGTTATCTATAAGGTCTACATCTCTTTTATTTCTGAAAAATGTAATTTCTTTGTTGTGTAAATCTTTAATCCTGTTAACCTCTGCATAGCTGGAACAATTTGTGATATATTTTACCACAGATAAAATTGTCACTAGAGAAAAGGTGAATCCTGTAATGATGATCATGATAAGTCTTCTCTCTTTAAATCTTTTCTTTTCTTTTGTTGTCATCTTTCCTTCTTTTTGGAGTCCTTGATTCCTCCAGGCCAGATTTTTAGAAATCATTCCTGAAAAAAATGCAGCATCATTATCTCGGCATATACAATTTGCATTGATCAGTGTGTACTCACATTTTTTGTTGTCTACATGCATTTTTCACTGAATTGAGGGGTCTTTGGACTTACACCTTGAATATCCAAGATGTCAAATGGACCTTCCCAATTACTTTGCCACGGTCCACTTTTCCTGAAAAATGTTATCATTATTTGTTTTCCTTTCTCAATCTTAGAAAAATGTGGAGGAACCATTTGTTTGCATACAAGTAGCTGCATGTGGCAAAATATTGTTCAAATTATTCTGTAACATCTGTAAACATTTTGTTTTCTCTATTGCCTCTCTTTGCGGCGTAGACAAAAAGGGTTCATTGGGAAACACAAGCAGCATTTTCCTTCCTGTCATTAATTAAAAAGGAGAATACTGTGTTGCTGATGATGCTGTGCTTCTGACACTCATCAGAACAAATGGTACAGCATCAACCCAAGTATTTCCTGTGTCTAACAACATTTTTGCAATTCTAGATTGGATAGTCCTATTCGTTCTTTCCACAATACCTGCAGACTATGGATGATATGGTACTTGAAATCTCCGTTCTATTCCCAAGATTTTACACATTGCCTGCATGATTTTACCTATAAAGTGGGATCCTCTGTCACCACTGAGGTTTGTTGGTATACCCCAAACTGGAAAAACATGATTAATTAGCACCCTAGCAGTTGTTAAAGCATCATCTTTGCCAACTGGTAAGATCTCGATCCACTTTGAAAAAATGTCAACCAAAACTAAAGCAAATCTGAATCCATTTTTCCCTGATGGTAATGGTCCTATATAATCTATTTGTATAGTGGACCAAGGTCCGTCTGCTGGAGGAATTCTTTGTAAAGGAGGTTTCTGACCCTTTGGTCTAGGATTCACTTGTGCACAAATTAGATTTAATTACACTGTCTACAGTCTCTTCCATTTTGTCTCAATAAAACTTCTCTTTAAGAATTTCAAGCAATTTTTGCTTACCAATGTGACCTAAACTTTAATGATTGAATTTAATGAATTCCACCTATAGGGGTTGTGGTATAACAGGACGCAGAAACCCATCTATGTCATGGCACAAGATTCAGTTTTCACAAACAAAGGAAGATTTTGGGTCCCAAAACAGCTGAGATGGCAATTTATGAAGCATGCACGTGCAAAGCAAATGGTGCTTGTTTATCCACAGTAGCTAGTCCAGGAGCTGACTGCAAATCATTTTTCAACATTTCAAAAGCTTTTTGCTGGACTTCTGTCCAGGGACCAAATTCATTCTCCTCTTTATGTTTTAACAAATAATATAGGAGTTTCACCTTCTCATCCAATGACTCGATAAAATCTCTGGAGAAATTTACCAAACCCAAAAACTGTCTCAATGCTTTGAATGTTGTTGGTACAGGTAAAGATACAATAGCCTCAATACGTTCCTGTAAAGCAGGCATCACTAAATGGCAGACCGCGGGCCGAATCCAGACCCAGTAGCAGCCCTATAAACTTATAATATCAATCAAAATGCCTTGACAGCTTCTTGAAATTGAGAACAGAAGTTCAAATGTCACCATCTTTAAGTCAGTCATTAGCTCAAAAGACCTTACATGTACACAAAATGACAGGGGATTTCATAACTTCAGTTATATACTTAACCAGACCAATTAAAAATTTAGATATTAAGAATATAACAACTACCAAATGAAAGCCCAATTTGTCCTGAAAAAAAGCAAGGTATAATCCACCTGATGCACAAAGAAGTGATGATATGTACAGTTTTACTAACATGTAAAAGGTGCAAAATTGTGCTCAGGCGTTAATATTTGTTATACCCTTAGGTGTGAAGGGGCTAAATGCACCAAAGGTACAACTACGTCTACATTTATATTTTTGCAGAGGTAAGTTATTACTTACTGATGCATTTTTTGTGCTGCTCACAATCTTGAGAACTGTCCGATTTTGCCAGCTACAGATCACAGGTGGTTGACATATCACAACATTTTCCTACAACAGACATACTGCTGGCCCTGGAATCAAATCATGATTTCATTTGCTGACACACATACAGTAAATTACAAAGGGGGCTTACTAACTGCAGATATCACTTGATGAATCTATGTTACCAAAAGAAATGTACAGCTTAGATCTTTCAGTAAAGTGTTACCTGGCAAACAGAGGCCTAATTTAGGTCCTTGCCAAAAGGATCGGTAAGCATGATCAAGTGATCAAGACTTGTAATAAATCTCAACCTCTTATAAACCTAATAGTTTTTTTTTTTATTCAGCAAATTGATGTGAGACTGTAGACTTTCCACTGTACTTCAAAACTTTCAAAATGTGGTTTGTGATTTTCTGTGTAATGTCTTCATGTAAAAAATATGATATAACCAAAAATGATCCAATTTCTGTAAGACCAGTTTTGGAACATGAACAATCCATTCTCATTTTATAGGATTGTATTCTTTTCTATTTCCTTATTTTCTATTCTTTTTTTTTTATTCTATTCTTTTATTTTATATTCTATTAAGTTCTGTTTTACTCTATTATTTTCAATTCTATTATATTCTATTTTCTATTTTATTCTGTTCTAATAAATTTTTTTTATTGAGTTCATAAACAACAGTGTACAAGTCAGGTAAGACAATTCGATATACACGATATACATTTGATTACTAATTTGTTTTTGGTTAACAATTACACAACATACCTCCATATACAGAGTTGTACTCGGTGAACAGTAACACAATATCAGTTAAACGTAAGAACTGGATTGAAGCATACATAAAACAATGATTTTATGAAACATTATTGATCGCTATTGCTTTTTAGGCCATATAGACCAACGTTTGTTAAATATATTGCATTGCAGAGAATTAATTGCTATGAGACGTTCGAAAGTGTAGTTCCTATGGAATGCTTTTGTAACATCAGATAGGTTTATGGTAGTTTTATTTTTCCAGTTACGTAGAATTAGTATTTGCGTTTCTAACAGGATATGGCTCACCACTGATCTATAGTCTGGTGGGACTTTCTCTATGCCTAGGATTAGAATTGCTAATGCCGGTGTAGGAGGGGTCAGTATCCCTGTTAGAGAAGAGATTAATTGAAATGTTTGGTTCCAGAAACTTTTTATGTTATTGCCATAACATGTGTAGTAAGTTTCCTATTTGCCCACAGTATCTCCAGCGTTGTGGTGATGATCCTGAGAAGTAGTTTGTGTCAGGTCACCTGAGACCAGGTGACAGGTGCACTCTGTAGTCAGAAGTGCACCGCTAGGTTGTGGACCTTAGGACTGACTTCTGCGGATTTTACCCAGGGAGATACAGGACACAGGTATACTGGATCACTAACACAGATCCCTGTGGGATCTAGAGCATAGATTCCCCAGGGTGCGGAATCTAAGAGCCAGCAGGTGTTCGCCAGAGCCTCTAGTGGTGAGGATGGACTTTGCTGCAGTCTGGCTCCAGGTCGCGGCCCCTAGGGTCTCACAGCTCACGCTCACCGTAGACTACAGGAGAAGGAAGCAGCAGGCTGAAACGACAAGGATAGTAAGGGGATAAGGCAGAGGTCAGGGCAACTAGCAGACAGGAACAACAGAGTACACGCCAAAGGTTCAGGGTCACAGGCAGACAGGGATGGTCAGGGACATGCCAAAGGGTCAAGGTCACAAGCAGACAAACATAGAGCACACAGCAAACAGGAAGCCAGATACACAATGGTTGATCAGCACCACTGCTTGCAGTGCACAGGTTAATATAGGGTTCCCTGATAGGGCCTGGGGTGGAGCCATGCTTAGAGGAGAGGTTATAAAAACCACCAGGTGAGAGTGGCTGGCCTCTTAGTTTGAACACATGAGAGGTAAGCAAACAGGGAAAGATTACTGCATAACCATGGCAGTACCCCCCCCCTCTTATGAGGCCTCCCCCTCCCCCACCTGGGTCCAGGCTTAAAGGTAAACTCCAGATGGAACCACCTCAACATATGAGGAGCAAGGACCTCAGATGCAGTGATCCAAGACCTCTCCCCAGGACCAAACCCCTTCCAATGTACGAGGTACTGAAGAATGCCTTTACGGAGCCGGGAATCCAAAACTTGACTAACCTCGTATTTTAGATTATCCTCAGAGACCGGAACCGAGGTAGGGAGAGGACGAGAGGACTTGTAGAGGACTAAAGGCTTTTTAGGAATACTTAAGGGCATAGTAGCAGTAGGGTGAGGCCAAGTTACAGAAGGTCCTGAACAAGAAGCAGAAAGCTCACTGGGCATGGGCTGGACTGGCATAACTAGTGCAGAGGCCGACTGAATAGTATTGTCAGGTGTGGTGACCATCTTGATTGCATCAGTCCGACTATTGCAGGACACATCCCAGAGATCACTATATACAGCGGGACGAGCAGAAGCTACTGGGATGATGGCAACCGGAAGTTTCTCTTTTGGGGTAACCTTGAGTAGGCAGGAAGAGGACCAGGAGGAACCCCAAGCCAGGATCTGTCCAGCAGTCCAGTCAACGTGTGGGGAATGGAGCCGTAACCAAGGAAGACCTAATATGATAGGAGATGAAGCCTTAGGTAAGACAAGGAAGGATATCCACTCCTGGTGGAGTGTCCCTACTGACATCTTAACAGGAAGGGTCTGGAAGCGGATAGGGCCCCCTGGGAGAACAGTGCCATCAATCGCCAAGACCACCAATGGCATTGTAAGGGGCAAAAGGGTAAGTCTCATGGAGGATGCAGTTTCCCAATCCATGAAATTGGCAGCGGCTCCGGAATCCAGATGTGCTGAGACCGAACGTGAGGAAGTGCCGACATGAAGCAACACAGAAAGGAGAAGACGAGAAGGTGAAGGGTCTAATACTCCACCTTCCAGATGTATTAGCCCTGAGCGTTTTTCCGGACGAAGAGAACAAGTGTCACGGAAATTACCTTTGGCCCCACAATAGAGGCATAGGCCCAGAGTTCTGCGCCTAGCGCATTCTTCGGGAGATAACTTGGTCCAGCCCAATTGCATAGGTTCCTCAGTAGGCAGGGGGTGCTCATCGGATCGAAGAGAAGGGACTGGGAGCTCAGGCTGACTAAAGAACGGGGAGTGCTGGAGTCTTTTTTCCAGGGCCTTCTTCTGAAAGCGAAGATCGATCTGTTTACACAAGGTGATGACACTGTCCAGATCAACAGGAAGGGATCTTCCTGCTAATTCATCCTTCACTCTATCAGAAAGGCCATGTAAAAAGGTTGCAACTAGGGCCTCATTATTCCAGCTCAATTCAGCTGTGAGGATACTGAACTGAAGAGCATACTGTCCCACAGAAGCGGACTCTTGATGGAGCCGTAAAAGAGCGCTAGCCGCTGAGGAGACGCGACCCGGTTCCTCAAAGATATTCCAAAAAAATTTCAAGAAATCAGACAGGCTAGAAACCACTGGATCATTCAGTTCCCACAGGGGGGCAGCCCAAGCTAGCGCCTCGCCTGACAGGAGGGATATAATATATGCTACTTTCGCCCGATCGGACAGGAAGTTTTGGGGCTGAAGTTCAAAATGAATTGTGCACTGGCTAAGGAACCCCCTGCAAGCCTTAGAGTCCCCAGAGAAACGGGACGGAGCTTGCAGGAAATATGAATGCGTGGATGCGACTGGTGCGATAGGTGCAGCTGCTGGCTGTACTTGAGGCTGGGGGTTCGGGCCTCCCAAGGAAGCTTGCAGCTGCTCGAAGCGGGAAGCCAGATCTTGAAGGAATCGCATCACCTGGGTCTGATGCGATTCTTGGGTCTCAAGTCTGCGAACTAAGCCCTGCAATGGATCATCTGCGGGTAGCGGCACATCAGCTGGGTCCATGGCTGATCAAACTGTCAGGTCACCTGAGACCAGGTGACAGGTGCACTCTGTAGGAGTCAGAAGTGCACCGCTAAGTAGTGGACCTTAGGACTGACTGCTGCGGATTGTACCCAGGGAGATACAGGACACAGGTATACTGGATCACTAACACAGATCCCTGTGGGAGCTAGAGCATAGATTCTCCAGGACGCGGAGTCTAAGAGCCAGCAGGTGTTCGCCAGAGCCTCTAGTGGTGAGGATGGACTTCACTGCAGTCTGGCTCCAGGTCGTGGCCCCTAGGGTCTCACAGCTCATGCTCACCGTAGACTACAGGCGAAGGAAGCAGCAGGCTGGAACGACAAGGATAGTAAGGGGATAAGGCAGAGGTCAGGGCAACTAGCAGACAGGAACAACAGAGTACACGCCAAAGGTTCAGGGTCATAGGCAGACAGGGATGGTCAGGGACATGCCAAAGGGTCAAGGTCACAAGAAGACAGGAATCGTTGAGAAGACGCCAAGGTCCGTAACAGAGACAAACATAGAGCACACGGCAAACAGGAAGCCAAATACACCATGGCTACACAATGGTTGATCAGCACCACTGGCTTGCAGTGCACAGGTTAATATAGGGTTCCCTGATAGGGCCTGGGGTGGAGCCATGCTTAGAGGAGAGGTTATAAAAACCACCAGGTGAGAGTGGCTGGCCTCTTAGTCTGAACACATGAGGAGAGGTAAGCAAACAGGGAAAGATTACTGTATAACCATGACAGTTTGCTAATCTATATGGTGTATAGGGCCACCTATTTGCCATTTGTATTGTTAATTCCCAGTGCTTAACACAGTGTGAAGCTTTGTGTATTTTCTTAAACGTACATTGCCATTGATGGTTTGAAAATATGGTGCCTAAGTCATTTTCCCATTTGCCCATTGCTATGGTTTTCTTAAATGTTTGCTTGTGGCAAATAAGGTTATAAAAAAGTGCTATTCCTTTTTTAGCCTGTTTGGGAGTTGAGTAGAATTGCCAAATTTTTGGAGAGATTTTTAACTGTGGACTTGGGTGAGAAAGGAGAAAGTTTGATATGCATAAACATGTGAACAACTTATTGTTTGGCAGTTGGTATTGCGTCATTATTTGTTCTGCGGTCTTAGGCCGGGGTCCATTGTATAGGTCCGATATGTGCGTGATGCCATATCTTACCAAGTCTTTTACTAATAGCATTGGTATTTTTGCTTCTAGTATAGTTAGTGGTAGGCTATAGTTTATCTCCTGTGCATCTGTTTCTGTTTGATATAGGAGGAATCTCCATGCTCTTAAAGAGGTCTGCGTAGTAGGAGACATAGTTGATATGTCCCATGGTGACCATATATCGCCCATAAGTAGTCATATGAGGTCTTTTATTGGTGATGTTGTCTTTTCTATGTCTACCCATAATGGTGTTTCATGGTTGCATAGCCAGTATTTAAAGTGGTCTAGTCTGACTTCCCATAGGTAGTCATATATATCTACTAGGCCTGCCCCTCCTGCTTTCCTGTGAGAGATAAGATTGTTATGTGAACATCTATCTTTTTTGCCTCCCCAGATGTATTTCCAGCTGATGCTAGACAGGTGATTAAGGTAGAATTGTGGTATATGAATTGGCAGGGTGCGGAATACATATAATATTTGTGGCAATATCAGCATTTTGTAGGCCGTTATTCTACCTAGCCAGGATATATCTTTATTTGACATGTCTCTCAATTGGGTTTCCAGTTTGGCAATTAGCGTATTCATGTTGGTCTTAACCAGCGTGGAAATGGTATTGGTTATTGTGATACCTAGGTAGGTAATACCTTTTTCACTCCACGTATACGGCAAATTGTTTTGTAGTAATTTCCGTATTGGGGATGATACTCCCAAGTCTAGGATCAGGGATTTATTGAAGTTCACTTTATAATACGAGATATCCCCAAAATCCATTAGTATTTTATGGGCCTGGTTTAGGCATGTGGGCGGATTGGTCAAGAGCAGGATGAAATCGTACGCGAATAAATTGATGGTATGCATGCCAGAACCAAACTGGAACCCTGTGATCATGGGGTGAGTTCTGATTGCTTCAGATAATGGTTCAATCATGAGATTGAAGATGGTCGGCGACAAGAGACAGCCCTGTCTGGTCCCGTTTGATATGCTAAAAGGTTTGGATAGGAAGCCAGCTGAGTATACCTGTGCAGACAGGCATGAATAAAGTGCTAACATAGCTGTAATATGGGGCCCTTGAAGCCAAATTTTGATAACACCATTTCCATATAGGTCCAGTGGACCCTATCGAATACCTTCTCTGCATCAATAGATAATAGCAGAGAAGGTGTTCAATTTGTTTCAGCATAATGTATGACATTTATAATCCTTCTAGTTGCATCTGAGGTTTGTCTCCCCTTCACAAAACCCATCTGATCGCGTTGAAAGATTAAGGGATATTAATCGCTTGGCCAGTAATTTGGCATAAATTTTAATGTCCGTGTTGAGAAGGGATATTGGTCTGAAATTAGCCGGTGTAATGGGATCTTTTCCTGCTTTGGGTAGTGTCACTATATGTGCTCTCAACATTTCCTGGGGGAAGGTTGCAGAATCTGCTGTTTTTTGAAGACTGGTTGCATGTGATGTGATAGGATGTGTTTAAATGTCTTGAAATACTTGTTAGAGAATCCATCCGGCCCAGGCGATTTACCATTTGGAAGTGTGTCTATAACTAGTTCTATTTCTTGGTGTGAGATTGTATTATAACCATATGATGCACAAAACATCATATTGCATCATATTCAGTGTGGACCTAGTAGTGTGGAATTAGTAATTTTTAGTCACATGGTTTATTCCCTGTATATATGTTTAATTTTCGTCAGTCACCTCATTTCTGGTATGCTACTGTTTTTTCTCATTATTTTTTACAGGTCAGTATTCAACAAGATATGTTTTTATCATATGGATATTTAAATAATATCCATTGGTTACAAATACTACCTATTATAGGAATTTTTAACCTTTACTATTTAAATAAATTAAATTATTTTTAATCAACACATTTTTAATTATAACTGACTGTCAGATTAACATCCTGATGGGAGTATTACACATCTCATTTTTAGCCTTATGCATTATAAATTACTATTTCAATCATATTTTTTTAAATATAATATTATCTCCTTTTGATATTTTATATAAATAACTATATATGAGTTATAGCTACTACTAGGTCCACACTGAATATGATGCAATATGACGTTTTGTGCATCATATGGTTTGCTGTGTGTGTGGATTATTTATACACTATATACATGTATGATAGTGCCCCCCAACTAGTTCCGTTTGCTATTTCCGGTTACTGGATCGAAGTTGGGTGCTAGCAATGATCACTGCAGCTATGACTGTCAGCACAGATCATATTATATTTGGGAGCTTGGAAAATGGCTATCATAGACATGTTTAGTAGACTAATAGAAAATGGTAGCTATCATGGAACACAACGGACCACTAAAAAATGGCCGCGGGTGTGTTTTATTTCCGTCAACACTACTTAATAAAAACTATGTTCCATTTCACATATATAATCTGTAGTCTCGCTAGTTACATAGATTTAGGGCTTTAGCAATGATTAGCGATGCCTTCATTGCTAATGCGGAATTACAATCAGGCAGTGAATATTAAACTACTAAACAATTAGCTTTTTAAAAATGGCCGCTTTGGCATATATGGAGTAGGCTATTAGAAAATGGCCGCCACCGCTGAACACAACGGACCACCAAAAAATGGCAGCGGTTGTGTATTACAGCGGACCACAACAAAATGGTCGCTGTACTATTTCCGTTTTTTATGAATAAAAACAAGCCCACTACAGCCAATCTGGCTCCCCCGATGAAGTCACGTGGGTGACGTAACGCTTAGGGAGTGGCCTGAAGTGGACGATTTGCGATACCGGAAGTGACGTGAGATCGGCGAATGATCGCCATACTGTCACAATTTTAAGCGCGTTTTTAACTTTATTTCTGTAAGGGTCCACCTTTATACTTATTTATTGAATAAACTCCCTATTACTTTAACATACTACACCATTGGAGGCATCCTTTTTCTATCTCTTCCCTGTGAGCCATTACTATACTAAAGATTTAGATGGTGACACTGAAGTCCCATACGGAGGGATCTGGGTATAGGGAAGGAGGACGCCCAGGTGGTGAGCGGTGGAGAGGAGCCTGTCCAGTTTTTTCCTTATGCTGATTACAAGTCAAATTGAGGTGAGAGTTCTGTGAGCTCATTTGTGGATTGTACATCACGGATTTATCATTCACCCACCCCAACATTGTCTAGGAGAAGATTTAATACAGTTTATGGAGACATATCTTTATTCAATTACTTCAGAGACTTTATAGACTGTATATCAGTGTTTATTGTATTAATTTTAGAATACATGGACTCTATATATTTATTGTCATCCATAACTTATTGTCAATCATAGCCTTTTTTCCCCGATTTTTTGCCTTATATTGATATATTTATTAGTTATTGGCATATATTTATTTATTTATTTCATTATTATTGGTTGATCACCTTTAGGTGTGTGCTAATACTTATGCGCTGAATCACTTTGTATTCAACTCACTTATGGAGAATGTTATGATTCCTCAGCGCTTTAGTGATTGTCGCCAGGTTGCAGCGTCTTTGTAGTTTGTGCCTGGAGAGGTCAGTGAGCAGCCGTATGTTGGCGTACTGTGGAGGGATTTTGTCTGGTTACGGGACGCCTGCAGTATTTTTTTTTTTACATGGTAGTAGTGAACTCTCATTAGGACATCCCTTGGGGTTTCATCAGGGAGAAAAGATGGCCTGGGGATCCTATGGATCCTGTCCACAATGAGGTCTTGGGCTGTTAATTCTGGCACAAGTGTTGAGAACATGGTGTGGGCAAATTGCAGGAGTTTGTTAGGGGGGACAGACTCTGGTATACCCCACAGTTTGAGGTTGTTTCTTCTTGATCTATCCTCGAGGTCTGCTATTTTGTCTTTCATCCATGTTATATATTCACCCTGTGCTGTGTGGGCCTAAACCATCACATTGTATGAGGAGGTGTATTCCTTCATCTTGCTTTCCACTTGATCCACCCTGGTACCTATGGCTTGTACCTCCCTGTTGCACTGGTTAATCCCCCTTACCATGTCAGCCTGCAGTGATGACCGTAATGACAACAACTGACACTTTCCTTTAGTGTTGTGTCAGAGATGGGTCTATCTGCTGTGGGGAATTCAGCTATGGGGTCTCTTTCAGGTGCCCTCTTTGCTGGGGGAATTGTTGTGGTCCGCTTACCTCCATGTTTGGATTGGCCTGTGGCCTGGCTGGAGAGTCTCTCCTGGGTTTGGATTTCACTGGGCTCCGCATGGAGGGGCTAGACGTCCCAGAGGAGGACTCACCTTGTGGCTTGGAAGTGTTGGATGAGTTGGACGGCATCTCGCGGTTGTTGTGTATTCCGGCCCTGTGATCAGGCCGCCGCCATTTTGTTGTAGCCCGCTCTGTCCTGTGGTAAAGAAGCTGGGGAGCTTGCACGGCTGCTGTGGGTCCATTCTTCGTCTAGTCATTCTCAATCCATGCAGCGGATCGGTGCCGAGAGGATGGCAATGGTTGTGGCAGCAGATGGAGCAGGTGGACTCGAATGGTGGCGGATTAACTCCGGTGGACGAATGGAGCTCCCAGATTAAGCGTCCATCTTGGAGCTCGTTCGCCACGCCCCCTCATAAATTATTTTCTGTACTATTATTTTGTATTATATTCCTTTATTTTCTATTATATTATAGCCTATTATTTTATTTTTTAGTCTATTCTGTTCTGTTTTACTCTTTCCTATTATTTTCTATCTATCCCTTTATTTTCTATTCTGTTTTATTCTACTCGTGTTTTCTAATTCAATTTGGAATTTGATTCAAATTGGATTCAAATTCCGTTTCATAATTTTGGATTTATTTCAATTCGTTACTTCTGTAAATCGGAAGTTCAGTTGTATCAAAAAAAGTGTCCACATTTTGATTCAGAATGAAATGAAACACACATGTCTATTAATTATTTTATGTAAACATATACTCATCACACACTTAATTTACTTTTTAAATTGCTTTACATTAAAATTTGTGAACTCACTGTGAATAATTCCTCTTGTGCGTTTTATGTAAAATTAGACTTTTGCAGGGATTTCCTTTTGGCTATTGGACAGGAAATTAAGGGAAATCTCCACAAAGGTCCACAGATGACAGGGGTTATAACCCTACTCTATACAAAATGAAAAAAAAAAGTTTGGACAATAGTTCTACTGTAAGCATTTTTTATTGAACGAGTAAATTAATTATTACTTTTGTTAGAGTTTTTTTACTGTTTGTTTGTTTTTTTTAAACTGTACTGTCAACGGGCTTTTGGGAAATATCAAGAGTTTAAACAAATCCTTGATATTTCACTTTTGAAATAAAGAAAGAGATTGAGGACACAAAGTCCTTAATTTCCTTCTTCTCTGCAGCTCAGCATTAACTAATGAACACAGAAATGCTCAGTAAAGAGCACTTCTGTGTTCATTCACAAACAGGAGATAGTAAACTTGTGACTTATATTACTTTAGCGGCCTCCCTGTCAGTCCTTAAAATGTGACCAGCATTCATATGTTTAATCGTATGATCAACAGATGACACTTGGGGATAAAAGTTCTGATAGCAGGTGTTAATCCTAGTTGATGTTAATAAGCGTGCACCATACACCAAGATCCACACTGCGGGAGTCACACTCCCCTAGGGGTTCGAACTCACCATCAAGAAGTATATCACAAGCTTTGGAAAGTCAAAGGGATGTCATCAGGATAACAAGGATAGTTAGAGCTGCAAATCACTCCAAGGGTAGTTAATTAAATAAATTGCTCATACGATTAAACATGAATGCTGGTGATGTTTTAAGGACTGACAGGAGTGCTGCTATATTATTGGATGTTGCACAATTTTGTGCTTCTGGACTAGATTCTTTACTACTAGTTTATGCATTGCATGCAATTTTTATATCGGCTGCTTTTTATGTACGTATGCATTGAGTTATATGACATAATTCACATGATTGTTGTATTTTTGTGACTAACTTTATTAGTAACATAGCGCTGAGTGGTGTGAGTAGGCCTTAATATTACACTTAGATTATTTTGTGACTAATATTCACTATTTCCTCCATTATAAAAACATTGAGCATTCAAGGGGTTATTAAACATAAGTGAAATAAATAAAGTACGGCGCTAATGATGGTGAGTGGAAATTCACAATCAATATGAACTACAAGGGGACATACTGAATATCCTAATATAGCATATAAATGTAATAAACAAAATGAATTGCTTATGTCAAAGTTGCTTATTAGGGATGAGCCGAACATCCCCGGTTCGCACCAGAACCTGCGAACAGACCTAAATTTCGCATGAACTTTAGAACCCTATTAAAGTCTATGGGACTCCAACATTCAAAATCAAAAGTGCTAATTTTAAAGGCTAATATTCAAGTTATTGTCCTAAAAAGTGTTTGGAGACCTGGGTCCTGCCCCAGGGGACATGTATCAATGCAAAAAAAACTTTTAAAAAAGGCAGTTTTTTCGGGAGCAGTGATTTTAATAATGCTTAAAGTAAAACAATAAAAGTGTAATATTCCTTTAAATTTTGTACCTGGGGGTATGTGTAGTATTCCTGTAAAGGGGCGCATGTTTCCCGTGCTTTCCCGTGTTTCCCGTGCTTAGAACTGTCCCTGCACAAAGTGTAATTTCTGCAGGAAAAAAAGTCATTTAAAAGCACTCGCTTTTAAAAAAGTCATTGATAAAAAAAAAAAAAAAATGCGTGGGGTTCCTGCCAAATTCAATTACCAGGACCTTCAGGTATGGTATGTATATTAAGGGGAACCCGCGTCAAATTAAAAAAAAAAAATGGCGCGGAGTTCCCCCCAAAAATCCATACCAGACCCTTTATCCGAGCACGCAACCTGGCAGGCCGCAGGAAAAGAGGGAGACGAGAGAGCGCCCCCTCCTCCTGAACTGTACCAGGCCACATGCCCTCAATATTGGGATGATGCTTTGGGGGTCTGTTATCCCTCAAAGCACCATGTCCCCATGTTGATGGGGACAATGGCCTCATCTCCACAACCCTGGCCGGTGGTTGTGGGGGTCTGCGGGGGGGGGATTATCAAAATCTGGAAGCCCCCTTTAACAAGGGGACCCCCAGATCCCCCCCCCCCCCCATTTGAAATGGTAAGGGGGTACAAATGTACCACTACCATTTCACAAAGAAAGTGTAAAAAATTGTTAAAAACACACAGACACCATTGGGTCCTTTATTAAAAATAAAAAATAAAAAGATTCCAGCAGTGGTAATCCACTCTTGCTATCCAGCGATGGCTGATCTCTTCTCCGGGGTCCAGCGATGGGTGATCTCTCCCGATGGTCCAGCGCAGCGCATCCTGTCTTCATTGAGACACTGAGGAAATCCCGGTGCCTGACAGGTCTTAGCTGAGGAGGACGGGGCCACCCGTCACCTGACCCCGCCCCCCTCTGACGCAAAGGGAAACCCGGGCTTCCCCAGTGATGTACGGGTGACCCCGCCCCCCTCTGATGTAACGCAGGTTTATGATTTGTTTCCATAAGAGAAATTAACGACGACTTTTACTCCCATTTTGTTTGTCTGTGAATTAAATCACAAACCTTTAGTTTACTTTTACAGTGAGGCACTTTTCAGGCTTTTTTAACGCTAAAAATAGCACCTGAAAAGCGCCTTTCATGCCTCCCCAGTGTGAAAGCCTGAGTGTTTTCACACCAGGGCAGTGCGCTTGCAGGAAGAGAAAAAAAGTCTTTAGGGCGTTGCGGGAGCGGTGTATACCGCTAACCCTGGGCGCTAGGCAATGTGAAAGCACCTGTAATACGTTCCATGTCAAAACATGAGTATTCTTATCTAAGATTCTATAATTTTACCGATGCATTACTAATCATGTTCTCAATTTTCACCTATTTTTTTTTTCACTTGTTTTTCTTGTCCACTGTATCATTCGTGCTAACAATACAGCATTGTAATATTTTGTCAAATCTGGTACAGCTAAACCCCCCTTGCCTTTTATCCAATACCGAGAACTGTATTCACGGTTTCTTTTGCTATACCTTAATATCATTGCCTTTAATATATGTTGGCGGTACAAAAATCGTCAACATTTGATATTTGTACAGGAAGTTTCATCAGCTTTCCAATATTTATCCCTCCTACCCAAGAGAGTGGTCTTGCTGTTATCTTTTTAATTTCCGTTTTTATTTAGTTTAATAGTGGGATATAATTTGCTTTTTTCAAGGATGGCGTTCATTTTATTCCTACATATGTTGTTCTGTTTTCCTCCATGTAAATGGGAATTCCCCTTGCAAAGCTTGCTCTTCCTTCTTACCCAGATTTATGTTCACAATCTCTGACTTTGAGGGGTTAATTTTTAAATTTGGTATCTCTCCATAGTGTTTCAACAGTTTCATTAGATTTGGTAATGTTATTCTAGGATTGGAGATGTAGAACAGAATATCATCCGCGTATGCCGCTACTTTATGCTCCTCATCTCCAATCTTAACACCTCCTATATCTATACTATTTCGGATGGTTACCAGTTAGGGTTCCAATGACAGAATGAATAGTTGCATAGTTACATAGTAGGTGAGGTTGATAAAAGACACAAGTTCATCAAGTCCAACCTATGTGTGTGATTATATGTCAGTATTACATTGTATATCCCTGTATGTTGTGGTCATTCAGGTGCTTATCTAATAGTTTTTTTGAAACTATCGATGCTCCCCGCTGAGACACATCCTTGCCGCTCTTACAGTAAAGAACCCTCTATGTAGTTTAAGGTTAAACCTCTTTTCTTCTAATTTTAATGAGTGGCCACGTGTCTTGTTAAACTCCCTTCCGGGAAATTTTTTTATCCCTATTGTGGGGTCACCAGTACGGTATTTGTAAAATGAAATCATATCCCCTCTCAAGCGTCTCTTCTCCATAGAGAATAAGTTCAGTGCTCGCAACCTTTCCTCATAACTAGGGATGAGCCCGATGTTTGAGTCGAATAGTGAACAATTTGGGGTGTTCGCGGCAAATTTGAAAGCCACGGAACACCCTTTAAAAGTCTATGGGAGAAATCAAAAGTGCTAATTTTAGGGGCATATATGCATGGTATTGTCATAAAAAGTGTTTGGGGCCCTGGGTATAACTGTAATGTAGGCTAGTAGTGATTCCCTTCTCATCTCAAAGCCTTCTCCTAACCCATTCATGTATGAGCATAACTTTGGTGTTATCTGTTCTTTAAACTTCTTAAAAGAACCCATCCTTACAGGGGTTCTAATCTGTCGTGATTGTACATGATTTATTTATTTTTTGTTATTGGCTTTGTTCATAAAAGAGAACTTTTCCTTTGGTCCCTGTTTCACTGAGCCCCTAAATCTCCCTCTTAACCCCCATCACTGAAATAGGTAGTGAAAGAAGACCTTCCCAATAGGTAATACAGACAACAATATAACCAGGCAGAGGTTCTAACTCTTTCCCACATTGACCCTATGCGTTTTTAGTGCATTTTGCAGTTTGCAGAAACGGACTACAGTCCATTTAACATGGTTGCCTATGGTTCACTTCTATACGTTTTGCGGCCGGTGCATTTTTGAAAAGGGTCAGGGACTTTTTTCCCAAGATTTTCGGGTAATAGACTTTAATTGAACCACACCAGAACGCAAGTATTGTGTTTTTGATGTGATTTTTGATGTGTTTTGCGTTTTAATTTCTATCACTGTATATAGCTGGTTGCTAAGCAGGGGGCCGCCGTGTCCTTAACAACCGATGAGTCATCAGCTGTCAGCTGTCCCCTCCCTTTTCTGACCTGCCGGCTGGCATGCTCAGATAAGGGCCTGGTATGAATTTTGGATTTTGGGGGGGAACCCCACGCCATTTTTTTTTTACATTTTGACGGGGGGCCGAAGGGCCTGGTATGGACCTGGGGGCATTTTTTCCATACATTTTTTGGCCGGCTGATAGCTGATGACTCATCGGTTGTTAAAGACATGGTGGCCAGATTCCCGCCCCCATCCTTAGCAACCAGCTATATACAGTGTGTTTACAGTTCGTTTAAAGAGAAAAAAAAACTTAAAATGCAAAATGCATTATAACTGCATGCAAAACGCATACAAACGCTGGTTTAAAAACACAAAATGCACTGCAAAACGTGCCTGAAAAACACATCACGCGCAGCTGCATACTGTAGATGTGAACCTAGACTGAAGGCGTTTCAGATTCCAGATTTTCATGCATGACTGGAGTGTCCTAAAACTTAAGCCAGTCCACAAATCAAGTAGAAGCCTTGGCAGTCATTTAACTGCAATATTATATTATCTTCATATTATCCAACGGAAGCATCCTATTCACCTGATAGAAGAAGTCAAACAAGTTAATTCGATTTAATATTATCAGTACAGGTAAACATGTGACTCTTTTGCCAATCAGCGTTCCAAATCAGACTGGGTGGCAGACTTCAGTGTACGAGAGTTCACATGTCAGCAATGCCAAAAAATAGCTGGCTCTTGGGTAATCTATTTAGTGCACCAATTTCATCCCCACCGAGCTGTTCCTTTTATAAATAAGCCTGTAGCAGACTGAAATTTTATTAGCTCCATTGCAGGAGAGCATAGTGCCAACATGGAGATCTTGAGTACAAGCACGCTGTTATTAATTGTCTGTTTGATCTTCCTCATCTTAAGTATCACACATGCCAGGAAGCATCAAAGCAAAGGTAGGATGCCACCGGGGCCAACACCGTTGCCCATTATTGGGAACATTCTGCAATTAAATGGAAAAGACCTCTTCAAGTCACTCAATAAGGTAAGTTTCCAAGTTTGATTAAAGATATCAGTTACCAGCTTGGCAGGTATAAAGCATTCGTTTATATAATCCATGCTGTTACTGTGCAGTCTGTTGAATCACCACATAACATGTCGCAGTGATCGCAATTTGATTTTTAATTAAGAGGAGCAAAAGTTATTTTCTAAATACATCTTATGATTTTGAATGTCACAATGTTTTTTTTGAAACCTCCACCTTCTCCTAGGGGTCTATTTATAAAACATTTATTTGACAAATGCCATAAGCATTCTCCAAGCCTGCATTCATTTTCCCTAAAGCCCCATACACACGGTAGGATTTTCCGATGGATTCTGTCCTATCGGACAATGTTGTCGGAAAATCAGACCATGTGTAGGCACCATCGGACAGTTTCCATCAGATTGTCTGATGGACAAAGTCCTATCTCCTGCTGGATAGATTTTTTGACAACAAAGTCCGATCACACCAAATCCGATCGTGTGTAGCGAATTCTGACCGGAGAAAGTGCTACGCATGCTCAGATCACATTACAAGACCAAAGCTATTGGCTACTAGCCTCTACGTAGTCCCGTCGTAGGCAACAAACGTCACCACGTTCAGAATGATCGGATTTTCCGACAACTTTGTCCGACCGTGTGTACGCAAAACCAACATCAGACAAAGTATGACGGACATGGTCTGACGGACCTGGTCCTCGGATAATCCGCGTGTGTGTATGGGGCTTAAGACTAATTATTACATATGATTATCAACTCCATCTAGTGGCCAAAATGCATTCATTTTTCTGATAGGGGTATTTCATAAAAATAACCATATTTTGGCCACTAGATAGAACTAAAGGTCTTAGAAAATACTGTAATCATATCAAAGAAAATACAGGGATATTGGTGCAGGATGGGCGAATGCTTGTGACATTTGTCCAATGAATGTTTAATAACTAGACTCCTAGTGTTCCCTCTGCTAGCTTTCTGTAGCTAATTCTATGCAGTCATAATTTTTACTGAAAATCACATTCTGTTAAAAAATGTAAAAAAAAAAAAAAAAAAAACTACAGGCAAAATGTTTTTTCTTAATTACAAGTGTTATGTGTATCCTGACTTTAATTGTGATGCGCTTGTTGTATTTCTTCCTGATTTGTCCAATAATTCAACATTAAACAACTCTGGTACTTTGCTTCAGTGCAGGAGCTTCCCATAGTAAAGACTGCTGCTCTCACATCTTGTGCAGAATGACCGGTCTTGTATCCACCTCCTCCTGTACTTTTCTGCAGGCAGCCTGTAGTTGGTGGGCCTGCTGTGCCCCTCCTAAATATCCATTCTTGGCACAGGCTATGGTCAGCACAGTGATGATTTAACTGCTATTGAATGTATTATCTGGGTTTGCAAGGGAATTTGGTGAAATATATTTTAATTATAGTATTTGTACCTAAGCTTAACTTAAAGTGTATGTAAAATCAATGTCTTTTTAAATGTTCGATAGTATGGAAAAAGAGTTAGTAAGTTGTCATTGCCTTTTGTTTCCTTGCTGGGTAGATTCACTCTTTCTGTATGTCCTGGTGCTCACTGACCTAAGGACTAAAAGTGATGCAAAATTCAAAATGTCAGGGTTGTCACCAAAACAAGAAGGGAAGGGAAATGTATATAAGGAATCAGGGCCAGGACCAGGGGGGCAGAAGGGACGTGTGCCTCAGGTGCCATACATCTATGTGTGGGGGGGGTGTTGGGAGCTCTAGCAGCTCTCTTATTCCTGCCTCCCACCGACAGGAGTGACTGCAGTGTAATTTCTGTTAGCAGGGCTTTTTTTCATCCAGAGTGTTGTGGTATTTAGTACCGCTATCTCCGGAACTTGCCCTACACTCAAAACTGTGACTTGTTCTAAAAAGAGAAGCCAGCTTCCTGCGCCTGTTCTGTCTATGAGTGACAACGTATCCCAAGTGACAGTGTCTTTTGAATACAGGAGGAGCAACTGTCAGAGGCTGGGCTGTCATACTACAGAGCAAAGAGCGCTTATACAGATCATGACAGCCTAACCACCTAGCAGCTGCTCCTCCTGCAATGAGGACTGGTTAGTAGCTGTGGGGAGCTTTGTAATGAGGGGGGAATGGAGCTCTTTACTGGTGGAGGGGGGTGAAGGATAAGCTTTGAAGTGGGGAAGGGGGACAGGCCAGGGTTCAGGGAAGAGCTTTACATGAGGAGGGGGACCTTTGTAGTTGTGTTTTTGTCTATGTTACCACTGATGTAGGGACATTTTTTCCTTTTAGTGATACCACTGATGCAGGGACTTTTTTTTTCTTCAGTCACACCGCCAGCGTGGGGACATTTTGTCATGGTTGGGGTGGTTGTCATGGAGGATTGGACCTGTGTGAAGCAAAGATGCTAATTGGTTTCCTCTGTCTCAGCAGCCAGTTATAGTCTCTTCATTATATAGAACCCATTCTTAGCTGAGGGATTGAAGGGAAAATGAGACAGCAGGTAAAGAGACTCTGGAAGGCACCTGAAAAGGCAAGTATTGGGTGGGGGCTGGGAGGCCATTGTCATGACAGTTGTAAGCATAACCAGTGGACCCAAAGTAGATTTTTTTAAGTTAAACTTCAATAGCAAGAAAATCATGATCATCACAAATTCTATGACTGTCCCTGGAAAAAAGGGAACAACTGACAAATATAGCCACAGTTTGTGAGTTGTCAGTAATAACAGCCACTAATGTGGCTCTGTTGGGTGACCTGGTTCTTAAGTGAAATACGCTGCACTGGGAGGCATCTTTCTGAGATTTTAGAACAACGACATGTCTTAAAATTTCAAACAAAAAAATTGCATTTATAATTTTATTTGTCCTGCAGCTGAGTGAGAAGTATGGCCCAGTTTTCACCATTCATATGGGCATGGAAAAAGTTGTAATGCTGTGCAGCTGTGATGCAGTCAAGGAGGCCCTTATTGATAATGCAGATGATTTTAGTGCTCGGGGACACATGCCTCTACTGGAAAGGATAAGCTCAGGAGGCCATGGTAAGAACAACTTAGATTATGAAGCTGTCCTTTTCACAGTGCCTTGTTTTGGATGGTAACTGCCTAAGACCGGGAACATACCCCATGCAGCTTTCTCTCTGTACCGATCTCTGGATGTACTGTAAGTGTTAGAGAAGAGTGAGGGCAGAAAAAAGAAGATTGTTGTTAGGAAAAGTAAACTTTGGCAGTGCCCGTCCCACTTCATCTAGTTCTTTGCCGACTCCCACTATATGCCAGGCCTGCTAAGAGAATGATATTGGGCAGATTCTGGTTCAATCCCACTTGTCAGGGGCAGCTGAAAAATCCCCTTTGCCGCGGCTCCACACTCTCCCTCAGCTTATTCCTCTCGCCTAATGTAAGCAGACGAGTGGAAATTTTGAGGGCTGGCCTAGAGTTCAGCTTTAAGTAGCTGTGGCCATGTTGACTCTAGTTAGTCCCCTGTCAATGTATTCTACTCACCTTGGTTCCCTTTGATTTAACATGCCTGCCCAATAAAAAAAAATGGTAATTTAGCCATATTCAGACAGACATGTTATGAGAATCTGATGAAAAGCTTTTGGTTAAAGCTGTATGTGGCTCCTGAATTCTGTAGTAAACAGTTGTGTCTCATTGGTGCCATACATCATTTTTAGGAGTGGTCTCCAGTAACGGGGAACGTTGGAAACAGCTACGGCGATTTTCTCTGATGACCCTCCGAAATTTCGGAATGGGTAAAAAAAGCATTGAAGAGAGAATCCAGGAAGAGGCCTATTTCCTTACAGAAGAATTTAGGCAAACCAACCGTAAGTAAAGCATAT
Source organism: Lithobates sylvaticus (assembly GCA_028564925.1). Taxonomy (NCBI): domain Eukaryota; kingdom Metazoa; phylum Chordata; class Amphibia; order Anura; family Ranidae; genus Lithobates; species Lithobates sylvaticus. Next base: position 197,154,913 of record CM053033.1, on the reverse strand, counting down.
AGGAGGACATTTATAAAGCAGTTGTATGACCAAGAACACTGAACATTATTGTTAAAGCGCATTGATTATTTTTACAAATGTGTTTAGAGCTTGCTTCTTGACTCTAAAGCAAGTATATATAGCCTATTTTTTGTAAATAAGATTGTTCATATACCTACCGTATATGTATTTCACCACTTGTATCCTTTTTATTGCTTATATTTGAAAGAAAAATTCCAATATAAAAAAAATAAATTAGTTAGAGTTAGGTTAGGTAGAGTCTTGCCATATGAAAGTGTCAAGCCTCTCCTCCAATCACAGTGCAGCATTAGAATTTACTCTGTAGGACACCACAACCTGTATTCTATTAATGACTCATAAAATACAGGTGCCGTGAAGAATGGTCACTGTAATGTCTATCGGAGAGTTTAGGGAAAAGTGACGAAGTGTACATCCAACCCCCAACCATTTAATACTCACCTGCTTTTCCTTTTGTGGAATTTTGCAATGGTGGTCAGTTAAAAAGTGGTCAGTTAAAAAGAAACTGTCTATTAAAAAAGGAGACTACCATGTCATTTTAGCAAGTGTACTTTTTTGGTTGGTGACAATTTTTTTATGTATTTTTTTATTTAACAAGAACCTTATTGAGAAGTTTTGTAAAACTATATAATACAAAGCAGATGTGAATTGGATTTCAGTTTTTCCAGGCCTTGAGGCTAGTATAGTATTATAATTAAATAAAACAAGATACGCATATATGCAGTATAGTTCAAATGACCTAACAGAGATCATTATAAACAAACATAGGTTGAATATTTTGTTCAAGACTACAAGGGGGTGCTGAAAAATATTGAGTCTTACCCAGAAAGAATTGAGCTAGGAAGCTTTAAATTGCAGGGTATACTGGCCAATTTGTCTATATTCAATGGTGCAAAAAGCATCTACCTATGATTTTAACATCTCTTTCTTTTTCAGGTCCACAATGAACATGGAAGCACCTCCAGAAAAATTTCTATATGGAAGAGCATAAGACCATAATCAAGTTCCTGTTTCTCCAATGGAAAGGTGCAAACCAAATCCATGATGAAATTTCACAAACTTTGGGTGACAGTGGCCTTTTATATGCAACTGTTGGTTGGCAATTTTAAAACTGGCCATTTCGGTGTTGAAAGTGAGAAACCCAGTGGAAGGCCTGTTTCTGTCTCTGTGCCTGCAAAAGTCAAAAGTTTTGGGATCCACTTTGCTGCAAGCTCTCTCATTTCAAAGTCGTTGTGGATAATGGCACCAACTCTCTCAGGTGATATTGCCAGATATGTAGCAATACTTTTGGCTGATCTTCTGTCCTCATGTCATTAAAGGGTTTCATATTTGCAGGCACAGAGAGAGAAACAGACCTTCCACTGGGTTTATCACTTTCAACACCAAAATGGACAGTTTTAAAATTGACAACCCAACGTTTAACTGTTGCATAGTTTGTGACATTTCATCATGGATTTGCTTCGTACCTTTTCCTTGGAGAAACAGGAACTTGATGATGGTCCTATGCACTTCCACATTAAATTTTTCTGGAAGTGCTGCCATGTTCACTTTGGACCTGACCAAGATAGATAAGTTAAAATCATAGGTAGCTGATTTTTGCATCATTGAATATAGAAAAATTGACCAGTACACCCTGCAATTTACAACTCCCTAGCGCAATTATTTCTGGGTAAGGCTTAATACTTATCTGTACCCCCTCATATATCACAAGTCCTTCTCTTGGCTACCACCCAAGTGTAATTCATAGATGAAAGGAGATAACGTGCGTTTTGCCGCGTTTTCATGCCGCGTTTAGCCACGTTTGCGTCAACAGTGCCTTGCGAAAGTATTCGGCCCCCTTGAACTTTTCAACTTTTTGTCACATTTCAGGCTTCAAACATAAAGATATAAAATGTTTATTTTTTTTGAAGAATCACCAACAAGTGGGACACAATTGTGAAGTGGAACGAAATCTATTGGATTGTTAAAACTTTTTTAACTAATAAAAAAATGAAAAGTGGGGCGTGCAAAATTATTCGGCCCCCTTGTGTTAATACTTTGTAGAGCCACCTTTTGCTGCGATTATAGCTGCAAGTCGCTTGGGGTATGTCTCTATCAGTTTTGCACATCGAGAGACTGAAATTCTTGCCCATTCTTCCTTGCAAAACAGCTCAAGCTCAGTGAGGTTGGATGGAGAGCGTTTGTGAACAGCAGTTTTCAGCTCTTTCCACAGATTCTCGATTGGATTCAGGTCTGGACTTTGACTTGGCCATTCTAACACCTGGATACGTTTATTTGTGAACCATTCCTTTGTAGATTTTGCTGTATGTTTGGGATCATTGTCTTGTTGGAAGATAAATCTCCATCCCAGTCTCAGGTCTTTTGCAGACTCCAACAGGCTTTCATCCAGAATGGTCCTGTATTTGGCTGCATCTATCTTCCCCTCAATTTTAACCATCTTCCATGTCCCTGCTGAAGAAAAGCAGGCCCAAACCATGATGCTGCCACCACCATGTTTGACAGTGGGGATGGTGTGTTGAGGGTGATGAGCTGTGTTGCTTTTACGCCAAACATATCGTTTTGCATTGTGGCCAAAAAGTTCAATTTTGGTTTCATCGGACCAGAGCACCTTCTTCCACATGTTTGGTGTGTCTCCCAGGTGGCTTGTGGCAAACTTTAGACGAGACTTTTTATGGATATCTTTGAGAAATGTCTTTCTTCTTGCCACTCTTTCATAAAGGCCAGATTTGTGCAGTGTACGACTGATTGTTGTCCTATGGACAGACTCTCCCACCTCAGCTGTAGTTCTCTGCAGTTCGTCCAGAGTGATCATGGGCCTCTTGGCTGCATCTCTGATCAGTCTTCTCCTTGTCTGAGCTGAAAGTTTAGAGGGACAGCCAGGTCTTGGTAGATTTGCAGTGGTCTGATACTCCTTCCATTTCAAAATGATCGCTTGCACAGTGCTCCTTGGGATGTTTAAAGCTTGGGAAATCTTTTTGTATCCAAATCCGGCTTTAAACTTCTCCACAACAGTATTACGGACCTGCCTGGTGTGTTCCCTGGTCTTCATGATGCTCTTTGCGCTTTCAACAGAACCCTGAGACTATCACAGAGCAGGTGCATTTATACAGAGACTTGATTACACACAGGTGGATTCTATTTATCACCATCAGTCATTTAGGACAACATTGGATCATTCAGAGATCCTCGCTGAACTTCTGGAGTGAGTTTGCTGCACTGAAAGTAAAGGGGCCGAATAATTTTGCACGCACCACTTTTCAGTTTTTATTTGCTAAAAAAGTTTAAAATATCCAATAGATTTCGTTCCACTTCACAATTGTGTCCCACTTGTTGGTGATTCTTCACAAAAAATTTAAATTTTATATCTTTATATTTGAAGCCTGAAATGTGGCAAAAGTTTGAAAAGTTCAAGGGGGCCGAATACTTTCGCAAGGCACTGTATAAGCGTTTGTAAAGATAACATCATATAGACCCTCCCCAAGCTCAGAAAGCATGTATTATTAACTATTTCTGCCATTTTGATCAGAGTGAGCAGCAGCAGCAGAGAGAGCAGTTGTACACTTGCATTTGCCTCTCTTTCTGTTTTTTTTTTTTGGAAATGGATCCCATATTGAATATATGTCAGGAAATGCTCCTGATGTTGCTTTTGATGAGGCAACAACGTCGTTGCGTGAGAGGTCCAGAGTCAGAGCTCGTCGATATTGGACCCATTCGTTGATGGCACAGCGAATGTCCGTTGGATATTTCACAAACATGGTGGGGGGTTGGGGCTTACTAGACATTGGTATGCAGGTTTTTCTTTGTGAAAAAAAGACATTGCTATGCTTTGGTCAGACTAGGTGGAGTCACTGATTAGATTAGAAATTGGATGAAGGGTTGGGGCAAAGAAGTGGAGGCATTCCTCATTGTCTAAGCTCTATATATTCTCTATGAACTATCTAAAGTAATTACGACATTTTAAACCAATTTTTTTAGTATTTTTTATGGTTTACCATCATATTTCTGAGTTTTCTGGTCCAAAAAATTGGGTTCCTTTAAAAATGGTTATAAACGCAAACGCGGGTGCCGCGTTTAGCCACGTTTTGCATCTAAAAAGGGGAAAAGCAAAGTGTCTGAATCCATTTTTTTGCTTCTGGAAAAACGAGGTTAAACGCAACTGCATAAAAACAGGAAAAAAATGAGACTGTGTACATGTACACATAGGATAACATTGCATGTCCAACTGCCTCTGAACGCGCATTTAACAGCGTCTCGTGTGCAGGGGGCCTAAAAGTTAGGTATAACCTTTTAAATGTAAATAAATCACCTGGTGCCTCTCCCCCAGATCATGTAAATTCACAAGTCCAATGCCGCGTACACACGATTGGAATTCTCGTCGGAAAAAAACTCTGACGGTTTTTCCGACGGAATTTCGCTCAAGCTGTGTTGCCTACACACGATCACACCAAATTCCGACGGTCAATAACACAGCGGCATAAAACACGTTCGACAGCACTATAAAAGGGAAGTTTAATGCTTCCGAGCATGCGTCGAATTGTTTCCGAGCATGCGTCGGAATTTTGCGTGTCGGAATTGGATACACACGATCGGAAAATCCAATAGAAAGGTTTTCCGTCAGAAAAATTTAGAACAGGTTCTCAGTTCAAAGTCCGTCGGAAATTCCGACAGAAAAAGACTGTTGGGCATACACACGGTCGGAAAATCAGATGAAAAGCTCCCATCGGACTGTTTCCATCGGAAATTCCGACCGTGTGTACGCCGCACAACTCTTATGCATATTGAGTCAGGGTTGACCATCAAGTTGGAGATACAATTGATTGAGTATATTGATCAGATTCGGTAAAATGGTGCCAACAAGCCCATGTTTTTGCGTATTTACAGGGTGTCTGCAAGTGTACTTTTTTATTGTTCCTTATGACTAGCTTTAGCCTGACCTTCCCAGTTCCTTTTTACACCACCCTTCCTCCAATGTAATGGAGCGGAGAAGAATGGAAGGTTTTTGTAGTCCAAATCAGGAGAACACACAAGGGTAAAAATGTAGTTTCTTCTTAAGTACAGTACATTGAGTGATCGTTGTCACCCTAAGACAGGAAGTGTGTTACTGGCAGGAACACCAGAAGAAAATGAAGAAAATAAAAAGACTGAAAAAGAAGTCAGCACATCTAAGGACTGATAAGCTGCAACATGAGAATTTTCTGTTTGTGGGTCTTCTATACGCTTTAACTCTCCAGCACCTATCAGAAATTGAAATATCAGCTTTGTTGGAAGTAACCTTCTAATGTTCTTTATAGAAAATGAATTGTAAAGGTTTGTTAATTCTTTACTATCTCTATCTTACAGGTCAGTCTGTGGATCCAACTTTCTATTTTGCCAAGGCAGTTTCAAATGTCATCTGCTCAGTGGTGTTTGGAAGCCGGTTTGAGTATGAAGACAAAACGTTTCTTCAGCTTTTGGCCCTTTTACATGAAAGTTTTAGAAGTTTTAGCTCTATTTGGGGACAGGTAAGTAAAGAGCTTCAGACCCTCTAAAAAGGAAATGCTTATTAGGGATGGTTCGAACACCCCCTGGTTCAGTTCGCACCAGAACATGTGAACATGCAAAAAGTTCTAGCGAACATGCAAACCCTATTAAAGTCTATGGGGCACGAATATGAAAAATCAAAAGTGCCATTTTTAAAGGCTTATATGCAAGTTATTGCCATAAAAAGTGTCTGGGGACCCGGATACTGCCCCAGGGGACATGTATCAATGCAAATTTTTTTTTTATAAAAAAACATTTTTTCAGGAGCAGTGATTTAAAAAAATGCTTAAAGTGAAACAATAAAAATAAAATATTCCTTTAAATATCATGCCTGGGGGTCCCCTTAGTCTGCCTGTAAAGTGGCGCGTCTGTGCAATGTGTAGAACAGTGCCGCAGCAAAATTACATGAAAAAATGTCATTTAAACTTGCTTGCAGCTGTAATGTATTGCCGTCTCCTGGCAATATAGATGAAAATTCAAGGAAAAAATTGGCGTGGGTCCCCTCCCCCAGTCAATTTCAGGCCCTTCGTCTGGTCTGGTATGAATTTTAGGGGGATCTCCATGCTAAAATGTAAAAAAAATCCATACCAGACCCTTAACTGAGCATGCAGCCTGGAGGACAGATGGGGGGCAAGCGAGCATACAAAAAAGGTGTGGGGTCCCCCCCAAAATCAATACCATGCCCTTTGGGTCTGGCATAGATTTTAAGGGAAACTCCATAGTTACATAGTTACATACATAGTAGGTGTAGTAGATGAGGTTGAAGAAAGACACAAGTCCATCAAGTCCAAACTATTTGTGTGATTATATGCCAAAATGTAAAAAAAATTGGCGTGGGGTTCCCCCCAAAAGCCATACCAGGCTCTTATCCGAGAAAGCAGCCTGGCAGGCCAGGAAAGGGGGGACGAGCGAGCACCCCCCCTCCTGAACCATACCAGGCCGCTTGCCCTCAATATGGGGAGGGTGCTTCGGGGTCCTCTTCCTGACAACCCTGGCCATTGGTTGTTGGGGTCTGCAGGTGGGGACTTATGTGAATCTGGAAGCCCCTTTCTAACAAGGGGACCCCCCAGATCCTACCTCCCTATGTGAATGGGTGTTGGGTACATTGTTCCCCTACCCATGCACCAAAAAGTGTCAAAAAGTAAAAAAAACAACAGACAGTGTTTGCAATTCCTTTATTAAAAAAGAAAAGCATGCAGGTCAGATGCATGCCTTGGCCAATCAGCAGCCATCGATGCACTACGATCTTGCAGTGCATTATGGGGCGCTCCACGTCGCTTGAATTTGCCACGAGTGCCCCATATGTTCGAACACCCTTACGTTTGACTCGAACATCGGGACCATCCCTAGAGATTATACTGTAAATATGTTTGGGGGGGGTGGTTAACAAAAACTGGTGCATGTGAAAAAGTACTCCAGTTTCAAATTTGGTGCATAGGAATATAAACACAGAACAAGGATTTAAAAGAAATATGGTGTGAAAAATGTCTTTGGGCACAAAGTAGCAATTATAATTAAACAAGGTGTGATGTCACCATCCTTTTTCTCTACCTATATTACCAAAAGTATTGGGACACCTGCCTTTGCACACACATGAACTATCATTGCATCCCCGTCTTAGTCCATAAGGTTACATTTTAAGCCCACCCTTTGCTGCTATAACAGCTTCAACTCTTCTGGGAAGGCTGTCTACAAGATCTAGGAGTGTGTCTATGGGAATGTTTGACCATTCTTCCAGAAGCTGTTATAGCTGCAAAGGGTGGGCCAATTCAATATTGAACCCTACGGACTAAGACTGGGATGCCATTAAAGTACATGTGCTTATAAAGACAGGTGACCCAATACTTTTGGTAATATAGTGTATCTCTGAATGGCGCCTATGCCAAGCCGGCTATATGCTGTGTTCACAATGCAGCAAGGCAGTCGTTCAGCACGGGACATGGAAGCTCAAGGAGACCACTAGAGTAGCAGTGCCTATTAATGTTATCTGAAGCTTCTAGTGGGATCCCACAGGTATAGTGTATGCAGAGTTATATTGGTTCAAGCTGGACCAATGTAACCCTGTGGGCAGGGCCAGCTGATTGGTACCCAAGATGGAATAAAGGTACACCAAGACCAAGGAAGGAAGACACAATTATTATTTGGTTAGGTAGACGTAACAAATAACAACTGAAAGGCAGCCGTGTGTCTTGCTAACACAAGGAACGCAGGTACAAAAGTTCTCTGCAATGTTGCAGTACTTTAACACAGTCCCATCATTACATTATCAGAGCAGCATCTGAGGGAAGGGGAGGCTAATATACAGAGCAGCGTTCCAGGCACACTTAGCAGACCGATAGAAAGATTTTTGTCCCAGCTCTAGAGTCTCAACATAGCAAAGCCAGTAGCGGTATCCCTGTAGTGCTATCCATTACCATTGCTCTCACTAAAGATGGCAGTGGAGGTCATCCAATGTCTCAGTGTCTAATGACAGCTGCTTCCCTGATGACACCTATGAAGGCTTCAGAGGAACAAAGCTCCTCTCATCCTCCATTCCCTCTGTACAGGGGGCAGCGAAAAAGTGCCACCTATAAAGTGGAGCATAAACTTCTCCTGCCTACAATCGTAAATTTATCTATATGTGGAAATCTTTAATTTCTCTTAGAAAGGCTTATTGTTTTATTATTTTGGTGCACACACTCCCATTATCAATTATTTGCAGTAATTCTGCTGCATATATGAATGCTAATTTCTCAATGGGTCTTAAGGTAAGGTCATAACTTTATTCTGCAAATATCTCTTAGATGTACAATGTGTTTCCCAACGTGGTTGGAAAGATTCCGGGACCTCATCAACAATTGTTTAAAGCTGTTCATGACATGCATAAATTTATTGAAGAAAGAGTGAAAATGCATAAAGAAACCCTGGATCCAGGTTCTCCTCGAGACTTCATTGATTGCTTCCTCTTAAAAATGGAGCAGGTAAAGCAATTTATTCTGCTGGGTTTTACTGGGAAATTTAAATTTTAGCTCACAGAAAGTTGTCAGATTTACAGTCGTAGTCTCGCAAAAAAAAATGTTAGATAAATAAATAAAGAATTGTTGCTCTTGATAACGTTGGCCTAGGCTATAAGAAGATTACCAAGACGCTGAAACTGAGCTGTAGCAAGGTGGCCAAGACCATACAGCGGTTTAACAGGACAGGTTCCACTCAGAACAGGCCTTGCCGTGGTCAACCAAAAAAGTTGAGTGCACATGCTCAGCGTCAAATCCAGAGGTTGTCTTTGGGAAATAGACATATGAGTGCTGCCAGCATTGCTGCAGAGGTTGAAGGGGTGGGGAGTCAGCCTTTCAGTGCTCAGACCATATGCCGCACACTGCATCAAATTGGTCTGGATGGCTGTCGTCCCAGAAGGAAGCCTCTTCTAAAGATAATGCACAAGAAAGCCTGCAAACAGTTTGCTGAAGACAGGCAGACTAAGGACATGGATTACTGGAACCATGTCCTCTGGTCTGATGAGACCAAGAAAAATGTATTTGGTTCAGAAGGTGTCAAGCGTGTGTGGTGGCAACCAGGTGAGGAGTACAAAGACAAGTGTGTCTTGCCTACAGTCAAGCATGGTGGTGGGAGTGTCATGGTCTGGGGCTGCATGAGTGGTGCCAGCACTGGGGAGCTACAGTCCATTGAGGGAACCATGAATACCAACATGTACTGTGACATATTGAAGCAGAGCATGATCCCCTCCCTTCAGAGACTGGGCCGCAGGGCAGTATTTCAACATGATAATGACCCCAAACACACCTCCAAGACGACCACTACCTTGCTAAAGATGCTGAGGGTAAAGCTGATGGACTGGACAAGCATGTCTCCAAACCTAAACCCGATGAGCATCTGTGGGGCATCCTCAAACGGAATGTGGATGAGCGCAAGGTCTCTAACATCCACCAGCTCTGTGATGACGTCATGGAGGAGTGCAAGAGGACTCCAGTGGCAATCTTTGAAGGTCTGGTGAACTTCATGTACAAGAGGGTTAAAGCAGTGCTGGAAAACAATGGTGGCCACTTTTCACCTAGGGGTGTACTCACTTTTGTTGCCAGCGGTTTAGACATTAATGGCTGTGTGTTGAGTTATTTTGAGGGGACAGCAAATTTACACTGTTATACAAGCTGTACACTCACTACTTTACATTGTAGCATGTGCTACAATGCCATTTCTTCAGTGTTGTCACATAAAAAGATATAATACAATATTTACAAAAATGTGAGGGGTGTACTCACTTTTGTGAGACACTGTATATATTTTAAAATGGTTGTAAAGGCAGAAGGTTTTTTGTCTTAATGTATTCTATGCATTAAGATAAAAACTTTCTGTGTGCAGCAGTCCCCCTCAGCCCCCTAATACTTACCTGAGCAATGTTGCAAGAGAGACTCGTTGTGGGGGCAATCACCAGGTGGGTTGGGCCAGGACTGAGGGACCTGAGAAGAAGAGGATCTGGGCTGCTTTGTGCAAGATCACTGCACAGAACAGGTAAATATGACATGTTAAAAAAAATGTTCTTAAAAACCAGAGACTTTAGTATCACTTTAAAGCAAAGTAAAAAGGTTTATCTGGCACCTAAGTGATCAAACATTAAAGTATATCTGAGGCCAAAAGTTTTTGTTTAATTTTAGTGGTGAAGTGTTCATTTAACCCTTTTTACCATGATGACCAATGTCATAAAAGTCATCATCAAAATGTTGACAGGTCTCACTAGAATAGGAATGGAGGGAGAGATCTTCCAGTAAGGATGCCTGTTCCAGTAACAACTGTCTAAGTGGGCAATTACCTTACATTGGATAGATTTCCACCCATTTCCTGTTGTGACTGTGTTGTGGCAGCACTGGATTGGAAAGTTCTCAGATTTATTGATAATAAGTAGAGTCATGTAGATTAAGACTAGGGATGGGCCCGGTGCTCGATGCGAACCCACGTTCGCATCGAGCACCGGGCGTTCGCTTGCTCGGCGAGCCCAGAACTATTTTGGCCGCTCGCATCACGTTCGTGTGATGCGAGCGGCCCCGCAATGCATTGCGGCCGGCGCGGCCGGCGCAGTGCATTGCTGGCTGATGATTGGCCAAGCATGCACTGTGACCCCGCATGCTTGGCCAATCACAGCCCCGGAAACTCGAAGAGCCATAATTGGCTACAGGCAGGACGCCTGTAGCCAATTACAGCTCAGGGGCTGTAGTACACGCCCCCCCCCTATAAAAGGCCGCCACGCCGTCTGCGCCGGTCACATGCTGTTCCGGCGCAGATAGAGCAGGCTAGATCTGTGACACTCTGCTGGATTTAGTTAGTTAGAGAGATTTACTTAGAGAGATCGAGTTAGATAGATTCATTCATTTAGATTGATTTAGAAAGAGGGGCTTGTAGTGTGCTCGTGGCAGGCAGGCAGAGCTCCTATATTTTGTTCCCAGAAGCACCTATAGGACTTGTAGTGTGTTCGTGGCAGGCAGGCAGAGCTCCTATATTTTGTTCCCAGAAGCACCTATAGGACTTGTAGTGTGTTCGTGGCAGGCAGGCAGAGCTCCTATATTTTGTTCCCAGAAGCACCTATAGGACTTGTAGTGTGTTCGTGGCAGGCAGGCAGAGCTCCTATATTTTGTTCCCAGAAGCACCTATAGGACTTGTAGTGTGTTCGTGGCAGGCAGGCAGAGCTCCTATATTTTGTTCCCAGAAGCACCTATAGGACTTGAAGTGTGTTAGTCCCATCACACAGACCTACATTTTCTTCCCAGAAGCACCTATAGGACTTGAAGTGTGTTAGTCCCATCACACAGAGATCATATATTTTGTTCCCAGAAGCACCTATAGGACTTGAAGTGTGTTAGTCCCATCACACAGAGATCATATATTTTGTTCCCAGAAGCACCTATAGGACTTGAAGTGTGTTAGTCCCATCACACAGACCTATATTTCCTTCCCAGAAGCACCTATAGGACTTGAAGTGTGTTAGTCCCATCACACAGAGATCATATATTTTGTTCCCAGAAGCACCTATAGGACTTGAAGTGTGTTAGTCCCATCACACAGACCTACATTTTCTTCCCAGAAGCACCTATAGGACTTGAAGTGTGTTAGTCCCATCACACAGACCTATATTTCCTTCCCAAGAAGCACCTATAGGACTTGAAGTGTGTTAGTCCCATCACACAGAGATCATATATTTTGTTCCCAGAAGCACCTATAGGACTTGAAGTGTGTTAGTCCCATCACACAGACCTACATTTTCTTCCCAGAAGCACCTATAGGACTTGAAGTGTGTTAGTCCCATCACACAGAGATCATATATTTTGTTCCCAGAAGCACCTATAGGACTTGAAGTGTGTTAGTCCCATCACACAGACCTATATTTCCTTCCCAGAAGCACCTATAGGACTTGAAGTGTGTTAGTCCCATCACACAGAGATCATATATTTTGTTCCCAGAAGCACCTATAGGACTTGAAGTGTGTTAGTCCCATCACACAGACCTACATTTTCTTCCCAGAAGCACCTATAGGACTTGAAGTGTGTTAGTCCCATCACACAGACCTACATTTTCTTCCCAGAAGCACCTATAGGACTTGAAGTGTGTTAGTCCCATCACACAGAGATCATATATTTTGTTCCCAGAAGCACCTATAGGACTTGAAGTGTGTTAGTCCCATCACACAGACCTATATTTCCTTCCCAGAAGCACCTATAGGACTTGAAGTGTGTTAGTCCCATCACACAGAGATCATATATTTTGTTCCCAGAAGCACCTATAGGACTTGAAGTGTGTTAGTCCCATCACACAGACCTATATTTCCTTCCCAAGAAGCACCTATAGGACTTGAAGTGTGTTAGTCCCATCACACAGAGATCATATATTTTGTTCCCAGAAGCACCTATAGGACTTGAAGTGTGTTAGTCCCATCACACAGACCTATATTTCCTTCCCAAGAAGCACCTATAGGACTTGAAGTGTGTTAGTCCCATCACACAGAGATCATATATTTTGTTCCCAGAAGCACCTATAGGACTTGAAGTGTGTTAGTCCCATCACACAGACCTACATTTTCTTCCCAGAAGCACCTATAGGACTTGAAGTGTGTTAGTTCCATCACACAGAGATCATATATTTTGTTCCCAGAAGCACCTATAGGACTTGAAGTGTGTTAGTCCCATCACACAGAGATCATATATTTTGTTCCCAGAAGCACCTATAGGACTTGAAGTGTGTTAGTCCCATCACACAGACCTATATTTCCTTCCCAGAAGCACCTATAGGACTTGAAGTGTGTTAGTCCCATCACACAGAGATCATATATTTTGTTCCCAGAAGCACCTATAGGACTTGAAGTGTGTTAGTCCCATCACACAGACCTACATTTTCTTCCCAGAAGCACCCATAGGACTTGAAGTGTGTTAGTCCCATCACACAGAGATCATATATTTTGTTCCCAGAAGCACCTATAGGACTTGAAGTGTGTTAGTCCCATCACACAGACCTACATTTTCTTCCCAGAAGCACCTATAGGACTTGAAGTGTGTTAGTCCCATCACACAGACCTACATTTTCTTCCCAGAAGCACCCATAGGACTTGAAGTGTGTTAGTCCCATCACACAGACCTATATTTTCTTCCCAGAAGCACCCATAGGACTTGAAGTGTGTTAGTCCCATCACACAGAGCTCCTCTATTTTCTTTGCAGAAGCACCCACAGGACTTCTAGTGTGTTAGTGGCATCACACAGAGCTCCTATATTTTCTTCTCAGCAGCACCCACAGGACTTCTAGTGTGTTAGTGGCATCACACAGAGCTCCTCTATTTTCTTTGCAGAAGCACCCACAGGACTTCTAGTGTGTTAGTGGCATCACACAGAGCTCCTCTATTTTCTTTGCAGAAGCACCCATAGGACTTCTAGTGTGTTAGTGGCATCACGCAGAGCTCCTATATTTTCTTCTCAGCAGCACCCACAGGACTTCTAGTGTGTTAGTGGCATCACACAGAGCTCCTCTATTTTCTTTGCAGAAGCACCCACAGGACTTATAGTGTGTTAGTGGCATCACACAGAGCTCCTCTATTTTCTTTGCAGAAGCACCCATAGGACTTCTAGTGTGTTAGTGGCATCACACAGAGCTCCTATATTTTCTTCTCAGCAGCACCCACAGGACTTCTAGTGTGTTAGTGGCATCACACAGAGCTCCTCTATTTTCTTTGCAGAAGCACCCATAGGACTTCTAGTGTGTTAGTGGCATCACACAGAGCTCCTATATTTTCTTCTCAGCAGCACCCACAGGACTTCTAGTGTGTTAGTGGCATCACACAGAGCTCCTCTATTTTCTTTGCAGAAGCACCCATAGGACTTCTAGTGTGTTAGTGGCATCACACAGAGCTCCTATATTTTCTTCTCAGCAGCACCCACAGGACTTCTAGTGTGTTAGTGGCATCACACAGAGCTCCTCTATTTTCTTTGCAGAAGCACCCATAGGACTTCTAGTGTGTTAGTGGCATCACACAGAGCTCCTATATTTTCTTCTCAGCAGCACCCACAGGACTTCTAGTGTGTTAGTGGCATCACACAGAGCTCCTCTATTTTCTTTGCAGAAGCACCCACAGGACTTCTAGTGTGTTAGTGGCATCACACAGAGCTCCTCTATTTTCTTTGCAGAAGCACCCATAGGACTTCTAGTGTGTTAGTGGCATCACGCAGAGCTCCTATATTTTCTTCTCAGCAGCACCCACAGGACTTCTAGTGTGTTAGTGGCATCACACAGAGCTCCTCTATTTTCTTTGCAGAAGCACCCACAGGACTTCTAGTGTGTTAGTGGCATCACACAGAGCTCCTCTATTTTCTTTGCAGAAGCACTCATAGGACTTCTAGTGTGTTAGTGGCATCACACAGAGCTCCTATATTTTCTTCTCAGCAGCACCCACAGGACTTCTAGTGTGTTAGTGGCATCACACAGAGCTCCTCTATTTTCTTTGCAGAAGCACCCACAGGACTTCTAGTGTGTTAGTGGCATCACACAGAGCTCCTCTATTTTCTTTGCAGAAGCACCCACAGGACTTCTAGTGTGTTAGTGGCATCACACAGAGCTCCTCTATTTTCTTTGCAGAAGCACCCATAGGACTTCTAGTGTGTTAGTGGCATCACACAGAGCTCCTATATTTTCTTCTCAGCAGCACCCACAGGACTTCTTGTGTGTTAGTGGCATCACACAGAGCTCCTCTATTTTCTTTGCAGAAGCACCCATAGGACTTCTAGTGTGTTAGTGGCATCACACAGAGCTCCTATATATTCTTCTCAGCAGCACCCACAGGACTACCGACTACAATGGCTGGAAGACCGCCAAGGGGAGGCAGAGCGTGCAGAGCCAAGAACACAGGGCAGGCAGGCTCTGTTTCTAGTGGACGTGGCCGTGGACGTGGACGTGGTCGTGCATCGTCATCAGCACGTGGCCATGGGACACGCGCGTCTTTGTTTTCGGCAGCTGGACATGTGGAGCCGCATCATGCTGAAGGCTTGGTAGAATGGATGACCAAGCCCTCCTCATCCTCCTCATCCTCTCTCACCCAGGCTCAGGGTACTGACAGAGCATCATCAGCCACCCCTTCCCTAGACCCACCATGTCCTCCTGAGGAGTCCCCCGAACTCTTTGAGCACAGTGTTGGGTACATGCTCCAGGAGGATGCCCAACGATTCGAAGGCTCGGATGATGATACCCAGCTTGAGGAATCTGGCAGTACTGTTCCACCAGCTGCAGCTTACTGCCAGGTTTGCTCTAGTGGTGAAGAGGGAGGGGATGATGAGGTCACGTGGGTGCCTGAAGGGAGAGAGGATGAGGAGGAGGACGAGGAGGAGGAGGATGCGGCGTCACATGTCCAACGAGGCAGGATGCCCCCTGGAGGCCAGGTAGAGGCCAGCACAGCAACTGTACAACACCGCAGAGCTCCGCCTGTGCAGGGCGCTGCCTCTGCACGTTATCAGAAAAGTTCTTTGGTGTGGGCCTTTTTTGAGACGAGTGCAGCAGATCGCACCACTGCTATTTGCAATATTTGTCTCAAGCGTATCTCGCGTGGCCAAAACATCAGCCGCTTGGGCACCACAAGCATGACCAGACATATGGCGACCTGCCATGCAGCTCGTTGGCAGGCACACATAAAAGACCCACACCAAAGAACTAAGCGGACCTCTCCTTGCTCCTCCTCAGCTGGGATCTCCATCCCCACTACACCTTCAGTCCTCTCTGAAAGCTGCTCTGAGAGGACTGAAGGTGTAGAATTAGGTGTGTCACAACCAAGTACTTGCAGTACACCGACGTCCGATTGCAGCAGGCAAATTTCCCTGCCCCAGCTGCTGGACCGTAGAAAGAAGTACACTCCCAGCCATCCACATGCCCAGCGGTTGAATGCTAGCCTGGCTAAATTGCTAGCACTTCAACTGCTGCCTTTTCAGTTGGTAGACTCGGCCCCCTTCCGTGAGTTTGTTCAATGTGCGGTTCCTCAGTGGCAGGTTCCCAAACGCCACTTTTTCTCACGGAAGGCGATTCCGTCTCTCTACCGGCATGTGGAGGGCAATGTCCATGCCTCGCTGGACAGGGCGGTCAGCGGTAAGGTGCATATTACCGCTGACTCATGGTCCAGCAGGCATGGACAGGGACGGTACCTTTCTTTCACGGCCCATTGGGTCACTCTATTGGCAGCTGGGAGGGATGCAGGACAAGGTGCAGTAGTGTTGGAGGTTGTTCCGCCACCACGCCTCCAAAACGCTACTACTGCTACTGGTTGTGACACACCTCTCTCCTCCACCCCCTCCTCTTCTTCTTCCTCCAGTGCTCTGTCCTTGGAACCAGCGGTGCTCCGTAGGCGTACAAGGGGCTACGCAAGTACGCAGGCAAAAAGATGCCATGCCGTGCTTGCGCTGGTGTGTTTGGGGGACAGGAGCCACACTGGGCCCGAGGTTCTGGCAGCTCTGCAGGGGCAGGCCGAGAGGTGGTTGATGCCACGTCAGCTTAAGCCAGGAATGGTCGTTTCTGACAATGGCACCAACCTCCTCTCCGCCCTGCGACAGGGGCAGCTCACCCATGTGCCCTGCATGGCTCACGTCCTCAACCTGGTGGTGCAGCGGTTCTTGGGCAGGTTCCCAGGCTTACAGGATGTCCTGAGGCAGGCCAGGAAAGTCTGTGTGCATTTCCGCCGATCTTATAATGCCAGTGCTCGGCTGACTGAGCTGCAAAAGGAGCTGAACCTGCCCAAGAACCGCCTAATATGTGACATGCCCACCAGGTGGAACTCAACGTTGGCCATGCTGCAGCGACTGCACACGCAGCAGAGGGCCATCAATGAGTACCTTTGCGACTACGGCACCAGGACAGGGTCAGGGGAGCTTGGTTTTTTTTCCCCACGTCAGTGGAGCATGATCAGGGATGCATGCACTGTCCTCTCACCATTTGAGGAGGCCACGAGGATGGTGAGCAGTGACAGTGCATGCATCAGTGACACTGTCCCTCTTGTCCACCTGTTGGAGCATACGCTGCGTGGGATAATGGACAGGGCACTTGAGGCAGAACAGAGGCAGGAAGAGGAGGACTTCCTTGCCTCTCAAGGCCCCCTTTATCCGGACAGTGTTCCTTCTGTCCCACCCATCACACGGGAAGAGGAGGAGGAGGAGGAGGAGGAGGAGGAGGAGGGGATTGTGTGAGCATGGAGGTGGAGCCTGGCACTCAGCATCAGCAGCAGCAGTCTTTTAGGGATGATGTACAGTCCCAACAAACCAGTGGACTTGTACGTGGCTGGGAGGAGGTGGCTGGCGATCATGTCATCCTCAGTGACCCAGAAGACTCCGGACCGAATGCCTCAGCTAACCTACGCTGCATGGCCTCCCTGATCCTGCAAAGCCTGCGGAAGGATCCTCGTGTTCTTCGGATCAAGGAGAGGGACCATTACTGGCTGGCCACTCTCCTTGATCCGCGGTACAAGGGTAAGGTTGCGGACCTTATCTTGCCGTCGCAGAGGGAGCAGAGGATGAGACATCTCAGGGAGGCCTTGCAGAAAGGTCTGTGCAACGCGTTCCCAGAAACTGGGAGGCTACAAACTCCTGGTCCTGGGCGACGAGTTGCTGAGGCTTCGGTCAGTGGCAGGAGCGGTGGGGAAGGTGGACGTCTGACCGATGCGTTCAGACAATTTTTTAGTCCGCAGCCCCAAGGTATGATCGGTTCCAGCAACCATCGCCAGCGTCTGATATACATGGTGCAGGAATACCTTGGGGCAAGGTCAGACTTGGACACCTTTCCCACCGAAAATCCTCTGGCTTACTGGGTCCTGAGGATGGATCACTGGCCAGAGCTTGCACAGTATGCAATTGAGCTACTGGCCTGTCCTGCCTCCAGCGTTCTTTCCGAACGCACATTCAGTGCTGCTGGAGGATTTGTGACTGATCATAGGGTGCGCCTGTCCACCGCCTCGGTTGATCGACTGACCTTCATCAAAATGAATCAGTCTTGGATCACCACCAGCTACCAGGCACCTGAGGCGGATATAACCGAATAATTTTTAATGTCACATCCCTTCAAGACTGCCTATGCTGATGCTGAGTGACTGTCCTCTTATGTTCACTGACTATCCTCTTCCTCCTCCTCAATGATCCATGCCACCACACCAGTGCCTAAGGCACAATTTTTCAGCCCCTGTTTAACAGGGGCGTGTACATACAATTTTTATAAAAAATGCTTCGCAACACGTGTGACTGCTGTGCTCCAAGTACAGTATCTGTGAGGGGTTGCAGTGTTGTGGCACCAGCACCAGTGCCTAAGGCACAATTTTTCAGCCCCTGTTTAACAGGGGCGTGTACTTACAATTTTTTTAAAAAATGCTTCGCAACACATGTGACTGCTGTGCTCCAAGTACAGTATCTGTGAGGGGTTGCAGTGTTGTGGCACCAGCACCAGTGCCTAAGGCACAATTTTTCAGCCCCTGTTTAACAGGGGCGTGTACTTACAATTTTTTTTAAAAAATGCTTCGCAACACGTGTGACTGCTGTGCTCCAAGTACAGTATCTGTGAGGGGTTGCAGTGTTGTGGCACCAGCACCAGTGCCTAAGGCACAATTTTTCAGCCCCTGTTTAACAGGGGCGTGTACTTACAATTTTTTAAAAAAATGCTTCGCAACACGTGTGACTGCTGTGCTCCAAGTACAGTATCTGTGAGGGGTTGCAGTGTTGTGGCACCAGCACCAGTGCCTAAGGCACAATTTTTCAGCCCCTGTTTAACAGGGGCGGGTACTTACAATTTTTTTAAAAAAATGCTTCGCAACACGTGTGACTGCTGTGCTCCAAGTACAGTATCTGTGAGGGCCGGGTTGCAGTGTTGTGGCACCAGCACCAGTGCCTAAGGCACAATTTTTCAGCCCCTGTTTAACAGGGGCGTGTACTTACAATTTTTTAAAAAAATGCTTCGCAACACGTGTGACTGCTGTGCTCCAAGTACAGTCTCTGTGAGGGGTTGCAGTGTTGTGGCACCAGCACCAGTGCCTAAGGCACAATTTTTCAGCCCCTGTTTAACAGGGGCGGGTAATTACAAATCTTGATCTAATAGTTCACAGCAGGGCCCATTCCTGCGCCCACCAAGAGTAACTATGAGGGCCTGCAGTCTTGTGGCAACACCGTCCACCACCACCGCCAAAGGCCCAATTTTTCTGCCCTGTTCATCAGGTGCTTGCAATTACAAATCTTGATCTAATAACTCACAGCAGGGCCCATTCCTGCGCCCACCAAGAGTAACTATGAGGGCCTACAGTCTTGTGGCAACACCGTCCACCACCACCGCCAAAGGCCCAATTTTTCTGCCCTGTTCATCAGGTGCTTGCAATTACAAATCTTGATCTAATAACTCACAGCAGGGCCCATTCCTGCGCCCACCAAGAGTAACTGTGAGAGCTTACAGTCTTGTGGCAACACCGTCCACCACCACCACCACCACCAATTTTTCTGCCCTGTTCAACAGGTGCATGCAATTACAAATCTTGATCTATTAACTCATAGCAGGGCCCATTCCTGTGCCCACCAGTCTTGTGGCTACACCAACATCTAATAGGGCAAATTTCTGCAGAGTATATACGCCAGGGCCCTACTTTCAAACATCCAACTTACAAACGACTCCTACTTGCAAATGGAAAGAGAAAACAGGAAGTGAGAGGAAATCTACCCCTAGGAAGGGAAATTCTATCCTGTTAGATTTAATTTGGGAAAAAGGTATCTCCTCTCTACTGATACTTTATCACCAATCCTTGTTTCAATTAAAACCCCACTTTTTCCAAAAACATTTGTCATTGGGACGGAAAGTGAGGTGACATGTTCTGAACAGATGTGCAAAGACAGCAAATGTTACAGGGGTGATAACCCCTCCCTATGTTCTCCAAAAAGCTTAAAAATAGATTTTTTTGGGATGGAGCTACACTTCATAATGTACCTGTTCAGATTCTACTTAAGAACAAACCTAAAGCCGCAAGTGGTTTTAAATGGCTTCTTTTTTTCCTTTACAAATGTCATTTTGTGCAAGGACAGTTCTAAACACGGGAAACACATGCCACTTCACAGACATACTTTAGACACCCCCCAGGTACCATATTTAAAGGAAAATTTCACTTTTTTTTTTCACTTCATGCATCATTAAAATGACTGCTCCCGAAAAAACGTTAGTTTTTAAAAGTTCTTTTTGCATTGATATATGTCCCCTGGGGCAGGACCCGGGTCCCCAAACCTGTTTTATGACATTAACATGCATATTGGCCGTTGTAATTAGCACTTTTGATTTCGAACGTTCGCGTCCATTATAACGTATAGGGTTCGAAAATTTGCGCGAACTTTCGGTCGGTTCGAAGGTTCTGGTGCGAACCGAACCCGGGGTGTGTTCGGCTCATCCCTAATTAAGACCCCATACACACTATTAAATGTTCTGCAGATTTCTAAGTCCTTAAGAATCAGTAGGGAAAACTGTCTAAGTTGCTTCCATAGCTCTCCATTGACAAGAGTCAATCCTTGAAAAAAATAGACGTATTCAGAAACACAGCAAAAAGAGCAATGTTCAGTAGCAACAAACAAGAAATCATCTATTGACCAACTGAAATCTGATTGTTTGCTGTAGGTTGAGGCACGTCCACTTCCTTATTTCTACCATTTTATTACATAAGTCTGTTAGAGTAGTAGAATATGTATAAAGAATCAAATTGTGAACAATCAAGATAAAAGATGCATATCTAATTACCTACATATTAGGGTTGATTTACTAAGAACGCTTTCACACTTGTGCGCTTTTAAGGCGTTTTAGTGCTAGAAATAGCGCCTGAAAAGCGAGTGCTTTCACACTGGGGCGGTGCACTTGCAAGATGGGGAAAAAAGTCCTGCAAGCAGCATCTTTGGGACGGTGCCGGGGAGGTGTATACACCGCTCCCAAAATGCCCTGCCCATTGAAATGATATGGCAGCGCTGCCGAGGCACCTGCAAAGCGATTCAGCAGCGCAGCAACACATCGCTATCAACACTTTCTTTGTCTGCTAGCAGGGGGTTTAAAGCACCCCGATAGCCATCCAATAGCACCGCTATAACAGTAGTAAAGCGCTGCTAAAACTAGCTGCGCTTTACCGCTAACACCAGCACCAGCCCATTGTGAAAGGGGTCTTAGGCCCCATACACACTATTAGATTTTCTGCAGATTTTTGTCTTCAGATTTACCAAAACTATATAATATGAGGTCAAACCTTAAGAGTTTCAATTTGTATGCAATCAGGCAGGCCCTTGCACTACATGGTTTTGGTAAATCTGAAGATAAAAAATCTGCAGAAAATCTAATAGTGTGTACGGGGTCTTTGGCTGCTCAGGAAGCATTTCATAGTGGAAGTACTTTTAAAATAGGATTAAGGCATAAATGTCATATGTATGTTGTATGATCTATGAGTGCCAAAAGTGGAATAGTACGAAAGTTATTTATTTTTTTAATCACAAAACACATTTTTGGGGGATTTAGGCTTTCAAGTATGGAATAAAGTCTAGAGTCACTGTATTTTCTGGGCTCACTGTATGGATCAGTTTAACAGGCTGTGTAGTATTAAATAGCTGATTGAGAGCCATCTGTTGGCATTCCATTATAAAATAATACATGCAGTTAATTGTTTTGTCTTGTTTTTGGGGTTGTGTTCGATATGTGCAAAGAGAGATCACACAAATACTTAAAAGTATAAAGTTTATTAAAAGTAATGATACAGATAAAGATAAAGAAAATATCAAGAATACTTAACTAAAGATGCTTGTTTCCCACCATGGAGTCCCATTTGCTGTTATGCATCATGGCACAGGTAATCAGGACCAAACACTTGCCTTGTGGCCATGTTACAAGTTCTAGCTAGTGGATATAGGTCTTGTATGTAGGAAATGGTCAAGCCCACTTTCGGAACAAAATGACCTTCAAAGGAAAATGGCAAAATGAGAGGAGGCTGGCTTGTCTATATAGGTAACCAGAATAACCAGGATATTAGAGACTTTATTAGATATTTGTGATATGCAATATCCCTATCATTCATTTAGAACACCTGTTGATCATTGGCTTTAATCTGAACCTTACAGTTTTTAAGAAGGGGTCTTTAAATCCCCCGAAATGCATTGGCCTATTTAATGTTGCATCTTTTGGACAGGATTTGAAGGAAGATCTCCCCACATGGACACAGAGAGAAAATATAACCTGACAGTATGAGCTGTTTTTTACAGCTTTTACACACTGATCACCAGTAGGGATGAGCCGAACACCCCCGGGTTCGGTTCGAACCAGAACCTTCGAACGGACCGAAAGTTCGCGCGAATTTTCGAACCCTATACGTTATAATGGACGCGAACGTTCGAAATCAAAAGTGCTAATTACAACGGCCAATATGCATGTTAATGTCATAAAACAGGTTTGGGGACCCGGGTCCTGCCCCAGGGGACATATATCAATGCAAAAAGAACTTTTAAAAACTAACGTTTTTTCGGGAGCAGTCATTTTAATGATGCATAAAGTGAAAAAAAAAAAGTGACATTTTCCTTTAAATATGGTACCTGGGGGGTGTCCAAAGTATGCCTGTGAAGTGGCATGTGTTTCCCGTGTTTAGAACTGTCCTTGCACAAAATGACATTTGTAAAGGAAAAAAAGAAGCCATTTAAAACCACTTGCGGCTTTAGGTTTGATCTTAAGTAGAATCTGAACAGGTACATTATGAAGTGTAGCTCCATCCCAAAAAAATCTATTTTTAAGCTTTTTGGAGAACATAGGGAGGGGTTATCACCCCTGTAACATTTGCTGTCTTTGCACATCTGTTCAGAACATGTCACCTCACTTTCCGTCCCAATGACAAATGTTTTTGGAAAAAGTGGGGTTTTAATTGAAACAAGGATTGGTGATAAAGTATCAGTAGAGAGGAGATACCTTTTTCCCAAATTAAATCTAACAGGATAGAATTTCCCTTCCTAGGGGTAGATTTCCTCTCACTTCCTGTTTTCTCTTTCCATTTTCAAGTAGGAGTCGTTTGTAAGTTGGATGTTTGAAAGTAGGGGCCTGGCGTATATACTCTGCAGAAATTTGCCCTATTAGATGTTGGTGTAGCCACAAGACTGGTGGGCACAGGAATGGGCCCTGCTGTGAGTTAATAGATCAAGATTTGTAATTGCATGCACCTGTTGAACAGGGCAGAAAAATTGGGCCTTTGGCGGTGGTGGTGGACGGTGTTGCCACAAGACTGTAGGCCCTCATAGTTACTCTTGGTGGGCGCAGGAATGGGCCCTGCTGTGAGTTATTAGATCAAGATTTGTAATTGCAAGCACCTGATGAACAGGGCAGAAAAATTGGGCCTTTGGCGGTGGTGGTGGACGGTGTTGCCACAAGACTGCAGGCCCTCATAGTTACTCTTGGTGGGCGCAGGAATGGGCCCTGCTGTGAACTATTAGATCAAGATTTGTAATTACCCGCCCCTGTTAAACAGGGGCTGAAAAATTGTGCCTTAGGCACTGGTGCTGGTGCCACAACACTGCAACCCGGCCCTCACAGATACTGTACTTGGAGCACAGCAGTCACACGTGTTGCGAAGCATTTTTTAAAAAATTGTAAGTACACGCCCCTGTTAAACAGGGGCTGAAAAATTGTGCCTTAGGCACTGGTGCCACAACACTGCAACACGGCCCTCACAGAGACTGTACTTGGAGCACAGCAGTCACACGTGTTGCGAAGCATTTTTTTAAAAAATTGTAAGTACACGCCCCTGTTAAACAGGGGCTGAAAAATTGTGCCTTAGGCACTGGTGCCACAACACTGCAACACGGCCCTCACAGAGACTGTACTTGGAGCACAGCAGTCACACGTGTTGCGAAGCATTTTTTAAAAAAATTGTAAGTACACGCCCCTGTTAAACAGGGGCTGAAAAATTGTGCCTTAGGCACTGGTGCTGGTGCCACAACACTGCAACACGGCCCTCACAGAGACTGTACTTGGAGCACAGCAGTCACACGTGTTGCGAAGCATTTTTTTTAAAAATTGTAAGTACACGCCCCTGTTAAACAGGGGCTGAAAAATTGTGCCTTAGGCACTGGTGTGGTGGCATGGATCATTGAGGAGGAGGAAGAGGATAGTCAGTGAACATAAGAGGACAGTCACTCAGCATCAGCATAGGCAGTCTTGAAGGGATGTGACATTAAAAATTATTCGGTTATATCCGCCTCAGGTGCCTGGTAGCTGGTGGTGATCCAAGACTGATTCATTTTGATGAAGGTCAGTCGATCAACCGAGGCGGTGGACAGGCGCACCCTATGATCAGTCACAAATCCTCCAGCAGCACTGAATGTGCGTTCGGAAAGAACGCTGGAGGCAGGACAGGCCAGTAGCTCAATTGCATACTGTGCAAGCTCTGGCCAGTGATCCATCCTCAGGACCCAGTAAGCCAGAGGATTTTCGGTGGGAAAGGTGTCCAAGTCTGACCTTGCCCCAAGGTATTCCTGCACCATGTATATCAGACGCTGGCGATGGTTGCTGGAACCGATCATACCTTGGGGCTGCGGACTAAAAAATTGTCTGAACGCATCGGTCAGACGTCCACCTTCCCCACCGCTCCTTCTGCCACTGACCGAAGCCTCAGCAACTCGTCGCCCAGGACCAGGAGTTTGTAGCCTCCCAGTTTCTGGGAACGCGTTGCACAGACCTTTCTGCAAGGCCTCCCTGAGATGTCTCATCCTCTGCTCCCTCTGCGACGGCAAGATAAGGTCCGCAACCTTACCCTTGTACCGCGGATCAAGGAGAGTGGCCAGCCAGTAATGGTCCCTCTCCTTGATCCGAAGAACACGAGGATCCTTCCGCAGGCTTTGCAGGATCAGGGAGGCCATGCAGCGTAGGTTAGCTGAGGCATTCGGTCCGGAGTCTTCTGGGTCACTGAGGATGACATGATCGCCAGCCACCTCCTCCCAGCCACGTACAAGTCCACTGGCTTGTTGGGACTGTACATCATCCCTAAAAGACTGCTGCTGCTGATGCTGAGTGCCAGGCTCCACCTCCATGCTCACACAATCCTCCTCCTCCTCCTCCTCCTCCTCCTCCTCCTCATCCTCTTCCTGTGTGATGGGTGGGACAGAAGGAACACTGTCCGGATAAAGGGGGCCTTGAGAGGCAAGGAAGTCCTCCTCTTCCTGCCTCTGTTCTGCCTCAAGTGCCCTGTCCATGATCCCACGCAGCGTATGCTCCAACAGGTGGACAAGAGGGACAGTGTCACTGATGCATGCACTGTCACTGCTCACCATCCTCGTGGCCTCCTCAAATGGTGAGAGGACAGTGCATGCATCCCTGATCATGCTCCACTGACGTGGGGAAAAAAAACCAAGCTCCCCTGACCCTGTCCTGGTGCCGTAGTCGCAAAGGTACTCATTGATGGCCCTCTGCTGCGTGTGCAGTCGCTGCAGCATGGCCAACGTTGAGTTCCACCTGGTGGGCATGTCAGATATTAGGCGGTTCTTGGGCAGGTTCAGCTCCTTTTGCAGCTCAGTCAGCCGAGCACTGGCATTATAAGATCGGCGGAAATGCACACAGACTTTCCTGGCCTGCCTCAGGACATCCTGTAAGCCTGGGAACCTGCCCAAGAACCGCTGCACCACCAGGTTGAGGACGTGAGCCATGCAGGGCACATGGGTGAGCTGCCCCTGTCGCAGGGCGGAGAGGAGGTTGGTGCCATTGTCAGAAACGACCATTCCTGGCTTAAGCTGACGTGGCGTCAACCACCTCTCGGCCTGCCCCTGCAGAGCTGCCAGAACCTCTGGCCCAGTGTGGCTCCTGTCCCCCAAACACACCAGCGCAAGCACGGCATGGCATCTTTTTGCCTGCGTACTTGCGTAGCCCCTTGTACGCCTACGGAGCACCGCTGGTTCCAAGGACAGAGCACTGGAGGAAGAAGAAGAGGAGGGGGTGGAGGAGAGAGGTGTGTCACAACCAGTAGCAGTAGTCGCGTTTTGGAGGCGTGGTGGCGGAACAACCTCCAACACTACTGCACCTTGTCCTGCATCCCTCCCAGCTGCCAATAGAGTGACCCAATGGGCCGTGAAAGAAAGGTACCGTCCCTGTCCATGCCTGCTGGACCATGAGTCAGCGGTAATATGCACCTTACCGCTGACCGCCCTGTCCAGCGAGGCATGGACATTGCCCTCCACATGCCGGTAGAGAGACGGAATCGCCTTCCGCGAGAAAAAGTGGCGTTTGGGAACCTGCCACTGAGGAACCGCACATTGAACAAACTCACGGAAGGGGGCCGAGTCTACCAACTGAAAAGGCAGCAGTTGAAGTGCTAGCAATTTAGCAAGGCTAGCATTCAACCGCTGGGCATGTGGATGGCTGGGAGTGTACTTCTTTCTACGGTCCAGCAGCTGGGGCAGGGAAATTTGCCTGCTGCATTCGGACGTCGGTGTACTGCAAGTACTTGGTTGTGACACACCGAATTCTACACCTTCAGTCCTCTCAGAGCAGCTTTCAGAGAGGACTGAAGGTGTAGTGGGGATGGAGATCCCAGCTGAGGAGGAGCAAGGAGAGGTCCGCTTAGTTCTTTGGTGTGGGTCTTTTATGTGTGCCTGCCAACGAGCTGCATGGCAGGTCGCCATATGTCTGGTCATGCTTGTGGTGCCCAAGCGGCTGATGTTTTGGCCACGCGAGATACGCTTGAGACAAATATTGCAAATAGCAGTGGTGCGATCTGCTGCACTCGTCTCAAAAAAGGCCCACACCAAAGAACTTTTCTGATAACGTGCAGAGGCAGCGCCCTGCACAGGCGGAGCTCTGCGGTGTTGTACAGTTGCTGTGCTGGCCTCTACCTGGCCTCCAGGGGGCATCCTGCCTCGTTGGACATGTGACGCCGCATCCTCCTCCTCCTCGTCCTCCTCCTCATCCTCTCTCCCTTGAGGCACCCACGTGGAGTCAGTGACCTCATCATCCCCTCCCTCTTCACCACTAGAGCAAACCTGGCAGTAAGCTGCAGCTGGTGGAACTGTACTGCCAGATTCCTCAAGCTGGGTATCGTCATCCGAGCCTTCGAATCGTTGGGCATCCTCCTGGAGCATGTACCCAACACTGTGCTCAAAGAGTTCGGGGGACTCCTCAGGAGGACATGGTGGGTCTAGGGAAGGGGTGGCTGATGATGCTCTGTCAGTACCCTGAGCCTGGGTGAGAGAGGATGAGGAGGATGAGGAGGGCTTGGTCATCCATTCTACCAAGCCTTCAGCATGATGCGGCTCCACATGTCCAGCTGCCGAAAACAAAGACGCGCGTGTCCCATGGCCACGTGCTGATGACGATGCACGACCACGTCCACGTCCACGGCCACGTCCACTAGAAACAGAGCCTGCCTGCCCTGTGTTCTTGGCTCTGCACGCTCTGCCTCCCCTTGGCGGTCTTCCAGCCATTGTAGTCGGTAGTCCTGTGGGTGCTGCTGAGAAGAAAATATAGGAGCTCTGTGTGATGCCACTAACACACTAGAAGTCCTATGGGTGCTTCTGCAAAGAAAATAGAGGAGCTCTGTGTGATGCCACTAACACACTAGAAGTCCTGTGGGTGCTTATGCAAAGAAAATAGAGGAGCTCTGTGTGATGCCACTAACACACTAGAAGTCCTGTGGGTGCTTCTGCAAAGAAAATAGAGGAGCTCTGTGTGATGCCACTAACACACTAGAAGTCCTATGGGTGCTTCTGCAAAGAAAATAGAGGAGCTCTGTGTGATGCCACTAACACACTAGAAGTCCTGTGGGTGCTTCTGCAAAGAAAATAGAGGAGCTCTGTGTGGTGCCACTAACACACTAGAAGTCCTGTGGGTGCTTATGCAAAGAATATATAGGAGCTCTGTGTGATGCCACTAACACACTAGAAGTCCTATGGGTGCTTCTGCAAAGAAAATAGAGGAGCTCTGTGTGATGCCACTAACACACTAGAAGTCCTGTGGGTGCTTATGCAAAGAATATATAGGAGCTCTGTGTGATGCCACTAACACACTAGAAGTCCTATGGGTGCTTCTGCAAAGAAAATAGAGGAGCTCTGTGTGATGCCACTAACACACTAGAAGTCCTGTGGGTGCTTCTGCAAAGAAAATAGAGGAGCTCTGTGTGGTGCCACTAACACACTAGAAGTCCTGTGGGTGCTTATGCAAAGAATATATAGGAGCTCTGTGTGATGCCACTAACACACTAGAAGTCCTATGGGTGCTTCTGCAAAGAAAATAGAGGAGCTCTGTGTGATGCCACTAACACACTAGAAGTCCTGTGGGTGCTTCTGCAAAGAAAATAGAGGAGCTCTGTGTGGTGCCACTAACACACTAGAAGTCCTGTGGGTGCTTATGCAAAGAATATATAGGAGCTCTGTGTGATGCCACTAACACACTAGAAGTCCTATGGGTGCTTCTGCAAAGAAAATAGAGGAGCTCTGTGTGATGCCACTAACACACTAGAAGTCCTGTGGGTGCTGCTGAGAAGAATATATAGGAGCTCTGTGTGATGCCACTAACACACTAGAAGTCCTATGGGTGCCTCTGCAAAGAAAATAGAGGAGCTCTGTGTGATGCCACTAACACACTAGAAGTCCTGTGGGTGCTTCTGCAAAGAAAATAGAGGAGCTCTGTGTGGTGCCACTAACACACTAGAAGTCCTGTGGGTGCTTCTGCAAAGAAAATAGAGGAGCTCTGTGTGGTGCCACTAACACACTAGAAGTCCTGTGGGTGCTTATGCAAAGAATATATAGGAGCTCTGTGTGATGCCACTAACACACTAGAAGTCCTATGGGTGCTTCTGCAAAGAAAATAGAGGAGCTCTGTGTGATGCCACTAACACACTAGAAGTCCTGTGGGTGCTTCTGCAAAGAAAATAGAGGAGCTCTGTGTGGTGCCACTAACACACTAGAAGTCCTGTGGGTGCTTATGCAAAGAATATATAGGAGCTCTGTGTGATGCCACTAACACACTAGAAGTCCTATGGGTGCTTCTGCAAAGAAAATAGAGGAGCTCTGTGTGATGCCACTAACACACTAGAAGTCCTGTGGGTGCTGCTGAGAAGAATATATAGGAGCTCTGTGTGATGCCACTAACACACTAGAAGTCCTATGGGTGCCTCTGCAAAGAAAATAGAGGAGCTCTGTGTGATGCCACTAACACACTAGAAGTCCTGTGGGTGCTTCTGCAAAGAAAATAGAGGAGCTCTGTGTGGTGCCACTAACACACTAGAAGTCCTGTGGGTGCTTATGCAAAGAAAATAGAGGAGCTCTGTGTGATGGGACTAACACACTTCAAGTCCTATAGGTGCTTCTGGGAAGAAAATATAGCTCTGTGTGTGTAATGGGACTAACACACTTCAAGTCCTATAGGTGCTTCTGGGAACAAAGTATAGCTCTTTGTGTGTAATGGGACTAACACACTTCAAGTCCTATAGGTGCTTCTGGGAACAAAATATAGCTCTGTGTGTGTAATGGGACTAACACACTTCAAGTCCTATAGGTGCTTCTGGGAACAAAATATAGCTCTGTGTGTGTAATGGGACTAACACACTTCAAGTCCTATAGGTGCTTCTGGGAACAAAATATAGCTCTGTGTGTGTAATGGGACTAACACACTTCAAGTCCTATAGGTGCTTCTGGAACAAAATATAGCTCTGTGTGTGTAATGGGACTAACACACTTCAAGTCCTATAGGTGCTTCTGGGAACAAAATATAGCTCTTTGTGTGTAATGGGACTAACACACTTCAAGTCCTATAGGTGCTTCTGGGAACAAAATATAGCTCTGTGTGTGTAATGGGACTAACACACTTCAAGTCCTATAGGTGCTTCTGGGAACAAAGTATAGCTCTTTGTGTGTAATGGGACTAACACACTTCAAGTCCTATAGGTGCTTCTGGGAACAAAATATAGCTCTGTGTGTGTAATGGGACTAACACACTTCAAGTCCTATAGGTGCTTCTGGGAACAAAGTATAGCTCTTTGTGTGTAATGGGACTAACACACTTCAAGTCCTATAGGTGCTTCTGGGAACAAAATATAGCTCTTTGTGTGTAATGGGACTAACACACTTCAAGTCCTATAGGTGCTTCTGGGAACAAAATATAGCTCTGTGTGTGTAATGGGACTAACACACTTCAAGTCCTATAGGTGCTTCTGGGAACAAAATATAGCTCTGTGTGTGTAATGGGACTAACACACTTCAAGTCCTATAGGTGCTTCTGGGAACAAAATATAGCTCTGTGTGTGTAATGGGACTAACACACTTCAAGTCCTATAGGTGCTTCTGGGAAGAAAATATAGCTCTGTGTGTGTAATGGGACTAACACACTTCAAGTCCTATAGGTGCTTCTGGGAACAAAATATAGCTCTGTGTGTGTAATGGGACTAACACACTTCAAGTCCTATAGGTGCTTCTGGGAAGAAAATATAGCTCTGTGTGTGTAATGGGACTAACACACTTCAAGTCCTATAGGTGCTTCTGGGAAGAAAATATAGCTCTGTGTGTGTAATGGGACTAACACACTTCAAGTCCTATAGGTGCTTCTGGGAACAAAATATAGGAGCTCTGCCTGCCTGCCACGAACACACTACAAGTCCTATAGGTGCTTCTGGTAACAAAATATAGGAGCTCTGCCTGCCTGCCACTAACACACTACAAGTCCTATAGGTGCTTCTGGTAACAAAATATAGGAGCTCTGCCTGCCTGCCACTAACACACTACAAGTCCTATAGGTGCTTCTGGTAACAAAATATAGGAGCTCTGCCTGCCTGCCACTAACACACTACAAGTCCTATAGGTGCTTCTGGTAACAAAATATAGGAGCTCTGCCTGCCTGCCACGAACACACTACAAGTCCTATAGGTGCTTCTGGTAACAAAATATAGGAGCTCTGCCTGCCTGCCACTAACACACTACAAGTCCTATAGGTGCTTCTGGTAACAAAATATAGGAGCTCTGCCTGCCTGCCACGAACACACTACAAGTCCTATAGGTGCTTCTGGTAACAAAATATAGGAGCTCTGCCTGCCTGCCACTAACACACTACAAGTCCTATAGGTGCTTCTGGTAACAAAATATAGGAGCTCTGCCTGCCTGCCACGAACACACTACAAGTCCTATAGGTGCTTCTGGTAACAAAATATAGGAGCTCTGCCTGCCTGCCACGAGCACACTACAAGCCCCTCTTTGTCAATCAATCTTTGTAACTGAATCTATCTAACTCAATCTCTGTAAGTGAATCTATCTAACTATCTCAATGCAGCAGAGTGTCACAGAATCTGCCTGCTCAATCTGCGCCGGAACAGCATGTGACCGGCGCAGACGGCGTGGCGGCGTTTTATAGGGGGGGGGCGTGTACTACAGCCCCTGAGCTGTAATTGGCTACAGGCGTCCTGCCTGTAGCCAATTATGGCTCTTCGATTTTCCGGGGCTGTGATTGGCCAAGCATGCGGGGTCACAGTGCATGCTTGGCCAATCATCAGCCAGCAATGCACTGCGTCGGCCGCGCCGGCCGCAATGCATTGCGGGGCCGCTCGCATCACACGAACGTGATGCGAGCGGCCAAAATAGTTCTGGGCTCGCAGAGCGAGCGAACGCCCGGTGCTCGATGCGAACGTGGGTTCGCATCGAGCACCGGGCCCATCCTTAATCACCAGCATAGTAACACACAGTGAAAAACATAATGTCCCTAAACACATGTCCCTAAAACACATGTCCCCAAAAACATGTCCCCACAAACACCTGTGATAAAATCACATGTCCCAATGATTATCTGCACACATACTGTATGACCGTGATCCCCTGCGCACATCTGTCTGTGATCACATGAACCAATTATTATTATTTTTTACCAAAGACATGTAGCAGAATACATTTTGGCTTAAATTTATGAAAAAATTAGATTTTATTGGATTTCTTTTAAAATAGAATAAAGAAAATATTGTTTTTTTTTCCAAATTTCCGCTCATTTTTCGCAAAAAAAATAAAAAACATAATCGTGAATAAATACCACCAAAAGAAAGCTCTATTTGTGCAAACAAAATGAAAAAAAATTTCATTCGGGTACAGCATAGCATGACCGCGCAATTGTCATTGAAAATGCGAGGGCGCTGAAAGCAGAAAGTTGGCCTGGGAAGGAAGGGGGCAAAAGTGCCCAGTATTGATGTGGTTAAAAAGGTTTTGCAGTTAGATATACTTTACGTATTAGGAAAAGTCTTGTATTCTAATATAATGCTTAATAATACAAAAAATATTATTTTATTTTAGTATCACTGCCAGGGGTACTTACAGCAAGAACATCAAAAATAGTGCCATTCGGTTGTCTTAAGGGTCGATATTTATGTTTGTTATTGCTAAAATTCCAACCACAGGAAATAAGAAAAATAGCCAACACATTTCAGGCATTAGAACTGCCCCCTTTATCAAGAATTAAGAAGGAAACATTCCCACATGAATCTGGTTAATAGGAACCAGGAGAAGTGTGTACTTCAAGAAAGATCATTATGATCATGCAAAGGCACAAAGGGATACTTATAGCAGTCTGCTTTTCAAGAAGCTTAAAAAATAAAAAACAACATTGTGTTACGGACTGCTGTTCAAACAGATGTTGAAGCTTTGGTATTTTACCCACACAGGGGTTGTTTAGCCCCTTATTAATCTTTAGTAGGCCTTAATCAGCCCTAATTAACTTATTTCCCCCATTAGCTAGTTTTTTGCTATCATTGATATGTACATTTCTTTAGTTGGTTTTGTAACATTGATTTAAAAAAATAAACAAAATTTAAATGAAGCATTATTTTTTCTTGTTAAAAAAATGCTCTGCGTTGTCGAAATTAAAGAAATCACAAGAAAAAAATATAACTGTTTTTTAAAGTTGTTTAAAACTAATACCGGTAAGAGTGGGGGGAAAAAAGGATATTTTTTACTTTTATGACTTCCTTTGTGCTTAGCATGCACAAACAGAAATACATCTCTTGAAGTCAACATTTCTATAAAAAAGATGGGACATATTTATACAGCAGTGAATGCGATGTTTATCAAATATTCACTACAGGGTGTGATATGTTGGGGATCTCAGTGGTAGAAGCATTTTTAGTGTGTTTATGCCAGTCCAAACTGTGGTTTAGGGCTTGTCGGCCCACTTTTATTAAAGAAACTAAAGCTCAGAAGAAAAGTTGCACATGCAGGGATTTTCACCAACAAAAATGGGTAACAAAGTTAATTTCAGGCCACCTGGTTCCCTCTTCAGCAGCGCCGCTTCTTAGGCCTCAACCTTGGCAATTGGTTGGTTCCTCAGACCATCTTACACAGTACCTCTGTGTTCATTAAGCTTTCCCAGCTCTACTGGCTCTCTCAGCTTTTTCAGTTGCAGCATCATGATGCATTGGCCCACTCCCTGGCTTTTCGATATGGGTTCTCCTTACACTTGGGCTCTCTCACTTTTCTGAGACATCCAGTTTCCCTCAGTTCCCTGGACTCACCTAGCCATCGTGGGTCTCTCCATCTCCTAGACTCACTTAGCCATCTCAACTCTCCCAGCCCTATAGGGAAGGAATCTCTCCTCTAGCCTGTCTGTTGAGTGGAGCACACCTTGTTCCTAATTCTAACCCCACACTATGCCCAAATCCTTCATTATAAGGGCAGTGTGCATCTGCACACTAAGCCTGCCACTCACCTGCAAGACCTGTACACTGGGTTAGAGATTTCTTCCCCCCAAAAACTCTTAGAAATCTTCAAACTGTGAAACCCAAGCCAGGAATACCAAAACTCAGAGAAAGTTGAAAAAACACCTTTGCCTGTTCAGAATTAATAATCCAGAGCCCTGTACTCTGCTTAAGTGTGAACCTTGTGTTATATCTACTTCCTCTTTCACAGTGGCCTTACATATTGTTCTCTGTAAGTTAAGTCACATGCACTAATAAGATAAATCTGGAGTGAATGTCTGGTGAATGTCACATACAAAAACATATTTGGGAAGCACTCACCAATGCGTTTAAATTCAAGATGGTGCTGCCATAAGACCAACAAGCAATAGCGAACATATTACAGCGCACACATTCAAGAATGACGTTTCCTGCAGGGCTAGTTAAAAACACCTGAACATATTCAAAAAAATACGGGGTTTGGTCACACTATATGGTTATATAGTGCTAAGCCCACTTACTGCGACAAAGTACCCCAAATTAGTGGGTCCTACCCTAGTAATAGAATGAAAGATCCTGCGTCTCAACCATGGGAGCCAAACTCCTCTATGTGGGAGAACTGAAAGGATACCTCCTATACACTGGTGGCCACTAAATAAGAGGTAATGAAGAGGGGGAGGGGTGCTCTAACCCTGACCAGGTTTTTTTGGGTTAGAGCACCCCTCCCCCTCTTCATTACCTCTTATTTTGTGGCCACCAGTGTATAGGAGGTATCCTTTCAGTTCTCCCACATAGAGGAGTTTGGCTCCCATGGTTGAGACGCAGGATCTTTCATTCTATTACTAGGGTAGGACCCACTAATTCGGGGTACTTTGTCGCAGTAAGTGGGCTTAGCATTATATAACCATATAGTGTGACCAAACCCCCGTATTTTTTGAATATGTTCAGGTGTTTTTAACTAGCCCTGCAGAAAACGTCATTCTTGAATGTGTGCGCTGTAATATGTTCGCTGGTGAATGTCACATTCGCTGCTTTAAAATTTTAGTCCTATATGTGTTACCTCAGCATCTTGAGTAATCATAAAAGTTACTGCTGAATAAATAGGTCTATAGTAAAAATGTAAACATTTCTCTAGGGTATACTGGTTCATGAGCTGAAGTGGGTAAAGTATAACTGAAGGCAAAACTTTTTTTTTTGGTTTTAGATGTGATTGGAAAGAGATTAGAACTCCTGTCAGTTTTTATTGCTGTCTGTGCTTCCATTAGGGAGAGTCACCCTCTCTGTTTGTCCTGTTTACCTTTATCACATCAAGTGAAATTCAAAGAATGGTCCAATTTTGGGTTTTTCCCTTTAACTGTAACAGAGGGGGAATCTTTCAGTGGGGGGCAATAGTTTTGGTGACCCTGGTGACAACCAAGGATTCACATACTTACCGGAGAGGACAGAATAGGAAGAATGGCGGGTACATTTCTGCATATAAGCAGAGCAAACAGATGGGTAGGTACAAATGGGTAGGTACATGAACAAAAACTTTGCCATAGGTATCTCTTGAAGCGAAAAAAAAGTTCTGGTGGATAAGATAGAAGAGAAAAAAAAGAGAGGAAATAGGATGAGGAAGAGTGGGGGGGGGGGGGGGAGGTTTAAGGATGGAAAAATTGTGGAGAATTCTGTTGAGAGGAGGGTGCACTTCAAATCCGAAAGCTTGAGTACAGTTATAACGGAATCATTGCTTCTCAAGCATTTGTCACAAAAGACTAATAAGCTGACGAGTAAAGAAAGTCTGTCCAATAGAACCAGGTTTTACAACATTGTTCTCCAGTGCCATTAACGAAAGCTACAGTCTTTTCCATAACCTGGGTTTCCTTAATTTTGCCAAACCAAAGGCTAAGTGATGGGGCAGTGGTTTGTTGATATAACATAGGGATGCAGGCCTTTTCGGCATTTAAGAGATGGATGAGAAGTGATTTCTTATAACGTTTGCCCGAGAGTGGGGCAAGATGTAGGAGGAAAGCATTCGGGTCATTTTGTAAATTTACATCAGTCAGTTTAATTATAATGTTGCTCACTTGTTTCCAATAGTCTTGCAGCACCGGGCAGTTCCAGAAAATGTGTAAGACGGATTCCTCCTCTTGAACACATCTCCATTGCACTTCCTGTTTTGGCTATGGGACAAGAAGGGAAGGGAAATCTCCCCAATAGGACACAGATAGTGAAAAAAACTGACAGGGATTATAATTCTCTCACTCTATTCAAAAAATAAAAAAAATGTGAATCCAGGATTTTGCCCAAGTTTTAGCTTTATGCTCATTTTTGACATCTAAGTTGTCTTCTCAATTCTTTAGGAAAAAGATGTGCTGCAAACTGAATTTCACATGGAGGGAATTGTGCATACCACATTTGATTTGTTTACTGCTGGTACAGAATCTGTCAGCACAACGTTGCGTTACGGACTGTTGATTCTGCTCAAACACGCAGATGTCGAAGGTTTGTAAAGTTTACTAAAAAGTAAAGGACTAAAAAACACAGAAGGTAGTGGAGAGTGGGAAAGAGGTTGTGGGTATAATATTGGAACTCGGGGAACACTAATGACATCACAAATAATAAAACATTTTAATCTACTAAGACAAGTTCACAGCGTGACTTCCCAACTCTTGTCCTTCGCTCCAATGCATTTCATACTTAATCATGGAGATGCAGTGCCTTGAAAACATATTCCTACCCCTTGAAATTTTCCACATTTTGTCATGTTACAACCAAACACTTAAATTTATTTTATAGGGATTTTTTGTGATAGACCAACACGAAGTGGCACATAATTGTGAAGTGGAAGGAAAATGATAAATGGTTTTCAAACTTTCTTTACAAAAAATATCTGAAAAGTGTGGCATGCATTTGTATTCAGACCCCTTTACTCTGATACCCCTAACTAAAATCTAATGGAACTAATTGCCTTCAGAAGTAACCTAATTAGTAAATAGAGTCCATCTGTGTGTAATTTAATATCAGTATAAATACAGCTGTTCTGTGAAGCCCTCTGAGGTTTGTTAGAGAACCTTAATGAACAAAGAGCTTTATGAAAGCCAAGGAACACACCAGACAGGTCAGGGATAAAGTTGTGGAGAGGTTTAAAGCAGGGTTAGGTTATATAAAAATATCCCAAGTTTTAAACATCTCGCGGAGCAATGGAAAGAGTATGGCACAACTGCAAACCTACCAAGACATGGCCGTAAACCTAAACTGACAGGCTGGGCAAGGAGAGCATTAATCAGAGTAGCAGAGCCCATGGTAACTCTGGAGGATCTGCAGGGAACGGGGAAGCTGGTCAGAGTTGATGGGAAGATGGAGGGAGCCAAATACAGGGCAATCTTAGAAGAAAAATCTGTTAGAGTCTGCAAAAGACTTGCAACTGGGGTGGAGGTTCACCTTCCAGCAGGAAAATGACCCTAAACATAAAGCCAGAGCTACAATGGAATGGTTTAGATCAAAGCATATTCATGTGTTAGAATGGCCCAGTCCTAAATCCAATAGAGAATCTGTGGCAAGACTTGAAAACTGCTGTTTACAGACGCTATATAGTCAATCTGACAGAACTTGAGCTATTTTGCAAAGAACAATGGGCAAATATTTCACTCTCTAGATGTGGAAAGATGGTAGAGAAATCCCCAAAAAGACTTGATGGTTCTACAAAATATTGACTCAGGGGGACTGACTACAAATGCACGCCACAATTTTTAGATATTTATTTGAAAAGAATTTAGAAAAACATTTATCATTTTCCTTTCAATTCACAATTATGTGCCAATTTGTGTTTGTCTATCACATAAAATCCCGCTAAAATACATTTACATTTTTTGGCTGTAACATGACAAAATTTGGAAAATTTCAAGGGGTGTTAATACTTTTTCAAGGCACTGTAATGGTGTTAGGCCTGTTTATTGTCATTGACATGGGCTTAGATAGTCAGATCAGTCATTTATACTAGTTGTCTTAAAAAAACAAAAAACGACTACTAAATAAAGAACTACATTCATTCGATCAAGCAACATTTAGTTCCCGTGTTATAAAACATTAGATAAGCCATATACTGTAACTGGCTGACAAATAGCCATTCAAGTTTATTCAATTATAGACCTTTTCATTATTTTTTTATAAATTCAGAAGTTTCTGATAATTAAATCAGATAATTAAATTAACATTATTTTAGCTTTATATCACCTGCTTCCATGGCTTCTATTTTTGCAGAACGAATCCACAGAGAGATAGACCGTGTCATTGGCCGGAACCGGGCCCCTTGTATTGAAGATCGGTCTCGTATGCCATATATGGATGCTGTGATCCATGAGATTCAGAGATTCCTTGACCTCTCCCCATTGGGAGTCCCCCACAAAGTGACTTGTGATGTGCACTTCCGAGATTTCATCATTCCTAAGGTAAAACAATATGTGCCAACCTATTTTTTTGCCTATCTTTGGCTAGCTTATTAATTCATGCAAACCAATCAGATTTCACTTTTTCTGAAGATAGATCAGTAAATAGTTGATTGTGCGTGGTCTCTATTGGTTACTGCATTTTTCTCTTTATCCTAAATAAACAAACACATGTATACTGACTGTGCTCACGTTTGGTTTTAACTAAAGTGGGGCTTAGGGCTAAGACCAAGTTTATCTACGTGTTGTGAAATGTAAATAAATGCTTACTTGTGACAATACAGTCATTAACTATATCTACATTTCAAAATGGAATTTTTAATATGAAGATATGAAAGCATTCCGCTTTATATTCTGTCATAATCAGGCTTGAATGATCTTCCTACAAATAAATAGTCACTGCCCTCACCTATAACTGGTCTTTGCAGCAAGGAGCACATGGAAGGGCAATGCATGCAAAACAAAACCAAAGAAAATTCCCATCTTAACTTACCTGTTAGACAGGACAATTCAGTTGATTGCGGGCTAATCCGTAAGTTGAGATGGGAATTTCTTTGGTTTTGTTTTATATGATCTCTTAGTATAAATAACATATTTTTTGTTTTATATATATATATATATATATATATATATATATATATATATATATATATATATTATTTATTTATTTGTATTTATTTTATGGACATTTTCTTAGCATAAACGATTATGATCCCAGTAATAATCAAATGAGACATGTACTAGGCTAAAACTCAAACTGAACAAAGCAAGGGTAAATCCATATTTGTCTTGTTAGTATCCATTAGGAAGTATGCAGGTGTCTGAACACATTGATGGATAGCAATCCTACAGTACTAATATGGGTGTAATTATATAGTTCTCAGTCTTCAGAACAGACACTGAGTCAACGACTGACCTTATTAAATGTATATGTTTACATCTTCTATAACATCATATCAACTTTTATAGGACACCACTGTGTATACCGTGCTTGGCTCTGTTCTCCGAGACCCCAAGCAGTTTAAATACCCCAATGAGTTTAATCCTGGACATTTCTTGGATGAAAATGGGAAGTTCCGTAGGAATGATGGATTCATGCCCTTCTCTTCAGGTATGCATCACTAAATACTGTAGGATCAACATAGCCACCTGTGTGCCATCTACAGTACTACACACATAGTATTACCAGTATCATTGCATGTAGATGAAGTGATGGCCCTCATGATGCATAAATATTCAGAGAATTTGGGTATTACTCAATACGATGATGGAAACAGCAGGCAGTTTTAATTGACTAGAGAACAGGGGCTTCATCAAACAAAAATAAGAAAGCTGAGCCACAGTAATCTTTCAGATAGTTGAGGAATGTGGGAAAATATTGCTGGACCCATAATGTTATCTTATTGATATTACTGTCTTAAAGAATTTATGTTGATTTAAATATTAAGGTTTCTGGGCAGGTGGATTCTACACCACAAAGGATCTCCTTTGTCTCCTTGAATTGTAGTGTAATATAACAAAAATGGAAATGGAAGTGCCATACCACTGCTAAGAGGTCCAGATACAACTTTATTTCAATAACCAGCCAAACCAGCTGCTGTCAAGACCTGTGCTTGTAATTGCACGGGGAAAAAATAACATTAACGATCTAATTTACTTCTAGTCCATTCACATTATTTTCAATCACGCCCTGATGGAGGGGGTGATTCTGGCCCCTGAAACACATTGGCTACTCTTTGGATTGTCTCTCTGACTTTTATTGGAATAAAGTTGTAACTGGACTTCTTAGCGATGGTGTGGCTCTTTACTTTCAATTTGTATTACTGCAATCATTTAAGTACTTTGGCGCAGGCTTCTAAATTGGTGTGACCTTGATGCCACCTTTACAGTGTTGTCAGTTTGTTGTACGTCACAATTTACTAACATGTTCAGATATTGTGGAACTGGATCTCTGCATTGGGCACCCAACAGCCAAATCTTTCATATTACATACAATATATCATGGGTAGCATTTGATTGCTGGCTGCATTTGGGGGTTTTAGGAGCTCCAGTGAAAAAGGAACCTGATAACAGAAACATAGTACAATTCTAACAGAGAGCATAAAATCTAAACACAGTGCAGGCACACAGGAGAGCAAGTACAGGAGATAGAAAGTACACGTTTATGCTAGCTGATGGTAAATGGCTTTCACTATGGTGTTAGAACTGAAAGCACTTGGTCTTCATCAGAATCATTGAAGGTACAGTAAAATAATATCTTGTATACAACCTACAAGATTGTCTAGATAGAATAAGGCCAGCCATAGAATGTTCGAATCTCAGCAGGAACAGCAGGAACCGGACAAAATTATAACCGTGTATGGGCAGGAGATGATTGATGGTCCAACTTGGGTACAACCAGCCTGCTGAATTTTACTTGCAATTACTGCTAGCTGCTGCTATAGCTGCTAGGAGGAAGGAGAACTCCTATATCACTAATGTTCAACAGCACTCAGTCACTGATGTCATTATGTATTTTGCATGGGGAGTTCCACCATCCTTGCCCTCAACATGTTTTGAAGAATTCTGCTTCCTCAGGACTAATTTTAAAATCTAAACCTGCCTTTTCAACACAAAGGAACCCTTGAAATAACTTTTTGGTCTCAGGGAAAAATAACTATATCTACAAATAATGATTAGGGATGAGCAGAACAACCCCTCCCCCCTTCCGGTTTGGTTTGCAGCAGAACATGCGAACAGGCAAAAAATGTGTTCGAACGCGCGAACACCGTTAAAGTCTATGGGACATGAACATGAATAATCAAAAGTGCTAATTTTAAAGGCATAATGCAAGTTATTGTCATAAAAAGTGTTTGGGGACCTGGGTCCTGCCCCAGGGGACATGTATCAATGCAAAAAAAGTTTTTAAAAACTAAAGTTTTTTTGGGAGCAGTGTTTTTAATAATGTTTAAAGTGAAACAATAAAAGTGAAATATTCCTTTAAATTTCAGACCTGGGGGGGTGTCTATAGTATGCCTGTAAAGTGGCACATGTTTCCTGTGTTTACAACAGTCCCTACACAAAATGAAATTTTTAAAGGAAAATAAGTCATTTAAAAGTACTCGTGGCTATAATGAATTGTCGGTCCCAGCAATACACATAAAAGTCATGGAAAAAAACGGCATGGGATTCCCCCACAGTCCATTACCGGCCCCTTGGGTCTGGTATGAATAGGGAAGCCTAATAGGAAGCCATAGGGATGTCTCTGTACGTCAGAGGGGGACGGGGTTACCCGGAGATGTCACCATGTGGCCCCACCCTCAGTTATAAAAGAACTGTCACCTGAGAGGACGGTCATTACAGCAGGTGCCTCCCATGGACGCAGATCGGTGGCGGCGTGCAGGTTTTTTTTTTTTCGGTCCGTCGGCGGAGCAAGAGAAGAAGACTTTGTGGGACTTTTTTATTTTTTAATAAAGGACTTGTCATGCCATTTTTACAATTTTGACCCTCTTTTCCTGCTGCCTGCTAGGTTGCGTGCTCGGATAAGGGTCTGGTATGTATTTTTGGGGGGGACCCCCACGCCATTTTTTATTTTTGCGTGGGGTTCCCCTTAAAATCCATATCAGACCTGAAGGGTCTGGTATGGATTTTGAGGGGGGCCCCACGCCATTTTTTTTTTTATTTGGTTTGGGGTTCCCCTTAATATTCATACCA
The DNA here is from genome assembly GCA_028564925.1 of Lithobates sylvaticus. Taxonomy (NCBI): domain Eukaryota; kingdom Metazoa; phylum Chordata; class Amphibia; order Anura; family Ranidae; genus Lithobates; species Lithobates sylvaticus. The sequence continues at coordinate 197,113,107 of CM053033.1, read as the reverse complement.
GACCCAAAGGGCCTGGCAATGGACTGTGGGGGAATCCCATGCCTTTTTTTTCAATGACTTTTATGTGTATTGCCGGGACCGACAATTCATTATAGCCGCGAGTAGTTTTAAATGACTTTTTTTCCTTTAGAATTGTCATTTTGTGCAGGGACAGGGACTGTAAACACGGAAAACATGCACCACTTTACAGGCATACTATAGACACCCCCGGGTACGAAATTTAAAGGAATATTTCACTTTTATTTCTTTACTCTAAGCATTATTAAAATCACTCACGTTCGACACAAACCACGGGCTCATCAATACTAATGATACATTAGTGTGATGTAAGTGGGAAGAATGCTCCTTACACTTGTGGTCAGTGGGAAGAACTATCCCCTTACAGATAGCTAGAAACATCATCAGTGTCAGTGGGAACTTATCTGAGAGGCAGAAATTGCTCATTGATCAAGGAACCCCTAGCAACCTCTGGAGGAAGCCCAGGGTTCCACTGAACCCTGGTTGAGAAAGCTGCCCGCACTTCCCACATTTCCTTAAATAATGTAAAAAAACAATAACAAAAAATAATAAAATAAGTGCAGCGCTAAACTAAATAGACATGGGAATGTCCCTTAGGGATATAATGAATACTATACAATTGTGAGCAAAATAAAGTGCAATGTGCCAAATATGTCTCCACAAAGTGTCCTCATGTAAATCAAATGATAGTGAAAGCATTGTGCCAGTCCATTATGTGAAAAGTAAAAACAATTATAGATGAAACAATCTCTCCACAATCATCCACCTCTGTGTATATTCTTGGAATCCTTGTGCGGCCTCCACCAGTTGTGCCCTCACCATATATACTTTATATATGTGCCTTTGAAAAATGGTTAATCTTCTGGAGCTCTCCTCCTGGTATTTCTCCTCCTTTAAAGCTGCCATAAGCTTCAGGCACATCGATCACCTCTTAGTATTATGCCTCCTTAATGCTGTCTGTGAACTCCAATCACAACGACCACATGCAAAGCAAACAGATCTTGCAATAGTGCTTTATCATTTTTAACAATGTATTAAAAAAATCTTACAACATATATGCACTCACATTTGGAAAAACTTAGTCAGGCATGTATATATTACATGTGCCAACGGTGCTAGGATGAATGGTTCACCTTTCAACCGGCTCTGCAGCCCTGGCCATCAGTACTCCCTCCACCCGTTACACTCAGACTGTCCCTTCCTTGTTCTGCGATCGTCAGCCTCATGTCCCTCCTACTAGTTTTGTCACTCCTCGTGACTTCCTCATGGAGATGTGATTGGCTGACGAATGTCCCTTTATTTATATAGCAGTTACCGCTGCCATTTTCCCATTTATACATGTCAATGTATACCGCGGCCATTTTCCTGTAGCCTATCATAAGAATATTCTTCCTTCATTCTTTTGCGGCGGTGGTTAACCCCACATAGGTACATGAACGCTTTTCTTAATGTGATCTGATATTGGTATGAACCCTCCCCCCAATTGAATGCAATTAAATCTTTATCACAATAAAAATATTAATATTCTAGCAATTCTAGCAAAAAAATATTTTACTATCCAAAGTTAAAACAACAAGGGCAGAAGATTTAATAGATGGAAAGTTGAAAAATGACTGAAGGTCCGCTTTAAGCATAGTTCCAATTTAAACTGCCAAAATCTCCATAGAATTGAAATTTCAATTTTAGAAAGGCTAATTCTTGAATCCAACCATTTAATCTGCTTTATAGATTACTGCACTTTTCATGTTGCTCTGTTTTTTTTTTACACTTCCACTAAATGCCATCAATAATTGTTGTTTTATCCATTTATAATTCTCTTTCGCTTCACAGGGAAGCGGATCTGTCTTGGCGAAGGTCTTGCAAAAATGGAGCTCTTCTTGTTTTTCACTACAATTTTACAGAACTTCACCTTGAAATCCCCGGTAGACCCACAAGACCTAGACCTTACACCACAAATGAGTGGATTTGGAAACATTCCACCTCCCTATGAACTGTGCTTCCTACCTCGTTAATCAACTGGACTATTGAATTTTATATTGTACTTGTTATTTTCAGTTTCAAACCGGAAATCCGGAAATGGGCCTTCTAACACAGTGAAAGCATAATATACATATTTATATATATATATATATATATATATATATATATATAGTATATATATCCACCCTGCCACCTTACAGCCTATGTGGAGCATTCCGTATTAAATTGTACACATAAGAATATGTATTATCTGTAGAATCCATATCTGTTGGTAACTCTTGTACAGTACACTGGGGGAGGGGAATTACCCTTTCAGCCACTGAGATTCTCCAGCATGCACATGTGACAAATAACATGTCAATAGGAGGAGAAGGAATCATATGCCACTGATTCCTCATTGTCCAGTCACAGGCTGGTGGCTGTGTGGTGCTGTATCAGAAAAAGATAAAATTGAGGTCAGCAATTGGACTATGCTGTCTGGTAGGGCTTTGTAAACCTCTGTACTAGCTGAATAAAGTAAAAGATTGTTGCAAAATTGCAAAGAAAGCTGATTCCATATGTGTATATAAAGGGTGTATTTAGCTTATTGGTCGATTTAAATCTTAATCTGCTTGGATAATGCAGTGTAATCAAATGCATAGACATATCAGGAGGTTTGGGTCTAAAAACTGGAAATAGAGGTTAGTTCATTCTTTTTTTTTATAAACTATGATATGTTATATTGGAACTCAATGGGTATTTTAACATGTATTCTGATAATTGTGACCACAAATTGTATCTCTGTTACCTGTTTTATAAAATTAAATAAAAACTATTGAAACATGGAACTCAATGGCTATAATGCCCCTTACACACGGTCGGATTTTCCGACGGAAAATGTCCTATCGGACCATGTTGTCGGAAATTCCGACCGTGTGTGGGCTCCATCGGACTTTTTCCGTCGGAATTTCCGACGGAAAAAGTTTGAGATCCTGCTCTCAAATTTTCTGACAACAAAGTCCTACCGGACTTTTTCCGATGGTGTGTAGCGAATTCCGACGGACAAAGTGCCACGCATGCTCAGATCACATTACAAGACCAAAGCTATTGGCTACTAGCCTCTACGTAGTCCCGTCGTAAGCAAAGAACGTCACCACGTTCAGAATGATCGGATTTTCCGACAACTTTGTCCGACCGTGTGTATGCAACACCAGTGTCGGACAAAATCCGGCGGAAAAAAATCAGATGGATTTTGTGGTCGGAACTTCCGACCGTGTGTACGGGGCATTAGTGTGTAGAGTAGAAGTTCAGCCAAAAGCTAACTCAAAATCTACTGGCAGCCACATTCTAATGCCCCGTACACACAATCGGAAATTCGGCCAGCAAAAGACCGATGAGAGCTTTTGGTCGGAAAATGCGACCGTGTGTATGCTCCATCGGACTTTTGCTGGCCAAATTCCTGCCAGAAAAAGATTGAGAGCAGGTTCTCATTTTTTCGGTAGGAAAAAGTTTTGATCGGAAATTCCGATTGTCGGTATCAATTCCGACGTGCAAAAATTCCTACGCATGCTCGGAGGCATTGAACTTAATTTTCTCGGCTTGTCGTAGTGTTGTACGTCACCGCGTTCTTGACGGTCGAAAGTTCAGCGAACTTTTGTGTGACCGTGTGTATGCAAGCCAAGCTTGAGCGGAAATCCGCTGATGTGTACGCTGCATAAGGCTAATCCTGTAAAGCAAAAAATCGTAATACAAATCTTTTCTTTTCTTTCTCTGATCCGGTCCCAAGCTGAGCTGTCAGTGGTGGCTTCTCTTTGTAGGTGTGTGCAGTAAAGGCAGCTGACAACGGAAGCCCCATAGTAACTCTATTGCCGCGTACACACGTTCGGACTTTGTCCACCGGACCTAGTCCAGCGGACAATCCGCCGGACTTTCCAGCGGGGCTTCGCCGGACTTTCCGAGCATGTGACTTGCCCACACACGCCCGGACTTCTCCGGCGGACAATCCGCTGGACAAAGTCCGCGGGACTTTTGAAAATGAACGGACTTGCCCACACACGGAGCAGTCTGTTCATTTAGAACGTAACTTCAGGTACGTAGCTAGCGTAGGCAGTAAATGCCGCCGCGCTAGCCCCGTCACCTGGCATGGATCCATCTCAGACCCTTATCCGAGCACGCAGCCCGGCAGGCCAGGAAAGGGGTGGGGACGAGCGAGCGCCCCCCTTCTGAGCCGTACCAGGCCGCGTGCCCTCAACATGGGGGGTGCCCTGGGGAAAGGGGGGCCGTGCGGCCCCCCCACCCCAAAGCACCTTGTCCCCATGTTGATGAGGACAAGGGCCTCTTCCCGACAACCCTGGCCATTGGTTGTCGGGGTCTGCGGGCGGGGGGCTTATCGGAATCTGGGAGCCCCCTTTTATAAGGGGGCCCCCAGATCCCGGCCCCCCACCCTATGTGAATGAGTATGGGGTACGATGTTCCCCTATCCATTCACCTAAGGTGTAAAAGGTAAAGTAAAAAACCCACCTTTTGTAAAAATATTTTATTGCACTGCTCCGGGGGTCTTCTTCCGTCTTGGGGGTCTTCTCGCCGGACTCCTCCGCCATTTACCTAGCTCTTTTACCGAGCGGAGAAGTCCGGCTACCTTCTTCGTCGTCGCCGCCGTCGTCTGGGGGTCTCGATCCGCCTTGGGGGGTCTTCCGGGGTCTTCGGGGTCTCTTCTGTTCTTGCCGCTGTCGTCGCTTTCTGCGCCGCCTTCTTCTTCTTCTTCCGATGTTGACACGTCGCTCTCTCTGGCCGGAATGCCATAGCCGCGCTGTGCTGGGACTTATATAGGGACAAGGGGACAGGGTCACATGCTCATGTCACATGGTGACCCCGCCCCCTTGTGATGTCACAGTCCCAGCATCCTCCGGGACTGTGACATCACAAGGGGGCGGGGTCACCATGTGACATGAGCATGTGACCCTGTCCCCTTGTCCCTATATAAGTCCCAGCACAGCGCGGCTCTGGCATTCCGGCCAGAGAGAGCGACGTGTCAACATCGGAAGAAGAAGAAGAAGAAGAGGAGGAAGAAGAAGAAGAAGAAGAAGAAGGCGGCGCAGAAAGCGACGACAGCGGCAAGAACAGAAGAGACCCCGGAAGACCCCGGAAGACCCCCCAAGGCGGATCGAGACCCCCAGACGACGGCGGCGATGACGAAGAAGGTAGCCGGACTTCTCCGCTCGGTAAAAGAGCTAGGTAAATGGCGGAGGAGTCCGGCGAGAAGAAGACCCCCGGAGCAGTGCAATAAAATATTTTTACAAAAGGTGGGTTTTTTACTTTACATTTTACACCTTAGGTGAATGGGTAGGGGTACATCGTACCCCATACTCATTCACATAGGGTGGGGGGCCGGGATCTGGGGGCCCCCTTATAAAAGGGGGCTCCCAGATTCCGATAAGCCCCCCGCCCGCAGACCCCGACAACCAATGGCCAGGGTTGTCGGGAAGAGGCCCTTGTCCTCATCAACATGGGGACAAGGTGCTTTGGGGTGGGGGGGGCGCACGGCCCCCCTTTCCCCAGGGCACCCCCCATGTTGAGGGCACGCAGCCTGGTACGGCTCAGGAGGGGGGGGGCGCTCGCTCGTCCCCACCCCTTTCCTGGCCTGCCGGGCTGCGTGCTCGGATAAGGGTCTGAGATGGATTTGGGGGGACCCTTTAAATCCATGCCAGGTGACGGGGCTAGCGCGCCGGCATTTACTGCCTACGCTAGCTACGTACCTGAAGTCACGTGCTAAATGAACGGACTTTCCGATGAGCGGCAAGTCCGTTCATTTCAAAAGTCCGGCGGACTAGCCTACTAACGGCGGGATTGTCCGCCGGACTGCCAAGTCCAGCGGATAATTTTAAAACAAAACTTAAAACTTTAGTCCGCCGGATTTTTGGGAAAAAAGTCAGTCGGAGGCCCACACACGAGGGGATTGTCCGCTGGACTTGAGTCCAGGGGATAATCCCGCGGGATAGTCCCTTCGTGTGTACGCGGCATATGGGTGACGTCACTTCCCAGGCATTTCCCACACAGCATCCACTGCTGGAGATCAGACCGGATCGGCTTCAGAAAAGGTATGTATAGTGATTTTTGCTTTACAGAGTTAGATAGACTAGTTTTAGAATGTGGCTGGCAGTAGATTTAGAGTTAGTTAATGTTTGGCAGAATTTCCACTTTAATAATGTTCATTAAAGTAACACTAAGCTCTGGTGTAAATAAATAATTTTCTATTGCAGTATGTATTGTTAACTCAAAAAAGTCCCTTCTATTGCTCTCAGCCTCCTCTGAATCTCCAAATTGGATACTGTGAGTTGACTTCCTGTTACAGGGTGGCTATGTTTGTTCTCCATGGCACCACTGTACGTAGGAATGTAGTTTGAGAATGGACTTTGGATTACTGGATTTGTAGTGTGCATAGAGCAGTGCACATGACCACAACTAAGGTGCACTGCATGTTCCAAACACACTGAATTGAGGGGTAAAAGGCAGTGGCGACCTGTCCATAAGGGCGCAGGGTCACCGCCCCCCCCCCCCATCCATGCATCCGGCCCCTAATCTACATGTGGGGCACCGGACGCATGGATTTCAATGTTTTTTTTTTTGGAAGCACATGATTAGTGCCTAAGGGCTCTAATTGGCTTCAAAAAAGGGTGGGCTCAGGGCACAGAGCACTGCGCCCTGAGCCCACCCAGTTGTGTGACAACTGGCGGTGCGAGTGAGGGGGGGGTTGTTTGCGCCCCACAAAAAAAAACATTGAACACCAGCCGCCACTGGGAAAAGGAGAGCATCAGGAGCTCACAGAAGATGTTACAAGGAGACATAAAAACACAGTAATAAACTATTTCATGAAAATGGATTACTGTTACTGGGCTGTTACTGTTAAGTAGTGGATGTGCATGAATTATTTTTATAGAATAAGGATATTGGTCAATGTCACTTTAATGTCTTAGGACAAACCTTAATTAATTAAGTTTTTAGTATACATTTAAAAAAAATCATTGATAGCTCTGACTCCACAAAGAACAGAACAGGACAGAAAAAGAGGAAGCAACAGCAGGCATCTGCAGTTTCTAGATGCAGAATAAATGAATCTCATAAAGATTCAATACAGTACTAGCACTAGCATTTTTCACAATCTGTTACATTCTTTCATACATTCATAGGAAAGGTTGTTATTCTGTTGCTTATGTAGCAAGATCCCAGGCTTCCTTTAGTCTAATAAGAACCTCCAGAGCTAAGAGCTGCTAACATCCTTCCGTATAGAGTGGGTTGTAAGGCATAGTGGGTGTAGTGAAAGGTAGATTCATGGGCGCCAGACACTTATTGAATGCAAAGAGATTTTATTTCTCTTGAACAGAACTTTGGGAGAGAGGGTCAGGGCCAGGACACCCTTAGGTAGTTGCAATGTTAATTAGCAGACTCCAAGACTTCTACAGGTAGACAGCCATGCAGGGAAAGGCATCCAGCAAGACACCACATCTGCATGTGTAGGAATGCTGTCTTCTATGGCAACAGTCTTAGAACAGTTCCTAACACAAGTTGTAACAAACTCCTTTACTTTCTCTACAGTCACATCTTGTTGATTCTCGACCCACTGAGCTCCCAGTCTCTCTCACTAGACTTGCTGATTCACTGCCACCGAATCCCTTGAGCTCTTCCAATCTTCACTTAAGTATCTTCCTCAAAGTCACCCCCGCTTCTCTGCTGGGTCCCTAGCTTGGCATTCCAGATACTTTTCAAGCTTCACCCCACTGGCCTGCTCTGTCCCTGGCTTGGCACACAAGGCTGCTCTGCAAGCGTCACCTCTGCTGGCTGGGTCCCTGGCATGATCCCCGGTTGGTGAGAATACTGCTCCGGTACTTGCTTCAGCTACTCACTGTGGTCCCTGGTAATAAGGTGGTTGGTCCCTTTAGTGGCGACAGCTTTCCCTCTACCTCCAACCACGACAGGTTCTCCAGCCGGCAGAACCGTCACTTCTGGTTGGACTGCAAGCTGCAGTCCCAACCGTAGGCTGCTCTCCCACTTTTGGATAGGACCTCAAACAGCCTAGCAGCCAGATGTGCCTGCGATACCCCCAAACTCTGGCCTAGCAGCCTGGGCAATACAACACACCTCTACCCAGACAGCCACCCAGGTGGCACAGAACAGTAATCACCTGACTCCACAAAAATATTTATATAGCAGTTTTGCAAGGAGGAATAGGCAAAAATCCCAGTGGTAAGATGTGGCAAGCTCATAGAGACATATCCAAAGCGACTTGGAGCTGTGATAGCTGCAAAAGGTGGCTCTACAAAGTATTAACTTTAGGGGCGTGAATAGTTATGCACATTTACTTTTTCTGTTATTTTGTCCTATTTGTTGTTTGCTTCACAAAAAAAAAAAAAAAAACATCTTCAAAGTTGTGGGCATGTTCTGTAAAAAATGCCAAGGGGGTGAATACTTTTGCAAGGCACTGTAGATCAATACATATAAAAAAACTGAGTTTTTTGCTGTCAAGACAGCAGAACACCCAATTGGACACAGACTCTGATAGGGTGGCAGGGCCATGCAAGGGAAGGTATGGGGTCACACTGAAGACTTGGGCCAACCCCAGGATCTACAATAAAGTAGCTGTATATATGTATATATGAGATGGTTATCTCTACATCAGATGCTTATAATAGAAACTGGTGAAATCTGAGTGTATGGTACAAAGGAGCCAGACATGGGCCTATAAATCTTCCAAAATAAGCTATAGATAGATGTAATTCAGGCAAATAAAAATAATCTTAATGCCATCAAGGGATCAGACACCAGGGAGGCTCATTCTGAAGTAAACTGTAGAGTCAATAAGGTCCTGGGACATCAAGAGCATGTGTCCTCAAGGAAGAAGCGCAGTCATAGGCGCAAAACTAGTCGAGCATGCCACTTGTATCTTGAAAAGCAGAAATTACATCTTCTGAGTTACAAGGTCTCATGTGTGAATGGGGAGCAGGTATGTTAAATTTGGTGTTATCGCTCTCTCTCTCTCATACTGGTCACTGGAAGCTCAACATGGCACCTCATAGCAAGGAACTCTCTGAGTATCTGAAAAAAAGAATTGTTGCTCTACGTAAAGATGACCAAGACCCTGAAACAGAACTGCAGCATGGTGGCCAAGACCATACAGCGGTTTAACAGGACAGGTTCCATAGAACAGGCCACGCCATGGTCGACCAAAGAAGTTGAGTGCACGTGCTCAGCATCATATCCAGAGGTTGTCTTTGGGAAATAGTCTGCCAGCATTGCTGCTGCCAGCATTGCTGCATAGGTTGAAGGGGTGGGAGGTCAGCTTGTCATTGTTCAGACCATACGCTGCACACTGCATCAAATTGGTCTGCATGGCTGTTGTCCCAGAAGGAAGCATCTTCTAAAGATGATGCATAAGTAAGCCCGCAAACAGTTTGCTGAAGACAAGCAGACTAAAGACATGGATTACTGGAATCATGTCCTATGGTCTGATGAGACCAAGATAAACTTATTTGGTTCAGATGGTGTCAAGCGTGTGTAGTGGCAACCAGGTGAGGAATACAAAGACAAGTGTGTTTTGCCTACAGTCAAGCATAGTGGTGGGAGTGTCATGGTCTTGGGCTACATGAGTGCTGCCAACACTGGGGAGCTACAGTTCCTTGAGGGAACCATGAATGCCAACATGTACTGTGACATACTGAAGCAGAGCATGATCCCCTCCCTTCAGAGACAGGGCCTCAGGACAGTATTTCAACATGATAACGAACCCAAACACACCTCCAAGATGACCACTGCCTTGCTAAAGAAGCTGAGGGTAAAGGTGATGGACTGGCCAAGCATGTCTCCAGACCTAAACCCTATTGAGTATCTGTGGGGAATCCTCAAACGGAAGGTGGAGGAGTGCAAGGTCTCTAACATCCACCAGCTCTGCAATGTCATCATGGAGGAGTGGAAGAGGACTCCAGTGGCAACCTGTGACGCTCTTGTGAACTCCATGCCCAAGAGAGTTAAGGCAGTGCTGTAAAATAATGGTAGCCACACAAAATATTGACACTTTGGGCGCGATGTGGACATTTTCACTTAGGGGTGTATTCACTGTTGTTGTCAGCGGTTTAGACATTAATGGCTGTGTGTTGAGTTAATTTGAGGGGACATCAAATTTACACTGTTATACAAGCTGTACACTCACTACATTGTAGCAAAGTGTAATTTCTTCAGTGTTGTCACATGAAAAGATATAATAAAATATGAGGTGAGGGGTGTACTCACTTTTGTGAGATACTGTGTGTATGCGTATATATATATATATATATATATATATATATATATATATATATATATATATATATATAAATAATCGGGCTCCTCCCATATTTCAGGCCACTATACTGGCCTCCCTATTTATGTTTCGGAGCCCTAAGTCCAGGAGAGATGTGAACCACATAAACACATCACAAGACTAACAACATAAAATGCATCTGCAGTGTGCCCTGGTCTGCTGAATGGTATGCCAAGAGAAGGGGGCAAAACATTGGTTAGGGAGGTAATTATTTATTTGAGCTGATAATGTACTACTGGGCAAGCTTGCTGAAGGCTTGTAACATTTCTGCTTGCGGATTCGGAATGGATCGGGCAAAGCAAGCGTATTTTCTCATTTCTCTTGATGACATGGTCCGGTACCCCTTGTTGTGATTCTGCTGACGCGGCTCCAATCCAGAAGGAATATCCAGATTACCGGCCAGGGTCAAGGACTAAGTTAAGCAAGAGGATCCTAATGTGTCTGGTGAACTGGCTACCACTCAGAGGGTTGGTAAGGAATGGGCTAGACTCCGAAAGGGCTGGCAGATGAGATAATGACTGGTCTAGAATGGCAACTGGCAGGGGCGGTGCGTCCATAAAGGGCGCAGGGGCGCCGCCCCCCCTCTCCTGTCACTTTCTATATACCATAGATAGATTCATGCATTGCATGAATCTATCTATGGTCGCTGCTGACACCCCTATTCAGGTGTCCGGCCCCTTTTCGGTCACCGGGCCCCTGAATTACAGCGGTGGGGGTGTTTTTTTTGGAAACACCTGATTAGCGCCATAGGCGCTAATAGGCGTCAAAAAGGTGACAAGCGGGCGCAACGCTGTGCGTTCCTTGTCACTCAGCACTGATGTTAGCAAACCGAAGGAATTTGGTTTGCTAACATTGTACTGCCCCATAGCCTATCAGGAGCACAGGTCTGTGTGACCTGTGCCCTGATTGGCTGAAACGACAGGCGCTGTAATTGGGCGCCTATCAGGCGTCCAATCATAGCAGAGGATGAGAGGAGGAGCGGGCAGGAGAGGAAATGGAGGACACGATGCCGCCGTCACCCGAGACAAGGTAAGTGCAGGGCGGGGGGGGGGGGGCTCCAAGACATGTCACCGGCTGGTGATCTTGCAGGTAACAGTAACAGGTGTATTTCCTGTGGTTGCTGGGAAGAGCGGAGGAAGGGAAGGGGAGGGGAGGAGATAGTATAACAGTTTTTTTTTTTTTTAAATACAAAGGGACAATCCCACCGATCTATCAATCGTGCTACTGTGTTGTCCGTTCCTGCACACACACACAGTCCACCCTTGTCACCATTAGACAGTTGTGCCAGCGCACAGATGGTGTGGTCAATAATGAAGCCTTTACATGTAAACAAGTAGTGGATGCAAAGAGGCTGGAGGAGATCTGCAGCAAAGGATGCAAAAGGGTGCATCCTTTGCACTGCCCAACTGCCCTGTGGCAGTTGGAATACTGGATTAGATGGGTAGGGCAGTCCTACATCATCATGTTAACAAAAGTGCCACTTGTTTCAGTGTGGTGCCAATTAAAAAAAAAAAAAAAAAAACTGTTTGCAATTCTTTTCTGCAATTTGTCATGCGTAGGGCAGCCTATTGAAATGAATGGCCCATTCATGCTGTCACACCTGCATAGGTGCAAACTAAGCCTTAAGAGGTGCCAACATGGCGCTCCTGCGTTTTGATGGGCACAGTGGCTGCGTTTTGATGGGCACAGTGGCTGCGTTTTGATGGGCACAGTGGCTGCGTTTGGTACAGTGGCTGCATTTAATGGGCTTTTTTTTTCAGAATTTTTCAGTTTATTTGCGCCCCCCCAAAAATTTTGAGCACCAGCCGCCACTGGCAACTGGGCACCAGGTGTTGAGTATGGAATAGCTTGATATCTACCCGAACTGTTGCATTTTGGACACTACAAGGTGCAGAATGATGTGATTCTGATGGCGTGTCAGATGGCGCCTGCGTAGTACCTGACAGCCGGGGCTGGTGACAGTGAATTCGCTCAAAAGTAAGAAGCCAGAAAAAGACAAGGTAGATGGCTGGGCAGTAACCCGAAGGGAGGACGTGACAGGATGGTAGACATGTCTCTAAAGATGGCGCTAGTGCCGGGTAGGCGCTTGCTACTAGTTTTGGGGTTGCTGTCTGTGGATACCATGTAGGATGGTTTTGACTGCATGGGCAGAGAACAAGGGTGGCTTGGTAGGGTCCTGTAAGGAGACGAAATGCTGGATGCCAGCTAAGTAGAGTCTGATGGTATTATGTGATAGAGCCAGGTGCATGTGGCAGTATGATATGAAAGCCAGGATGTGTTTAAGATCTCCCGACTCTGCCCTGGGGTTTGGGGCTAGGAACCTGCCGTAGGAATTCCAGGCTTTATGATAGGCCTACAGGGTGTTTTGCAGGATAAAGACTGATTTACAAGGCGGGTCGAACCGCATAGGTGTTGCTTTAATCCGGTGTCAGCTGTGACCAGGGTGGGATAAGAGATGTGGTCGGGTCAGTTCATTGGGATAGTGCGTTGGCCGAGACATTGCACTTGCCGGGATATAGATGCAGTGCACTTTGAATTGATGCTGCAGGGATAGTTGCACCAGCCTGCGCCGGAAGGACATGATGGCTAGCGATTTGGACCTGCCTATATTTATGATATTGGCTGTGGCCTGATTGTCTGTTGCAAACGTCACTGTTTGCCCTGCCCAGGTGTTGCCCCAGACTTGAGCTGCTGCCACAATGGGGTAGAGTTTGAATAGTGAGAAGGACTGACTGAACCCGAGGATCAGGATTTCTGGTTGCCATGGCCCTACAAGCAATGATGGCCAAAAAATTGCTGCAAAGCCTGTAGAGGCTGTGGCGTCCGTGGCTACCCAAGGTGATGAGGAGAATGCTGACGGAACGAACATTGATATGCCATTCCAGTTTGTGAGAAATTCATCCCACATTGACAAATCCGCTATTGCTGCTGTGTCTAGCCTAGTACACAAGTAAATGCGCAAAAACCTTTGCTTTTTTTGTGTCTAGCCTAGGAATTTGGTTGGGAGCTTGCGACTGCGAGAGGAAACTAAGAGGCATGAGATGAAGGACTGCCCCTGAGAGATGATCCTAATGGCGAAATCGAGCATGCCCAGCAAGGATTGTAGCTGTCTTTTGGTACACCCTCGAGTAAGCATAAAGGTGTGAACGACCGACCTGATGGGGGTCAACTTGTTGGGAGGCAAGATGGCCTACATGGACCGTGCGTAGAGTGTGACGCCCAAGAAGGTGATGGATTGTGCCGGGCATTCCACTTTATTCTCTGCTATGGGCACATTAAATTACCAAATACCCCTCTTAAGTTGTCAACATCTACTTGGGGCTCACTGAGTATTTCGATGTTCAGGAAGTCATCGAGATAGTAGATTACTTTCTGGCAATGTGTCTGATGCGACAGGGTCCAGGAAAAGGGACTGGACAAAAGTATCGAACAACCACGGACTGTGTTTTATTTTATTTTTTATTTTTTTATTTAGTACCAAATGACAGTTTGGTGGCAAAATAATATAAGCCTTTCCACTGGATCCCTATGCCATCGCTAGAGGGATGGCTCGATAGGCAGTAATTTGAAAGCATTTGAGATGTCCGCTTTGTATCGTCAAGCGCCTCCTCTTTTGCTAACGATGGCTTGTATGGCTAGGTCGACTGACGAATACTTAAAACTGAAACTGAAAACTGAAACTGAAAACAAAAGATACACTTACAATGTGTTTTTCATATGGAAGGGCACCCCGGAGGAGTTAGAAGGGTTCATGTCCCATATGAACAGCAATTGTTATAATATCAAACTGACAGAAAAATGAGAAAATGTAATGTTTGGATTTGGAGATATTCAAGAAGAATAGGATATATACAAAAACTTTTTTTTAAAGAGGTGGATAAAAATGGGTATATCTCTACTAGAAGTTGTCACCATCCAGGATGGATCAAGGCCATCCCTAATGCCTCGTACACACGAGCGGACTTTCCGGCGGGATTGTCCGCCGGACTAGAGTCCGCCGGACAGTCCGACCGTGTGTGGGGCTTCGACTGACTTTTTTTTTTTTTTTTTTTTTTTTTTTTTTTTTCCCAAAAGTCCGGCGGACTAAGTCTGAAGTTTTGTTTTCAAATTGTCCGCTGAACTTGGCAGTCCGGCGGACAATACGGCCGTCTGTATGATGGTCCGGCGGACCAAACAGCTCAGTGGCAAGTATTTTTCTAGTATTTTTCTTTTTCTAGTCCCGTCGTACGTGCTGTACGTCATCGCGTGAACCGCCGGACTTTTAGCGTGATTGTGTGTGGTCAAGTCCGTTCGCTTTCAAGTCTGGCGAAGCCCCGCTGGAAGGTCTGGCGGTTTGACTAGGTCCGGCGGACAATCCAACCAGAAAGTCCGATCGTGTGTACTAGGCATAAGGGCCAATTTGTTAGAATCAGAAGGAACTGCGACTTAGATGATGACTATTGGGTCCAATCAGAAATTTTATTGAATAGGTTCCTAAAGAAAGGATACAGACGGTCTGACCTAGAGAAGGTCAGAATGGATGTATTCTGCAAAAATAGAGAAAAACTACTGGATAATAAAAGTAAAAAGGAAATATGATATCATATGAATCAGCCTTTGTTACTGGATTTAATCTAGACTACAAGCAGGTGGAAAAATCCTTCAAAAAATTCTGGCCTATCCTCCTAAAAGATGACACATTAAAGAAATGTTTGCCACAAAAGCCTTCCTCCTAGGAGAGTGCCCGGTCTCAGGAACGTGATTTCTAAAAACATAGTGGACCCCCCTAAAATGAGAAAGAAAACTTTTTTGGACACCATTGGGTTTTATGGGTGTGGGAGATGCATCCCTTGCCAAACCACAGCAGATAAGAAAAGAAAAACGGAAACATTTCTTGGTTATAATGGAAAAGAGTACACTGTGGATAATTTTATTTCACAAAATACGTGGTGTATCTTCTATCCTGCCCATGTGGTTTACTCTATAAGATGTCTTTATAAAAGGATTAACGAGCACATAAACAATATTAAGATCGGATTTAGAAAGCATAGCGTTTCCAATCACTTTAGGACTCACCATAACCAAAACCCAGCCCTTTTAAAATTCTATGGGAGTGACAAGATTCTACCACACTGATGTGGGGATCTGAAAATTCAGGTGTTGCAAGCTGAAACCAGGTGGATTTTTGAAATTGGTTCTCTTGCGCCAGCTGGCCTCAACATAGACCTCAATTGCTTTCTCACTGATTATTAGTAAAGAGATCTATTGATTTTATGTATATTACTGTACGTTTTTTGTAAGTAAATGGTTACATCTATGCAGCTAGTTTTTGGTTTTCCTATCATTTTATCAATTTTTTTTCGGATGTATGATCATATATATCTATAAGCCGGTAGGCTTTGGTTCTGCAGAAGATACATGTGTTTTTGTAGAAAGCCTGTCTGTCTTGGCAGAGCATATGATTGTTTCCAGGGCCGCTGATAGGCCAGTGCAACTGGCCCCGCTGTACTGGGCCCTGCCAGCAGGGGGGCCCGGCAACCTGAACAGATAGGGAATTAATGTAAAAAAAAAAAAAAAATCCTCCATCGTCCATCTGACGCCCAGGCAATGTCAGCAATGTCTTCCGCGCCCGATCCGCATGCTGGCTAAATTTACTGCCAGCGTGTGCCTTTCCCCGTCGTGCAGTGATTCCTCTCACTCCGCGTGAGAGAAGCAGTGAGGCGAGCAGCGGCGACAGAAGAAGAAGCAGGAAGCAGCTGCTGGCATCCGACCGGAATGATTTGTGTGGCCACTCCAGTCCAGGCAGGATCAGGGAGGAAGTGACTCCTGGGGCCCGACTGTCTAACACAGGTGTGTATGCTTGCTTAGGGGGGGGGGGATTATTGATCTACTACTACTGCAGCAGCCAACATCTATACAATATGGCATGGGTGGCACTGTCTGCAGGTAGCACATGCGTTATGGGCCATAACGCATGTGCTGCCTGCAGAGACAGTGCCGCCAATGCCGTAATGTGCTGCAGACAGTGCCACCTATGCCGCTAATGCATGTGCTGCCTGCTGAGACGGTGTCACCCATGCTGCCAATGGCATTATTCCATTGGCGTCATGGGGGGCACTGTCTGCAGCACAATATGGCATTGGCGGCATTGGGGGGCACTGTCAGCAGGTAGCGCATGCGTTATGGCATTAGTATCATGGGTGGCACTGTCTGAAGCACATTACGGAATTGGCGGCATGGGTGGCCTTGTCTGCAGCACAATATGTCATTGGAGGCATGGGTGGCACTGTTTGCAGGTAGCACATGCGTTATGGCCCATAACACATGTGCTGCCTGCAGAGACAGTGTCACCCATGCTGCCAAGGGCATTATTCCATTGGCAGCATGGGGGGCACTGTCTGTAGCACAATATGGCATTGGCGGAATGGGTGGCACTGTCAGCAGGTAGCGCATGCGTTATCGCATTAGTGTCATGGGTGGCACTGTCTGCAGCACATTACGGCATTGGCGGCATGGGTGGCCTTGTCTGCAGCACAATATGTCATTGGAGGCATGGGTGGCACTGTTTGCAGAGACAGTGCCACCCATGCCACAAATGCCATAATGTGCTGCAGAGACAGTGCCACCCATGCCGCCAATGCCATATTGTGCTGCAGACAGTGCCACCCATGACACTAATGCCATAACTCATGCGCTCCCTTCTGACTGTGCCACCCATGCTGCCAATGCCATATTGTGCTGCAGCCAGTGCCACCCATGACACTAATGCAAAAACTCATGCGCTACCTGCTGACAGTACAACCTATGCCGCCAATGCCATATTGTGCTGCAGACAGTGCCCACCATGCCGCCAATGGAATAATGCCATTGACAGCATGGGTGGCACTGTCTCTGCAGGCAGCACATGTGTTTTGGCATTAGCGTCATGGGTGGCACTGTCTGCAGCACATTACGGCATTAGCAGCATGGATGAGAAAAATTGTAGACAAACCTGCACTTTGTTTCAGGGCGGGGTCTGGGAGGGGCCAGGGTGGGGCTGAAGGTGGGACCAGGGGCGGGACCAGGGGGAGCCGTAGGGGGCCCCGTCAGGTAGGCTGTACGGGGCCCCATGATTTCTATCAGCAGCCCTGATTGTTTCATCCGAATGGTAGGCTCTGTTTCCCCTTCTGTTGACACAGTTCTTGCAGACTCTAGTCTGTCCACTAGATGTCTCTTTTATTATTCTGATAAAGTTTAGACAGGGTTTTTTGTATGTGTTTTATAAACCTACATCCCACTGTGTCAATGAGTTTTTGATGTATCCTCATTTGTACAGCTTCTATGCTTAGATTGAGATGGTATTGGGAAATTAAGTTTTTTATTTTATTGGGGGTTATTTACGAAAGGCAGATCCACTTTGCACTGCAAGTGCACTTGAAAATGCAGTCGCTCTAAATCTAAGGAGTGTAAAATGTAGCGCTAATAAATGAAAAACAGTGAAAGTGACACACTGATAAACCTAAAATATAATGTAATATGTCCCATTTAGTGAAATAAAACGAAAGAACAAGTCCCAGGTAGGTCAATCAAAAAGACAGGATCCACACCGGTAGGCTGGTCTTTCTCTCTGGGAACAAATGTTGAATAAGGTGGTAAATGAAACATCAAATGTAGGTTAGGATTGAATACTCTTACCAGAGCGAGTGGACCTGGATGTCAGCGACACCAGGTCACTAAGGCATGAATAACACGATCGTCGGAGAGACAGGAACACTAAGCGAGGTCCAGAAGGATCAAGAAACCGATTCCCTGGAGTCTTGATAGCACCGACAGCAACGGACAGAAGTTGATCAAAAGGAAGTCCCACCAAAAACAACTGCCATCAACAGGTGGTCTGGAGCAGACCAAAAAAGAAGAACGGTAGTCAGTCAGTCAATGAGTTTTTGATGTACCATTATTTGTACAGCTTTTATGCTTAGATTGAGATTGTATTGGGGAATGACGGTTTATTTTATTGTGGGTTATTTACAAAAGGCAGATCTACTTTGCACTGCAAGTGCACTTGAAAGTACAGTCGCTCTAAATCTAAGGGGTAGATCTGAAATGAGTGGAAGCCTTGCTGATTTTATCATCCAATCATGTGCAAGCTAAAATGCTGCTTTTTATTATCCTTGCATGTCCCCCTCGGATCCACTTCCAAGTGCACTTGCAGTGCAAAGTGGATTTTCCTTTAGTAAATAACCCTCATTGTTTCCATAAGAAATAGTCTGGAAAATAAGCTGTGTTTTTGGACAGCCGTCCTTTTTTAATGCCATTGCCCCAATGATATTTTAAATGTACCATATTGTTTTATACAGTATCTGTTATTAAATAGGATTTCCTAGCAGCTGTGGAAGTCAGTGATTTACAATAGAAAATATTTTATATTTTAAGAGTAACTTTAGGTTTTAGTTCATGTTTTGGACCAATCATGTCGGCTGGCCTGTTATTTAAGCTAAGAAAATCTGTGTCAGACCCACTTCCTGATGACGCGTGCTGGAATGCGAAATGCATAGAAGCTAGGTCTGACACACACTCTACGTCACTTCCGCTGGGGGGGGTTGCCTAATGCATAGCATACACTGCTGGTCAGATAGCGCTGTCTGAACAGACTTCCACCGCACTAGGGGTTCCGATATATTGATGCACTCCCCTGCTGGAAATATTGTAAGTGACATTTTTTAACAATAAACCAACGATACTACACTATGTCTGTCTTCTCTGGCTCTTTTTGGTGGAGTTTGATTTTCAGATGTGGGAGATTGGAGCGGAGGATAGATAACAAAGATTTGATCTGGCTGTTCCCCGGCTCATTCGACCAAGTTCACCATACATGTGAGCGATCGATTGGAAAAAGATCATTGAACGGTTTCCAGGATTCGAGGAGGTACTTCATGTCTTATGGTCACTTGCTGGCCAGGGCCATCTGGTGAGCGCAATTTGTTGTCACTTTGGGTGAAAAGTCACTAATATTATTTGGTAAAGAGGGGGGAGGATGGAGTGCTGGTGGGAGCTACTAATGAACAAGCATGGGGTGAATACAAATAGAAATGAAGAGGATGAGAGGGCAGGGGGATGTTCTTGTAATAGTTATAGACAGTATTGTCAGTCCAGACCTATGTTAATGGGTACTGGTATGTGTTATCAGCGGCAGCCAGCTATTAAGAGCAGAAGGGGCTCTGTTGCATAGGAGAAAAAGAGAGAGGTAGAGTGGCGCCGCTCTGAGAGTAGTATGTCTGTTAAAATCATACAGCTTTAATCTTATTTAAAAGAGTTTAAACTCACATTTGTGTAGTTAAAAGCAGGCACGTAGCAATTTCTTTGCATCTCCGGGGTTGTGATCAGCAGTCCTCTGGTTCTTCCCGCTAGGCTGTAGTAGGGAATCAAACCCCGGTCGCCTCCGGTGGTTCCCATGGCTCCGAGGTGTGTATGTCCCTTGGTGAGCACGTCAGCAGGGTGGAGAGCATCAGAGGCTTGATGTACAGTGGCTTGCGAAAGTATTCGGCCCCCTTGAACTTTTCAACCTTTTGCCACATTTCAGGCTTCAAACATAAAGATATAATTTTTTTATTTTTTTGTGAAGAATCACCAACAAGTGGGACACAATTGTGAAGTGGAACGAAATCTATTGGACATTTTAAACTTTTTTAGCAAATAAAAAACTGAAAAGTGGTGCGTGCAAAATTATTCGGCCCCTTTACTTTCAGTGCAGCAAACTCACTCCAGAAGTTCAGCGAAGATCTCTGAATGATCCAATGGTGTCCTAAATGACTGATGGATTTGGATACAAAAAGATTTCCCAAGCTTTGAACATCCCAAGGAGCACTGTGCAAGTGATCATTTTGAAATGGAAGGAGTATCAGACCACTGTAAATCTACCAAGACCTGGCTGTCCCTCTAAACTTTCAGCTCAGACAAGGAGAAGACTGATCAGAGATGCAGCCAAGAGGCCCATGATCACTCTGGATGAACTGCAGAGAACTACAGCTGAGGAGGGAGAGTCTGTCCATAGGACAACAATCAGTTGTACACTGCACAAATCTGGTCTTTATGGAGAGTGGCAAGAAGAAAGCCATTTCTCAAAGATATCCATAAAAAGTCTTGTCTAAAGTTTGCCACAAGCCACCTGGGAGAGTTACCAAACATGTGGAAGAAGGTGCTCTGGTCCGATGAAACCAAAATCGAACTTTCTGGCCACAATGCAATATGATATGTTTGGCGTAAAAGCAATACAGCTCATCACCCTCAACACACCATCCCCACTGTCAAACATGGTGGTGGCAGCATCATGGTTTGGGCCGGCTTTTCTTCAGCAGGGACAGGGAAGATGGTTAAAATTGAGGGGAAGATGGATGCAGCCAAATACAGGACCATTCTGGATGAAAACCTGTTGGAGTCTGCAAAAGACCTGAAACTGGGACAGAGATTTATCTTCCAACAAGACAATGATCCCAAACATACAGCAAAATCTACAAAGGAATGGTTCACAAATAAACGTATCAGGTGTTAGAATGGCCAAGTCAAAGTCCAGACCTGAATCCAATCGAGAATCTGTGGAAAGAGCTGAAAACTGCTGTTCACAAACGCTCTCCATCCAACCTCACTAAGCTCGAGCTCTTTTGCAAGGAAGAATGGGCAAGAATTTCAGTCTCTCGATGTGCAAAACTGATAGAGACATACCCCAAGCGACTTGCAGCTGTAATCGCAGCAAAAGGTAGCTCTACTAAGGCCCCTTTCACACATGCGGACCGTATGTCCGTTTTTCATCCATCCGTTTTTGGATGAAAAACGGACATACCTGCATGTCTATGGGGTAGCGGGTGTCAGCGGATGAGCATCCGCTGACACCCGCTATTGTCCGCCTCCGCAATTGTCCGTTTCTGCAGACGGAGGAAAATACTATTTTTTCATCCGTCTGCAGAGCGGATCGGATGAACACGGACAGACGGTCCGTGTTCATCCGATCCTCCATAGAGGAGAGGAGAGCGGAGAACTGACAGGGACCGCCCTGTCATCAGCCGGCTCAGCGGGGAACAGCTGTGCGATCCCCGCTGAGCAACGGATCTTCACGGGGCGGATCATTACGGATCCGCCCCGTGTGAAAGAGCCCAAAGTATTAACGCAAGGGGCCGAATAATTTTGCACGCCCCACTTTTCATTTTTTTATTAGTTAAAAAAGTTTCAAAAATCCAAAAGATTTCGTTCCACTTCACAATTGTGTCCCACTTGTTGGTGATTCTTCACAAAAAATAAAAATTTTATATCTTTATGTTTGAAGCCTGAAATGTGGCAAAAGGTTGCTCCCTGTCGTCAGGAGCAGCGATCAGTGTGGTGTCACACACAGCCACGCCCCCAGACAGTTAGAAACACGCCCCCAGGACACACTTAACCCCTCCCCCTAGTGGTTAACCCCTTCACCGCCAGTGACATTTTTACATTAATCAATGCAATTTTATAGCATCGATCGCTGCATTAATGGCAATGGTCCCAAAAATGGGTCAAAATTGGCCGACGTGTCTGCCATAATGTCGTGGTCATGATAAAAATCGATGATCGCCACCATTACTAGTAAAAAAAAATTATTAATAAAAATGCCATAAAACTATCCCCTATTTTGTAGACGCTATAACTTTTGCGCAAACCAATCAATAAACGCTTATTGCAATTTTTTTTACCAAAAATATGCAGAAGAATACGTATCGGCCTAAACTGAGGGAAAAAATTTTTTTTATATATTTTTGGGGATATTTTTTGTGAGTACCCACTTTTATACAAAAATGTCTTCTTATTAAATTATCTCACTAGGTGTGCCTTCCATTTCTGTTTTTCTCATGGTTCCCACCAATTTACATCCTCATCAACAAAGTGGTGTTTTTCCAGATTGGTATTTATGTGCTTTATCTGGTGTTATCTACCATCTAGCCAGACATTTATAATTTATTTCTAATGTATTTATATCTACTGCTGAGCTATGTACCATTCTCAATATGTTTCCTAATTGCTGTTCAGTCACATGTGCTCCTAATTCCTTTTCCCATTTTTCATGGATGGCGGTATTTTAGGTTTAGCCATCGTTGTAAGTATCTTGTAGATCTGGGAAATACCATACCTTGAGTTCGTCTGTGAATTACACAAACGCTCAAATGGAAGTAAGTCCTCCTCAGATCTTATTGGCTGTGGCAGTGTTGTAACAAAATGCCTAAACTGAAAATGTCGCCATTCATCTATCACCATTAATACCCTCTTGTGCCTCAATTCCTGAAATGTGCAAATCTTTGCGTTTTCATTATGACTTTTAACCACTTCTCGACCACCTGCTGTACATATACTGCGGCAAGCCGGCTCTATTATGCAAAATCACGTACAGTAATACCTCGGATTGCGAGTAACGCGGTTAATGAGCGTTTCGCAATACGAGCTAATATTTAAAAAAAATATCCTGACTCGGTTGTCGAGCTTTGTCTCACAAAACTAGCAGGATTCAAACCTAGGCGGGATGGGTAGTACCACATTAGGCCAGATGTGTGGGGGCGCCATTGACACTTGGAGCCGCTCAGGTGCACTCAGAGCCCCTAGGAAACACTCAAAAACACTCAGAAACACTCTGTTTCTGAGTGTTTTGGAGACTTTCTGAGTGTTTTGGAGTGAATCCAAGCAGCTGCGAGCGGTTTCCGAGTGTTTCCGAGTGTCTCTGTCACCCCCCCCCCCCTAGCCACATGCGGTACTGCATACGATAGAGTTTCCATTGACTTCTATGGGGAAACTCGCTTTGCTATACGAGTGCTTTGGATTATAAGCATTCTTCCGAATTATGCTCGTAATCTAAGGTACCACTGTACATGTATGTGATTTTGTCAATGGCCACTGGTGCTGCCGGAGCCCCAATCACGCGCTGATTGGCCACAGGGCGAGCCAATCAGCGGTCTACCCGCGATCGTTCCCCGCAGAGACAGAACGGAGGTCTGACGATGTAAACAAGCAGACCGCCCTGCTGTCTGCCATGGATACTGATCTAGTGTTTCTGCTAATCAGGAACATGGATCACAGTGTCCATGGAGTGAGCCCATCCCATCACACAGTTAGAAACACACTAAGGGGACACTGTTAACCCTTTGATCGCCCCTGATGTTATCCCCTTCCCTGCCAGTGTCATTAGTACAATGTCAGTGCATATTTTTAGCACTGATCACTGTAATAATGTCACTGGTTCCTAAAAAAGTGTCAGCTAGGTGTCCAATCTGTCCGCCGCAATATCACAGTTCCGCTTAAAATCACCGCCATTACAAGTAAAAAATAAATAAAAATTCCATAAATATATCCCCTATTTTGTAGACACTATAACTTTTGCACAAACCGATCATTATACGCTTATTGGAATTTTTTTACCAAAAATATGTAGCAGAACACATATCGGCCTAAATTGATGAAGAAATTTGATTTTTTTAAATTATTTTTTGGAAGTGTTTTATAGCAGAAAGTAAAAAATATTCTTTTTTTTTTTAAAAACTGTTGGTATTTTTTTGTTTATAGCGCAAAAAATAAAAAATGCAGAAATGATCAAATACTACCATAGAAGGGAAGCTCTATAAGTGGGAAAAAGAGGACATCAATTTTATTTGGTACAGTGTCGCACAACCGCGCAATTGTCAGTTAAAGTAAAGCAGTGCTGTATCGCCAAAAAGGGCCTGGTTATTAAGAGGGCAAAACCTTCCGGGACTGAAGTGGTTAACTGTGCATTCTTATCTTTTATCCATTCCCCAAATAATGCCCATTTTCCAGGTAAAAAAAAAATTTATTTGTCTCCGTAAGAGAAATTAACGGCGAGTTATACTCCCATTTTGCTTGCCTGTGAATTAAATCCCAAACCTTTAGTCTACTTTCACAGTGAGGCGCTTTTCAGGCTTTTTTTTTTTTGATTCAGTACTTATTTTTTATTCTTTTCATAACAATACAAGTTATACATTTATACATACATTTTATTCCAGATACATAATCTTACTTATAACATTCACTGACCCCAAAAAGAAGGGAAAAAAAAGGAAAACAAAAGACACAACCACAAAAAATTGCCTCCCCCTACTGTATCTCTCCCCCCATCCTCCCATCCTCTCTCAATATTAACCCTCTCCCATATTGGTTCATCTTTTATTTTTATTGTCCCAGGCCTCTACCCAGCTTTTCCAGATAGCATTAAATGTATCTCGGCTCCCTCTATGTGTATAAATAAATTCCTCCTTTATTATAGTTTATTTTATTTCTGTTCTCCATTCTTCGACTGTCGGGGGGTATATAGATATCCATTTCTGGGCTATTCGTTTTTGTGCCTGAAACAAGCCACTCGTTGCGATATGGGTATTTTTTTAAATATTTGGATCCTCCACTATATTTAATAAACATAAATTTGGATCTAGTGACATTTCTATACCTAAAGCACTATTTATGTTTTTAATTATATCCTGCCAATATCGATGGAGTTTGGGGCATTTCCACAACATGTGTATTAGATTAGTCGGTGCACCACTACATCAGGGGCATGAAGGGGATTCCCTGCGTTTCCACTTAAATAGTTTTTTGGGGGTATAGTATGATCTATGTGTAATAAAAAGTTGTGTTCATTTTTGAGTAGCTGACTGTGATACCTTTGGGATCGCAGACAAGACCTCCGACCACTAAGCGTCAGTCAGTGCTCCCAGGTCTCGCTCCCACTGCTTCCTAGCCGGCAACACTACTGCTTCCTTAAATTTACTCTGCAATATCTCATATATTTTAGAGATATGTCCCTTCTTTTGATCCCATTTCTTCAACAATGTTGTTATTTTACAGACATTAAGCGTAAATACAGAGGTACGGGCCTGGACGTGAAAGGCATGTCTAATGCCGCGTACACACGTGCGGACTTTTGCCGGCGGACCTAGTCCAGCGGACAATCCCGCGGGACTTTCCAGCTAGGTCCGCTGGACTTTCCGAGCGTGTGGACTTGCCCACACACGCACAGACTTCTCCAGCGGATAATCCGCCGGCCAAAAGTCCGCGGGACTTTTGAAAATGAACGGACTTGCCCACACACGGAGCAGTCCGTTCATTTCGAACGTAACTTCAGGTTACGTAGCTAGCGTAGGCAGTAAATGCCGCCGCGCTAGCTCCGCAAGCTGGCATGGATTTAAAGGGAATCCCGACGCCGAAAAAACGGCGTGGGGGTTCCCCCCAAATCCAAGTCAGACCCTCATCCGAGCACACAGCCTGGCAGGCCAGGAAAGGGGTGGGGACGAACGAGCGCCCCCCCCTCCTGAGCCGTACCAGGCCGCGTGCCCTCAACATAGGGGGTGCCCTGGGGAAAGGGGGGCCGTGCGGCCCCCCCACCCCAAAGCACCTTGTCCCCATGTTGATGAGGACAAGGGCCTCTTCCCGACAACCCTGGCCGTTGGTTGTCGGGGTTTGCGGGCGGGGGCTTATCGGAATCTGGGAGCCCCCTTTAATAAGGGGGCCCCCAGATCCCGGCCCCCCACCCTATGTGAATGAGTATGGGGTACGATGTACCCCTACCCATTCACCTAAGGTGTAAAATGTAAAGTACAAAAACACACACACTTTTGAAAAAATATTTTATTGCACTGCTCCGGGGGTCTTCTTCCGTCTTGGGGGTCTTCTCGCCGGACTCCTCCGCTCTCTTCTGCTCTTTTACCTAGCTCTTTCACGAGCGGGGGGAGTCCGGCTACCTTCTTCGTCGTCGCCGCCGTCGTCTGGGGGTCTCGATCCGCCTTCGGGGGTCTTCCGGGGGTCTCTTCTGTTCTTGCGGCGGTCGGCGTCTTCCGCGCCGCCGGCGCCGCCTTCTTCTTCTTCTTGTCCTTCTTGTTCTTCTTCTTCTTCCGATGTTGACCCGTCGCTGTCTCTGCCCGGAATGCCTGTGCCGCTCTGTGCTCGGACTTATATAGGGACATGGGGGACAGGGTCACATGTTCATGTCACATGGTGACCCCGCCCCCTTGCGATGTCACAGTCCCAGCATCCTCCGGGACTGTGACAACACAAGGGGGCGGGGTCACCATGTGACATGTGCATGTGACCCTGTCCCCATGCCCCTATATAAGTCCAAGCGCAGCGCGGCACAAGCATTCCGGGCAGAGAGAGCGTCGGGTCAACATCGGAAGAAGAAGAACAAGAAGAAGGACAAGAAGAAGAAGAAGGCGGCGCCGGCGGCGCGGAAGACGACGACCGCCGCAAGAACAGAAGAGACCCCCGGAAGACCCCCGAAGGCGGATCGAGACCCCCAGACGACGGCGGCGACGACGAAGAAGGTAGCCGGACTCCCCCGCTCGTGAAAGAGCTAGGTAAAAGAGCAGAAGAGAGCGGAGGAGTCCGGCGAGAAGACCCCCAAGACGGAAGAAGACCCCCGGAGCAGTGCAATAAAATATTTTTTCAAAAGTGTGTGTGTTTTTGTACTTTACATTTTACACCTTAGGTGAATGGGTAGGGGTACATCGTACCCCATACTCATTCACATAGGGTGGGGGGCCGGGATCTGGGGGCCCCCTTATTAAAGGGGGCTCCCAGATTCCGATAAGCCCCCGCCCGCAGACCCCGACAACCAACGGCCAGGGTTGTCGGGAAGAGGCCCTTGTCCTCATCAACATGGGGACAAGGTGCTTTGGGGTGGGGGGGCCGCACGGCCCCCCTTTCCCCAGGGCACCCCCCATGTTGAGGGCACGCGGCCTGGTACGGCTCAGGAGGGGGGGGGCGCTCGTTCGTCTCCACCCCTTTCCTGGCCTGCCAGGCTGCGTGCTCGGATGAGGGTCTGACATGGATTTGGGGGGAACCCCCACGGCGTGGGGATTCCCTTTAAATCCATGCCAGGTCACGGAGCTAGCGCGGCGGCAGTAACTGCCTACGCTAGCTACGTAACCTGAAGTCACGTGCTAAATGAACGGACTTGCCGATGAGCGGCAAGTCCGTTCATTTCAAAAGTCCCGCGGACTTGCCCACTAACGGCGGGATTGTCCGCTGGACTGCCAAGTCCAGCGGATAATTTTAAAACAAAACTTAAAACTTTGGTCCGCCGGACTTTGGCGCCAAAAAGTCCGCCGGCGCCCACACACGAGGGGATTATCCGCTGGACTTCAGTCCAGAGGATAATCCCGCGGGATTGTCCCTTCGTGTGTACGTGGCATAAGCTTTTCAGGCTTTTTAGCACTAAAAATAGCACCTGAAAAGGCACTGCCTCTCATGCCTCCCCGGTGTGAAATTCTGAGTGCTTTCACACCGGGGCAGTGCACAAAAAGTCTTTAGGGCATTGCGGGAGCAGGGTATACTGCTAACCCTGGGCACTAGGCAATGTGAAAGTACCCGTAACACGTTCCATGTCAAAACATGAGTATTCTTATCTAAGATTCTATATTGTTGTGAAATCCATATCATTTTACCGGTGCATTACTAATCGTGTTCTCATTTTTCACCTTTCTTTTTTTCACTTGTTTTTCTTGTCCACTGTATCATTCGTTCTAACAATACAGCATTGAAATATTTTGTAAAATCTGGTACAGCTAAACCCCCCTTACCTTTTATCCTTACACAATACAGAGAACTGTATTTGCGGTTTCTTTTTCTGCCGTATATACCTTAATATCATTGCCTTTAATATATGTTGGGGGTACAAAAATTGTCAACATTTGATATTTGTACAGGATTTTTAGTAGTATCATCAGCTTTCCAATATTTATCCCTCCTACCCAAGAGGGTGGTCTTGATGTTATCTTTTTAATTTCCGTTTTTATTTAGTTTAATAGCGGGATATAATTTGCTTTTTTTTCAAGGATGGCGTTAATGATATTCCTAAATATTTTTGTTTTGTTTTCCTCCATGTAAATGGGAATTCCCGTTGTAAAGCTTACTCTTCCTTCTTACCCAGATTTATGTTCAGGATCTCTGACTTTGAGGGGTTAATGTTTATATTGATATCTCTCCATAGTATTTCAACAGTTTCATTAGGTTTGGTAATATTATTCTAGGATTGGAGATGTAGAACTGATGTTATGAACATCCCCATCCAAACCCATACTAGACCCGAAGGGCCTGGTGTGGACCTGGGGGGGAACCCTACACCATTTTTTCCATGCATTTTTTGGCCGGCGATTATTTATTTATTTTTTACATTCAGCTTTCAGTGGGGAAGCCCGCTAATAGCTGATGACTCATCGGTTGTGAAGGACGCGGTGGCCAGCTTCCCGCCCCCATCCTTATAAACCAGCTATATACAGTGTGTTTACAGTGCGTGTAAAGAGAAAAAGAAAAAATGTAAGATGCAAAATGCAGTAAAACTGCATGCAAAAATGCATACAAACGCTGGTTTAAAAACGCAAAATGCACTGCAAAACGTGCCTGAAAAAAAATAAAAAACGCTTCAAGCGCAGCTGCATAGATGTGAACCTTGACTGAAGGCGTTTCAGATTCCAGATTTTCATGCATGACTGGGGTGTCCTAAAACATAAGCCAATCCGCAAATCAAGTAGAAGCCTTGGCAGTCATTTAACTGCAATATTATATTATCTTCATATTATCCAACAGAAGCATCCTATTCACCTGATAGAAGAAGTCAAACAAGGTAAATTCAATGTAATATTATCAGTACAGGTAAACATGTGACCCTGTGGGAGTTTAGTGTACAAGAGTTTACATGTCAGCAATGCCAAAAGATAGCTGGCTCTTGGGTAATCTATTTAGTGTGCCAATGTCATCCCCACGAGCTGTTCCCTTTATAAATAAGCCTGTAGTAGACTGAAATACTGTATCTTTAGCTCCATTACAGGAGAGCATAGTGCCAACATGGAGATCTTGAGTACAAGCACGCTTTTATTAACCCCCCTGGCGGTAATCCAGAGTGTGGCTCGGGGTGGATTTTCAGTGCCAAAAGCGGTAATCCCGAGGCACACTCTGGATGGCATCGCAGGATCCAGGTACATGTTACTTACCCTGTCCCCAGGATCCTACGATGTCTCCCCGCACTGTGTGCGAGCTGCCTCCGCTCGATCTATCACAGCACCGGGCTCCGTTCCCTGCGAGCGTTGCGAGGCACGGGGATGGAGAACGGCACCAAATTCAAAAAGTAAAACACACAATACATATAGAGTACACTGTAATCTTACATATTACATTACTGTATCAATTTATTTCACATCCCTTTTATCCCTAGTGGTCTGTCCAGTGCCCTGCATGCAGTTTTATATCATAAATACTGTTCTTTCTGCTTGGAAACTGGAGATTGTCCATAGCAACCAAAACCGTCCCTTTACATCAAAAGTGGTTTTAGACCAGCTAGAAAACAGCGATAATAAATTAGAATCACTTGCAGAATTGAGCGATAGCGATTTGTGGGGAGATCCGTCATCAAACACTGAAAGTAATGACAGCGACAATTCTGCAACTGAGCAAATTTCTGTGTTTTTGATTTAATTACATTATTGAATAATTTTTATTATTATTATATTATTATTTGCTATAATTATTTATAGTTATTTATTATATTATAATTTATGATTTCGTTTTTCAAACTTTATCATACCCGGGATGTCTACTAGACTCTTGTTTGGACAGATTTAAGTGAGTTATTCCTAAGAATTACAGGCCTACAATATAAAACGCCAAATTTCCACGCAAAATAATTGTACTGCTTTCAGCATCAAAAATCTGAAATAATCATACCGCCAGGGAGGTTAATTGTCTGTTTGATCTTCCTCATCTTAAGTATCACACATGCCAGGACGCATCAAAGCAAAGGTAGGCTGCCACCGGGGCCCACCCCGTTATCTATCTATATATACCCTGTATATCTATATTTATAATCTCCTGTATCTGTTGCAGCACCTCCCTCCAGCATTTCTCTATTTTTGGGCATTCCCATCATAAATGGGCCATGGTTCCCACCACAGTCACTTTCAGCACTAATAGGTCTTCCAAGGTGTGGAGTAACAGATGTCAGATAAAATGGTGGTGTGAAAGGTATATATGGTATCTCAAAACTAGGTGGATGCTGCCTTCCTCAGATGGGGTAATCCAAAAAGTAACTACAAGAAAAACAGAAATGAAAGGCGCGCACGCCTAGTGACAAAAGACCATAATCACAGGGCATGGACATGCACAGAACACGGGGTACAGCTAACACGTTTCAGGGGCACACCCTCTTCTTCAGAGCTCGGCCTAGCCCCTTCCCTGCCAGTGTCATTAGTACAGTCAGTCAGTGCATATTTTTAACACTGATCACTGTAGTAATGTCACTGGTTACCAAAAAAGTGTTAATTAAATCTCAAACCTCTAGTCTACTTTCACAGTGAGGCGCTTTTCAGGATTTTTAGCGCTAAACCGACTCTCATGCCTCCCCGGTGTGAAAGTCTGAGTGCTTTCACACCGGGGAAGTGCTCTTGCAGGACGAGAAAAAAAGTCTTTAGGGCGTTGCGGGAGCGGGGTATACCGCTAACCCTGGGCGCTAGGCAATGTGAAAGTACCCGTAATACGTTCCATGTCAAAACATGAGTATTCTTATCTAAGATTCTATATTGTTGTGAAATCCATATAATTTTACCGGTGCATTACTAATCGTGTTCTCATTTTTCAACTTTCTTATTTCACTTGTTTTTCTTGTCCACTGTATCATTCGTTCTAACAATACAGCATTGAAATATTTTTTTGGTAAAATCTGTTACAGCTAAACCCCCCTTGCCTTTTATCCTTACACAATACAGAGAACTGTATTCATGGTTTCTTTTTCTGCCGTATATACCTTAATATCATTGCCTTTAATATCTTAATATATGTTGGGGGTACAAAAATCGGCAACATTTGATATTTGTACAGGATTTTTAGTAGTATCATCAACTTTCCAATCTTTATCTGTCCTACCCAAGAGAGTCGTCTTGCTGTTATCTTTTTAATTTCCGTTTTTATTTTTCTTAATAGCGGGATATAATTAGTTTTTTTTCAAGGATGGCGTTAATTTTATTCCTAAATATTTTTGTTCTGTTTTCCTCCATGTAAATGGGAATTCCTGTTATAAAGCTTGCTCTTCTTTCTTACCCAGATTTATGTTCAGGATCTCTGACTTTGAGGGGTTAATTTTTTAATTTGGTATCTCTCAATAGTGTGTCAACAGTTTCATTAGGTTTGGCGATATTATTCTAGGATTGGAGATATAGAACGGAATAACATCCGGGTATGACGCTACTTTATGCTCCTCATCTCCAATCTTAACACCTCCTATATGTATACAAATTCAGTTGGTTGCCAGTAAGGGTTCCAAAGACAGAACAAATAGTTACATAGTAGATGAGGTTGAAAAAAGACACAAGTTCATCAAGTCCAACCTATGTGTGTGATTATATGTCAGTATTACATTGTATATCCCTGTATGTTGTGGTCGTTCGGGTGCTTATCTAATTGTTTTTTGAAACTATAGATGCTCCCCGCTGAGACCACCACCTGTGGAAGGGAATTCCACATCCTTGCCGCTCTTACAGTAAAGAACCCTCTATGTAGTTTTAAGGTTAAACCTCTTTTCTTCTAATTTTAATGAGTAGCCACGTGTCTTGTTAAACTCCCTTGCGCAAAAAAGTTTTACCCCTATTGTGGGGTCACCAGTACGTTATTTGTAAATTGAAATCATATCCCCCTCTCAAGCGTCTCTTCTCCTGAGAGAATAAGTTTGGTGCTTGCAACCTTTCCTCATAACTAATATCCTCCGGACCCTTTATTAGCTTTGTTGACCTTCTTTGTAGTCGCTCCATTTCCAGTACTTCCTTCCTGAGGACTAGGGATGAGCCGAACACCCCCGGGTTCGGTTCGCACCAGAACCTTCGAACGGACCGAAAGTTTGCGCGAATTTTCGAACCCTATTCGTTATAATGGACGCGAACGTTTGAAATCAAAATTGCTAATTACAACGGCCAATATGCATGTTAATGTCATAAAACAGGTTTGGGGACCCGGGTTCTGCCCCAGGGGACATATATCAATGCAAAAAGAACTTTTAAAAACTAACGTTTTTTCGGGAGCAGTCATTTTAATGATGCATAAAGTGAAAAAAAAAAGTGAAATTTTCCTTTAAATATGGTACCTGGGGGGTGTCTAAAGTATGCCTGTGAAGTGGCATGTGTTTCCCGTGTTTAGAACTGTCCCTGCACAAAATGACATTTGTAAAGGAAAAAAAGAAGCCATTTAAAACCACTTGCGGCTTTAATGTCATGTCTTGTCCTGGCCGCTATATGGCTGAAAATCCTTGAGAAAAATGGCATGCTGTGAGTTAATAGATCAAGATTTGTACTTGCATGCACCTGTTGAACCGGGCAGAAAAATTGGGCCTTTGGTGTGGTGGTGGTGGTGGTGGTGGACGGTGTTGCCACAAGACTGTAAGCCCTCACAGTTACTCTTGGTGGGTGCAGGAATGGGCCCTGCTGTGAGTTATTAGATCAAGATTTGTAATTGCATGCACCTGTTGAACAGGGCAGAAAAATTGGGCCTTTGGTGGTGGTGGTGGTGGTGGACGGTGTTGCCACAAGACTGTAGGCCCTCATAGTTACTCTTGTGGGCGCAGGAATGGGCCCTGCTGTGAACTATTAGATCAAGATTTGTAATTACACGCCCCTGTTAAACAGGGGCTGAAAAATTGTGCCTTAGGCATTGGTGCTGGTGCCACAACACTGCAACCCCTCACAGATACTGTACTCTGAGCACAGCAATGAGACCTGTTGCAAAGCATTGCCTAAAAATTGTAATTACACGCCCCAACAGGGGCTGAAAAATTGTGCCTTAGGCACTGGTGCTGGTGCCACAACACTGCAACCCCTCACAGATACTGTACTTGGAGCACAGCAGTCACACTTGTTGCGAAGCATCTTTTTAAAAAATTGTAATTACACGCCCCTGTTATACAGGGGCTGAAAAATTGTGCCTTAGGCATTAATGCTGGTGCCACAACACTGCAACCCCTCACAGATACTGTACTCTGAGCACAGCAATGAGACCTGTTGCAAAGCATTGCCTAAAAATTGAAATTACACGCCCCAACAGGGGCTGAAAAATTGTGCCTTAGGCACTGGTGCTGGTGCCACAACACTGCAACCCCTCACAGATACTGTACTTGGAGCACAGCAGTCACACCTGTTGCGAAGCATTTTTAAAAAAAATTGTAAGTACACGCCCCTGTTATACAGGGGCTGAAAATTTGTGGTGTGGTGTGGTGGCATGGATCATTGAGGAGGAGGAAGAGGATAGTCAGTGAACATAACAGGACAGTCACTCAGCATCAGCATAGGCAGTCTTGAAGGGATGTGACATTATAAATTATTCAGTTATATCCACTTCAGGTGCCTGGTAGCTGGTGGTGATCCAAGACTGATTCATTTTTATGAAGGTCAGTCGATAAACCGAGTCGGTGGACAGGCGCACCCTATGATCGGTGACAAATCCTCCAGCAGCACTGAATGTGCGTTCGGAAAGAATGCTGGATGCAGGACAGGCCAGTAGCTCAATTGCATACTGTGCAAGCTCTGGCCAGTGATCCATCCTCAGGACCCAGTAAGCCAGAGGATTTTCGGTGGGAAAGGTGTCCAAGTCTGACCTTGCCCCTAGGTATTCCTGCACCATGTATATCAGACGCTGGCGATGGTTGCTGGAACCGATCATACCTTGGGGCTGCGGACTAAAAAATTGTCTGAACGCATCGGTCAGACGTCCACCTTCCCCACCGCTCCTTCTGCTACTGACCGAAGCCTCAGCAACTCGTCGTCCAGGAGTTTGTAACCTCCCAGTCTCTGGGAACGCGTTGCACAGACCTTTCTGCAAGGCCTCCCTGAGATGTCTCATCCTCTGCTCCCTCTGCGACGGCAAGATAAGGTCCGCAACCTTACCCTTGTACCGTGGATCAAGGAGAGTGGCCAGCCAGTAATGGTCCCTTCAGGTGCCTGGTAGCTGGTGGTGATCCAAGACTGATCCAAGACTGATTCATTTTTATGAAGGTCAGTCGATAAACCGAGTCGGTGGACAGGCGCACCCTATGATCGGTGACAAATCCTCCAGCAGCACTGAATGTGCGTTCGGAAAGAACGCTGGATGCAGGACAGGCCAGTAGCTCAATTGCATACTGTGCAAGCTCTGGCCAGTGATCCATCCTCAGGACCCAGTAAGCCAGAGGATTTTCGGTGGGAAAGGTGTCCAAGTCTGACCTTGCCCCTAGGTATTCCTGCACCATGTATATCAGACGCTGGCGATGGTTGCTGGAACCGATCATACCTTGGGGCTGCGGACTAAAAAATTGTCTGAACGCATCGGTCAGACGTCCACCTTCCCCACCGCTCCTTCTGCTACTGACCGAAGCCTCAGCAACTCGTCGTCCAGGAGTTTGTAACCTCCCAGTCTCTGGGAACGCGTTGCACAGACCTTTCTGCAAGGCCTCCCTGAGATGTCTCATCCTCTGCTCCCTCTGCGACGGCAAGATAAGGTCCGCAACCTTAACCTTGTACCGTGGATCAAGGAGAGTGGCCAGCCAGTAATGGTCCCTCTCCTTGATCCGAAGAACACGAGGATCCTTCCGCAGGCTTTGCAGGATCAGGGAGGCCATGCTACGTAGGTTAGCTGAGGCATTCGGTCCGGAGTCTTCTGAGTCACTGAGGATGACATGATCGCCAGCCACCTCCTCCCAGCCACGTACAAGTCCACTGGTTTGTTGGGACTGTACATCATCCCTAAAAGACTGCTGCTGCTGATGCTGAGTGCCAGGCTCCACCTCCATGCTCACACAATCCTCCTCCTCCTCCTCATCCTCTTCCTGTGTGATGGGTGGGACAGAAGGAACACTGTCTGGATAAAGGGGGCCTTGAGAGGCAAGGAAGTCCTCCTCTTCCTGCCTCTGTTCTGCCTCAAGTGCCCTGTCCATTATCCCCCGCAGCGTATGCTCCAACAGGTGGACAAGAGGTACAGTGTCACTGATGCATGCACTGTCACTGCTCACCATCCTCGTGGCCTCCTCAAATGGTGAGAGGACAGTGCATGCATCCCTGATCATGCTCCACTGGCGTGGGGAAAAAAGCCAAGCTCCCCTGACCCTGTCCTGGTGCCGTAGTCGCAAAGGTACTCATTGATGGCCCTCTGCTGCGTGTGCAGTCGCTGCAGCATGGCCAACGTTGAGTTCCACCTGGTGGGCATGTCACATATTAGGCGGTTCTTGGGCAGGTTCAGCTCCTTTTGCAGCTCAGTCAGCCGAGCACTGGCATTATAAGATCGGCGGAAATGCCCACAGACTTTCCTGGACTGCCTCAGGACATCCTGTAAGCCTGGGTACCTGCCCAAGAACCGCTGCACCACCAGGTTGAGGACGTGAGCCATACAGGGCACATGGTGAGCTGCCCCTGTCGCAGGGCGGAGAGGAGGTTGGTGCCATTGTCAGAAACGACCATTCCTGGCTTAAGCTGGCGTGGCGTCAACCACCTCTCGGCCTGCCCCTGCAGAGCTGCCAGAACCTCTGGCCCAGTGTGGCTCCTGTCCCCCAAACACACCAGCGCAAGCACGGCATGGCATCTTTTTGCCTGCGTACTCGCGTAGCCCCTTGTACACCTACGGAGCACCGCTGGTTCCGAGGACAGAGCACTGGAGGAAGAAGAAGAGGAGGGGGTGGAGGAGAGAGGTGTGTCACAACCAGTAGTAGCATTTTGGAGGCGTGGTGGCGGAACAACCTCCAACACTACTGCACCTTGTCCTGCATCCCTCCCAGCTGCCAATAGAGTGACCCAATGGGCCGTGAAAGAAAGATAACGTCCCTGTCCATGCCTGCTGGACCATGAGTCAGCGGTAATATGCACCTTACCGCTGACCGCCCTGTCCAGCGAGGCATGGACATTGCCTTCCACATGCCGGTAGAGAGACGGAATCGCCTTCCGTGAGAAAAAGTGGCGTTTGGGAACCTGCCACTGAGGAACCGCACATTGAACAAACTCACGGAAGGGGGCAGAGTCTACCAACTGAAAAGGCAGCAGTTGAAGTGCTAGCAATTTAGCCAAGCTAGCATTCAACCGCTGGGCATGTGGATGGCTGGGAGTATACTTCTTTCGACGGTCCAGCAGCTGGGGCAGGGAAATTTGCCTGCTGCAATCGGACATCGGTGTACTGCAAGTACTTGGTTGTGACACACCTAATTCTACACCTTCAGTCCTCTCAGAGCAGCTTTCAGAGAGGACTGAAGATATAGTGGGGATGGAGATCCCAGCTGATGAGGAGCAAGGAGAGGTCCGCTTTGTTCTTTGGTGTGGGTCTTTTATGTGTGCTTGCCAACGAGCTGCATGGCAGGTCGACATATGTCTGCTCATGCTTGTGGTGCCCAAGCGGTTGATGTTTTGGCCACGCGAGATACGCTTGAGACAAATATTGCAAATAGCAGTTTTGCGATCTGATGCACTCGTCTCAAAAAAGGCCCACACCAAAGAACTTTTGTGATAACGTGCAGAGGCAGCGCCCTGCACAGACGGAGCTCTGCGGTGTGGTACAGTTGCTGTGCTGGCCTCTAGCTGGCCTCCAGGGGGCATCCTGCCTCGTTGGACATGTGACGCCGCATCCTCCTCCTCCTCCTCCTCCTCCTCTCTCCCTTCAGGCACCCACGTGGAGTCAGTGACCTCATCATCCCCTCCCTCTTCACCACTAGAGCAAACCTGGCAGTAAGCTGCAGCTGGTGGAACAGTACTGCCAGATTGCTGTCCTTCAGCATCCCCTCTCTCTGCGCGCACACTACTGCCTTCCTCAAGCTGGGTATCATCATCCGAGCCTTCGAATCGTTGGCATCCTCCTGGAGCATGTACCCAACACTGTGCTCAAACAGTTCGGGGGACTCCTCAGGAGGACATGGTGGGTCTAGGAAGGGGTGGCTGATGATGCCATTGAGTACGCGTTGGCAGCTGCTCTGCCAGTACCCTGAGCCTGGGTGAGAGAGGATGAGGAGGATGAGGAGGGCTTGGTCATCCATTCTACCAAGCCTTCGGCATGATGCGGCTCCACATGTCCAGCTGCGGAAAACAAAGACAAGCGTGTCCCAAGGCCACGTGCTGATGACGATGCACGACCACGTCCATGGCCAGCACTGTTGTCTCTAGAAACAGAGCCTGCCTGCCCTATGTTCTTGCCTCGGCACGCTCTGCCTCTCCTTGGCGGTCTTCCAGCCATTGTAGTCGGTAGTGTATATAGTATAAAAAATAGAGCTCCTATGTGTGCTCAAAACACACTGTAGGTCCTATGGGTGCTGACACTAACACACTATAGGTACTATGTGTGCTGCTGACAAGAAAATATAGGAGCTATGTGTGCTGCCACAAACACACTATAAGTCCTATGGGTGCTGCTGACACAAAGACACTATAGGTACTATATGTGTGCTGCTGTCAAGAAAATATAGGAGCTCTGTGTGCTGCCACTAACACACTAGAAGTCCTATGGGTGCTGCTGACACAATAGGTAAAATATGTGTGCTGCTGTCAAGAAAATATAGGAGCTCTGTGTGCT
Organism: Lithobates sylvaticus; assembly: GCA_028564925.1. NCBI lineage: Eukaryota > Metazoa > Chordata > Amphibia > Anura > Ranidae > Lithobates > Lithobates sylvaticus. The sequence continues at coordinate 197,075,261 of CM053033.1, read as the reverse complement.
GCCACTAACACACTAGAAGTCCTATGGGTGCTGCTGACACAATAGGTAGTATATGTGTGCTGCTGAGAAGAAAATATAGGAGCTCTGTGTGCTGCCACTAACACACTAGAAGTCCTATGGGTGCTGCTGACACAATAGGTAAAATAGGTGTGCTGCTGTCAAGAAAATATAGGAGCTCTGTGTTCTGCCACTAACACACTAGAAATCCTATGGGTGCTGCTGACACAATAGGTAGTATATGTGTGCTTCTGAGAAGAAAATATAGGAGCTCTGTGTGCTGCCACTAACACACTAGAAGTCCTATGGGTGCTGCTGACACAATAGGTAGTATATGTGTGCTGCTGTCAAGAAAATATAGGAGCTCTGTGTGCTGCCACTAACACACTAGAAGTCCTATGGGTGCTGCTGACACAATAGGTAAAATATGTGTGCTGCTGTCAAGAAAATATAGGAGCTCTGTGTGCTGCCAATAACACACTAGAAGTCCTATAGGTGCTGCTGACACAATAGGTAGTATATGTGTGCTGCTGAGAAGAAAATATAGGAGCTCTGTGTGCTGCCACTAACACACTAAAAGCCCTATGGGTGCTGCTGACACAATCGGTAGTATATGTGTGCTGCTGAGAAGAAAATATAGGAGCTCTGTGTGCTGCCACTAACACACTAGAAGTCCTATGGGTGCTGCTGACACAATAGGTAGTATATGTGTGCTGCTGATAAGAAAATATAGGAGCTCTGTGTGCTGCCACTAACACACTAGAAGTCCTATGGTTGCTGCTGACACAATAGGTAAAATATGTGTGCTGCTGTCAAGAAAATATAGGAGCTCTGTGTGATGCCACTAACACATTAGAAGTCCTATGGGTGCTGCTGAGAAGAAAATATAGGAGCTCTGTGTGATGCCACTAACACACTAGAGTCCTATGGGTGCTGCTGACACAATAGGTAAGTCTGTCAAGAAAATATAGGAGCTCTGTGTGCTGCCTGCCACTAACACACTAGAAGTCCTATGGGTGCTGCTGAGAAGAAATATATGTGTGCTGCTGTCAAGAAAATATAGGAGCTCTGTGTGCTGCCTGCCACTAACACACTAGAAGTCCTATGGGTGCTGCTGAGAAGAAAATATAGGAGCTGTGTGTGCTGCCACTAACACACTAGAAGTCCTATGGGTACTGCTGAGAAGAAAATATAGGAGCTCTGTGTGATGCCACTAACACACTAGAAGTCCTATGGGTGCTGCTGAGAACATATAGGAGCTCTGTGTGATGCCACTAACACACTATATGTGCTGCTGAGAAGAAAATATAGGAGCTCTGTGTTCTGCCACTAACACACTAGAAGTCCTATGGGTGCTGCTGACACAATAGGTAAAATATGTGTGCTGCTGTCAAGAAAATATAGGAGCGCCGGGGGTGCAAATTTGGACCATTTTTGGGACAAAAGGGCCGGGGGTGCAAATTTGGACCATTTTTGGGACAAAAGGCCCGGGGGTGCAAATTTGGACCATTTTGAACCATTTTTGGGTTAGAAGGGCTGGGGGTGCAAATTTGGACCATTTTTGGGTTATAAGGGCCGGGGTGCAAATTTGGACCATTTTTGGGACAAAAGGGCCGGGGGTGCAAATTTGGATCATTTTGAACCATTTTTGGGTTATAAGGGCCGGGGGTGCAAATTTGGACCATTTTTGGGACGAAAGGGCCGGGGTGCAAATTTGGACCATTTTTGGGACAAAGGGGTCGGGGGTGCAAATTTGGACCATTTTTGGGACAAAAGGGCCGGGGTGCAAATTTGGACCATTTTTTGGACTAAAGGGCCGGGGGTGCAAATTTGGACCATTTTTGGGACAAAAGGGCCGGGGGTGCAAATTTGACCATTTTTGGGACAAAAGGGCCATTTTTTGGACATTTTTGGGACAAAAGGGCCGGGGGTGCAAATTTGGACCATTTTTGGGACAAAAGGGCCGGGGGTGCAAATTTGGACCATTTTTGGGTTATAAGGGCCGGGGTGCAAATTTGGACCATTTTTGGGACAAAAGGGCCGGGGGTGCAAATTTGGACCATTTTTGGGACAAAAGGGCCGGGGGTGCAAATTTGGACCATTTTTGGGTTAAAAGGGCCGGGGGTGCAAATTTGGACCATTTTTGGGACAAAAGGGCCGGGGGTGCAAATTTGGACCATTTTTGGGACAAAAGGGCCGGGGGTGCAAATTTGGACCATTTTTGGGACAAAAGGGCGGGGGTGCAAATTTGGGACCATTTTTGGGTTATAAGGGCCGGGGGTGCAAATTTGGACCATTTTTGGGACATAAGGGCCGGGGTGCAAATTTGGACCCATTTTTGGGACAAAAGGGCCGGGGGGGTGCAAATTTGGACCATTTTTGGGACAAATTTTTTTGGGACAAAAGGGCCGGGGGTGCAAATTTGGACCATTTTTGGGACAAAAGGGCCGGGGGTGCAAATTTGGACCATTTTTGGGACAAAAGGGCCGGGGGTGCAAATTTGGACCATTTTTGGGACAAAAGGGCCGGGGGTGCAAATTTGGACCATTTGGGGCCGGTGGGACAAAAGGGCCGGGGTGCAAATTTGGACCATTTTTGGGTTATAAGGGCCGGGGTGCAAATTTGGACCATTTTTTGGACAAAAGGGCCGGGGGTGAAAATTTGGACCATTTTTGGGTTATAAGGGCCGGGGGTGCAAATGTGGACCTTTTTTGGGACAAAAGGGCCGGGGGTGCAAATTTGGACCATTTTTGGGTTATAAGGGCCGGGGTGCAAATTTGGACCATTTTTGGGACAAAAGGGCCGGGGGTGCAAATTTGGACCATTTTTGGGACAAAAGGGCCGGGGGTGCAAATTTGGACCATTTTTGGGACAAAAGGGCCGGGGGTGCAAATTTGGACCATTTTTGGGACAAAAGGGCCGGGGGTGCAAATGTGGACCATTTTTGGGACAAAAGGGCCGGGGGTGCAAATTTGGACCATTTTTGGGACAAAAGGGCCGGGGGTGCAAATTTGGACCTTTTTTGGGACAAAAGGGCCGGGGTGCAAATTTGGACCATTTTTGGGTTAAAAGGGCCGGGGGTGCAAATTTGGACCATTTTTGGGACAAAAGGGCCGGGGGTGCAAATTTGGACCATTTTTGGGACAAAAGGGCCGGGGTGCAAATTTGGACCATTTTTGGGACAAAAGGGGCGGGGTGCAAATTTGGACCATTTTTGGGTTATAAGGGCCGGGGGTGCAAATTTGGACCATTTTTGGGACAAAAGGGCCGGGGTGCAAATTTGGACCATTTTTGGACAAAAGGGCCGGGGGTGCAAATTTGGACCATTTTTGGGTTATAAGGGCCGGGGGTGCAAATTTGGACCTTTTTTGGGACAAAAGGGCCGGGGGTGCAAATTTGGACTATTTTTGGGACAAAAGGGCCGGGGTGCAAATTTGGACCATTTTTGGGACAAAAGGGCCGGGGGTGCAAATTTGGACCATTTTTGGGACAAAAGGGCCGGGGGTGCAAATTTGGACCATTTTTGGGTTATAAGGGCCGGGGGTGCAAATTTGGACCATTTTTGGGACAAAAGGGCCGGGGGTGCAAATTTGGACCATTTTTGGGACAAAAGGGCCGGGGGTGCAAATTTGGACCATTTTTGGGTTATAAGGGCCGGGGGTGCAAATTTGGACCATTTTTGGGTAAAAGGGCCGGGGGTGCAAATTTGGACCATTTTTGGGACAAAAGGGCCGGGGGTGCAAATTTGGACCATTTTTGGGACAAAAGGGCCGGGGGTGCAAATTTGGACCATTTTTGGGACAAAAGGGCCGGGGGTGCAAATTTGGACCATTTTTGGGACAAAAGGGCCGGGGGTGCAAATTTGGACCATTTTTGGGACAAAAGGGCCGGGGGTGCAAATTTGGACCATTTTGAACCATTTTTGGGACAAAAGGGCCGGGGGTGCAAATTTGGACTATTTTTGGGACAAAAGGGCCGGGGGTGCAAATTTGGACCATTTTTGGGACAAAAGGGCCGGGGGTGCAAATTTGGACCATTTTTGGGACAAAAGGGCCGGGGTGCAAATTTGGACCATTTTTGGGACAAAAGGGCCGGGGGTGCAAATTTGGACCATTTTTGGGACAAAAGGTCCGGGGGTGCAAATTTGGACCATTTTTGGGACAAAAGGGCCGGGGGTGCAAATTTGGACCATTTTTGGGACAAAAGGGCCGGGGGTGCAAATTTGGACCATTTTTGGGACAAAAGGGGCCGGGGGTGCAAATTTGGACCATTTTGAACCATTTTTGGGACAAAAGGGCCGGGGTGCAAATTTGGACCATTTTTGGGACAAAAGGGCCGGGGGTGCAAATTTGGACCATTTTTGGGACAAAAGGGCCGGGGGTGCAAATTTGGACCATTTTTGGGTTATAAGGGCCGGGGTGCAAATTTGGACCATTTTTGGGACAAAAGGGCCGGGGGTGCAAATTTGGACCATTTTGGAACCATTTTTGGGTTATAAGGGCCGGGGGTGCAAATTTGGACCATTTTTGGGACAAAAGGGCCGGGGGTGCAAATTTGGACCATTTTTGGGACAAAAGGGCCGGGGGTGCAAATTTGGACCATTTTTGGGTTAAAACCATTTTTTGGTTATAAGGGCCGGGGGTGCAAATTTGGACCATTTTTGGGTTATAAGGGCCGGGGGTGCAAATTTGGACCTTTTTTGGGACAAAAGGGCCGGGGGTGCAAATTTGGACCATTTTTGGGACAAAAGGGCGGGGGGGTGCAAATTTGGACCATTTTTGGGACAAAAGGGCCGGGGGTGCAAATTTGGACCATTTTTGGGACGAAAGGGCCGGGGGTGCAAATTTGGACCATTTTTGGGACAAAAGGGCCGGGGGTGCAAATTTGGACCATTTTTGGGACGAAAGGGCCGGGGTGCAAATTTGGACCATTTTTGGGACAAAAGGGCCGGGGGTGCAAATTTGGACCATTTTTGGGTTAAAAGGGCCGGGGGTGCAAATTTGGACCATTTTTGGGACAAAAGGGCCGGGGGTGCAAATTTGGACCATTTTTGGGTTATAAGGGCCGGGGGTGCAAATTTGGACCATTTTTGGGACAAAAGGGCCGGGGTGCAAATTTGGACCATTTTTGGGACAAAAGGGCCGGGGGGGCAAATTTGGACCATTTTTGGGTTATAAGGGCCGGGGGTGCAAATTTGGACCATTTTTGGGACAAAAGGGCCGGGGGTGCAAATTTGGACTATTTTTGGGACAAAAGGGCCGGGGTGCAAATTTGGACCATTTTTGGGTTATAAGGGCCAGGGGTGCAAATTTGGACCATTTTTGGGTTATAAGGGCCGGGGGTGCAAATTTGGACCATTTTTGGGACAAAAGGGCCGGGGGTGCAAATTTGGACCATTTTGGGACAAAAGGGCCGGGGGTGCAAATTTGGACCATTTTGGGACAAAAGGGCCGGGGTGCAAATTTGGACCATTTTTGGGACAAAAGGGCCGGGGTGCAAATTTGGACCATTTTTGGGACAAAAGGGCCGGGGGTGCAAATTTGGACTATTTTTGGGACAAAAGGGCCGGGGTGCAAATTTGGACCATTTTTGGGTTATAAGGGCCGGGGGTGCAAATTTGGACCATTTTTGGGACAAAGGGCCGGGGGTGCAAATTTGGACCATTTTTGGGTTATAAGGGCCGGGGGTGCAAATTTGGACCATTTTTGGGACAAAAGGGCCGGGGGTGCAAATTTGGACCATTTTTGGGACAAAAGGGCCGGGGTGCAAATTTGGACCATTTTTGGGACAAAAGGGCCGGGGGTGCAAATTTGGACCATTTTTGGGTTATAAGGGCCGGGGGTGCAAATTTGGACCATTTTTGGGTTATAAGGGCCGGGGTGCAAATTTGGACCATTTTTGGGACAAAAGGGGCGGGGGTGCAAATTTGGACCATTTTTGGGACAAAAGGGCCGGGGGTGCAAATTTGGACCATTTTTGGGACAAAAGGGCCGGGGGTGCAAATTTGGACCATTTTTGGGACAAAAGGGCGGGGTGCAAATTTGGACCATTTTTGGGTTATAAGGGCCGGGGTGCAAATTTGGACCATTTTTGGGACAAAAGGGCCGGGGGTGCAAATTTGGACCATTTTTGGGACAAAAGGGCCGGGGGTGCAAATTTGGACCATTTTTGGGACAAAAGGGCCGGGGTGCAAATTTGGACCATTTTTGGGACAAAAGGGCCGGGGGTGCAAATTTGGACCATTTTTGGGTTATAAGGGCCGGGGGTGCAAATTTGGACCATTTTTGGGACAAAAGGGCCGGGGTGCAAATTTGGACCATTTTTGGGACAAAAGGGCCGGGGGTGCAAATTTGGACCATTTTTGGGACAAAAGGGCCGGGGGTGCAAATTTGGACCATTTTTGGGATAAAAGGGCCGGGGGTGCAAATTTGGACCATTTTTGGGACAAAAGGGCCGGGGGTGCAAATTTGGACCATTTTTGGGACAAAAGGGCCGGGGTGCAAATTTGGACCATTTTTGGGTTATAAGGGCCGGGGGTGCAAATTTGGACCATTTTTGGGTTATAAGGGCCGGGGGTGCAAATTTGGACCATTTTTGGGACAAAAGGGCCGGGGGTGCAAATTTGGACCATTTTTGGGACAAAAGGGCCGGGGGTGCAAATTTGGACCTTTTTTGGGACAAATGGGCCGGGGGTGCAAATTTGGACCATTTTTTGGACTAAAGGGCCGGGGGTGCAAATTTGGACCATTTTTGGGACAAAAGGGCCGGGGGGTGCAAATTTGGACCATTTTTGGGTTATAAGGGCCGGGGGTGCAAATTTGGACCATTTTTGGGTTAAAAGGGCCGGGGTTGCAAATTTGGACCTTTTTTGGGACAAAAGGGCCGGGGGTGCAAATTTGGACCTTTTTTTGCAAATTTGGACCATTTTGGGACAACAAAAGGGGGGGGGTGCAAATTTGGACCATTTTTGGGACAAAAGGGCCGGGGTGCAAATTTGGACCATTTTTGGGTTAAAAGGGCCGGGGGTGCAAATTTGGACCATTTTTGGGTTATAAGGGCCGGGGTGCAAATTTGGACAATTTTTGGGACAAAAGGGCCGGGGGTGCAAATTTGGACCATTTTTGGGACAAAAGGGCCGGGGGTGCAAATTTGGACCATTTTTGGGACAAAAGGGCCGGGGGGGCAAATTTGGACCATTTTTGGGACAAAAGGGCCGGGGGTGCAAATTTGGACCATTTTTGGGACAAAGGGCCGGGGTGCAAATTTGGACCATTTTTGGGACATAAGGGCCGGGGGTGCAAATTTGGACCATTTTTGGGACAAAAGGGCCGGGGGTGCAAATTTGGACCATTTTTGGGACAAAAGGGCCGGGGGTGCAAATTTGGACCATTTTTGGGTTATAAGGGCCGGGGGTGCAAATTTGGACCATTTTTGGGACAAAAGGGCCGGGGGTGCAAATTTGGACCATTTTTGGGACAAAAGGGCCGGGGGTGCAAATTTGGACCATTTTTGGGTCATAAGGGCCGGGGGTGCAAATTTGGACCTTTTTTGGGACAAAAGGGCCGGGGGTGCAAATTTGGACCATTTTGGGACAAAAGGGCCGGGGGTGCAAATTGGACCATTTTTGGGACAAAAGGGCCGGGGTGCAAATTTGGACCATTTTTGGGACAAAAGGGCCGGGGGTGCAAATTTGGACCATTTTTGGGACAAAAGGGCCGGGGTGCAAATTTGGACCATTTTTGGGACAAAAGGGCCGGGGGTGCAAATTTGGACCATTTTTGGGACAAAAGGGCCGGGGGTGCAAATTTGGACCATTTTTGGGACAAAAGGGCCGGGGTGCAAATTTGGACCATTTTTGGGTTATAAGGGCCGGGGGTGCAAATTTGGACCTTTTTTGGGACAAAAGGGCCGGGGGTGCAAATTTGGACCATTTTTGGGACAAAAGGGCCGGGGGTGCAAATTTGGACCATTTTTGGGACAAAAGGGCCGGGGGTGCAAATTTGGACCATTTTTGGGACAAAAGGGCCGGGGGTGCAAATTTGGACCATTTTTGGGTCATAAGGGCCGGGGGTGCAAATTTGGACCATTTTTGGGACAAAAGGGCCGGGGGTGCAAATTTGGAATTTTTGGACCATTTTTGGGACCATTTTTGGGTTAAAGGGCCGGGGGGTGCAAATTTGGACCATTTTTGGGACAAAAGGGCCGGGGGTGCAAATTTGGACCATTTTTGGGACAAAAGGGCCGGGGGTGCAAATTTGGACCATTTTTGGGACAAAAGGGCCGGGGGTGCAAATTTGGACATTTTTTTTGGGACAAAAGGGCCGGGGGTGCAAATTTGGACCATTTTTGGGACAAAAGGGCGGGGTGCAAATTGGGGTGCAAATTTGGACCATTTTTGGGACAAAAGGGCTGGGGGTGCAAATTTGGACCATTTTTGGGACATAAGGGCCGGGGGTGCAAATTTGGACCATTTTTGGGTTATAAGGGGGGGGTGCAAATTTGGACCATTTTTGGGACAAAAGGGCCGGGGGTGCAAATTTGGACCATTTTTGGGACAAAAGGGCCGGGGGTGCAAATTTGGACCATTTTTGGGACAAAAGGGCCGGGGGTGCAAATTTGGACCATTTTTGGGACAAAGGGCGGGGGGGGTGCAAATTTGGACCATTTTTGGGACAAAAGGGCCGGGGGTGCAAATTTGGACCATTTTTGGGACAAAAGGGCCGGGGGTGCAAATTTGGACCATTTTTGGGACAAAAGGGCCGGGGGTGCAAAATTTTTGGACCAATTTTTTTTGGGACAAAAGGGCCGGGGGTGCAAATTTGGACCATTTTTGGGACAAAAGGGCCGGGGGTGCAAATTTGGACCATTTTTGGGACAAAAGGGCCGGGGGTGCAAATTTGGACCATTTTTGGGACAAAAGGGCCGGGGGTGCAAATTTTTGGACCATTTTTGGGTTATAAGGGCCGGGGGTGCAAATTTGGACCATTTTTGGGACAAAAGGGCCGGGGGTGCAAATTTGGACCATTTTGGGACAAAAGGGCCGGGGGTGCAAATTTGGACCACCATTTTTGGGACAAAAGGGCGGGGGTGCAAATTTGGACCATTTTTGGGACAAAAGGGCCGGGGGTGCAAATTTGGACCATTTTTGGGACAAAAGGGCCGGGGGTGCAAATTTGGACCATTTTTGGGACAAAAGGGCCGGGGGTGCAAATTTGGACCATTTTTGGGATATAAGGGCCGGGGGTGCAAATTTGGACCATTTTTGGGACAAAAGGGCCGGGGGTGCAAATTTGGACCATTTTTGGGACAAAAGGGCCGGGGGTGCAAATTTGGACCATTTTTGGGACAAAAGGGCCGGGGTGCAAATTTGGACCATTTTGGGACAAAAGGGCCGGGGGTGCAAATTTGGACCATTTTTGGGACAAAAGGGCCGGGGGTGCAAATTTGGACTATTTTTGGGACAAAAGGGCCGGGGGTGCAAATTTGGACCATTTTTGGGTTAAAAGGGCCGGGGGTGCAAATTTGGACCATTTTTTGGGTTATAAGGGCCGGGGGTGCAAATTTGGACCATTTTTGGGACAAAAGGGCCGGGGGTGCAAATTTGGACTATTTTTTGGGACAAAAGGGCCGGGGGTGCAAATTTGGACCATTTTTGGGACAAAAGGGCCGGGGTGCAAATTTGGACCATTTTTGGGACAAAAGGGTTAGGGGTGCAAATTTTGACCATTTTTGGGACAAAAGGGCCGGGGGTTTTTGGGTTATTTTGGGTTAAAAGGGTCCGGGGGTGCAAATTTGGACCATTTTTGGGACAAAAGGGCCGGGGGTGCAAATTTGGACCATTTTTGGGACAAAAGGGTTAGGGGTGCAAATTTGGACCATTTTGAACCATTTTTGGGTTACAAGGGCCGGGGGTGCAAATTTGTACCATTTTTGGGACAAAAGGGCAGGGGGTGCAAATTTGGACCATTTTTGGGACAAAAGGGCCGGGGGTGCAAATTTGGACCATTTTTGGGACAAAAGGGTTAGGGGTGCAAATTTGGTCATGTTTAACCATTTTTGGGCTATAAGGGCCGGGGGTGCAAATTTGGACCATTTTTGGGACAAAAGGGCCGGGGGGTGAAAATTTTGGACCATTTTTGGGACAAAAGGGCCGGGGGTGCAAATTTGGACCATTTTTGGGACAAAAGGGCCGGGGGTGCAAATTTGGACCATTTTTGGGACAAAAGGGCCGGGGGTGCAAATTTGGACCATTTTTGGGACAAAAGGGCCGGGGGGTGCAAATTTGGACCATTTTTGGGACAAAAGGGCCGGGGGTGCAAATTTGGACCATTTTTGGGACAAAAGGGCCGGGGTGCAAATTTGGACCATTTTTGGGTTATAAGGGCCGGGGGTGCAAATTTGGACCATTTTTGGGACAAAAGGGCCGGGGTGCAAATTTGGACCATTTTTGGGACAAAAGGGCCGGGGGTGCAAATTTGGACCATTTTTGGGACAAAAAAATTTTTTGGGTTAAAGGGCTGGGGGTGCAAATTTGGACCATTTTTGGGACAAAAGGGCCGGGGGTGCAAATTTGGACCATTTTTGGGACAAAAGGGCCGGGGGTGCAAATTTGGACCATTTTTGGGACAAAAGGGCCGGGGGTGCAAATTTGGACCATTTTTGGGACAAAAGGGCCGGGGGTGCAAATTTGGACCATTTTTGGGACAAGGGACAAAAGGGGGGTGCAAATTTGGACCATTTTTGGGGACAAAAGGGCCGGGGGTGCAAATTTGGACCATTTTTGGGACAAAAAAAATTTTTTTATAAAGGGCCGGGGGTGCAAATTTTTGGACCATTTTTGGGACAAAAGGGCCGGGGGTGCAAATTTGGACCATTTTTGGGACAAAAGGGCCGGGGGTGCAAATTTGGACCATTTTTGGGACAAAAGGGTTAGGGGTGCAAATTTGGACATTTTTGCAAATTTGGACCATTTTTGGGACAAAAGGGCCGGGGGTGCAAATTTGGACCATTTTTGGGACAAAAGGGTTAGGGGTGCAAATTTGGTCATTTTGAACCATTTTTTGGGTTATAAGGGCCGGGGGTGCAAATTTGAACCATTTTTGGGACAAAAGGGCCGGGGGTGCAAATTTGGACCATTTTTGGGACAAAAGGGCCGGGGTGCAAATTTGGACCATTTTTGGGTTAGAAGGGCCGGGGGTGCAAATTTGGACCATTTTTGGGACAAAGGGCCGGGGGTGCAAATTTGGACCATTTTTGGGACAAAAGGGCCGGGGGTGCAAATTTGGACCATTTTGGGACAAAAGGGCCGGGGGTGCATATTTGGACCATTTTTGGGACAAAAGGGCCGGGAGTGCAAATTTGGACCATTTTTGGGACAAAAGGGCCGGGGGTGCAAATTTGGACTATTTTTGGGACAAAAGGGCCGGGGGTGCAAATTTGGACCATTTTTGGGACAAAAGGGCCGGGGTGCAAATTTGGACCATTTTTGGGACAAAAGGGCCGGGGGTGCAAATTTTTACCATTTTTGGGTTATAAGGGCCAGGGGTGCAAATTTGGACCATTTTTGGGACAAAAGGGCCGGGGGTGCAAATTTGGACCATTTTTGGGACATAAGGGCCGGGGGTGCAAATTTGGACCATTTTTGGGACAAAAGGGCCGGGGGTGCAAATTTGGACCATTTTTGGGACAAAAGGGCCGGGGGTGCAAATTTGGACCATTTTTGGGACAAAAGGGCCGGGGGTGCAAATTTTGACCATTTTTGGGACAAAAGGGCCGGGGGTGCAAATTTGGACCATTTTTGGGACAAAAGGGCCGGGGGTGCAAATTTGGACCATTTTTGGGACAAAAGGGCCGGGGGTGCAAATTTGGACCATTTTTGGGACAAAAGGGCCGGGGGTGCAAATTTGGACCATTTTTGGGACAAAAGGGCCGGGGGTGCAAATTTGGACCATTTTTGGGACAAAAGGGCCGGGGGTGCAAATTTGGACCATTTTTGGGACAAAAGGGCCGGGGGTGCAAATTTGGACCATTTTTGGGACAAAAGGGCCGGGGTGCAAATTTGGACCATTTTTGGGACAAAAGGGGTTAGGGGTGCAAATTTGGACCATTTTTGGGTTATAAGGGCCGGGGGTGCAAATTTGGACCATTTTTGGGACAAAAGGGCCGGGGGTGCAAATTTGGACCATTTTTGGGACAAAAGGGCCGGGGGTGCAAATTTGGACCATTTTTGGGACAAAAGGGCCGGGGGTGCAAATTTGGACCATTTTTGGGTTATAAGGGCCGGGGGTGCAAATTTGGACCATTTTTGGGACAAAAGGGCCGGGGGTGCAAATTTGGACCATTTTTGGGACAAAAGGGCCGGGGGTGCAAATTTGGACCATTTTTGGGACAAAAGGGCCGGGGGTGCAAATTTGGACCATTTTTGGGTTATAAGGACCGGGGGTGCAAATTTGGACCATTTTTGGGACTAAAGGGCCGGGGGTGCAAATTTGGACCATTTTTGGGACAAAAGGGCCGGGGGTGCAAATTTGGACCATTTTTGGGACAAAAGGGCCGGGGGTGCAAATTTGGACCATTTTTGGGACAAAAGGGCCGGGGGTGCAAATTTGGACCATTTTTGGGACAAAAGGGCCGGGGGTGCAAATTTGGACCATTTTTGGGACAAAAGGGCCGGGGGTGCAAATTTGGACCATTTTTGGGACAAAAGGGCCGGGGGTGCAAATTTGGACCATTTTTGGGACAAAAGGGCCGGGGGTGCAAATTTGGACCATTTTTGGGACAAAAGGGCCGGGGGTGCAAATTTGGACCATTTTTGGGACAAAAGGGCCGGGGGTGCAAATTTGGACCATTTTTGGGACAAAAGGGCCGGGGTGCAAATTTGGACCATTTTTGGGACAAAAGGGCCGGGGTGCAAATTTGGACCATTTTTGGGACAAAAGGGCCGGGGGTGCAAATTTGGACCATTTTTGGGACAAAAGGGCCGGGGGTGCAAATTTGGACCATTTTTGGGACAAAAGGGCCGGGGGTGCAAATTTGGACCATTTTTGGGACAAAAGGGCCGGGGGTGCAAATTTGGACCATTTTTGGGACAAAAGGGCCGGGGGTGCAAATTTGGACCATTTTTGGGACAAAAGGGCCGGGGGTGCAAATTTGGACCATTTTTGGGTTATAAGGGCCGGGGGTGCAAATTTGGACCATTTTTGGGACAAAAGGGCCGGGGGTGCAAATTTGGACTATTTTTGGGACAAAAGGGCCGGGGGTGCAAATTTGGACCATTTTTGGGTTAAAAGGGCCGGGGGTGCAAATTTGGACCATTTTTGGGACAAAAGGGCCGGGGGTGCAAATTTGGACCATTTTTGGGACAAAAGGGCCGGGGTGCAAATTTGGACCATTTTTGGGACAAAAGGGCCGGGGTGCAAATTTTGACCATTTTTGGGTTATAAGGGCCGGGGGTGCAAATTTGGACCATTTTTGGGACAAAAGGGCCGGGGTGCAAATTTGGACTATTTTTGGGACAAAAGGGCCGGGGGTGCAAATTTGGACCATTTTTGGGACAAAAGGGCCGGGGGTGCAAATTTGGACCATTTTTGGGACAAAAGGGCCGGGGGTGCAAATTTGGACCATTTTTGGGACAAATGGGCCGGGGTGCAAATTTGGACCATTTTTGGGACAAAAGGGCCGGGGGTGCAAATTTGGACAATTTTTTGTGACAAAAGGGCCGGGGGTGCAAATTTGGACCATTTTTGGGACAAAAGGGCCGTGGGGGTGCAAATTTGGACCATTTTTGGGACAAAAGGGCCGGGGGTGGAAATTTGGACCATTTTTGGGACAAAAGGGCCGGGGGTGCAAATTTGGACCATTTTTGGGACAAAAGGGCCGGGGTGCAAATTTGGACCATTTTTGGGTTAAAAGGGCCGGGGGTGCAAATTTGGACCATTTTTGGGACAAAAGGGGCGGGGGTGCAAATTTGGACCATTTTTGGGACAAAAGGGCCGGGGGTGCAAATTTGGACCATTTTTGGGACAAAAGGGCCGGGGTGCAAATTTGGACCATTTTTGGGACAAAAGGGCCGGGGGTGCAAATTTGGACCATTTTTGGGACAAAAGGGCCGGGGGTGCAAATTTGGACCATTTTTGGGACAAAAGGGCCGGGGGTGCAAATTTGGACCATTTTTGGGACATAAGGGCCGGGGTGCAAATTTGGACCATTTTTGGGTTATAAGGGCCGGGGGTGCAAATTTGGACCATTTTTGGGACAAAAGGGCCGGGGGTGCAAATTTGGACCATTTTTGGGACAAAAGGGCCGGGGGTGCAAATTTGGACCATTTTTGGGACAAAAGGGCCGGGGGTGCAAATTTGGACCATTTTTGGGACAAAAGGGCCGGGGGTGCAAATTTGGACCATTTTTGGGACAAAAGGGCCGGGGGTGCAAATTTGGACCATTTTTGGGACAAAAGGGCCGGGGGTGCAAATTTGGACCATTTTTGGGACAAAAGGGCCGGGGGTGCAAATTTGGACCATTTTTTGGGATAAAAGGGCCGGGGGTGCAAATTTGGACCATTTTTGGGACGAAAGGGCCGGGGGTGCAAATTTGGACCATTTTTGGGACGAAAAGGGCCGGGGGTGCAAATTTGGACCATTTTTGGGACAAAAGGGCCGGGGGTGCAAATTTGGACCATTTTTGGGACAAAAGGGCCGGGGGTGCAAATTTGGACCATTTTTGGGACAAAAGGGCCGGGGGTGCAAATTTGGACCATTTTTGGGACAAAAGGGCCGGGGTGCAAATTTGGACCATTTTTGGGACAAAAGGGCCGGGGGTGCAAATTTGGACCATTTTGGGACAAAAGGGCCGGGGGTGCAAATTTGGACCATTTTGGGACAAAAGGGCCGGGGGTGCAAATTTGGACCATTTTTGGGTTATAAGGGCCGGGGGTGCAAATTTGGACCATTTTTGGGACAAAAGGGCCGGGGGTGCAAATTTGGACCATTTTGGGACAAAAGGGCCGGGGTGCAAATTTGGACCATTTTTGGGACAAAAGGGCAGGGGGTGCAAATTTGGACCATTTTTGGGACAAAAGGTCCGGGGGTGCAAATTTGGACCATTTTTGGGACAAAAGGGCCGGGGGTGCAAATTTGGACCATTTTTGGGACAAAAGGGTTAGGGTGCAAATTTGGACCATTTTTGGGACAAAAGGGCCGGGGTGCAAATTTGGACCATTTTTGGGACAAAAGGGCCGGGGTTGCAAATTTGGACCATTTTTGGGACAAAAGGGCCGGGGGTGCAAATTTGGACCATTTTTGGGTTATAAGGGCCGGGGGTGCAAATTTGGACCATTTTTGGGACAAAAGGGCCGGGGGTGCAAATTTGGACCATTTTTGGGACAAAAGGGCCGGGGGTGCAAATTTGGACCATTTTTGGGACAAAAGGGCCGGGGGTGCAAATTTGGACCATTTTTGGGTTAAAAGGGCCGGGGGTGCAAATTTGGACCATTTTTGGGACAAAAGGGCCGGGGGTGCAAATTTGGACCATTTTTGGGACAAAAGGGCCGGGTGTGCAAATTTGGACCATTTTTGGGACAAAAGGGCCGGGGGTGCAAATTTGGACCATTTTTGGGACAAAAGGGCCGGGGGTGCAAATTTGGACCATTTTTGGGTTATAAGGGCCGGGGGTGCAAATTTGGACCATTTTTGGGCCAAAAGGGCCGGGGGTGCAAATTTGGACCATTTTTGGGACAAAAGGGCCGGGGGTGCAAATTTGGACCATTTTTGGGACAAAAGGGCCGGGGGTGCAAATTTGGACCATTTTTGGGACATAAGGGCCGGGGGTGCAAATTTGGACATTTTTGGGACAAAAGGGCCGGGGGTGCAAATTTGGACCATTTTTGGGACAAAAGGGCCGGGGTGCAAATTTGGACCATTTTTGGGACATAAGGGCCGGGGGTGCAAATTTGGACCATTTTTGGGTTAAAAGGGCCGGGGGTGCAAATTTGGACCATTTTTGGGACATAAGGGCCGGGGGTGCAAATTTGGACCATTTTTGGGTTATAAGGGCCGGGGGTGCAAATTTGGACCATTTTTGGGACATAAGGGCCGGGGGTGCAAATTTGGACCATTTTTGGGACAAAAGGGCCGGGGGTGCAAATTTGGACCATTTTTGGGACAAAAGGGCCGGGGGTGCAAATTTGGACCATTTTTGGGTTAAAAGGGCCGGGGGTGCAAATTTGGACCATTTTTGGGACAAAAGGGCCGGGGTGCAAATTTGGACCATTTTTGGGACAAAAGGGCCGGGGGTGCAAATTTGGACCATTTTTGGGACAAAAGGGCCGGGGGTGCAAATTTGGACCATTTTTGGGTCAAAAGGGCCGGGGGTGCAAATTTGGACCATTTTTGGGACAAAAGGGCCGGGGGTGCAAATTTGGACCATTTTTGGGACAAAAGGGCCGGGGGTGCAAATTTGGACCTTTTTGGGACAAAAGGGCCGGGGGTGCAAATTTGGACCATTTTTGGGACAAAAGGGCCGGGGGTGCAAATTTGGACCATTTTTGGGACAAAAGGGCCGGGGGTGCAAATTTGGACCATTTTTGGGACAAAAGGGCCGGGGGTGCAAATTTGGACCATTTTTGGGACAAAAGGGCCGGGGGTGCAAATTTGGACCATTTTTGGGACAAAAGGGCCGGGGGTGCAAATTTGGACCATTTTTGGGTTATAAGGGCCGGGGGTGCAAATTTGGACCATTTTTGGGACAAAAGGGCCGGGGGTGCAAATTTGGACCATTTTTGGGACAAAAGGGCCGGGGGTGCAAATTTGGACCATTTTTGGGTCAAAAGGGCCGGGGGTGCAAATTTGGACCATTTTTGGGACAAAAGGGCCGGGGTGCAAATTTGGACCATTTTTGGGACAAAAGGGCCGGGGGTGCAAATTTGGACCATTTTTGGGACATAAGGGCCGGGGGTGCAAATTTGGACCATTTTTGGGACAAAAGGGCCGGGGGTGCAAATTTGGACCATTTTTGGGACAAAAGGGCCGGGGTGCAAATTTGGACCATTTTTGGGACAAAAGGGCCGGGGTGCAAAACATTTTTTGGACCAATTTTTGGACAAAAGGGCCGGGGGTGCAAATTTGGACCATTTTTGGGACAAAAGGGCCGGGGGTGCAAATTTGGACCATTTTTGGGACAAAAGGGCCGGGGGTGCAAATTTGGACCATTTTTGGACAAATTTTTGGGGACATAAGGGCCGGGGGTGCAAATTTGGACCATTTTTGGGTTAAAGGGCCGGGGGTGCAAATTTGGACCATTTTTGGGACAAAAGGGCCGGGGGTGCAAATTTGGACCATTTTTGGGACAAAAGGGCCGGGGGTGCAAATTTGGACCATTTTTGGGACAAAAGGGCCGGGGGTGCAAATTTGGACCATTTTTGGGACAAAAGGGCCGGGGGTGCAAATTTGGACCATTTTTTGGGACAAAAGGGCCGGGGGTGCAAATTTGGACCATTTTTGGGACAAAAGGGCCGGGGGTGCAAATTTGGACCATTTTTTGGGACAAAAGGGCCGGGGGTGCAAATTTGGACCATTTTTGGGTTAAGGGCCGGGGGTGCAAATTTGGACCATTTTTGGGACAAAAGGGCCGGGGGTGCAAATTTGGACCATTTTTGGGACAAAAGGGCCGGGGGTGCAAATTTGGACCATTTTTGGGTTATATGGGCCGGGGGTGCAAATTTGGACCATTTTTGGGTTATAAGGGCCGGGGGTGCAAATTTGGACCATTTTTGGGACAAAAGGGCCGGGGGTGCAAATTTGGACCATTTTTGGGACAAAAGGGCGGGGGTGCAAATTTGGACCATTTTTGGGACAAAAGGGCCGGGGGTGCAAATTTGGACCATTTTTGGGACAAAAGGGCCGGGGGTGCAAATTTGGACCATTTTTGGGACAAAAGGGCCGGGGGTGCAAATTTGGACCATTTTTGGGTTAAAAGGGCGGGGGTGCAAATTTGGACCATTTTTGGGTTATACCCATTTTTTTGGGTTAAAAGGGCCGGGGGTGCAAATTTGGACCATTTTTGGGACAAAAGGGCCGGGGGTGCAAATTTGGACCATTTTTGGGACAAAAGGGCCGGGGGTGCAAATTTGGACCATTTTTGGGACAAAAGGGCCGGGGGTGCAAATTTGGACCATTTTTGGGACAAAAGGGCCGGGGGTGCAAATTTGGACCATTTTTGGGACAAAAGGGCCGGGGGTGCAAATTTGGACCATTTTTGGGACAAAAGGGCCGGGGGTGCAAATTTGGACCATTTTTGGGACAAAAGGGCCGGGGGTGCAAATTTGGACCATTTTTTTTGGGACAAAAGGGCCGGGGGTGCAAATTTGGACCATTTTGGGAACCATTTTTGGGTTAAAAGGGCCGGGGGTGCAAATTTGGACCATTTTTGGGACAAAAGGGCCGGGGGTGCAAATTTGGACCATTTTTGGGACAAAAGGGCCGGGGGTGCAAATTTGGACCATTTTTGGGACAAAAGGGCCGGGGGTGCAAATTTGGACCATTTTTTTTTGGGACAAAAGGGCCGGGGGTGCAAATTTGGACCATTTTTGGGACAAAAGGGCGGGGGTGCAAATTTGGACCATTTTTGGGACAAAAGGGCCGGGGGTGCAAATTTGGACCATTTTTGGGACAAAAGGGCCGGGGGTGCAAATTTGGACCATTTTGGGGACAAAAGGGCCGGGGGTGCAAATTTGGACCATTTTTTGGGACAAAAGGGCCGGGGGTGCAAATTTGGACCATTTTTGGGACAAAAGGGCCGGGGGGGTGCAAATTTGGCCCATTTTTGGGTTAAAAGGGGCGGGGGTGCAAATTTGGACCATTTTTGGGACAAAAGGGCCGGGGGTGCAAATTTGGACCATTTTTGGGACAAAAGGGCCGGGGGTGCAAATTTGGACCATTTTTGGGACAAAAGGGCCGGGGGTGCAAATTTGGACCATTTTTGGGACAAAAGGGCCGGGGGTGCAAATTTGGACCATTTTTGGGACAAAAGGGCCGGGGGTGCAAATTTGGACCATTTTTGGGACAAAAGGGCCGGGGGTGCAAATTTGGACCATTTTTGGGTTAAAAGGGCCGGGGGTGCAAATTTGGACCATTTTTGGGACAAAAGGGCCGGGGGTGCAAATTTGGACCATTTTTGGGCTATAAGGGCCGGGGGTGCAAATTTGGACCATTTTTGGGACAAAAGGGCCGGGGGTGCAAATTTGGACCATTTTGGGACAAAAGGGCCGGGGGTGCAAATTTGGACCATTTTTGGGACAAAAGGGCCGGGGGTGCAAATTTGGACCATTTTTGGGACAAAAGGGCCGGGGTGCAAATTTGGACCATTTTTGGGTTATAAGGGCCGGGGGTGCAAATTTGGACCATTTTTGGGACAAAAGGGCCGGGGGTGCAAATTTGGACCATTTTTGGGACAAAAGGGCCGGGGGTGCAAATTTGGACCATTTTTGGGACAAAAGGGCCGGGGGTGCAAATTTGGACCATTTTTGGGACAAAAGGGCCGGGGGTGCAAATTTGGACCATTTTTGGGACTAAAGGGCCGGGGGTGCAAATTTGGACCATTTTTGGGTTATAAGGGCCGGGGGTGCAAATTTGGATCATTTTTGGGACAAAAGGGCCGGGTGCAAATTTGGACCATTTTTGGGACAAAAGGGCCGGGGGTGCAAATTTGGACCATTTTTGGGTTATAAGGGCCGGGGGTGCAAATTTGGACCATTTTTGGGTTATAAGGGCCGGGGGTGCAAATTTGGACCATTTTTGGGACAAAAGGGCCGGGGGTGCAAATTTGGACCATTTTTGGGACAAAAGGGCCGGGGGTGCAAATTTGGACCATTTTTGGGACAAAAGGGCCGGGGGTGCAAATTTGGACCATTTTTGGGTTAGAAGGGCCGGGGGTGCAAATTTGGACCATTTTTGGGACAAAAGGGCCGGGGGTGCAAATTTGGACCATTTTTGGGACAAAAGGGCCGGGGTGCAAATTTGGACCATTTTTGGGACAAAAGGGCCGGGGGTGCAAATTTGGACCATTTTTGGGAAATAAGGGCCGGGGGTGCAAATTTGAACCATTTTTGGGACAAAAGGGCCGGGGGTGCAAATTTGGACCATTTTTGGGACAAAAGGGCCGGGGGTGCAAATTTGGACCATTTTTGGGACAAAAGGGCCGGGGGTGCAAATTTGGACCATTTTTGGGTTAAAAGGGCCGGGGGTGCAAATTTGGACCATTTTTGGGACAAAAGGGCCGGGGGTGCAAATTTGGACCATTTTTGGGACAAAAGGGCCAGGGGTGCAAATTTGGACCATTTTTGGGTTATAAGGGCCGGGGGTGCAAATTTGGACCATTTTTGGGACAAAAGGGCCGGGGGTGCAAATTTGGACCATTTTTGGGACAAAAGGGGGGGTGCAAAAATTTTTGGGTTATAAGGGCCGGGGGTGCAAATTTGGACCATTTTTGGGTTATAAGGGCCGGGGGTGCAAATTTGGACCTTTTTTGGGACAAAAGGGCCGGGGGTGCAAATTTGGACCATTTTTGGGACAAAAGGGCCGGGGTGCAAATTTGGACCATTTTTGGGACAAAAGGGCCGGGGTGCAAATTTGGACCATTTTTGGGACAAAAGGGCCGGGGGTGCAAATTTGGACCATTTTTGGGACAAAAGGGCCGGGGGTGCAAATTTGGACCATTTTTGGGACAAAAGGGCCGGGGGTGCAAATTTGGACCATTTTTGGGACAAAGGGCCGGGGGTGCAAATTTGGACCATTTTTGGGACAAAAGGGCCGGGGGTGCAAATTTGGACCATTTTTGGGTTATAAGGGCCGGGGGTGCAAATTTGGACCATTTTTGGGACAAAGGGCCGGGGGTGCAAATTTGGACCATTTTGGGACAAAAGGGCCGGGGGTGCAAATTTGGACCATTTTTGGGACAAAGGGCCGGGGGTGCAAATTTGGACCATTTTTGGGACAAAAGGGCCGGGGGTGCAAATTTGGACCATTTTTGGGACAAAAGGGCCGGGGGTGCAAATTTGGACCATTTTTGGGACAAAACGGGGGTGCATTTTTGGGTTATAAGGGCCGGGGGTGCAAATTTGGACCATTTTTGGGAAAAGGGCCGGGGGTGCAAATTTGGACCATTTTTGGGACAAAAGGGCCGGGGGTGCAAATTTGGACCATTTTTGGGACAAAAGGGCCGGGGGTGCAAATTTGGACCATTTTTGGGACAAAAGGGCCGGGGGTGCAAATTTGGACCATTTTTGGGACAAAAGGGCCGGGGGTGCAAATTTGGACCATTTTTGGGACAAAAGGGCCGGGGTTAAAATTTGGACCATTTTTGGGACAAAAGGGCCGGGGGTGCAAATTTGGACCATTTTTGGGACAAAAGGGCCGGGGGTGCAAATTTGGACCATTTTTGGGTTGACAAAAGGGCCGGGGGTGCAAATTTGGACCATTTTGGGACAAAAGGGCCGGGGGTGCAAATTTGGACCATTTTGGGGACAAAAGGGCCGGGGGTGCAAATTTGGACCATTTTTGGGACAAAAGGGCCGGGGGTGCAAATTTGGACCATTTTTGGGACAAAAGGGCCTGGGGTGCAAATTTGGACCATTTTTGGGACAAAAGGGCCGGGGTGCAAATTTGGACCATTTTTGGGACAAAAGGGCCGTGGGTGCAAATTTGGACCATTTTTGGGACAAAAGGGCCGGGGGTGCAAATTTGGACCATTTTTGGGACAAAAGGGCCAGGGGTGCAAATTTGGACCATTTTTGGGACAAAAGGGCCGGGGTGCAAATTTGGACCATTTTTGGGACAAAAGGGCCGGGGTGCAAATTTGGACCATTTTTGGGACAAAAGGGCCGGGGGTGCAAATTTGGACCATTTTGGGACATAAGGGCCGGGGGTGCAAATTTGGACCATTTTTGGGACAAAAGGGCCGGGGGTGCAAATTTGGACCATTTTTGGGACAAAAGGGCCGGGGGTGCAAATTTGGACCATTTTTGGGACAAAAGGGCCGGGGGTGCAAATTTGGACCATTTTTGGGACAAAAGGGCCGGGGGTGCAAATTTGGACCATTTTTGGGACAAAAGGGCCGGGGTGCAAATTTGGACCATTTTTGGGACAAAAGGGCCGGGGGTGCAAATTTGGACCATTTTTGGGTCAAAAGGGCCGGGGGTGCAAATTTGGACCATTTTTGGACAAAAGGGCCGGGGGTGCAAATTTGGACCATTTTTGGGACAAAAGGGCCGGGGGTGCAAATTTGGACCATTTTTGGGACAAAAGGGCCGGGGTGCAAATTTGGACCATTTTTGGGACAAAAGGGCCGGGGGTGCAAATTTGGACCATTTTTGGGACTAAAGGGCCGGGGGTGCAAATTTGGACCATTTTTGGGACAAAAGGGCCGGGGGTGCAAATTTGGACCATTTTTGGGACAAAAGGGCCGGGGGTGCAAATTTGGACCATTTTTGGGACAAAAGGGCTAGGGGTGCAAATTTGGTAATTTTGAACCATTTTTGGGTTATAAGGGCCGGGGGTGCAAATTTGGACCATTTTTGGGACAAAAGGGCCGGGGGTGCAAATTTGGACCATTTTTGGGACAAAAGGGCCGGGGGTGCAAATTTGGACCATTTTTGGGACAAAAGGGCCGGGGGTGCAAATTTGGACCATTTTTGGGACAAAAGGGCCGGGGGTGCAAATTTGGACCATTTTTGGGACAAAAGGGCCGGGGGTGCAAATTTGGACCATTTTTGGGACAAAAGGGTTAGGGGTGCAAATTTGGACCATTTTTGGGACAAAAGGGCCGGGGGTGCAAATTTGGACCATTTTTGGGACAAAAGGGCCGGGGGTGCAAATTTGGACCATTTTTGGGACAAAAGGGCCGGGGGTGCAAATTTGGACCATTTTTGGGACAAAAGGGTTAGGGGGGTGCAAATTTGGACCATTTTTGGGACAAAAGGGCCGGGGTGCAAATTTGGACCATTTTTGGGACAAAAGGGCCGGGGGTGCAAATTTGGACCATTTTTGGGACAAAAGGGCCGGGGGTGCAAATTTGGACCATTTTTGGGACAAAAGGGCCGGGGTGCAAATTTGGACCATTTTTGGGACAAAAGGGCCGGGGGTGCAAATTTGGACCATTTTTTGGGATAAAGGGCCGGGGGTGCAAATTTGGACCATTTTTGGGACAAAAGGGGCGGGGTGCAAATTTGGACCATTTTTGGGACAAAAGGGCCGGGGGTGCAAATTTGGACCATTTTTGGGACAAAAGGGCCGGGGGTGCAAATTTGGACCATTTTTGGGACATAAGGGCCGGGGGTGCAAATTTGGACCATTTTTGGGACAAAAGGGGCCGGGGGTGCAAATTTGGACCATTTTTGGGACAAAAGGGCCGGGGTGCAAATTTGGACCATTTTTGGGACAAAAGGGCCGGGGGTGCAAATTTGGACCATTTTTGGGACAAAAGGGCCGGGGGTGCAAATTTGGACCATTTTTGGTTATAAGGGCCGGGGTGCAAATTTGGACCATTTTTGGGACAAAAGGGCCGGGGGTGCAAATTTGGACCATTTTTGGGACAAAAGGGCCGGGGGTGCAAATTTGGACCATTTTTGGGACAAAAGGGCCGGGGGTGCAAATTTGGACCATTTTTGGGTTATAAGGGCCGGGGGTGCAAATTTGGACCTTTTTTGGGACAAAAGGGCCGGGGGTGCAAATTTGGACTATTTTTGGGACAAAAGGGCCGGGGTGCAAATTTGGACCATTTTTGGGTTATAAGGGCCGGGGGTGCAAATTTGGACCATTTTTGGGACAAAAGGGCCGGGGGTGCAAATTTGGACCTTTTTTGGGACAAAAGGGCCGGGGGTGCAAATTTGGACCATTTTTGGGACAAAAGGGCCGGGGGTGCAAATTTGGACCATTTTTGGGACAAAAGGGCCGGGGGTGCAAATTTGGACCATTTTTGGGACAAAAGGGCCGGGGTGCAAATTTGGACCATTTTTGGGACAAAAGGGCCGGGGTGCAAATTTGGACCATTTTTGGGACAAAAGGGCCGGGGGTGCAAATTGGACCATTTTTGGGACAAAAGGGCCGGGGGTGCAAATTTGGACCATTTTTGGGTTATAAGGGCCGGGGGTGCAAATTTGGACCATTTTTGGGTTATAAGGGCCGGGGTGCAAATTTGGACCATTTTTGGGACAAAAGGGCCGGGGTGCAAATTTGGACCATTTTTGGGACAAAAGGGCCAGGGTGCAAATTTGGACCATTTTTGGGTTATAAGGGCCGGGGGTGCAAATTTGGACCATTTTTGGGACAAAAGGGCCGGGGGTGCAAATTTGGACTATTTTTGGGACAAAAGGGCCGGGGTGCAAATTTGGACCATTTTTGGGACAAAGGGCCGGGGGTGCAAATTTGGACCATTTTTGGGACAAAAGGGCCGGGGTGCAAATTTGGACCATTTTTTGGGACAAAAGGGCCGGGGGTGCAAATTTGGACCATTTTTGGGACAAAAGGGCCGGGGGTGCAAATTTGGACCATTTTTGGACAAAAGGGCCGGGGGTGCAAATTTGGACCATTTTTGGGTTATAAGGGCCGGGGGTGCAAATTTGGACCATTTT
Source organism: Lithobates sylvaticus (assembly GCA_028564925.1). Taxonomy (NCBI): domain Eukaryota; kingdom Metazoa; phylum Chordata; class Amphibia; order Anura; family Ranidae; genus Lithobates; species Lithobates sylvaticus. The sequence goes on along the minus strand of CM053033.1, from coordinate 197,050,645 downwards.
TGGGTTAAAAGGGCCGGGGGTGCAAATTTGGACCATTTTTGGGACAAAAGGGCCGGGGGTGCAAATTTGGACCATTTTTGGGACAAAAGGGCCGGGTGCAAATTTGGACCATTTTTGGGACAAAAGGGCCGGGGGTGCAAATTTGGACCATTTTTGGGACAAAAGGGCCGGGGGTGCAAATTTGGACCATTTTTGGGACAAAAGGGCCGGGGGTGCAAATTTGGACCTTTTTTGGGACAAAAGGGCCGGGGTGCAAATTTGGACCATTTTTGGGTTATAAGGGGCGGGGGTGCAATTTTGGACCATTTTTGGGTTAAAAGGGCCGGGGGTGAAAATTTGGACCATTTTTGGGACAAAAGGGCCGGGGGTGCAAATTTGGACCATTTTTGGGACAAAAGGGCCGGGGGTGCAAATTTGGACCATTTTTGGGACAAAAGGGCCGGGGGTGCAAATTTGGACCATTTTTGGGACAAAAGGGCCGGGGGTGCAAATTTGGACCATTTTTGGGACAAAAGGGCCGGGGGTGCAAATTTGGACCATTTTTGGGATAAAAGGGCCGGGGGTGCAAATTTGGACCATTTTTGGGACAAAAGGGCCGGGGGTGCAAATTTGGACCATTTTTGGGACAAAAGGGCCGGGGGTGCAAATTTGGACCATTTTTGGGACAAAAGGGCCGGGGGTGCAAATTTGGACCATTTTTGGGACAAAAGGGCCGGGGTGCAAATTTGGACCATTTTTGGGACAAAAGGGCCGGGGGTGCAAATTTGGACCATTTTTGGGTTATAAGGGCCGGGGGTGCAAATTTGGACCATTTTTGGGACAAAAGGGCCGGGGTGCAAATTTGGACCATTTTTGGGACAAAAGGGCGGGGGGACAAAAGGGACAAAAGGGGGGGTGCAAATTTGGACCATTTTTGGGACAAAAGGGCCGGGGGTGCAAATTTGAACCATTTTTGGGTTAAAAGGGTCGGGGGTGCAAATTTGGACCATTTTTGGGACAAAAGGGCGGGGGGTGCAAATTTGGACCATTTTTGGGACAAAAGGGCCGGGGTGCAAATTTGGACCATTTTTGGGACAAAAGGGCCGGGGGTGCAAATTTGGACCATTTTTGGGACAAAAGGGCCGGGGGTGCAAATTTGGACCATTTTTGGGACAAAAGGGCCGGGGTGCAAATTTGGACCATTTTGAACCATTTTTGGGTATAAGGGCCGGGGGTGCAAATTTGGACCATTTTTGGGACAAAAGGGCCGGGGGTGCAAATTTGGACCATTTTTGGGACAAAAGGGCCGGGGGTGCAAATTTGGACCATTTTTGGGACAAAAGGGCCGGGGGTGCAAATTTGGACCATTTTTGGGACAAAGGGGCCGGGGTGCAAATTTGGACCATTTTTGGGACAAAAGGGCCGGGGTGCAAATTTGGACCATTTTTGGGTTATAAGGGCCGGGGGTGCAAATTTGGACCATTTTTGGGACAAAAGGGCCGGGGTGCAAATTTGGACCATTTTTGGGTAAAAGGGCCGGGGTGCAAATTTGGCCATTTTGGACCATTTTTGGGTAAAAGGGCCGGGGGTGCAAATTTGGACCATTTTTGGGACAAAAGGGCCGGGGGTGCAAATTTGGACCATTTTTGGGACAAAAGGGCCGGGGGTGCAAATTTGGACCATTTTTGGGACAAAAGGGCCGGGGGTGCAAATTTGGACCATTTTTGGGACAAAAGGGCCGGGGGTGCAAATTTGGACCATTTTTGGGACAAAAGGGCCGGGGGTGCAAATTTGGACCATTTTTGGGACAAAAGGGCGGGGGGTGCAAATTTGGACCATTTTTGGGACAAAAGGGCCGGGGGTGCAAATTTGGACCATTTTTGGGACTAAAGGGCCGGGGGTGCAAATTTGGACCATTTTTGGGACAAAAGGGCCGGGGGTGCAAATTTGGACCATTTTTGGGACAAAAGGGCCGGGGGTGCAAATTTGGACCATTTTTGGGACTAAAGGGCCGGGGGTGCAAATTTGGACCATTTTTGGGACAAAAGGGCCGGGGGTGCAAATTTGGACCATTTTTGGGACAAAAGGGCCGGGGTGCAAATTTGGACCATTTTTGGGTTATAAGGGCCGGGGGTGCAAATTTGGACCATTTTTGGGACAAAAGGGCCGGGGTGCAAATTTGGACCATTTTTGGGACAAAAGGGCCGGGGTGCAAATTTGGACCATTTTTGGGACAAAAGGGCCGGGGTGCAAATTTGGACCATTTTTGGGACAAAAGGGCCGGGGTGCAAATTTGGACCATTTTTGGGACAAAAGGGCCTGGGGTGCAAATTTGGACCATTTTTGGGACAAAAGGGCCGGGGGTGCAAATTTGGACCATTTTTGGGACAAAAGGGCCGGGGGTGCAAATTTGGACCATTTTTGGGACAAAAGGGCCGGGGGTGCAAATTTGGACCATTTTTGGGACAAAAGGGCCGGGGGTGCAAATTTGGACCATTTTTGGGACAAAAGGGCCGGGGGTGCAAATTTGGACCATTTTTGGGTTATAAGGGCCGGGGGTGCAAATTTGGACCATTTTTGGGACAAAAGGGCCGGGGGTGCAAATTTGGACCATTTTTGGGACAAAAGGGCCGGGGGTGCAAATTTGGACCATTTTTGGGACAAAAGGGCCGGGGGTGCAAATTTGGACCATTTTTGGGTTATAAGGGCCGGGGGTGCAAATTTGGACCATTTTTGGGACAAAAGGGCCGGGGGTGCAAATTTGGACCATTTTTGGGACAAAAGGGCCGGGGGTGCAAATTTGGACCATTTTTGGGACAAAAGGGCCGGGGGTGCAAATTTGGACCATTTTTGGGACAAAAGGGCCGGGGGTGCAAATTTGGACCATTTTTGGGACAAAAGGGCCGGGGGTGCAAATTTGGACTATTTTTGGGACAAAAGGGCCGGGGGTGCAAATTTGGACCATTTTTGGGTTAAAAGGGCCGGGGGTGCAAATTTGGACCATTTTTGGGACAAAGGGCCGGGGTGCAAATTTGGACCATTTTTGGGACAAAAGGGCCGGGGGTGCAAATTTGGACCATTTTTGGGACAAAAGGGCCGGGGGTGCAACTTTGGACCATTTTTGGGACAAAAGGGCCGGGGTGCAAATTTGGACCATTTTTGGGACAAAAGGGCCGGGGTGCAAATTTGGACCATTTTTGGGACATAAGGGCCAGGGGTGCAAATTTGGACCATTTTTGGGACAAAAGGGCCGGGGTGCAAATTTGGACCATTTTTGGGACAAAATGGGTCGGGGGTGCAAATTTGGACCATTTTTGGGTTATAAGGGCCGGGGGTGAAAATTTGGACCATTTTTGGGACAAAAGGGCCGGGGGTGCAAATTTGGACCATTTTTGGGACAAAAGGGCCTGGGGTGCAAATTTGGACCATTTTTGGGACAAAAGGGCCGGGGGTGCAAATTTGGACCATTTTTGGGTCAAAAGGGCCGGGGGTGCAAATTTGGACCATTTTTGGGTTATAAGGGCCGGGGGTGCAAATTTGGACCATTTTTGGGACAAAAGGGCCGGGGGTGCAAATTTGGACCATTTTTGGGACAAAAGGGCCGGGGGTGCAAATTTGGACCATTTTTGGGACAAAAGGGCCGGGGTGCAAATTTGGACCATTTTTGGGACAAAAGGGCCGGGGGTGCAAATTTGGACCATTTTTGGGACAAAAGGGCCGGGGTGCAAATTTGGACCATTTTTGGGACAAAAGGGCCGGGGGTGCAAATTTGGACCATTTTTGGGACAAAAGGGCCGGGGGTGCAAATTTGGACCATTTTTGGGTTATAAGGGCCGGGGTGCAAATTTGGACCATTTTTTGGACAAAAGGGCCGGGGTGCAAATTTGGACCATTTTTGGGTTATAAGGGCCGGGGTGCAAATTTGGACCATTTTTGGGACAAAAGGGCCGGGGTGCAAATTTGGACCATTTTTGGGACAAAAGGGCCGGGGTGCAAATTTGGACCATTTTTGGGACAAAAGGGCCGGGGTGCAAATTTGGACCATTTTTGGGACTAAAAGGGCCGGGGGTGCAAATTTGGACCATTTTTGGGTTATAAGGGCCGGGGGTGCAAATTTGGACCATTTTTGGGACAAAAGGGCCGGGGGTGCAAATTTGGACCATTTTTGGGACTAAAGGGCCGGGGGTGCAAATTTGGACCATTTTTGGGACAAAAGGGTTAGGGGTGCAAATTTGGACCATTTTTGGGACATAAGGGCCGGGGGTGCAAATTTGGACAATTTTTGGGACAAAAGGGCCGGGGTGCAAATTTGGACCATTTTTGGGACAAAAGGGCCGGGGGTGCAAATTTGGACCATTTTTGGGACAAAAGGGCCGGGGGTGCAAATTTGGACCATTTTTGGGACAAAAGGGCCGGGGGTGCAAATTTGGACCATTTTTGGGACTAAAGGGCCGGGGGTGCAAATTTGGACCATTTTTGGGACAAAAGGGCCGGGGGTGCAAATTTGGACCATTTTTGGGACAAAAGGGCCGGGGGTGCAAATTTGGACCATTTTTGGGACAAAAGGGCCGGGGGTGCAAATTTGGACCATTTTTGGGTCAAAAGGGCCGGGGGTGCAAATTTGGACCATTTTTGGGTATAAGGGCCGGGGGTGCAAATTTGGACCATTTTTGGGACAAAAGGGCCGGGGGTGCAAATTTGGACCATTTTTGGGACAAAAGGGCCGGGGGTGCAAATTTGGACCATTTTTGGGTAAAAGGGCCGGGGGTGCAAATTTGGACCATTTTTGGGACAAAAGGGCCGGGGTGCAAATTTGGACCATTTTTGGGTTATAAGGGCCGGGGGTGCAAATTTGGACCATTTTTGGGACAAAAGGGCCGGGGGTGCAAATTTGGACCATTTTTGGGACAAAAGGGCCGGGGTGCAAATTTGGACCATTTTTGGGATAAAAGGGCCGGGGGTGCAAATTTGGACCATTTTTGGGTTAAAAGGGCCGGGGGTGCAAATTTGGACCATTTTTGGGACAAAGGGCCGGGGGTGCAAATTTGGACCATTTTTGGGACAAAAGGGCCGGGGGTGCAAATTTGGACCATTTTTGGTACAAAAGGGCCGGGGGTGCAAATTTGGACCATTTTTGGGACAAAAGGGCCGGGGGTGCAAATTTGGACCATTTTTGGGACAAAAGGGCCGGGGGTGCAAATTTGGACCATTTTTGGGACATAAGGGCGGGGGTGCAAATTTGGACCATTTTTGGGTTATAAGGGCCGGGGGTGCAAATTTGGACCATTTTTGGGACAAAAGGGCCGGGGTGCAAATTTGGACCATTTTTGGGACAAAAGGGCCGGGGTGCAAATTTGGACCATTTTTGGGACAAAAGGGCCGGGGTGCAAATTTGGACCATTTTTGGGTTATAAGGGCCGGGGGTGCAAATTTGGACCATTTTTGGGACTAAAGGGCCGGGGGTGCAAATTTGGACCATTTTTGGGACAAAAGGGCCGGGGGTGCAAATTTGGACCATTTTTGGGTTATAAGGGCCGGGGGTGCAAATTTGGACCATTTTTGGGACAAAAGGGCCGGGGGTGCAAATTTGGACCATTTTTGGGACAAAAGGGCCGGGGGTGCAAATTTGGACCATTTTTGGGTTATAAGGGCCGGGGGTGCAAATTTGGACCATTTTTGGGACAAAAGGGCCGGGGGTGCAAATTTGGACCATTTTTGGGACAAAAGGGCCGGGGGTGCAAATTTGGACCATTTTTGGGACAAAAGGGCCGGGGGTGCAAATTTGGACCATTTTTGGGACAAAAGGGCCGGGGGTGCAAATTTGGACCATTTTTGGGACAAAAGGGCCGGGGGTGCAAATTTGGACCATTTTTGGGACAAAAGGGCCGGGGGTGCAAATTTGGACCATTTTTGGGACAAAAGGGCCGGGGGTGCAAATTTGGACCATTTTTGGGAAAAAAGGGCCGGGGGTGCAAATTTGGACCATTTTTGGGACAAAAGGGCCGGGGTGCAAATTTGGACCATTTTTGGGACAAAAGGGCCGGGGGTGCAAATTTGGACCATTTTTGGGTTATAAGGGCCGGGGGTGCAAATTTGGACCATTTTTGGGACAAAAGGGCCGGGGGTGCAAATTTGGACCATTTTTGGGACATAAGGGCCGGGGGTGCAAATTTGGACCATTTTTGGGTACAAAAGGGCCGGGGGTGCAAATTTGGACCATTTTTGGGACATAAGGGCCGGGGGTGCAAATTTGGACCATTTTTGGGACAAAAGGGCCGGGGGTGCAAATTTGGACCATTTTTGGGTTAAAAGGGCCGGGGGTGCAAATTTGGACCATTTTTGGGACAATAGGGCCGGGGTGCAAATTTGGACCATTTTTGGGACAAAAGGGCCGGGGGTGCAAATTTGGACCATTTTTGGGACAAAAGGGCCGGGGGTGCAAATTTGGACCATTTTTGGGACAAAAGGGCCGGGAGTGCAAATTTGGACCATTTTTGGGTTATAAGGGCCGGGGGTGCAAATTTGGACTATTTTTGGGTTATAAGGGCCGGGGGTGCAAATTTGGACCATTTTTGGGTTATAAGGGCCGGGGGTGCAAATTTGGACCATTTTTGGGACAAAAGGGCCGGGGTGCAAATTTGGACCATTTTGAACCATTTTTGGGTTATAAGGGCCGGGGTGAAAATTTGGACCATTTTTGGGACAAAAGGGCCGGGGGTGCAAATTTGGACCATTTTTGGGACAAAAGGGCCGGGGGTGCAAATTTGGACCATTTTTGGGACAAAAGGGCCGGGGGTGCAAATTTGGACCATTTTTGGGACAAAAGGGCCGGGGGTGCAAATTTGGACCATTTTTGGGACAAAAGGGCCGGGGGTGCAAATTTGGACCATTTTTGGGACAAAAGGGCCGGGGGTGCAAATTTGGACCATTTTTGGGACAAAAGGGCCGGGGGTGCAAATTTGGACCATTTTTGGGACAAAAGGGCCGGGGGTGCAAATTTGGACCATTTTTGGGTAAAAAGGGCCGGGGGTGCAAATTTGGACCATTTTTGGGACAAAAGGGCCGGGGGTGCAAATTTGGACCATTTTTGGGACAAAAGGGCCGGGGGTGCAAATTTGGACCATTTTTGGGACAAAAGGGCCGGGGGTGCAAATTTGGACCATTTTTGGGACAAAAGGGCCGGGGGTGCAAATTTGGACCATTTTTGGGACAAAAGGGCCGGGGGTGCAAATTTGGACCATTTTTGGGACAAAAGGGCCGGGGGTGCAAATTTGGACCATTTTTGGGACAAAAGGGCCGGGGGTGCAAATTTGGACCATTTTTGGGACATAAGGGCCGGGGGTGCAAATTTGGACCATTTTTGGGACAAAAGGGCCGGGGGTGCAAATTTGGACCATTTTTGGGACAAAAGGGCCGGGGGTGCAAATTTGGACCATTTTTGGGACAAAAGGGCCGGGGGTGCAAATTTGGACCATTTTTGGGTTATAAGGGCCGGGGTGCAAATTTGGACCATTTTTGGGACAAAAGGGCCGGGGGTGCAAATTTGGACCATTTTTGGGTTATAAGGGCCGGGGGTGCAAATTTGGACCATTTTTGGGTTATAAGGGCCGGGGGTGCAAATTTGGACCATTTTTGGGACAAAAGGGCCGGGGGTGCAAATTTGGACCATTTTTGGGACAAAAGGGCCGGGGGTGCAAATTTGGACCATTTTTGGGACAAAAGGGCCGGGGGTGCAAATTTGGACCATTTTTGGGATAAAAGGGCCGGGGGTGCAAATTTGGACCATTTTTGGGTTATAAGGGCCGGGGGTGCAAATTTGGACCATTTTTGGGACAAAAGGGCCGGGGGTGCAAATTTGGACCATTTTTGGGACAAAAGGGCCGGGGGTGCAAATTTGGACCATTTTTGGGTTAAAAGGGCCGGGGGTGCAAATTTGGACCATTTTTGGGACAAAAGGGCCGGGGGTGCAAATTTGGACCATTTTTGGGACAAAAGGGCCGGGGGTGCAAATTTGGACCATTTTTGGGACAAAAGGGCCGGGGGTGCAAATTTGGACCATTTTTGGGACAAAAGGGCCGGGGGTGCAAATTTGGACCATTTTTGGGTTATAAGGGCCGGGGGTGCAAATTTGGACCATTTTTGGGACAAAAGGGCCGGGGGTGCAAATTTGGACCATTTTTGGGACAAAAGGGCCGGGGGTGCAAATTTGGACCATTTTTGGGACAAAAGGGCCGGGGGTGCAAATTTGGACCATTTTTGGGACAAAAGGGCCGGGGGTGCAAATTTGGACCATTTTTGGGACAAAAGGGCCGGGGGTGCAAATTTGGACCATTTTTGGGACAAAAGGGCCGGGGGTGCAAATTTGGACCATTTTTGGGACAAAAGGGCCGGGGGTGCAAATTTGGACCATTTTTGGGTTAATAAGGGCCGGGGGTGCAAATTTGGACCATTTTTGGGTTATAAGGGCCGGGGGTGCAAATTTGGACCATTTTTGGTTTATAAGGGCCGGGGGTGCAAATTTGGACCTTTTTTGGGACAAAAGGGCCGGGGGTGCAAATTTGGACTATTTTTGGGACAAAAGGGCCGGGGGTGCAAATTTGGACCATTTTTGGGTTATAAGGGCCGGGGGTGCAAATTTGGACCATTTTTGGGACAATAGGGCCGGGGGTGCAAATTTGGACCATTTTTGGGACAAAAGGGCCGGGGGTGCAAATTTGGACCATTTTTGGGACAAAAGGGCCGGGGTGCAAATTTGGACCATTTTTGGGACAAAAGGGCCGGGGGTGCAAATTTGGACCATTTTTGGGTTATAAGGGCCGGGGGTGCAAATTTGGACCATTTTTGGGTCAAAAGGGCCGGGGGTGCAAATTTGGACCATTTTTGGGACAAAAGGGCCGGGGGTGCAAATTTGGACCATTTTTGGGACAAAAGGGCCGGGGGTGCAAATTTGGACCATTTTTGGGACAAAAGGGCCGGGGGTGCAAATTTGGACCATTTTTGGGACATAAGGGCCGGGGTGCAAATTTGGACCATTTTTGGGACAAAAGGGCCGGGGGTGCAAATTTGGACCATTTTTGGGACAAAAGGGCCGGGGGTGCAAATTTGGACCATTTTTGGGACAAAAGGGCCGGGGGTGCAAATTTGGACCATTTTTGGGTTATAAGGGCCGGGGGTGCAAATTTGGACCATTTTTGGGTTATAAGGGCCGGGGGTGCAAATTTGGACCATTTTTGGGACAAAAGGGCCGGGGGTGCAAATTTGGACCATTTTTGGGACAAAAGGGCCGGGGGTGCAAATTTGGACCATTTTTGGGTTATAAGGGCCGGGGGTGCAAATTTGGACCATTTTTGGGTTATAAGGGCCGGGGTGCAAATTTGGACCATTTTTGGGTTATAAGGGCCGGGGGTGCAAATTTGGACCATTTTTGGGACAATAGGGCCGGGGGTGCAAATTTGGACCATTTTTGGGACATAAGGGCCGGGGGTGCAAATTTGGACCATTTTTGGGACAAAAGGGCCGGGGGTGCAAATTTGGACTATTTTTGGGACAAAAGGGCCGGGGGTGCAAATTTGGACCATTTTTTGGGTTATAAGGGCCGGGGGTGCAAATTTGGACCATTTTTGGGACAAAAGGGCCGGGGGTGCAAATTTGGACCATTTTGGGACAAAAGGGCCGGGGGTGCAAATTTGGACCATTTTTGGGACAAAAGGGCCGGGGTGCAAATTTGGACCATTTTTGGGACAATAGGGCCGGGGGTGCAAATTTGGACCATTTTTGGGACAAAAGGCCGGGTGTGCAAATTTGGACCATTTTTGGGACAAAAGGGCCGGGGGTGCAAATTTGGACCATTTTTGGGACAAAAGGGCCGGGGGTGCAAATTTGGACCATTTTTGGGTTATAAGGGCCGGGGGTGCAAATTTGGACCATTTTTGGGTTATAAGGGCTGGGGGTGCAAATTTGGACCATTTTTGGGACAAAAGGGCCGGGGGTGCAAATTTGGACCATTTTTGGGTTCTAAGGGCGGGGGTGCAAATTTGGACCATTTTTGGGACATAAGGGCCGGGGTGTAAATTTGGACCATTTTTGGGACAAAAGGGCCGGGGGTGCAAATTAGGACCATTTTTGGGTTATAAGGGCCGGGGGTGAAAATTTGGACCATTTTTGGGCCAAAAGGGCCGGGGGTGCAAATTTGGACCATTTTGGGACAAAAGGGCCGGGGGTGCAAATTTGGACCATTTTTGGGACAAAAGGGCCGGGGGTGCAAATTTGGACCATTTTTGGGACAAAAGGGCCGGGGGTGCAAATTTGGACCATTTTTGGGACAAAAGGGCCGGGGTGCAAATTTGGACCATTTTTGGGACAAAAGGGCCGGGGGTGCAAATTTGGACCATTTTTGGGACAAAAGGGCCGGGGTGCAAATTTGGACCATTTTTGGGACAAAAGGGCCGGGGGTGCAAATTTGGACCATTTTTGGGTTATAAGGGCCGGGGGTGCAAATTTGGACCATTTTTGGGACAAAAGGGCCGGGGGTGCAAATTTGGACCATTTTTGGGACAAAAGGGCCGGGGGTGCAAATTTGGACCATTTTTGGGACAAAAGGGCCGGGGGTGCAAATTTGGACCATTTTTGGGACAAAAGGGCCGGGGGTGCAAATTTGGACCATTTTTGGGTTATAAGGGCCGGGGGTGCAAATTTGGACCATTTTTGGGACAAAAGGGCCGGGGGTGCAAATTTGGACCATTTTTGGGACAAAAGGGCCGGGGGTGCAAATTTGGACCATTTTTGGGACAAAAGGGCCGGGGGTGCAAATTTGGACCATTTTTGGGACAAAAGGGCCGGGGGTGCAAATTTGGACCATTTTTGGGACATAAGGGCCGGGGGTGCAAATTTGGACCATTTTTGGGACATAAGGGCCGGGGGTGCAAATTTGGACCATTTTTGGGACAAAAGGGCCGGGGGTGCAAATTTGGACCATTTTTGGGACAAAAGGGCCGGGGGTGCAAATTTGGACCATTTTTGGGACAAAAGGGCCGGGGGTGCAAATTTGGACCATTTTTGGGACAAAAGGGCCGGGGTGCAAATTTGGACCATTTTTGGGACAAAAGGGCCGGGGGTGCAAATTTGGACCATTTTTGGGACAAAAGGGCCGGGGGTGCAAATTTGGACCATTTTTGGGACAAAAGGGCCGGGGGTGCAAATTTGGACCATTTTTGGGACAAAAGGGCCGGGGGTGCAAATTTGGACCATTTTTGGGTCATAAGGGCGGGGGTGCAAATTTGGACCATTTTTGGGACATAAGGGCCGGGGGTGCAAATTTGGACCATTTTTGGGACAAAAGGGCCGGGGGTGCAAATTTGGACCATTTTTGGGACAAAAGGGCCGGGGGTGCAAATTTGGACCATTTTTGGGTTATAAGGGCCGGGGGTGCAAATTTGGACCATTTTTGGGTTATAAGGGCCGGGGGTGCAAATTTGGACCATTTTTGGGACAAAAGGGCCGGGGGTGCAAATTTGGACCATTTTTGGGTTAAAAGGGCCGGGGGTGCAAATTTGGACCTTTTTGGGACAAAAGGGCCGGGGGTGCAAATTTGGACCATTTTTGGGACAAAAGGGCCGGGGTGCAAATTTGGACCATTTTTGGGTTATAAGGGCCGGGGGTGCAAATTTGGACCATTTTTGGGACAAAAGGGCCGGGGGTGCAAATTTGGACCATTTTTGGGACAAAAGGGCCGGGGGGGTGCAAATTTGGACCATTTTTGGGACAAAAGGGCAGGGGGTGCAAATTTGAAACATTTTTGGGTTATAAGGGCGGGGGTGCAAATTTGGACCATTTTTGGGACAAAAGGGCCGGGGGTGCAAATTTGGACCATTTTTGGGACAAAAGGGCCGGGGGTGCAAATTTGGACCATTTTTGGGACAAAGGGCCGGGGGTGCAAATTTGGACCATTTTTGGGTTATAAGGGCCGGGGGTGCAAATTTGGACCATTTTTGGGTTAAAGGGCCGGGGGTGCAAATTTGGACCATTTTTGGGACAAAAGGGCCGGGGGTGCAAATTTGGACCATTTTTGGGACAAAAGGGCGGGGGTGCAAATTTGGACCATTTTTGGGACAAAAGGGCCGGGGGTGCAAATTTGGACCATTTTTGGGTTATAAGGGCCGGGGGTGCAAATTTGGACCATTTTTGGGACAAAAGGGGGTGCAAATTTGGACCATTTTTGGGTTATAAGGGCCGGGGGTGCAAATTTGGACCATTTTTGGGACAAAAGGGCCGGGGTGCAAATTTGGACCATTTTTGGGTTATAAGGGCCGGGGTGCAAATTTGGACCATTTTTGGGACAAAAGGGCCGGGGGTGCAAATTTGGACCATTTTTGGGACAAAAGGGCCGGGGTGCAAATTTGGACCATTTTTGGGTTATAAGGGCCGGGGTGCAAATTTGGACCATTTTTGGGTTATAAGGGCCGGGGGTGCAAATTTGGACCATTTTTGGGACAAAAGGGCCGGGGTGCAAATTTGGACCATTTTTGGGACAAAAGGGCCGGGGGTGCAAATTTGGACCATTTTTGGGTTATAAGGGCCGGGGTGCAAATTTGGACCATTTTTGGGACAAAAGGGCCGGGGTGCAAATTTGGACCATTTTTGGGACAAAAGGGCCGGGGTGCAAATTTGGACCATTTTTGGGACAAAAGGGCCGGGGGTGCAAATTTGGACCATTTTTGGGACAAAAGGGCGGGGGTGCAAATTTGGACCATTTTTGGGACAAAAGGGCCGGGGGTGCAAATTTGGACCATTTTTGGGTTAAAAGGGCCGGGGGTGCAAATTTGGACCATTTTTGGGACTAAAGGGCCGGGGGTGCAAATTTGGACCATTTTTGGGACAAAAGGGCCGGGGGTGCAAATTTGGACCATTTTTGGGTTATAAGGGCCGGGGGTGCAAATTTGGACCATTTTTGGGACAAAAGGGCCGGGGGTGCAAATTTGGACCATTTTTGGGACAAAAGGGCCGGGGGTGCAAATTTGGACCATTTTTGGGTCAAAAGGGCCGGGGGTGCAAATTTGGACCATTTTTGGGACAAAAGGGCCGGGGGTGCAAATTTGGACCATTTTTGGGTTATAAGGGCCGGGGGTGCAAATTTGGACCATTTTTGGGTTATAAGGGCCGGGGGTGCAAATTTGGACCATTTTTGGGACAAAAGGGCGGGGGTGCAAATTTGGACCATTTTTGGGACAAAAGGGCCGGGGGTGCAAATTTGGACCATTTTTGGGACAAAGGGCCGGGGGTGCAAATTTGGACCATTTTTGGGACAAAAGGGCCGGGGGTGCAAATTTGGACCATTTTTGGGACAAAAGGGCCGGGGGTGCAAATTTGGACCATTTTTGGGACAAAAGGGCCGGGGGTGCAAATTTGGACCATTTTTGGGACATAAGGGCCGGGGGTGCAAATTTGGACCATTTTTGGGACAAAAGGGCCGGGGTGCAAATTTGGACCATTTTTGGGACAAAAGGGCCGGGGGTGCAAATTTGGACCATTTTTGGGACAAAAGGGCCGGGGGTGCAAATTTGGACCATTTTTGGGTTAAAAGGGCCGGGGGTGCAAATTTGGACCATTTTTGGGACAAAAGGGCCGGGGGTGCAAATTTGGACCATTTTTGGGACAAAAGGGCCGGGGGTGCAAATTTTGTCATTTTGAACCATTTTTGGTTATAAGGGCCGGGGGTTCAAATTTGGACCATTTTTGGGTTATAAGGGCCGGGGGTGCAAATTTGGACCATTTTTGGGACAAAAGGGCCGGGGTGCAAATTTGGACCATTTTTGGGACAAAAGGGCCGGGGGTGCAAATTTGGACCATTTTTGGGACAAAAGGGCCGGGGGGCAAATTTGGACCATTTTTGGGACAAAAGGGCCGGGGGTGCAAATTTGGACCATTTTTGGGACAAAAGGGCTGGGGGTGCAAATTTGGACCATTTTTGGGACAAAAGGGCCGGGGGTGCAAATTTGGACCATTTTTGGGACAAAAGGGCCGGGGGTGCAAATTTGGACCATTTTGGGACAAAAGGGCCGGGGGTGCAAATTTGGACCATTTTTGGGTTAAAAGGGCCGGGGGTGCAAATTTGGACCATTTTTGGGACAAAAGGGCCGGGGGTGCAAATTTGGACCATTTTTGGGACAAAAGGGCCGGGGGTGCAAATTTGGACCATTTTTGGGACAAAAGGGCCGGGGGTGCAAATTTGGACCATTTTTGGGACAAAAGGGCCGGGGGTGCAAATTTGGACCATTTTTGGGACAAAAGGGCCGGGGGTGCAAATTTGGACCATTTTTGGGACAAAAGGGCCGGGGGTGCAAATTTGGACCATTTTTGGGACAAAAGGGCCGGGGGTGCAAATTTGGACCATTTTTGGGTTATAAGGGCCGGGGGTGCAAATTTGGACCATTTTTGGGACAAAAGGGCCGGGGGTGCAAATTTGGACCATTTTTGGGACAAAAGGGCCGGGGGTGCAAATTTGGACCATTTTTGGGACAAAAGGGCCGGGGGTGCAAATTTGGACCATTTTTGGGACAAAAGGGCCGGGGGTGCAAATTTGGACCATTTTTGGGACAAAAGGGCCGGGGGTGCAAATTTGGACCATTTTTGGGTTATAAGGGCCGGGGGTGCAAATTTGGACCATTTTTGGGTTATAAGGGCCGGGGGTGCAAATTTGGACCATTTTTGGGACAAAAGGGCCGGGGGTGCAAATTTGGACCATTTTTGGGACAAAAGGGCCGGGGGTGCAAATTTGGACCATTTTTGGGTTATAAGGGCCGGGGGTGCAAATTTGGACCATTTTTGGGACAAAAGGGCCGGGGGTGCAAATTTGGACCATTTTTGGGACAAAAGGGCCGGGGGTGCAAATTTGGACCATTTTTGGGACAAAA